>QRFJ01000095.1:693493-1395137 GCA_006176705.1 Cocos nucifera
TTAGTCCCACATCTAGAAGCAAATTTTTCAGCCCTTCTAGCTCTATAAAAGGAACCCCAGGCATCAGAAATCAACATCTCCATCAAGGTGAAGCTTTGGTACAGGGCGAAGCCAGGCTAATGGTTAAAGCTGCTTTGAAGCAATAGGTGCTGAGAGAAGAGCCGAGCTTTTCTACACCATCTTTCTGCCTATGTCAATCCAAGATCAGAGATCAGGCTATTTTATTCTTTTAAATCTTGTATTTAAATTCCAAAATTTAATTAATTAAAAAATTTATTTTTGCATTTAATTTCTTGCTTTTAATTTTTATTATAATTTAATTTTTATACTTTAATTATTATTTTTTTACTGCAAGTAGATGCTAAGATCTAATTAGTAGATCTTAGTACCAAGTTTAAATTCCTGCATCTTTTAATTTTCGCTTTTTATTTTCCGACTTCACTTTTGATCTCGAAACTCTTCTTTTTTATCTTTTTCTTTTATAAAATCAAAGATTTCAAATCTAAAAATACTACCTTCCCAATGGATTCGATCCGACTCACTGCTATCTACGCATTTTCAATAATTTTAAGAAGTCGGATTAAACTGATAAACACGGTGTCCTAACGATAACATCACGTTCCTATCATATTTTCGGCATCGTTGCCGGAAAATGTTTTTGATTTTTTATTTTGATTTTTTTAATTTATTTTAAATAAATTAAAAATAATTTCGGTAAACGCTCCCTATCATGTTTTTGGTGCCGTTGCCGGGGAAGGAATAGATGCTATTTTTTTTCTTTGATTTCTTTGATTTTTTTGGTAAATTAATTATATATTTTTTTTAATATTGCTTACTAATTTTTTTTATTTATTTTGTAAAAAAAAAGAGAAAACAAAGAAAGCATCAAATTTTGGTGAGATCAATCCTAACCCTAGTTCTCTTTTCTTTTTATTTTATTTATTTATTTATTTTATTTTTTAAATTAATTTTAAAAAAATATTTATTTAAACCTAAATTTAAAGCTCATGATAAGATTAGAAATCCTAACTGCTTAGAGCATGCATCATATTAGTTTTATTTTTATCTTTTATTTTATTTTATATTTTTTGTAATTGCTGGAGGCAAAGTAGCTTTCAGAATTCAATTAGTTGTATGCATCTAGTTTAAATTGCAATAAAATCCTTTGATTGAATTTTTTTTTACTTTCATGCATATTCATATTAAATCAAATTAAGGGCAAAACCAATTAAATAAGATAAGATGGGGATTTGATCACCCTTCCTTAAGCCCACAAACACAACCAACATCCTGCATTGACCTAATACTTTAAATTAAAATCAACTTAGACATCAACCCTAGGAACTCAAGCTCAAATAGGACAAGGAATCTAAGAGTTGAACTGGGTTAGATAAGTCAATTTTGACTGGTGTCTAGGAAAGTGGTTAGGGACGACTAGACCCGAAAGAAGGTGGTTTCTAATTGGTTCCGTTCGCTTACCTGGCAAGCATAATTGGTGTCTAAGGCAAGCAACGGGGGGACTCCCACCGACCTTACACTACCTGGCTAGTTGATTGCTAATCCTACACTTGGAGGCTTGAAGGTGAACCTTGGCAGTTAGGAGCTATCTAGATCTAGGATAACCCTTAGTCAGGATTGATTGACCAACTTGATTGCTAAACCAACATCAACCTAATTAAATTTAATTCTTCTCTCTCTTCTTAGATTCTAGGATCCTTAGGACCTCTTCTTGAGATTTTTTTTCTTTCTTTCTCCTCTAAAAAAATAAAATAAAATAAAATAAAAATTAAATTAAACTAACTTAAAAAATATTAAAAATAATAATTAAATAATTAATTAAATTAAATTAATAAATAAAAAATTAATTTATTAATAAAATAAAATAATAAAAAAATATTCTAATTTTTTTTTTACCTACATTAGGGTTACACTAATACATGCATGGTAGGAAATCACTTTTTCTGATTTAGTTGAACTTAATTGAATGGTTTGATTCACATTAAACATAATAATCAAATGGCTAATCTGAACCTAATAGTCCAAAAATTAGGTAAAGTTGACCTTCTTGCTCAGAAATAGATCAACTCCTAACCCTAGGTCAACAATCTCCTGCATAATTCACATCATCTTCTAATATCAAGAGAATTTTTCAATCTATGCTAGTCCAACCCATCATATAAGTGAATTCCTATGACTGCACAGTTTTCATATTTTATCCAAGAATAAGTCAAGCTACTCAAGAATACTCCAAATGCGCTTAATGACCCATTTCAAATTCATATAACAACATTGGAGTAACTTTAATTTTCTTGGATGTCCCAAAGACTCAGCTCAGACCCAATTTTACTTGAGCAAAATTATCAAAATTATGCCTATAATAATGGTCAGCCTAGTCAGTTTAACACAGCCATCATATTATAATCAAACCCTCATACCCACCTCCTCAACAGACCAATCTAGCTGATGATAGATTAACCAACTTCACATTAATTCTAACTCGACAGTAATATCTATCGCCAGACTAGAAGCTCAAATAGGACAATTAGTTGAGTTCAACATGAGGAGAGAACTAGATCAACTACCGAATCTACTAATTTCAAACAACCACCTAATGACACCAACCACCGGATTAAATTATCAATCTAATGTTTCATCTAAGAATCTCCAATTTGAGAATGCCAAAGTATTTTGGAACTTAAAAGCTATGGATTCTTATGGACCATACAAGACCAGGTGAGAGAGCTAGTACTGATGCTAACCAAAATGAAAATTTAGAAGAACTGTAGTACTGAGACTAACCACATAGAAGAACCCAAGTCAAAAATTAGTACTGATGCTAGTTCCAGTTAATGAGTAGAAAAAGGGAAAAGAGAATAGATGATTTACCAGGACTTATAAACTAATGTCTAATTCCTCAACCTAGAAGCTGGTTCTTCTTATAAAAATCAAAAGCATGTAATAAATGTCAATGGAGTTGTTTAAGCAGGACCACATTAATTACCTTCAGAATTAAATGCCTTTAGTCCCATTCAGCACCATTGAATCAAACTTAACTCCTAAAACTCCATCATGGCATTTAGAAGAACAAATAGGAGAAATTCTTAATAAACATGGGTCTGAGAATAGAATCACAAATTATATCCCTAAAATTAATAAATATTATATTAATAATGAAATTATAAATCATCTTTCTGAGATTGGCAATCCAAAACCATTGGAAATTTATCAATCCAATATTCGACACAGGATAGTGAGCTACATTATGTCTGGCTGAAGACGGTAAACTTAGCGCTTGTTGGGAGGCAACCCAATATTTAGTTTTTATCTAATTTATCTTTTTAGTTTATTTTTTTTAGGATAATTTGAATAAGTTGGAGGAAGAGCTTAAATTTTCAAAGGCATGTGTTGGACCAAAAAAAATATATATATATATACTGAGTTAGGTGTATTCTTCCATGTTTTTTATTTTACATCCTTTATTTTTTCTTCTCCATTGAGGACAATGTCGATTAAGTTGGGAGAGAGAAAAAATAAAATTTAAAATTTAAAGTCCTCAAAAAATTTAGTATTTAGTTTTTAGATACCTGATTATGCTTAAGAATCAAATTAAACTAGCATTTAAAAAAAAAATTGATGCACAGATTAGAGAATCTATGAGATATTGAGGAATCAAGTATTAAGAAAATTCAATAAAGAGTTAAGTCTAGAACATAAAAAATTTAAGAAAATTCAATAAAGAGTTAAGTCTAGAACATTAAAAAAAAAATTTCTTGGAGCATTTCTAATTATTTCTACTAGCATCAAAGAAAAGTCTACTTTTATAGGCTTATGTAGGTACTATACATTTCTATATTAAAAATTTATTTTAATAAATAGTTTTCAAGTATTCACTGGAGTAAACCGGGCCTCTTTGCTAAGCAAGCATTGAGTTTCGCATCAAAGGTGGGAAGGCAAAGAAGCTCATTGTAAACTAGTTCTAACTCATAGCCATTTGATTCGGAGCAAGTAAGCCCGAGGGGTATCTATACTAGTGCCCTAAGCCAACTGGTTTGGGGGTCATTGGCCCAAGACTCGCTACATGGATCAAATAGAAAGCTTAAGGAGTTAAGACACTCAATAGTGGTACAACGTTAAAAAAATATATATATATATATTGGTTTCCGACCAAGTAATCGGGTCCTGTTGCCTAAGTAAGCAATGATATTTGCATCAAAAAGTGGGCAATGTGAAAATAAAAAAATTAATAAATGAAGGATGGAAGTAGCAATACACTTGCCTATATGAAAGTTTAGACAAATCAGAGATAAAAGTGAATAATTTAGAAAAATTCTGAAAAATTTATTGTTCTTTACTTAATTTTTTCTATTGATAAGTATTAATACTCAATGACATGTCTCATTTAAGCTCTACTGAATATCAATGCATTTTTGAAATTGCTTAGGTAAATTCGAAACTCTAAAGTTAAAAGGTATTTAAACTAAATTCTTTCTTTACTCGAGGATGAGCAAAGCTTAAGTTAGGGGGTTGTGTAGCATCATAATCACCAATAAAAGTATTAATTTATTAATTAATTTATATTAATTTTAAGATTATCAATCAATTTATATATAATTTTTAAAAAATTTATATTTATATCATAAAAATTATTTAAAAAATAATAAAAAAATAATAAAATTAAAAAATAAAATTTTATTATCAATAAAAAGAGCTCATTCTTTTGATCACAACAAAAAAAATTTTTAAGAAAAATGGAGCTAAAATGGAAAAGATATGAATTTTTAAAATATAAAATAAATAAAAATTAAATAAAAAAGAAATGGCTCGTCGATCCGCAAGCCGAGCACCAAGCCAAGCTTGAGCCACCAAGCCAAGCCAAGCCATCAAGCCGACTCAGCGTTGAAGCATCAGCCGGTCTACGATCCAGGCGTGGACGCCAGTCAACAAAATCCGTGAATCAGAGCCTACCACGTGTGACTAGACCCTTGAAGGATCTACAGAAAATTTATCACGGCTCACAGGGCAATCTGGTCATTTCACTCGGTAATAGAAGCATTGATTGGTTGCGGTGTGCGGTGCGGCCGGTCTACGCAGTCCATGGGAATAGTGATTGTGCGATCGGACGGCTGCGGTTAAGATCAGACGGTCAGCATTTTTTTCGATTGCCAATTTTACTCGGATCACCATCGAATGGCAGCGCCTGATTCCAGCTTCGATCCGATGGTCTAGAATGCTCCCGATGGTGATCAGGACTCCCAAAGCGCGATTTACGGCCAGATTTCCTCGATCAAGCATGATCCAACGGCCAAAATTTAATCCAACCCGATCTGAGCTGATCTGCATCCGATTTTGATGATTTTTGGACCGTTGGATTTCTATTGAATGGATGAATTTTATCAAATTTATCAGAGATGTATCAAAGCTATTTTAATTCAAATTTTATTTAAATTTTGATGATTACAAAGGTCATTAGTCCCACATTGCCTAGAAGCAAATTTTTCAGCCCTTCTAGCTCTATAAAAAGGACCCTAGGCCATCAGAAATCAACATCTCCGATCAAGGTGAAGCTTTGGTACAGGGTGAAGCCAGGCTATGGGTTAAAGGCTGCTTCGAAGCAACAGGTGCCAAGAAGAAGAGCCGAGCTTCTACACCATCTTTCTGCCTATGTCGATCCAAGATCAGAGATCAGGCTATTTATTCTTTTTAAATTCTATATATTTAGATTCCAAAATTTTAATTAATAAAAATTTAATTTTACATTTTAATTTCTTACTTTTATTTTTATTGTAATTTAATTTCCACACTTTAATTATTATTTTTTTATTGCAAGTAGATGCTAAGATCTAATTAGTAGATCTTAGTACCAAGTTTAAATTTCTGCATCTTTTAATTTTCACTTTTTATTTTTTGACTTCACTTTTGATCTCGAAACTCTTCTTTTTTATCTTTTTTTTTATAAAATCAAAGATTTCAAATCTAAAAACACTACCTTCCCTGTGGATTCGACCCGACTCACTGCTATCTACGCATTTTCAATAATTTTAAGAAGTTGGATTAAACTGATAAACACGGTGTCCTAACGACAACATCACGTTCCTATCAATCTTATCTCCTATTGACATAGACTTTGAAGCTTAGGAGAGATCTTATCTCTAGCCGAGGTTGAAGGAGATCTTATCTCCTATTGACATAGAAGCTCGGGAGAGATCTTATCTCTACCCGAGGTTGAAGGAGATCTTATCTCCTCTTGATGTAGACTTTGAAGCTTAGAAGAGATCTTATCTCAAGCCAAGGTTGAAGGAGATCTTATCTCCTATTGACGTAGATTTTGAAGCTCGAAAGAGATCTCATCTCTAGCCGAGATTTAAAGAAGATCTTATCTCCTGTTGATGTAGAAGCTTGGAAGAGATCTTATCTCTAGCCAAGATTGAAGAAGATCTTATTCTTATTGACATAGAAGCTCGGGAGAGATTTATCTCTAGCGAGATTGAAGAAGATCTTATCTCCTATTGACGTAGACTTTGAAGCTCGAAAGAGATCTTATCTCTGGCGAGGTTAGAAGGAGATCTTATCTCTGTGACGTAGTAGAAAGCTCGGGAGAGATCATTATCTCTAGCCGAGGTTGGAAGGAGATCTTATCTCTCTATTGACGTATAGACGTTGAAGCTCAGAAGAGATCTTATCTTTAGTCAAGGTTGAAGGAGATCTTATCTTCTATTGACGTAGAAGCTCGGAAGAGATCTTATCTCTAGCCAACGTTGAAGGAGATCTTATACCCTGTTGTCGTAGACTTTGATGTTCGAAAGAGATCTTATCTCTAGCCAAGGTTAAAGGAGATCTTATCTCCTATTGATGTAGACTTTGAAGTTCGGAAGAGATCTTATCTCTAGCTAAGGTTGAAGGAGATCTTATCTCCTATTGATGTAGACTTCGAAGCTTGGAAGAGATCTTATCTCTAGCCAAGGTTGAAAAAGATCTTATCTCCTGTTGACGTAGACTTTGAAGCTTGGGAGAGATCTTATCTCTAACTGAGGTTGAAGGACAACTTGTTCATGTTAGGATGAGGTTCTCCTCGTGTTCCTAACACGACCACTATTGACCTTTTCTTTCCTATCATCACATAGTTTTTTCACCAAGAAACAATAATATTGAAATGAAGGAAATTGAAGGAAAATTTTTGGCAGCACATCCTTAGATTGTCTATGTTTCAGGATCGTAGGAGTGTTGTTCCTCTGAATTCCTTCAGGCGATAAGTTTTAGGCTGAACGACCTCTTCTATTTCATGCTAGTCTTCTCAATTTAGAGCAAGCTTCTCTTAGCTTTGAGGCTGGGAGATGATGGCTCGCTGAAGTACCAAGCCCCTCCCAAAGGTAGCATTGGTGATACCAAGAGGCAGCCGACCTCCTTGTTGTTCCTCCGTCATTGATGGTTCTGGCTACGGTAGCGCCCTTGGTCGATCTTCTCCTCCTTTAGGCTAGCATCTGAAGAATTGATCCAACCAGCCCCTCCTGATGAGCTTCTCGATTTCATCTCAAAGTTGAATGCATTCTTCAGTATCGTGGTCATGGTCATGATAGTAGAGATAGTATTTTGCTTTGATTGTGTTTGTTTGGGGGAGATTGTAATTCTTCTAGTCTTGGTAGCTGATTCTTAATTTCCATTAGAACTTAAGTTTTTAGAGCATTAAGGGAGGGCGTAGTTGTGAAACCTTTCGGAGGGAGAACTTCTTTGCGCCCTTCTATCGGGGCTTCCTTGATGATGAGCTCGAGAAGGAGTTCGAGCTTGCTTGCACTCAGGGGGAGTCCATGAGCATGGTTGAACTTCACTCGGCCCTCCATCGATGGTAGGTCTATTAGACTCGTCCACCCGCCACTCTCCTATGGCTTCTTCATCCTTCAACTTGAAGGCTTCTTCCGCACGGGCATATCCCTCGACTTAAGCTAGCAGATCGATAAAGTCCTTGGGATACTTCTTCTCTAAGGAGAATAACAAATCATTCTTCTGAAGGCCATCCTTGAGTGTGGCCATTGCAACAGACTGGTCTAGGTTCCAAACCTCCAATGTAGCAGCATTAAATTAGATGACATAAGTCTAGATGGATTCTTCCTCCTTTTACTTGACATTCACCAGAGAATCCAAACCTCTATGCGGACATCGACTGCTAACGAAGTAAGCTACGAACTGATGGCTCATCTGATCAAAAGAGAAGATCATACCTGGCTCTAACATCGAGTATCAGTTTCTTGCTGCTCTCTTTAAGATATATGGGAAAGCTCGGCATAATATGGTGTCTGATGCATCATGAAGTGGCATCATGGTCTGGAAGGCCTCCAGATGATTGATTGGATTAGAGGTTTCATCATAGCTTTCAAATTAAGGGAGCTTGAAGTTCGACAGAATGGGCTCTTACATAATTTGGGAAGAGAAAGAAGGATCGGTGCAGACGTCATCATAGCGAGTCGGGATGACATGGCGGAGTTCCTCAATCCATCAGTCCATCTTTCATAGTTTGTGATCGTGGACATCATCTCAATCGCAGACCTTGGAGGTCTTCTGACTACAGATGGGGAAGATCTTCTCCAAAGGAGAACCATGATTCAAACATGGATACTCTGCTCTCTATTTCTCCTTCTTAGGGGCAATGGGTATGCTAGCCCAAGTACTCTTCCTTAGGACTGGTTTTTAACATCCTGATAGCGAGTTTCCTGGTGGAGTCACCACCGGGGGCTGCCATATGGCCTGCACCATCTCAGTGAGGATCTGAATCCACTGCATCAGCAGCTTAAATTGCTCTGGATCTACCATGGCTGTCGGTGGAGGTGGAGGTTGAAGTGCCAGTGATGGAGTAGGAATGGATGGATCTGGCTTAGATCTGATGACAAAAGTGGTAGATCTCCAGGTAGTCACCTTCTTTTGAGGCATTTCTTGGGATTGAGGGAGAGGGTGGAGGTGAACCTTGGAGAAGAAGGTCGGCAAGATCGACTGAGCATCCCTTTAAGAACAAAGATACCTTAGAAATAGAGGCCCTTCCTCTAGTGCCAATTCTATTGGTGTAGAATCTAGTTGACGCTGGGATGAGCTGGAGTGGAGGAGGATAAGGTCGTCATCGAGGACCTGCAAAATAAAGTTCCATCTAGAGTGGGTGGTGGTGGCTCCGATAGGACCCTCCGATGATCAAGTCAGCTCTTCTGGCCAACAGAAATGGAGTGCTCAAGCAAGAGTTCGATAGAGTTTAGAGGAGGAGAGGAGAGCTTAGAGAAAATATATCTGGAGGGTCTCTTTTTATAGATGAAGCTTGTAGTGGATTGATAGTGATAGCTACATCCGTCTGGTAGCGGGCCGCTCGAGGTCTGATGGAGTCTGTCATGGAGGGGGCGTTGCCTGTAGCATCGCTTATAGCAGATTGATGGTGACAACCATCGCCGCCCGATAGCAGATCATTGTTGCCTGCAGCAGACTGATAGTGATGGCTGCAGCCATCCGATACTGAGCCGCTCGGGGCTGTATGGAGGGGTGAAGAGCTTTAACGTATATTAGTTTCAGAGGAGTTCAGACTCCCAAAGGGAATATGGCTAGAGGAAATTATCTAGGAGGAACTTTAGCTGAAGAAGGAGTTTGGATGGAGTTTGGCTCCAGGATGAGTTGGACCGAAGGAGAAATTCGGAAGGAGTTCGGCTCCTATAGAAATCCGACTGAAGGAGAGATCTGGAAGGAGGTCGGCTCCTGAAGGAGTTCGATTGAAGAAGAATTTTAGAAGAAGTTTGGCTCCTATATAAATTCAACTGAAGAAGAATTCTAAGAGTTTGGCTCCTGTAGGAATCCAACTAAAGGAGATGTTCGAAAGAAGTTTGGCTCCTATAGGAGTTCGATTGAAGGAGAGATTCGGAAGGAGTTCAGCTCCTGTAGAAATCTGACTGAAGAAAAATTCTGGAAGGAGTTTAGCTCCTATAGAAGTCTGACCGAAGGAGATATTTGGGAGGAGTCCGGCTCCTGAAGAAGTCTGATCGAAGGAGAAGTCTGGGAGAAGTTCGGATCCTGGGGAAGTTCAATCAAAGAAAAAGTCTAAAAGGAGTCTGGATCCTAGGGTAGCCGAATCAAAGGAGAAGTCTGGGAGGAGTCGGATCCTGGGAAAGTCCAGCTGAAGAAGAAGTCTAGGAGGAGTCTGAATCCTGAAGAGTTCGGTAGAAATTTGGCCATTGGGGGAGTTTGATTGGGACTCAGCCATTGAGAAGTTCAATCGACCGTTGGGAGAGTTCGACTGAAACTCGATCGCTAAAAAGTTTGGTCGGCTGAAGGGGTCTGGCTGGGGCTTGGCTGTTGAGAAGTTCGAGCAGTTGAAGGGGTTTAGTTGGAGCTCAACCACTGAAAAGTTTGGTCGGCTGAAAGAGTTTGGCTTAGGTTTGGCTGCTGAAGCTCTTCCATGATTACTGATTGCATTGGACTAAGCATCAGGCTGGACTTCGGCTGGAGCGGGGTTTATCTCCAACACTCCTCTTCAGTAGCTGATGGATGAGAGCTGGATGTCCCAACATCTTATAATAAAAAAAATAAAATAATATTAGTAAGTTTCGATACGAATGTATATTTTTTGATATGAATATGAATCTTTCAATACACTCCTTCGATTCTCGAACAGATTATTCCTATATATTTGATTTGATGAAATGGAGTTATAGACACCCCCAACCATCGATTGGATGGTTAGATTAAATTTTTAGCTCTTAGATTTTCTTTTCGGACTCAAATCTAAATATACAAAGCTTCTAAATATGAAAACTTAAAATAAGTAAAAAAATTTAATATTATAATTACCTAATGTGATGGCTTGGATGATGAGCCTAGCTAATCACATAGTAGCAGATCCTGGAGATGCTCCATGACCATATCGCGGATGGCATCTCAGAGGTCCTAAGGTTGCTAGCTTATAAACCTCTACACGACCTCCTCCATGTGCACATCACTCCAAGTGTGGAACATCGAGGCCTATGAGGATACCAAAAAGTATTGACATGGTGGAGAGTCGAAGCTATGGCTGAATCCTATGACCTGGCTCCTACTCACCCCTCTGGTGGCAATGAGCCATTCCTCAAGATCAAGAGGAGCTGAGAAGATGGGTCATCGCCATACCTTTCAGTAGCATAATCCGTATAATGCATCTGCACAATTCAGAAATATATTAGTTCTAATATAAAAATTATATCCTTTAATAACTTAATTAATAAATAAAGTTTGATGTTCTTACCATGATCTATCATAACGTAGAATCTAAATAGTCACCAATCCTCCTAGACTAGGTTGTGGCCCACCATAACTATAGCTAGTCTAGTGGACGACCCAACTACCATATCTATAATAAGTAAATAATAAAATTAAATTAATTAAAACATGCATATAAGAGTTTTTACTATTCTAGTAAAGAGTTTTAGTATTGATTTCTTATCAGTCCGTCGGCCATAACATGTGTGCTGACTGAGCTGCCCGTGTGCCTGATCGAATCTTGCTGGGTGGCTCGACAGACCATCTACCAGAATACTTCTCGCTCTCCACTGGTCGTAGAGGGCCTATCATATGTTCGTTCGCATTCAGTGATCTATGAAGAACCTTTAGTCTGACGATGACTGAGAACCAGAGTGTAGATGGTGGACTGCTTGAGGCTGTAGAGGCCATCTTGGAACCTCCATATGGCTACCTCCTCGAAGGTCTGATGGCCAGCCTTCTCATCTTAGGGAGTCTCAAATTGGTAATACTCCTGTAAGATAGAAGCAAGAATATATTAATGTGTAATTAAAATACTAATGTATCATAAAGAAATAAATTAAACTAGTTTTGACTTACTAGAAGCATCTTTCAGGCTATATTATGAGCTCCTAACAGCGAAATTGAGATATCATTCACCGGGTCTAGCATCAATCATCGCATGATCCCGATAATGACACAAGATGTTGAATGCTCTCAAAATGTATTACAAAATTGATTTTGAAGAATAAATATTAACTCTAAAATTATAAATTCTAAACTTATTAATTGAGTATGTAATACTTATGAGTGGCTCTGGATATAGATGATCTACCTATCCTCCGATCGAGTTGAAGGTGCTGTGAGCCGAATAGGTCCTTGACCATAATGTTGTGTCTAAGAGAAGGCAACCACTACTATATGTGACTAGTGAACCCCTATCCTCCGAACCTAAGCAGAAGAAATCTAATACAAAGAATGTTATATTAGTTAAAAATATGAAGTATTAGAACTTATCGTTTGGTGTTAGAGGTGTAGAACCATGAGAACTGGCAATGCGATTGCTCTCTCCTCGAGAGCTCCATCCTTGATTGACGTGGCTCCAGTCTCTGGAAGACATGATATATGCTTTCTAAAAATAAAAATAAATAGATTCACCAAATTAGTTATATTATTATGGATAGTAATGCAAGATTTAAAATAATACAAGATAAGTAATTAAAATGATCCAAAAATTATATACTTAGCACTACTTATCAACCTTTTCAGATATTTGGTATCCTCTGGAATCTTCTTCTGATTCTTTCTATTCTTCCTCTTCTTCTTCCTCTTCTTTCCCCTCTTCCTCTTCTTCTTCCTCTTCATCCTTCTCTTGAAAAGGACTATCTTTTAAAACAATCTCAGTTGGATCTACCTCGTATTGGCCATCTTCACATAGGAGTATTCCTAAAGCATCCAATTCCACCTCATCGATGGATTGATGAACCTTACTGTCTTATCTTCTTAAAAGCATTCTGATAATTGAGGCTCTTCTTCTTCTTCGAGCGCGTAATGAATAGCTCGAGACTTAATTTTTCATGGAGCCCACTAATCTTTTCTTTCTCTTTTTCTTGATGGAAAAGGAGTATAACACACTTGGACAGCTTGTGCATCTAGTACAAATGGGTCATTGACATAAGCTTTTGATCCATGTTTGATCTCAATAAGCCTATGCCATGAATCAACCTTCATATCATTGTCGGTATCGAACCATTGGCACTTAAATAGAATGACACTATTACCTTCAATGTAGCTCATCTTAATCAATTCTTCAAGGATTTCATAGTAGTCATTCCCTGGCTTATCTTTCCACTAGCTATCTTTTATGCACATGCCACTATTCATTGTGCTTTTATGATTTCCATATTGCTAGGTGTGAAATTTGAAACCATTTATGTTACAGCCACTATACCATGTCACATATTCTTCAAGCTTGTAACCTAATGATCTCAACTTCCTTGGTATGGACTCGTTGCCTTAAATGATCAATTGATGGAACCAATATACAAAGTTCTCTAAGCATTATATTGATATTTCTTCATCACTTATGCTCGAATTTTCTCCTTTCAGCATCTCATCGTATTTCCTAAACATGCATAAGATAAGTATACTAAAATAAGTGATTAAAGATTTGGGATTGTGATGGATACATATAGGATATATGGGTCAACCTCTGCATAGTTTAGCAAAACACATGTCTCTTCCTATCAAAGTTCAGTATCAGAGAAAATCTGGCAAACCTCAAGCCCAAATTCTCAAGCAGGATAGATAAATATTGAGATCTCCCATGCTGATCCCTCAGCACTACCATCATCATTTCAACCCACTTGAGTCAACTTGGTCTGGACACTGGGATTAAAGTAGTGTTGGCTGAAATTTGAAATCTTTTCTATTATGTAAACCTCCATGATAGAACCATTGACTCGGGTTTTTTTTTTTTTACTTTCTTCTTAAGACTATGCATGTATCTTTCAAATGGATACATCCATCTATACTATACTGGATCCCCCATCCTAGCTTCATATGCCAGATGAATCACGAGATGCTCTAAGGAGTCAAAGAAGCTGGGAGGGAATATCTTCTCCAACTTATATTTAGTCTCTACACTAATAGCCTCAAGACTAAAGATGTGGCCGGTGGATAGTTTGGTAGCATAAATATCTCTAAAGAGAAGGCTAAGTTTGGTCAAAGAACTCCATATGAAGTTGAAAAGGAGATCATGCCAAACCAATAGGAGTAATCATTGCATGAATACATGACAGTCATAGCTCTTTAGCCTGTAGAATCTACAATCATTGACATTGATGCACTGAGCTAGATCACTTGCATAAACATTTAGGAATTTAAAACTTTATACTATTGGGGTTAAACCTGCTCCTACCAAAGTTTGGCTTCATATCTGATCCCAAGATAATCTCAAGGTGGCCGATCTTCAATCAGCCAACTGATCTTCTTGACTACATGAATAAACTACAGAGCCCATAAAGCATCGCAAACCCTACGCAGACAAGCTTGAATAGTAAAAGTGGTCATTTCCCACTTGATGGTAAGGCTTGAGTGGTGGAGCCCGATCGGTCCAACTTTATTTGATAACAAGTTGTGAAGGCAGCCAAATTCCTCTATTACAAGCAGTTAGCTTCAGTCAAACTTCTTTCGAATGAACTTAAATAGTGAAAGTGATCGCCTAAGCAGTTAGCTAAGCACCCAATCTCTGCATAACTAACCTAGCTGATCTTGATGCCGGCTAAACTCTTATCTAATCAGATCCTCTTTAGACCAAGTCTAGCTATTACGGATTGAATCTTGTGACAAGAACCATAGGCTAGCAGAGCTTACCCCTAGACGAACTTCTTCGCCTTACTAAGAGATAGATCTTGGCCCTATTGATTCTAGGATCTTGATTGCACAACCCAGGATAGATAGAAGAACTCCATCATCATATTAAGCCTGAACTCCTTCATGAAGAGCCCGGCTGTAATTCTAAATCTGTGAGTCTGCCGTCCTTACCAACCTTCAATCAATGATGGTTATTCAATTGCAGATGACCTTGAAGATAATCGGACCTCAAAGAAGCGATGGAGACTCACCAAAATGCTCTAATTATGCTTGCCCATCCCAACCACCAACTAAACTCCTTTCGATCACCGAACTCCATCCAGTTGCCCAAAGGGCTCCTTCTAGCCGATCTCCAAACAGTCACCCAAAGAGCTCCCTCTCATCGAACTCCTTCCAATCATCCAGTAGGTTCTTTCTAGCCAAAATCCTTATTGTCGCCTAGAAGGACCTCATCGTCTATGCTGATTCAGCTTCCAGCCTAATGCAAGCCAGTCAACAGGCAGACAACCTTGGAGAAGTCTGAACTTCTCCATAACTATTGTAGTATGAAGCTCTTCATCATCAATAACTATCCCATCTAAACTTCAACTATTAAATCTCTATAGACTAGTACGTCATGATAACAGACACTATCCTCCATAACAAACTCTACGTGGCCCCAAATGACCCACTATCAGGTAGTCACAACTGTCACCATCAGTTCGTTATGAGCTCTGCCTATATAAGGGATCCTCTAGATACGCTTTCTCTCTAAGCTAAAAATTTTGCTAAAATTTTTTGAGTGCTCTATTTTTGTGGATAGAAAACTGACTTGATTGTTGGAGGGTCCTACCAAAGCCATCCCACCTCTAGTTTGGACTTATTTTGCTGGTCCCGATGGCAACCTCGTCTTCCTCGACTCTAGCTAATTCTGGCATCCATAGTTTTCTACACCAACATAATTGATGCTAGAGAAAGGACCCATCTTGAAAGAGCAAGGATGGTTCTTCCAAGGCTTGGAAGATCATGAAAGAGTCAAGGTGGTAACTCCTAGAGGCTTGGATCAGTTAAAGTTGTATCAACTGAGAAGGAGGGCTGATACACTATTGAACTAGGTTGAATACAGATCGAGCTGGCTCAAGCCAAAATCAAGCTAGCTCTCTCAGACAAATAGAGAACATGTATTCAAAAATCTATGGCTTGACAGGTAATCAAGCCGGCTTGAGTATTCATCGAGCCAGCTGGAACAAGCAGACAGATGAGCATGGGTTTCTTTGTTTAGTCTTGGATTGGATCTAATTCAAAGGGTTTTAAGGCTTGAGTTGAGAGATCTTAAGATGGCTAATTTATATATACGGCTAAGTCTTTAGTCCTAGGGATGAGAGCATACAAGACATGGGCTTGGGTGAGTGCTTTCTTATATGAGTTAGTATAAGAAAGTTTTCTAGGGCTGAGTCATGTTGACTCAGGACATTTATATATACTTCGTATATATAATATGTTTTGGATGACAAGAGAATAATTTTTTTTTCTTCCTGAAATCCTATTCCTCTCTCTCTTTGGATTGGCCACCCATCTCTTGGTGTCTACTTATCAAGGCTGCTGCCTCCTTCTGATTAGAAGTTTTTGGTTACCAATTCCAGATTTTCTAATCTCCAGTGAATCAATCCTTTACAATTGGTATCGAAGCTCGGATCGTGTGGAGGAAGAAGGAGATCGCAGAAGGAAGTGATCTATAAAGGCTGAAGTTTTAGCAGGATCCTATCTAGGTATTTCTCATCTATCTTGGTAATTTTGCTGTTGTGTGACTTGGATCTAGTCATGAAAAGTAGCATAAAGATGGATTTTGAAAAGTTTGATGGGAAAGAAAGCTTTTTCATATAAAAAGTTTATGTAGAGGATCTTCTTGTGCAGCATGAGAGAATAGGCCAGAAGGGATGACAGATTGACCATAGATGTCGATGGAGAAACGGACATGTTCTATGATTAGAGGATGTTTGGCAGACTCAGCCCTCTATTAGGTGCTAGAAGAGAAAACTCCTAAAGGATTTTGGTCAAAGTTGTAGGATCTTTATATGGAAAAGAACATATGTAACAAACTTATGTTGAAGAAGAGGCTATATAGCCTTTATATGGTTGAAGGTAGAGATGTCCTCAGTCACATACAATTATTTGATCAAGTGAGCAATGAATTGTTGAATGTTAAAATAAAGATGGAGGAGGAAGATAAATCATTGCTATTACTTTATTCACTGTCCCTTCCCTTGATCCGTTGGTCATGACACTGCTCTATGGAAAAGAGATACTATACTATCAAGACATTATCGTGGTGCTGCACACAAATGAGCAGAGAGAGAAAATGATCAAGGATGGTATTCCTCAGGAGGGTTTAACTGTGGGAGAGAGATCTAAAAGAGGAAGGATAAGAGAAAAATCAAGGGGACGATCAAAGTTCTAGAAAGGTAGAAAACAAGTAAAGTATTACAAGTGCAACAAGATCGGGCATTTTCATTATGATTATCCATAGTTGAAGAATCAAAAGGAAGAAAATGGATGATAAGATTCTCTAAGTACAATTGCTGATCAGGAGATGGAAGATGACCTCTTAGTTGTGTCGGATAATCACAGGCAAAGCATAGAAGTTTGGATCCTAGATTCAGCCTATTCGCATCAGTACATCCCAAACTGTTCTTGGGTTTCTACATATACTGAGATCGATGGGGGGAGTGTGACACTTGGGGATGATCATCCTTGTAAGGTCGCTGGTATTAAGACAACTAGGGTGAGGATGTTTGATGAGATGGTGTGGATTCTCACGAATGTGAAGTATATCCTAGAGTTAAAGAAGAACCTTGTATCATTGGGCTACCTGGAGTGGAGTAGCTACAACTTTAGCAGTCATGCCAGGAGTAGAATATTGAATTTCTTCAATGGAGCCATGATAGTGATGAGGGGTAGAAGGCTAGAAAATAATCTCTACAAGATGGAGGGATCTATGGTGACCGAAAGATCTGATATAGTTGCTGCAATGTAGGATCAGTAGGGGGCTTATCATTTGTGGCATTATCGTCTGGGCCACATGAGAGATAGAGGGCAGAAGGAGCTGAGTAAAAAGAGATTGATCTCTGATCTAGGTAGAGGAGTTTCTAAGTTTTGTGAGCCATGCCAGATGAAAAAATAGAGAAGAGTTCAGTTTGTGGTTAGCACAGCTCGCACGACAGCCACACTGGATCTAGTTCACATGGATGTATGGGGACCGGCTCTGATTTCAGTCAGAAATGGAGTAAGATACTTCATGACTTTGATAGATGATTTTTTAACAAAGTTTGGATCTACTTTATAAGGAAGAAATCAGAAGTCTTCACCAAATTCAAAGTTTGGAAGGCCGAGGTGGAGAAGGAATAGGACAGAAGTGTGAAGTGTTTGCGATCTAACAACAACGGAGAGTATACCAGCAAGGAGTTCCAAGTTTCTTGTGAGGAGTGTGGCATCAAAAGATACTTCTTGGTGAAGGAGACTCCTCAGCAAAATGGGGTGGCCAAGAGAATGAACAGGACCCTTATGGAGAAAGCAAGATACATGAGACTGCAGGCAGGGCTTCCTAAGGTATTTTGGATAGATTCAGTGGATGCAGCTTGCTATTTAGTGAATCAATCATTTCACACCAAGTTAGATGGAGGAATTCTAGAGGAGAAATGGTCTGGAAGGAGTATAAACTTGAACCATCTAAGGATGTTTGGGTCCATGGCATTTGTGCACATCGGTGCTGGTGAGCGGAGCAAATTGGACGCTAAGACAAAGAAGATGGTGTTCTTGGGATATCCGTGAGGTGTTATGGGGTAATCGCTATGGGATCCCTTGGAGAAAAAAGTCATCATCAGTAGGGATGTGGCCTTTAATGGAAACTCAGTTTTACATAGGTGAGGTGGCATGGAAGGACAGCAAGAGTAGCAAACGGTCCAGCAAGACAGCACTGGACGTCTAATCTCTTGTTCAATTTTGCCACTTACAAGTGTACTGAGAGGACTTGAGTTTTAGATGGAGGATTCTTCAATGGAGTCTCCACAAGTGAAGAGGACTAAAATAGAGGTTAGAAGCAAGGAAGACTAGTGAGAGCAAGCTGGATCAAGGACCGACATCGGTGTTGCATTGCACAAACCAAAGAGGAACGTGCGACAGCCAAATTGATATGGCTTTGGAGATTCGGTGTCATACGCCCTGGTGATAGCAAATGGAGACCCCTATACCTATGAGAAGACTGTAGAGAGCCAAGATAGAGATAGGTGGGTTCAAGCTATGGCTAAGAAAATGCAGTCTCTTCAAAAGAATTAGACGTGGCGTTTGGTGCAACTACCATAGGGGAAGAAGCCCATTGGATGCAAATGGGTTTTCTAATGCAAAGAGGGGCCTTCAGAATAGGAAGGTATCAAGTACAAAGTAAGATTGATGGTCAAAGGGTACTTTCAGAAGGAAGGCATCGACTTCAGCAAAGTTTTCTCCTCGATCGTCAGGCATATGTCTATTAGAATGCTGCTGAGCATCGTTGCAGCTCAGGACTTGGAGTTGGAGCAAATGGATGTTAAGATGGCATTTCTCTATGGATATCTAGAGGAGAGCATCTACGTGCAGTAGCAACCAGGGTTCACAGAGCCTGGAATAGAAGAGAAGGTATGTTTGCTACAGAAGTTGCTGTATGGGCTGAAGCAGTCACCGAGGCTGTGGTATAAGTGCTTTGATACATTCATGAGGAGCATTGTCCTTTCTAGGTGTGAATTTGATCCTTATGTGTATATTCAATCTCTAGATGATGGGTCTAGGATATTCTTACTCTCGTATGTAGATGATATGCTGATAGCATGCAAGAGTAAAAAAGTTGTGTAGGGACTGAAGGCTGCATTATCTTTGGAATTCGAGATGAAGGATTTTGGGCCTACGAGAAAGATCTTAGGCATGAAAATTCTTAGAGATCTAGATAAGAAGGTGCAGCATATATTCCAAGGTGGTTACATTTGGAAGATCTTAGAAAAATTTGGGATGAAGGATGCCAAACTGCCACTTACCGGCAATTTTAGACTTTCGAAGACTATGTCACCACAAACTGAGGAGATTCTAGATATAGAGAGAGTCCTATATGCTACTGGTGTGGAAAGTTTGATGTACACCATGGTGTATTGTAGGCTAGACATAGCCCATGCAGTGAGTCAAGTGAGCAGATTCATAGTGCAACCTAGTAGGGAGCACTGGCGAGCATTGAAGAACATCTTCAGGTATTTGGCGGCTATAGTTGGAGTATGTATCACTTATGGATAGTTAGGAGATATCGAGGGTTACTCCAACATGTCTAAGAAGACTCAGGGGCTGATAGAAGGGTTCGTGGATGCAGATTTTGATGGAGATGTGGACATCCGATATTCGATGATAGGGTTCATGTTTTGCTCGAATGGAGGTCTCATTTCATAGAGAACATACTTTCAGCCCATCACGGCCTTATCCACCACTGAGGTGGAGTACATCGGTATTATAGAAGCTACAAAAAAGGCTTTATGGCTGAAGGAATTAGCATTGGAGATGGACCTTGCTCATAAGATCGTTAAGGTGCACTACGATAGCCAGAGTGCACTATTACTTGCTCAAAATTTAGTCTACCATGCAAGGATGAAACACATTGACATCAGGTACCACTGGATTAGAGCGCTCATGGACGATGGTAAGGTGGAGCTGGTAAAGATTCATACCAAGAAGAATTAAGCTGATACACTAACAAAGGTTCTTTCATGGGATAACTTTTATAGATGTGTGGCATTGATGCATTTGATGGATAGGAAGGAGTTGCTCCAAGTCTTGAGGCACCAAGGTGGAGATTGAAAGAGCAAGGATGGTTCTCCCAAGACTTGGGAGATCATGAAGGAGTCAAGGTGGTGACTGCTAGAGGCTTGGATCGGTTGAAGTTGTATCAACTGAGAAGGAGAGCTGATACACTGTCGGGTTGGCTCGGATATAGGTCGAGCTGGCTCAGGATGAGATCAAGTCGGCTTGGTCCGAAATTGAGCTAGCTCTCTTAAATGAATAGAGAACATGTATTCGAAAATCTATGGCTCGACAGGCGATCGATCCGGCTGGAGTGTTCATCAAGCCAGCTTAAACAGGCAAACAAATGAGCACGGATTTCTTTGTTTCGTCTTGGATTGGATCTAATCCAAGCGGTCTTAAGCCCTAAGTTGAGAGGTCTTAAGGTGGATAATTTATGTATAGGACTAAGTTTTTAGTCCTAGGGATGAGAGCATACAAGACATGGGCTTGGATGAGTGCTTTCTTATATGAGTTAGCTTAGGAGAGTTTTTTAGGGCTGAGTCATGTTGACTCAAGATGTTTATATATACTTTGTATATGTAATATTTTTTGGATGACAAGAGAATCAAAATTTGTTTTCTTTCTAAAATCCTATTCCTCTCTCTCTAGATTGGCCACCCATCTCTTAGTGTCTATTCATCAGGACTGCTGCCTCCTTCTAGTTAGAAGATTTTGGTTGTCGGTTCTAGATCTTCTAATCTCTAGTGAATCAATCCTTTACATGCTTGATCCCTTGTTCTTAAAGGAGTGCTTGGCAGAATTTCATCTCAGCATCTCCTTCTTCTTCTTCTTCGATCATCTCTATGGGATGCCTCTTAAGAAGGCATCAGCGAGGCGATCTGCTACCTCCATGATCAGATCCCATCTAGATCTATCTGCTCCGACTCCATCTTCGACACTACAGGCTCTTCCACCGGTGGCAATGGTGGACATAGAGCAGTTCAACCTACTGGTCTAGTAGGTTAGGAGCCTCATAGGGGCAGCACAAGCTATGCAACAGCATCCAGCATTAGTTCAGCTAGAGAGAGCCTCATCGGAGTGCCAGAACCCAACGATCGGACAATCCACCTGGGCTAGTCATCAGGTGACCCTTGAAAAGGGAAAGTAGAGGGCAGAGAGTCCTTGCTCTAATCACGACTCCACCTTCGAAGGATCTCTTCCTCCACTCTGCTAGAAGACCCTAGAGATCCATGATCAAGAGGATCTTCTTGATCAAAAGCTTCAGAAAATAAATCGACAGATCGAGGAACTCAGTCAGGCTGCCCTGCCCATGGCGATGATATCTGCACCGACCCTCCTTTCTCCCAACGAATCATGCAAGAGCCCATCCCACTGAACTTCAAGCTCTCTTAATTCGAGAGCTATGATGAAACCGCCGATCTGATCGATCATCGAAAGGCCTTTCGAATAATGATGCTACTTCATAGCACGTTCGATGCCATCTTGAGCCAAGCTTTTTCATCCACTCTGAAGGGAGCAGCGAGAAATTGGTACTCGGCTCTTAAGTCATGTACGATCTTTTTCTTTGACCAAATGAGCCATCAATTTATGGCTCATTTCGTAAGCAGCCGACACCCAAGGTGGGGCTCGGACTCCCTCACAACATCAAGAAGAAAGAAGGAGAGTCCATCCGAGCTTATGTCAGCCGCTTCAATGCTGCTACCCTAGAAATTTGAAATTTGGATCAATCCATCGCCATGGCCACACTAAAAATCGGTCTTTAGAAGAATGACCTACTGTTCTCCTTGGAGAAGAAGTATCATAGGGACTTTGCTGATATGTTGGCCTAGGCTGATGGCTATGCCTGGGTAGAAGAGGCTTTCAAGGCCAAGGATGATGAAGCCATAGGAGAGCAGCGTGCGGGAGAAACTTGCAAGCCCATAGCTGAAGAGAAGTCGAGTGAAGCTTGGCCGTGCTCCCGAACTCCTCCTAAGCGCAAACAAGCCTAGACCCCTCCCTAAGCTCATTGACAAAGAAGCCCTAATAGAAGGGCATGATGAAACTCTACCCTAAGAAGATTTCATAACTACAGCCCCCTCAATGCTCCCAAAATCTAGGTGTTAATGGAGATCAAGGAGCAGTTGTCGAGGCCTGAAAGGATGCGCACTCACCCTAGCAAGTGCAATCCTAATAAATACTATCTCTACCATCGTGACTACGATCATGATACTGAAGAATATATCCAACTCCAAGATGAGATCGAGGAGCTTATCAGATGAGGCCGGCTTAGTCGATTCCTTCGATGCCAACCTAAAGCAAGAGAAGATCGGCCAAGGGCACCATCGCTGCCAGAACCACCAAGGAGAGAGGAGGAACAAGAAGATTGACCACCCCTTAGCATCATCAACACCATCTCTAGGAGACTTTGGCAGGGAGAAATCGGTGGATCGATAGAGCTGGCTAATAGGTAGAGAGCTGAAGAATCCATTGCCTTCACTAAAAAAGATGCACAAGGGGTTCAATTCTCCCATAACGATGTAGCTGCAGTTTTTTTAAATATTGCTGACTATGTTGTATGTCGCATTCTTATTGATAATTAAAGCTCTATTGATGTCTTATTTTATGATGCTTTTTATAAAATATCTATACCTAATAATTGATTAGGGATAAATTCTCTATTGGTAGGCTTCACTGGTAATGCTATGCCAATTAAAGGGGTAATAATATTAACTGTGGCTGCCAAACGATACCCAAGGCAATCTAGGGCTCGGGTGGATTTTTCAGTGATGAAAGCTCCATCTACTTACAATGCAATTCTCGACCGACCTGGCCTAAATGCACTTTAGGTGGTGGTGTCGACTTATTACCTAAAAATAAAGTTTTCAACAAGTTATGGGATTGGAGAAGTCAGAGAAGATCAAGTTCTAACAAGACATTGCTACTCAATTGCTTTACAATGAGGCAAGCAATCAGACCCTTTGAATGATCTTGTCTACTCATTGGAGAAGTCAGAGAAGATCTTGTCTTAATTCCTTTGAATGATGGAAATAAAGAGCATACGGTACAGATCGACTCCAATTTAGGAGAAGAGGTATAAAAGCAACTTGTCGACTTCCCGTAGAGAAATGCAGATGTCTTTGCTTGGATTTTCGTAGACATGTCCAAAATTGATGCTAAAGTTATGGAACATCGTCTGACCGTTAATATCAAATATCGGTCGGTGAAAGAAAAAATGCATGGCTATGCTCTGAAGAGATAGAAGGTAATTATGGAAAAAGTCGACAAGCTCCTCAAAGCTAGGTTTATTGGAGAAGTCTCTTATTCGAATTGGGTCTCCAATGTAGTCCTTGTTATGAAGGCAAATGGCAAGTGGAGAATGTGTATAGACTTCAAAAAATTGAATAAGGCCTATCCAAAAGATAGTTGTCCTCTGCCTAGAATTGATCAACTGGTAGATGCAACTTCAGACCATGAACTCCTCACTTTTATGGATGCCTTCTCTGGCTATAACCAAATTTGGATGACACTGGAAGATGAGGAAAAGACCACTTTTATTATTGACTGTAGTCTCTATTATTATAGGGTTATATGTTTTGGTCTCAAAAATGCAGGAGCAACCTACCAGCATCTGGTGAATAAGATCTTCAAGAAGCAGATCGACCGCAATATGAAGGTTTATATAGATGACATGCTTGTCAAGAGCCGAACTTCAATAAATCATATAGCCAACCTTGAGGAGACCTTCAATACCCTTCAAAGATACAAGATGAAATTGAACCCGACCAAGTGTGCCTTCGGCATGATTTTAGAAAAGTTCTTAGGGTTCATGGTATCAAGACGTGGAATCGAAGCAAATCCAAAGAAGATTCGAGTCATTCAAGAGATGACTGCCCTGAAATTAATAAAGAAAGTTTAGCACCTAACAGAAAAGATGATAGCTCTGAACCGCTTTGTCTTAAGATTGGTTGAACGATGCATGCCCTTCTTCCAAGCTCTCAAATAGCCAAAGAACTTCTACTGGATCGTCGAATGTCAACAAGCATTTAAAGAACTTAAGAAGTACCTCAGCTCACCCCTCCTATTGGCAAAGTCCGAACCTAGAGAAGAACTATTTTTGTACCTGGCGGTCTCCCTAGCAGCCCTTGCAGCAATCTTAGTTAAAAAAAAATAAAAGTTCAGTGATTGATCTACTATATAAGCCGAGTCCTGAGGGATGCTGAGATTAGGTACACTAAGTTAGGAAAACTAACATATACTCTACTAATTGCAGCCTAAAGACTTCGATGTTACATCCAAGGGCATACTATAACTCTCCTTACTGATCAACCAATCAAGATAGTTCTTCATCAAACATATGCCTCCGAAAGAATCACAAAATGGGCAATTGAGCTTACAGAGTTTGACATCAACTTCCAGCCTTGGTCATCAATCAAGGCTCAAATATTGATAGATTTTATAGTGAAATGTACTATTTAGAATGAGACTGAACTTGAGCAGAATGAAATCAGCATTCCATGGTTGTAGCCAAGCTCCCTTGAAGAATGAGTAGACCTCCCTAAAGGCTTCTAGACATTATATGTGGATAGTTCATCTAATGCTTCAGGTGCAATCTCTGGGCTGATCTTGGTTAATCTGGAGGGAGTTATTACCGATTATGCACTATGTTTTGAATTTCCTGCAACAAACAATAGAGTAGAATACGAAGCTCTGATTGTGGGGTTGAGAATAGCCAAAAAAATAAAAGTAGATCAGCTCCAAGCTTACAGTGACTCTCAATTGATGGTAGGATAAGTTAGTGATAATTATGAAGCCTGGGAGGAAAGCATGATGAAGTATCTCGAGAAAGTGAGGAATTTTACTTCTGCCTTTAGCAATTTTGACATCAAGCAAATTCCAAGAGCAAAAAATGCCAGGGCCAACCTTTTCTCTAAATTGGCCACCTTGGCTCCAACTGAACTACCTAAGAAGGTTTTCTTTGAAGTTCTGAAACATCCTTCTCTATAAAAGGTCGTACTCTTTGCCATTGCTGAAATGCCTCCGATCTTTTGAGGCCGACTTCACTCTATGGGAAATGCATGAAGGAATATGTGAAAATCATTTGGGGGTCAAATTTTTATCGCACCAAACACTTTAGCTATGCCACTATTAACGGATAATGTACCATGATTCTATAGAGTATGTCAAAAAATATGATCGATGTCAAAGGAATGCAAGTATTCAAAGATAACCGACCTCTAAGTTTATCCCCTTGAGTGCCCTATGGCCAGTTGCACAATGGAGAATGGACATACTTGGACCTTTTTTTATGGCATCCGAACAACGGAAGTTCCTCTTGGTGGCAATGGATTACTTCATAAAATGGGTGGAAGCTGAACTCCTGGCAAAAATCATGAAAGTGAAGGTGTAGTGCTTCATTTGAAAGTCAATTCTTTATAGATTCGACCTACCTCGGACTCTTATAACAAATAATGGGCAATAATTTGTTGGACAAAATTTGTCAAGTTCTGTGAAGACTTGAATATCGCCCATAATTTTACATCATATCCCATCCACAGGCAAATGGTGAGGTCGAGATAATCAATAGGACCCTACTGTAAGGTATTAAAGCAAGACTCAAAAGAGGGAAGGAAACTAGGATGGATGAATTCTATCATGTAATCTAGGCATACCGAACTATCCAATGATTGCCAATTGGAAAGACTCCACTTGCGTTAACCTTCAGAACAGAAGCAATCAGCTTGATAGAGCTCAAACTATCATCAATACAGGTTGTGGTCTTTAATGAACAACGTAACTCATAGAACCTCAGGACTAACCTTGACTTATTGGAGGAAAAGTGAGAAGAGGCACAAATTCGGATGGCGACCAATAAGTAGAAAGTGGCTTGCTACTATAATTTCAGGGTTAGAGGTAAAGCATTCAAAGTGGGGGACTTGGTGCTTCGGCGAGTGGCCATCTCACAACCTCAAAATCAAGGGAAGATCATCCCAAATTGGAAAGGCTCATATGAAATCAAGAAAGTCATCCAGCCCAGTACTTATTATCAAAAAGAGCTCGAAGGAGCTGATCTTCCACAATCATAAAACTTAGAAAACTTACAAATGTACTATCAATGATTCTATCAAAATAAAATTTCTTTACTTTAACATCTTTATCCATGGTGTAAAATTGTGACGATAGAAAATGACATTCTAAACTTCATCACTAAACAAGACCAATCTTGTCAGGAATAGGAAGAGGACCTCATCCTGATAAGGATGAAGACCTCTAGTTATATAAGTCAGGAGGAAGGAAGAGGCCCTTTCAACAGCACATTCATGCCCCGATGGTCTTGTTAGGGGCAGGAGGAAGACTTGGCCCTAACAAAAATAAAGGCCAATCATATCAAAAATAGGAGGAGGACCTCATCCTAACACGGATAAAGACATCCGATTACATAAGAAAGGAGGAGGGGAGAGACCCTTACAATGGCCCTTTTATGCCCTAGTAACCTTGCTAGGGACCAGAGGAAGATCTCACCCTAACAAGGATAAAGGCCAACCGTGTCAGAAATAGGAGGAGAATCTCATTCTGACATGGGTGAAGATCTTTGGTTATTTAAGATAGGAGAAGGAGAGAGGCTCTTACAATGGCCCTTTTGTGCCCCCAGTGATCTTGCTAGGCACTAGAGGAGGACCTCATTCTAAAAAAGATAAAGGCCAATCGTGTCAGGAACAGGAGGAGAACCTCATCCTAACATAGATGAAAACCTTTGATTATTTAAGATAGGAGAAGGGGGTGGCCCTTACAATGGCCTTTTCGTGTCCCAGTGACCTTGCTAGGGACAGGAGGAAGACCTTGCCCTAATAAGGATAAAGGCCAACTATGTCAGAAACAAGAGGAGAACCTTATCCTAACATGGGTGAAGACCCCTGATTATTTAAGATAGGAGGAAAGATGCCCTTATAATAGCCCTTTTGTGCCCAAGTGACCTTGCTAGGGATAGGAGGGAGACCTTGCCCTTACAAAGATAAAGGCTAACCATGTCAAGAACAGGAGAAAATCTCATCCTGATATGGATGAAGATCTTCAGTTATTTTAGACAGGAGGAGAAGAGAGGTCCCTACA
Organism: Cocos nucifera; assembly: GCA_006176705.1. Lineage (NCBI taxonomy): Eukaryota > Viridiplantae > Streptophyta > Magnoliopsida > Arecales > Arecaceae > Cocos > Cocos nucifera. The sequence continues at coordinate 720,977 of QRFJ01000095.1, forward strand.
ACGACCCTTTTATGCCTCAATAATCTTGCCAGGAATAGTAGGAAGACCTTATCCTAACAAGGATAAAGGCCAACCATGTTAGAAATAGGAGGAGAACATCATCCTGACATAGGTAAAGATCTCTAGTTATTTGAGATAGGAGAAAGATATTTTGTCAACAGTCATACTGTTGAAAGATAAAGTGAAGAAAATAGGAAAATCATCGAGCATCAAATACATGCAAAATAAGAAGAGAACCAAAGAAAACATCATTTCAATAAGGTCAAAGTTCATTACAAAGTAAAGGTCCATGAGACCAGTTACAAAAAAAAAAAGAAAAAGGAAGAAAAGGGAGATGAGTACTTTTTGGGATCGGACTTCAGGCTACCAACTCCAGCCATTGCAAGAGAGAGTTTCAGACCTTTTACCTCTTCCTCAAGTCTTTGTTGAGCCACCAAACTCTCCCTCAGCATCTTCTCCCACCTGCATGACTTCTCCATCTCCCTTAACCTCTTCTTTAGAACTACAGATTTGGCTTCATCATCTTTCACGATGTTCTTCTGGTACGCCATTTGAATCTTCAATTCATGCAGCTCAATTTTGTCTTTTTCATGCAAGGTGGATAGGCTCTCCAAAGTGCCTCTCAAAGAAAGAATCTCTGGTGATTCTCTGCTTGAATCAACTTGAGCTCTATCCGTTAATTACTGCTAAAGTCTAGCAATCTCACCATCAGCCTTTCGATGTTTATGTCGAAGGTCGGCAACTTGACCACACCAACCTTGCCTATAATCATTATATGAGTCTTCGGCTGCTTGTAATTCAAAAAATCTTTTTGACCAATTCTAGTCGTACTCAGTCTGGTTGGTGGACCATGTCGAACTTTCTTCGAATATTCGGATATTCTCCTATACGGCCTTCAGCTCAATGTCTAGAGAGCTTGCCTTGGCAGTCAAAGTCTAAGCTTTCTTGCTGCTGAGCTTCTTTGTCCATTCCAATTCTTTAGTTAAATGGTTCTTGTTATTGATATAATCTATAGAATCCTTCTTGTGCACCTGGCATAAGTGAGTAACCTCAATCGTCAACTCTAAACAACTTTTTCTCGATTTTTGAAGCCCATCTTCCATCTTTTCCAACTTATTCTTTAAATGGTGAACTTCTCTTTTCAAGTTTCTAACTATGGACCTCAGAGGAACACCCTATGGTAGTGGCTCAGCCTTGGCTGGAGACAATAGGTCATAGCTTCGATCACTAGAAGGATTTTGAATGACACACACACCACAACACATGTATAAAGAGAAGAAACATATTTTCATTGCTCAAAATGATTTGTATACATCAGAAGGTAAAAAAAAAAAGTATAATTATCAAAAGTTTTCAACCTCGGGGGGTGCGACGGCGATCGAGGTTGGTGCATTCTCTGCGACATCAGGTTCGGGAGCAAATTTAGGAGCTGCACCTGCAGGCTCGAAAACTTTGGGGGTGGGTTCAGCGATAGGGGTTTTGGCACTAGTGTTGGTGGGATCCCCTTCTTCGTCAAGCTCCTCTATTAGAAGGTCGAGATCTACATCGGGATTGTTTTTTGCAACCCTCTTCATGCAGATCTTGAATCCCTCTAGAAAAGCCTCTCTCACGAAGGCGATCTTGATATCCTCCATATCCTTGGAAGACTTAAAGGCCTCGATAGCCAGCTCCTTCTCAGCACCAACCTCCTCTTCAATCTTCTTTCTCTTCACTTCCGCAAGAGTCAGAGCCATCTTTAGCCCCTCCGCTACTTCTTGAAGGAAAAATCCTGTTTTCCAGGTCAGGTTCGTTCAGATCTGATTGGATCAAAAGAGATATTTCAAAAATTTTTCTCTTGGATCTAGATCAGATTTGAGACCTTTTAGATCTGATATTATTGATCTAATAAAAGAAAATAAAATAAAAATAAAAGATAAATTAAATCTAAATTAATTTTACCTTATAGCAGGTAATCAAATTATCCTATGATGATCTTGATGTCTTCTTGAGGTTCTAGATCTAGCCACACAAGTGCCTTGCCTCTATCGGTATCCACTCAGATAGGATTTGAAGATCTTCTCCTTCTTTATCACTTCTCCAAATATCTAATTTGGAGGATCTTCAAAACTCCTTTTGAAGATTGAGTGTCGTCTCTTACAGCAGTGCTGTCTTCTTCTTTTCTTATCATCTTTCTCTTGCTTGGATCGCACCAAACTGAAGCCCAAAGGTTCTTGGGCATAGATAGGAGGGAGAGGACCTGAAGATGGCATGGAGGAGGAAAAGGAGAAGCCTTGTGGTGTGGACAATGGGCTAGGGATCTAAATCCTAGGTATAGACAGGATTTATATAGACCCTACTGTGCCATGCACTGCCACATTATCCCGACCAATCATGACCTTTTGTGCAATCAGATCTAAATCTGATTGGTGGGATGATATCATTTGATCCAATTAGATGAGAGCTCCTCCGAATCATTCTTAGATGGTGCTAAGACTGATCAAAGTCTAGCCTTTGGCGCCACCTAGGTAGAAACCCCGAAGCAACCTGGAGTCCCATCTATTTGGGACTCCAGGCATCATAATCCATGGGTGCATGCCTCCATAGGCATACACCCCTTATCCTCCTATCTTTTAGTAGGTGGACTGGTCCAAATGTTCTCTCCTATGATGGTTTGACACATAGGCAGATGTCGAAGTGTCAAAGATCAATGTTTGATCAAAGTCAAAAGACAAGATTTAGTAGATGATGAAAAATGGCAGATGTTGTCTCCAATTCATCTCATTAATTCAGACAATCCTTTTCTAACCTGGACAAGCTGCAGTCAGATCAAGTAAAGATACCTGAGTGAGCTCAAATATATTTGGCTCAATTGAGACAACTTTTAATGATAATTAAAGAAGAATATTAGGCTCAATCGTGTGCTAGCATGATTTTCTTGAATCTAATTAAATCTAATTCAAATCAATTGACCTAGGTTAGTATAATTGATGATATCCAGATCCAAACTCTTATTTGTATGACCCAGTTAGGTTCAGTTCTGTATGGTAATAAGATATATCATGATCTCTATTATCGATATCATCGAAATACCTTTCGATGGATCAGAACTTTTCTAATTCAGACAACTAGTATGATTGATCATGTAAATCATTCTAATTACTCTCAAAATCTACCAATGACACCTAGCAGCATATGGTGGCAACCCATCAAAACTGAAGATGAACCTCTCGGTGCAGTTACCTATATAGTTAAGTTCTTCTATTTTGAGCCTCGATCGAATTAGGGTTAAGGTGAACTCGTCAAACCCTAATATTCATCATATGATTAATCAGTTCATTCAAGTCCAATGTGAAAATCTTAATAGAAACTCTTTCTATTATTTTACTCTGCCATGGCCATGGGCTTATCGACTTGATTCTCATGATCATCATAGGGCTACTCCTCATCTACCGAGGTAGATAGATTCCCTCTTGATGCAATCAATTCCTACAATGGACATGCTATAGCCAACATACATCTTAGGATTCTGTATGATTAGAAGACCGAGTCATGGTGTAGTCAAACTATAACAGCCTCAAGGTGAACTGCCAATGCACCTCAGGTCAAAGAATCAGACACACAACTGTAGCTTTGAGCCAATCATCGATGAGAAGATAGACTTTCTAATGACTGCTCGAGGTGGTCACGCTTAGTGCCCTCATTCTCTAATGGATATCTATACTCTTACTCTGGTGTTTCTACACCATAGATTCAAGACTCATCTACTATAAGAAAGTGATTGTACACCAATCTTCTAGATCAGTCACCATCCTCATGATGATCCTTCAGTTATGAGCATTTTATGAGTTAATAATGTAAATTCATGTCTTAAATTTTTAACTCTTGAAAATAAGAATTATCATTGCCATTAACTCAAGGAATGTATCACAGACACTAAATACACATTATGATAGAAAATAATTTATTTTATTATTTATAATCAAAATTATAATTTTGCTCTTAGAAGTGTATAACAAGTGTCAGCCAATTCTAGCTTCTAGGGCATACATATCTAACACTTCTTCCATAGTGCTTCCTCGAAGGTGCTCAATTTTCATGGATTGAACCTCCGAGGCCTTCTTCAAACAGTCGACCTCAGCTCGAACCTTCTTAATCTCCGCTCGAGCCTCCTGGAGAGTTCTGAAGGCCTCAACCTGGTAGAGATCTGCTACCTTTGAATGAGTGAACAAATAATATCCCAACTATAGAGCGAAGACTAGATCAGAACTTAAAAGGTGCATTCAACATTTAATCAAGTTTGGAGAAATTGGTTACTTCAAGGTAAGCAACGAAGGACTCATTGAACCTCTCTGCATTCTCCATCTAGATCATCTTGTCAATGATATGTGGGAGGATGCTGCCCTCCACTAGAGATTGGATGACCTCCCGATCATCCAAAGAATCTTGCCCCTAGCCGAAGCTCTCACTGCTAGACCATCTGACTTTTCTCCTGACCTTCTTGGTGACAGTATTTTTATCCTTCTTCTTCTTCTTCATAACCTCCCCTTACTCAGGAGTTGTAGGGGGAGCGGCTTCATCGGGCATGGTTGGGCTCGGTGCTGGCATGTCGGGTGCTAGAATAGGCATGGCCTAGATTGGCATGGTTGGGGTTGGCTCTTCAGTGCGAGCCTTCTTTGACGATTCTTCGGTAGAACTATCCTTCCTCTTAAGAGACTTGATCTTTTTGGACAAGCAATTGCATTCTTTCGGAGTCATCTCTATAACAGAAGTAGTTAAAGTCAGAAGAAAGAACAAAGTATGATTGACTAATTTTGGGACACTACCTACTGGATCTAGGGGACTAAGATCAAGGTTGTGTTGAAAATTATGTTCCAAAGTCAATCATCAGCATGTTGATGGTTGAGCTATTTTATAATTATAATTAATTATTAATTAATAAAAATATTATGGCATCTTTTTCATCATAAGTTTACTTCTAATGAACTCCATTATTGTGATGAAGTCCTTAGGACTATTTAGTTTCGATAAAGAGAGGATTTATCGATTAGTCCTTAAATTTATTCTCGATCAAATGATAGGCTATTAATTAGGACAATAGCATATATCGAGCATAGATCGCTATATGCCATATAGGTTGATTGTCCTCCTAACTAAGAAGTATGGAGACACAGATATGGCATACAGGTGAGATGTATGGGTACATCGTCATTGAACATGACCAACTCTAGAGCATTCTGCTGTTGAGAATGTCTCTAATGAGATATAGGTATAAGTATCTCTTAGACCTGAGATCACCTCAGTGACTTGCAAGCAACTCACTATGCTTTAGTACCGGACTAACTAAATTTCTAATTCAACAATGGAAGGCTTCTGGGCATAGTCAAGTACTTGCAAAGTCAGAGTGTGATCAAGATGAAATTGACCACTCTAAGAGTTGGAGAAGAACGTATTACTGTATTTCAATATAGCAAAACCTTGGCCAAGATAATCCATCAGATGGATTTGATATTTTCAAATACAAGATGGACAACCTGATCAGAGTTGATAGTTAAACTTTGAGGTGTCCTACGAGCATTGTTGTCAGTGAGATGAATTATATGAAAACTATATCCGCATGGGTTCTATTGGGGATAAACCTCGCTCTTGCCGAAGTTTAGTTCGATGCTCTGCCTAATGCAATCAGTAGCCGCGGTCGAGCTCCTTGGACTCCCAGCGGTCGAGCTCCTTGGACTCCCAGTGGCCGAGCTCCTTGGACCCCCCAGCGGCCCGGTCGAACCCCTTCAGCCAGCCGAACTCCTCAGCGGTCGGGCTTTGGTGAAACTCCTCGACGATCAAGCTCCTTCGAACTCCCAACGGCCCGACCGAACTACTTAGCGACCGAGCTCCGTGGACTCCCAGCGGTCGAGCTCCTTGGACTCCCAGTGACCGGGCTTTAGCGAAACTCCTCAGCGGTCGAGCTCCTACCGAATTCCCCAGCGATCGAGCCTTAACGGAGTACCTCCAGCCAGATGCTTATGGGAGTTGAACTCCTTCCGAGCTTCCTCTTCTGGAGTCCAAACTCCTCCGAAATGGGTACACATCAAAGTCCTTCAACCCTTCATTCGGCTCCGAGCGGCTCAGTTTCAAGACAGCTGCAGCCATCACCATCAGTCCATCGTAAGCGATAGCGATCTGCTATCAAGCGACGATGGCTGTCTCCATCAACCCACTACAGACGGTGCCTTCCCTTGGAACTGACTCTGCCAGACCTCGAGCGGCCCGCCAGCATGCGGCTATAGCTATCCCCATCAAGCTCTGCCTATAAAAGGGAACCTCCTGATACGCTACCTCTAACCTCTAATCTCTAAGCTCTCCTCTTCTTCTCCAAGCTCTATGGAACTCATTCCTGAGCACTCCATTCCTATTGGCTGGAGCTGACTTGATTGTCAGAGGGTCCTGTCGGAGCCACCCCCCACCGACTCCTTACAGGACTTTATTTTGTAGATGCCCGACGGCGACCTCGTCCACCACCGCTCCAGCTGATTCTAGTGATGACCAGATTCTGCGTCAATAGATTGGCGCTAGAAGGAGGGCCGAACCACCGAGGTTTCCTTATTCTTAAAGGAGTGCTTGGCGATGATTTCTCTCTTCCCGCTCCAAAGGTCTCTCTTCTTCCTCTCTAGAATTTTTTCTCAGAAAAAAAATGCCCCCCAAGAAAGCCTCGACCCAGCGATTGGTGGCCTCCACGGCCCGATCCCGTTCGGATCCGTCCGCTCATGCTCTAGTCCCGGCGACCCAGGTTCCCTCTATAGCCACAGTGGATGCAGAGCAGTTCAACCTGCTCGTCCAGAAGGTTTGCCATCTCATGGAGGCAGTGCAGGCGGTGCAGGCCATGCTCTAGTAGGCCTCAGTACCAGCTCAATCGGTGCGAGATTCTCTAGAGTCGTGTGGTCCACTCCAAGGGCGACCGACATGGGCTACCCGACCTCCAATCCCCGAAAGAGGAAGGTAATGGAGGGAGAGCCCTTGCTCGGACCGCGGCTTGAGCTAAGGTGAAGCTTCGCACCCATTCTGCAAGAAAACCTTAGAGATCAGAGACCGCGAAGATCTCTTAGATCAAAGGCTCTTAGAAATGAGCCGACAAATTGAAGAACTTCGTCACACTCCCTCCTCATGCGGTAATGACATCTGCACTAACCTCCCTTTTTTGTAGAAAATCATGCAGAAACCGGTCCCGTTGAACTTCAAGCTCCCACAGTTTGAGAGCTACGATGGGACCACCGATCCAGTTGACCACTTGGAAGCCTTTCAGACAACGATGTTGCTCCATGGTGCGCCAGACACTATCCTATGCCGGGCTTTCCCCTCTACCCTTAAGGGGGCCGCCAGAAACTGGTACCCGACGCTCAAGCCAAGTACCATCTTATCATTTGACCAGATGAGTCAATAGTTCATGGCCCACTTCGTCAGTAGTCGGCGTCCATGCCAAGGTTTGGATTCCTTAATGGCCAACAAGCAGAAGGAGGGGGAACCCATCCAGGCTTACGTCACCTGATTTAATACTGCTGCATTGGAGGTCCGAGACTTGGATCAGTCAATCGCCATGGCTGCTCTCAAGGGTGGCCTTCAGAAAAATAACTTACTGCTCTCCCTGGAAAAGAAGTATCTCAGGAATTTTGCCGACATGCTAGCTTGGGCCAAAAGTTATGCCTGAGCAGAGGAGGCCTTCGAGGCTAAGGACGATGAAGCCAGCGGCAAGCGATGAATCGATGGGCCAGGTAGGCTCGTCGAAGAAAGGAAGTGGACTAAAGCTCGGCCGCATTTTCAGACTCCCCCTGGTCATGGGCGAGCCCAAACTCCCCCTCAAGCTCGGAGGCAGAGAAGCCCCGACGGAAGGACTCGTCGAGGTTCCCCCCAGCACTGAAGTTCTCCCCGATGATGATGATTTCACGACTACGCCCCCCTTAACGCCCCGAAGACCCAAGTACTAATGGAGATCCAGAATGACTTCCATGATCGGAGAGAATGCGTTCCCATCCTAGCAAGCACAACCCCAACAAGTTCTGCCTTTACCATCGCAACCACGATCATGACACCGAGGAGTGCATCTAACTCCAGGACGAGATCGAAGAGCTCGTTAGGCAAGGCAGACTTAGCCAATTCCTACGAAGATGGCCTGAGGAGCGGGAAGATCGACTGAGAGCGTTATCGCCAAGTGGGAGAAACCAGCAAGAAGATCGGCTGCCTCTTGGCATCATCAACACTATCTCTAGGGGACTTCAACAGGGAGAAGCCAGCAGACCCGAGGGATCGGTGAAGAGGTGGAGGACCATGGAACCCATGACCTTTACCGAGGCGGACGGCTAGGAGATCCAATTCCCAGACAATGATGCGGTTGTAATTTATTTGAACATTGCTGACTACGATGTACACCGCATTTTGGTGGATAATGAAAGCTCGACCGACGTGTTGTTTTACGATGCCTTCTCAAAAATATCCCTACCCGATGACCGCATAGGGCCTATGAATTCTCCGCTGGTAGGATTCGCTGGCAATGCCGTACCAGTCGAAGGCATAATAACTTTGGCCATAGCGGCAGGGCAACACCTAAAATTGGCCAAAGTGTGGGTTGACTTCCTACTCATAAGGACTCCATCCACCTATAACGCGATTCTTGGCCGACCTGATCTAAGTGCACTCTGGGTGGTGGTGGTGTCAACCTATTATTTGAAGATGAAGTTCTCGATGAGTCACAGGGTCAGAGAAGTCAGAGGAGACCAGGCTCTGGTGAGGTACTGCTACTAGATCGCCCTGTATAAGGAAGATCAGCCCGACCCTTATCTTGTTGATGGACTAGACGTCCGCGATGACCTCACTAAGGAGCGGGGCAAGCCTGTGGAAGATCTCATCTTTGTGCTATTGAATGATGGAAACTCAGAGCATGTGGTACAGATCGGCTCCAACTTGGCGGATGAGGTTCGGGAGCAGCTCATCGCTTTCCTCAGAAGAAATATAGACGTCTTCGCCTGGACCCTAGCGGACATGTCGGAGATCGATGTCGAGGTCATGGAACATCGGTTGGCCCTAGAGAGGCACCGACCGATAAGAGAAAAGATGCATCACCATGCCCTAGAGAGGCAGAAAGCGATCGCCGAAGAAGTAGACAAGCTCCTCAAAGTCAGACTCATCCAAGAGGTTAACTATCCAACCTAGGTCTCGAACGTGGTTCTCGTCAAGAAAGCGAATAACAAGTGGAGGATGTGCATCGACTTCAAGAAGCTGAACAAGGCCTATCCGAAAGACAGCTACCCCCTACCCAGGATCGACCAGCTGATGGACGCAACCTCGGGCCATGAGCTCCTCACCTTCATCGATGCCTTTTCTGGTTATAACCAGATACGCATGGCACCCGAGGATGAAGAGAAGACCGCCTTCATTACTGACTGTGGTCTTTTTTGCTATAGGGTCATGCCTTTTGGACTAAAAAATGCAGGGGCAACATACCAGCGTTTGGTTAATAAGGTCTTCAAGGAGTAGATCGACCTCAACATGGAGGTGTACGTATATGATATGCTCGTCAAAAGCCGAGCTTCAACAGACCACCTGGCCAATCTTGAAGAGACCTTCGGTGCACTCAGAAAGCACAACATGAAGCTGAACCCGACCAAGTGCGCCTTTGGTGTGACCTCTAGAAAATTTCTAGGGTTCATGGGGTCGAGATGCGGAATGGAGGCAAACCGTCAGAAAATCCGAGCCATTCGAGAGATGACTGTTCCAAAGATGATCAAGAAAGTTTAGCGCCTGGCTGGAAAGGTGGCATCCCTAAATTATTTCATCTCAAGGTCGGTCGAATGATGCATGCCCTTCTTCCAGGTTCTTAGGAGATCGAAGGACTTCTGCTAGATGGTGGAGTGCCAACAGGCATTTAAGGAGCTTAAAAACTACCTTGGCACACCCCCACTGCTAGCAAAGCTCGAACCCAGAGAAGAATTATTCCTATATTTAGCTATCTCTTCAGTGGCCCTAGTGGCAGTCCTGGTCAGGAAAGAAGCAAAGACGTAGCGACCAGTCTACTACGTGAGCCAAGTCTTGAGGGATGCGGAGATCAGGTACTCTAGGTTAGAAAAACTAACTTACTCTCTTCTAATTACTGTTAGGAGGCTCCAACCATACTTTTAGGAGCACACCATAACAGTCCTCATGGATCAACCAATAAAAACAGTCCTCCATCGAGCAGACGCTTCCGAAAGAATCACAAAATGGGCAATCGAGCTTACAAAATTTGACATCAACTAGCGACCCAGGCCATCGATCAAGGCTCAGATATTGGTGGATTTTATGCTAGAATGCATCATTCCAGTCATAGCTGAGCTTGAATCGAGCGAGACCGGCACCAGAGCGAGGTCGAGCTTTGACGAAGCTGAATTGTCACAGTTGAACCTCCCCGAGGAAAGCGCCAACCTCCCTAAAGGTTCTTGGGCTCTGCACATGGATGGTTCGTCCATCTCCGTTGGAGCTGGTGTGGGGCTGGTCTTGGTCAGTCCCGAGGGAGTCATCATCGAGTACGTGCTGCACCTCGAGTTCCCCGCGACCAACAATGGGGCTGAATATGAAGGGCTGATCGCTGGATTAAAGATAGTAAGGAAATTAAAAGTAGATCGGCTTCAAGTCTACAGTGATTTCCAACTGGTGGTCGGTCAAGTTGGCGGCGACTATGAGGCATGGGAGGAAAGCATGGTGAGGTACCTCGGGAAAGTGAAGAATTTGATCCTAACCTTTGACAGTTTTGGCATTCAGCACATTCCGAGGGCGGAAAATGCAAGAGCTGATCTTCTCTCCAAGTTGGCCGCTTTAGCCCCGACCGAGCTGCCCAAAGAAGTATTTTTGGAAACTTTGAAGTGCCCAACCATAGAGGAATCTCAGGCTATCCTACAGACAGAATTCGAGCCCAGCTGGATTGATCCATTGATCACCTACGTTGAAGAGGGGGTCCTTCCTCATGATCGAAAAGAAGCTCGGAAGCTCAGAAATCAGGCCTCCCGCTACGCTTATACGAAGGCAGGTTGTATAAGAGGTCGTACTCCCTCCCATTGCTGAGATGTCTCCGACCTTCAGAGGCCGACCTTGCACTATGGGATGTGCACGAAGGACTCTGCAGAAGTCACGTAGGAGCTAGGTCCCTATCGCAAAAACTACTTCGATAGGGGTACTACTGGCCGACCTTATTTCACAATTCCATGGAATACGTAAAGAGGTGCGATCACTATCAGAAGAATGCTAGCATGTAGAGGTAGTCGACATCCGAACTTGCTCCACTCAGTGCACCTTGGCCATTTGCGCAGTGGGAAATGGATATACTCGGCCCCTTCCCAACGACGTTTGGGCAGCAGAAGTTCCTCTTGGTTGCGATCGACTATTTCACCAAGTGGGTCGAAGCCGAACCACTAGCGAAGATTACCAAGGCTAAGGTGCAGGACTTCGTCTGGAAGTCACTAGTCTGCCGGTTTGGCCTACCCCGAACCCTCATAACCGACAATGGGCGACAGTTCACTAGGGTAAGGTTAGCTGAGTTCTGTGAAGGACTAAACATCTTCCACAGCTTCACATCGGTGGCTCACCCGTAGGCCAATGGGGAAGCTGAGGTAACCAACCGAACCCTACTGCAAGAAATCAAAGTGAGGCTCGATAGGGCAAAGGGGGCCTGGGTGGATGAACTCTACCATATCTTCTAGGCATACCGAACTACTCAGAGGGTGCCGACCGGAGAAACAACCTTCACCTTGGCCTTCGGCACTGAGGCAGTTATCTCGGTCAAGCTCAAGCTTCCATTTGCATGAGTCGTGGGCTTCAACGAGCGGCATAACCCCTAGGACCTTAGAGTCAACCTCAACCTTCTGAAAGAAAAAAGGGAGGAAGCCCATGTTCGGATGGTAGCCTACAGATGGAAGGTGGCTCGGTACTACAACTTTAGAGTTAAAAATAAGATGTTTAGAGTGGAGGACTTGGTGCTCCGACGAGCCACTGCCACTCAGCCTCAGAGTCAAAGAAAGCTCGCCCCAAATTCGGAAGGTCTGTATGAAGTGGTGGAGGTCATCCAGCCCAGAACTTATCGCCTGAAGGAGCTCGGAGGGATAGTGCTTTTCCGACCTTGGAACACAGAAAACCTAAGGATGTATTATCAGTAGACTTTCTTTAAAACTTCTTCGCTTAGCATTATTATTTTTTGGTATAAGGATTACATGATGGTAGGAAAGAAATGAGCAAAAGTGGCCCATTAGGAACAGGACGAGAACCTCATCCTAACGCGAGCAGGTCAAAGACCTCTAACCTCGACTGCAGGAGATAAGATCTCCCCCGGGGTAACTTTGGTTGCAGGAGATAAGATCTCCCCCAAGTCAACCTCAGCTGCAGAAAATAAGACCTTTCCAAAGTCGAAGGCCTCGTTCACCTTAGACGAGATGGGGGGAGAGGCATGGACGATGGTCCGCATGTGCCCCCACAGCCCGTTAGGAACAGGAAGGAGAACCTCCTCCTAATGCGAGCAAAGTCGAAGGCCTCATTCACCTTAGACGAGATGGAGGGAGAGGCTCAGATGATGGTCCGCATGTGCCCCCACAGTCTGTTAGGAATAGGAGGAGAACCTCATCCTAATGCGAGCAAAGTCGAAGGCCTCGTTCACCTTAGACGAGATGGGGGGAGAGGCACGGACGACAATCCGCATGTGCCCCCACAGCCCGTTAGGAACAGGAGGAGAACCTCATCCTAATGCGAGCAAAGTCGAAGGTCTCGTTCACCTTAGATGAGATGGAGGGAGAGGCTCGGACGACGGTCCGCATATGCCCCCACAACCTGTTAGGAATAGGAGAACTGAAGGAAAATCCTGATTTCTCAGTCCAGGTTCGTTCAGATCTGATCTGATCAAGAGATATATTTCAAAAATTTTTCTCTTGATCCCAATCAGATTTTGATATGTTTCAGATCTGATTCTTATTATTTTAATAAAATAAAATTAAAAGATAAATTAAATCAAATTTAATTTACTTGATCTGGGTAATCCTATGTAGATGATATTCTTTTAATTGAAAATGATATTCCTGCATTGTAAGGAATAAAAGTATGGCTATCGTCTTAGTTCTTCATAAAGGACTTGAGAGAAGCATCCTACATCCTAGGGATGAAGATCTGTAGAAATAGATCTAAGAGATTGCTTGGGTTATCCCATTCCATATACATAGATATTATGCTGACGCGGCTCAGCATGGAGAATTTTAAAAAGGGCTATCTTTCGATAGGCCATGAAACTTTCAAAGATGAATTGTCTGACAATATCTCAAGAGAGAGAGAGTATATAAGTAGGACACCATATACTTCTATAGTAGGTTCTATTATATACGTCATAACATGTATGAGATCAGATGTGGCATACTCACTAGGAGTAATGAGTAGATACTAGTCTGATACAGGAGAGAACCACTGAAAGGTTGTAAAAGCCATTCTTAAATATTTGAAAAATACTAAGAACCAGTGGCTTATTTATGGTGAGTCAGACTTAAAACTTATGGGGTTTACAGACTCTAGTTTTTAATCTAATCAAGATGATAGCAAAGGGTGTTAGATTATGTTTTTATCCTTAATGATGGAGCGTCTACTAAAAAAGTTTCAAGCAGTATATTATGGCTGACTCAGTTTGCGAGATAGAATACATCATAGCATCGATGCTGCAAAAAAAACTGTGTGGTTAAGAAAGTTCATCATCGAGCTTGAAGTGGCACCCTCCCTTGATGGTCCAGTCTTGCTCTACTCTGATAACACTAGAGCCATTGCTCAGAAAAAAAATCAAAAGCACACCAGCAAATACAGCATATTCTATGTTGCTACCATCTTATCCTGAAGATCATGGATTGAGGTGACGTTGAGCTTCAGAAGATCGACGAAAATGAGAACCTAGCCGACCCATTCACTAAAGCCCTAGTGGTAAAGAAATTCGATGATCATAAGTTGAAGAAAAGTATACAATACCATACCAAATGGCTTTAAAATAAGTGAAAGTTATTGAAAAATATGTTCCAAAGCCAACCATTAGCCTATTGACGATTAAGCTCTTTTGTGTAAATGTAAGTGAATTGATGAATAAAAAAATTTATTTGGATTTTTTCATTACGAATGTGTACATCTTTTAATGAACTCCTATGTTGTGATGAAGTCCTTAAGACTATTTAGAATTGATATAGGAGAATTTATCATTTAGTTGTCAAACTTATTCACAACCAAACGATATGCTATTATAAGGATGATAGTAATATCAATTATAGATTGTTCTATTTCATATAGGTTGGTTGTCCTCTTAACCAAAGAGTATGGAGATACTAGTATGGCATGCAGGTGAGATATAAGAGTATATCCACACTGAACATGACCACACCAAAGCATTCTGCTGTTAAGATTTGCTCTGAAGGGATAAGCATATAAGTGTCCCTCAGAACTGAGATCTTCAGGGTGACTTGCAAGTAACTCACTATACCTTGATGCCAGTGAAGGAAAATCCTAATTTTTCGGACTAGGTTCATTCAGATCTGATCAGATCAAGAGATATATTTTAAAAAAAAATTTCTTTGATCTAGATCAGATCTAAAATATTTCAGATCTAATTATTATTATTTTAGAAATTAAATAAAATCTATATAAATTAAATCAAATTTAATTTACCTTGATATGGGTAATCCTATTACCCGTTGATGATCCTGTATGCAGCAAAAGGTTCTGGATCTAGCCACGCAAGTGCCTGGCCTCTACCAATATCCACTCGGGCTGGATCTAGAGATCCTTTTTTTCTCTATCACATCTCCAAAAATTAGATATGGATCTGATCTAGAGGATCTTCAAAACTCCTTTTGAAGATCAGCAGTCATCCTTTGCAGCAACGCAGCCTTCTAGCTTTCAGTCGCCTTTCTTTGATCTGGATTTCACCAACCAAAAATTCAGAACTCCTTTTAGACGTGGAGAGGAGAGGGAGAAGGTGGTTTAGCATGTAGGAAGAGGGGAGAGGCAGCCTTGGGGCGTGGGGTTTCAATTCTCATCATAATCTGAGTTGGGCATGGGGTCTTATTTATAGACTAACTATGATCCAACTCCTCTTCTTCCCAACCAATCACAACTCTTTGTGAAATCAGATCTAAATTTGATTGGTGGGAATAGAGTCCCCTGGATTCCTACTTAGAGGGTGCCTAAGACCAGTCAAAGTTGGTTCTTAGGAGAACTCTAATTGGAATCCAAAAAGGAGATGGAGTCCTTGTCCAACAAGGACTCCTAGGCGCCTCCAACTTGGGCACATGCCTAGGGTGGCGTGCGCCCTCCTCCTTGCTAGGTTCTAGCAGGGGGACAAGCCCCCACCAGCTCTCTAATAGGTGTGTGACATATGGTCAAAAGTCAAAGTATCTATGGTCAACATTTGACCAGTCAAAGATAGACTTTTGACCAAAGTCAAAGAACAAGAAATGGCAGGTGACCAAAAATGGCAGATAATGTCTTACAAAATAAGATAACCTTTTCTGACTTGGACAACCTCCAGTTAGACCATGTGAAGGCCTCTCATTGAGCACAAACTTCTTTGGCTCAGATAGGACAACTTATTTATGATAGCAAATGAAGAACGTTAGGTTCAATCGAGTGCTAGCACGATTTTCTTGAACCTAATTGAATCTCATTCAGATCAATTGAACTGGATCAGTTCAATTGATGATCACCAGATTCAAACCTTTGTTTGTGTGATTTAGTTAGGTTCAGTTCTATATGGTAATGGGATATGTCATAATCTCTATCATCGCTATCATCGAAACTCCTTTCGATGGATCAGAACTCTTCTGATTCGAACAGCTAGAATGATCGATCATCTAAATCATTCTAATTGCTCCCAAAATCCACCAGTGACACCTAACAGTATATGGTGGCAACCCATTAGAGCTGAATGTGAACCTCTTGGTGCAGCTACCTATGTGATTAAGTTCTTCTATCTTGAGCCTCGATCAGATTAGGGTTAAGGTGAACTCGTCAAACCCTAGTCTCTGTCATATGATGTAATCATTTGATTCGAGTTCAATGTGAAAATCTAAATAGAAACTCTTTCTATTATTTCACTCTACCATAGCCATGGACTTCTGGACTTGATTCTCATGATCATCATAGGGCTGCTCCTCTACCATCGAGGTAGATAGATTCCATCTTGATGCAATCCAATTCCTACAATGAACATGCTATAGCCAACATACACCTCAGGATTCTGAATGGCTAGGAGACTGAGTAATGGTGTAGTCAAACTATAACACCCTCAAGATGAACTATCGATGCACCTCAGGTCAAAGAACCAAACACACTACTGCAGCATCGAGTCAGTCATTGATGAGAAGGTAGACTCCCTAATGACTACACGAGGTGGTCACGCTCAATGCCCTCGTTCTCTAACGAGTACCTGTACTCTCACTCTAGTGTCTCCACATCGTAGACTTAAGACTCATCTACTAAAGAGAAGTGATTGTACACCAACCTTCCGGATCAATCACCATCCTCGTGATGTTCCTATGGTCAGGAGCATTTTATGAGTTAACAATGATTATTCATGTCTTAAATTTTCAACTCTTGAAAATATGAATTATCATTATCATTAACTCAAAGGATGTATCACAGACACCAAATACACAAATGTGATAGAAAATAACCCATTTTATTTATTATAGTCAAAATTATAATTTTGCCCCTAGAAGTGTATTACAAGTGTCAGCCAATTCTGGCTTCTAGAGCACATATATCTAACAATCTTTCACTTATCCTAAAGCCAATTGGCTACAAGTCTAAGTCCCATCTTCTCAAGATGGGCTTCGATCCTCTGCTAGCCCAACGGCTTTGTAAGTGGATCTGCCACATTATCTATGGAGTTGACTCTCTTGACCTTGATGTAACCCTTCTCGAGGTAATCGCAGATGAGGTGGTATCGCTGCTCAATATTCTTGGATTTCTATTGAGACCTTGGCTCCTTAGCAAGGGCTATGGCGCCATTGTTATCGCAGTATAGAGGAATGGCATCTGAAGGCATTACTCTGATTTCTGCAGCAAACTTCTTATACCAGAATGCTTCCTTCGCAGCCTCTGATGCAGCGATATATTCTGCTTCCATGGTGGAATCTGCTATCATCTTTTGCTTGGAACTCTTCCAGCTGACAGCACCACTATTGCATACAAACAGACTCCCAGATGTCGACTTTCGATCATCTATATCGGACATGAAATCCGAGTATGTGTATCCCTGGACTTGGAGTTCTCCATTACCAAAGACCAACATCATATCTTTAGTTCTTCTCAAGTACTTAAGGATACATTTCATAGAAGTCCAGTGTTCTTCACCTGGATTTGACTGATATCTGCTTGTGACACCCACAGCATGAGCTATATCAGGTCGTGTACACAGCATGGCATACATGAGGCTCCTTATTGCAGAAGCATATGGGATCTTGCTCATGCGTTTTATTTCCTCAAGTGTGCTGGGGCACATCTTCTTGGAAAGATGAATACCATGTCTGAAGGGTATTAATCCCCTCTTAGAGTTTTCCATACTAAACCTCTTTAGTACTTTCTCTATGTACATATTCTGTGAAAGTCCTAGCATCCTATTCGGTCTATCCCTATAGACCTTAATTCCTAGAATAAAGGATGCTTCGCCAGGTCTTTCATGGAGAATTTCTTGGACAACCATAATTTGACTATATTATTAACATGGGAATATCATTCCCAATAAGGAGGATGTCATTCACGTACAATACGAGGAAGATAACAGCGCTCCCACTAACCTTTTTGAAAACACATGGTTCCTCTTCGTTTTTGATGAAACCAAATGTTTTGATCACATCATTGAAACGAGTGTTCCAACTCTGAGATGCTTGCTTAAGTCCATATATGGACCTTTGCAGCTTGCAAACCTTGTGATCAGTATCACTGGATGTGAAACCTAGCGGCTATTCCATATAGATATCTTCCTCAAGATATCCATTCAAGAACGCCGTTTTCACGTCCATTTGCCATATTTCGTAATTGAAATAGGCTGCAACGGCAAGCAATATGCGGATGGATTTTAGCATAGCCATTGGGGAAAAGGTATCCTGATAGTCAATGCCTTCGCGTTGACTATAACCTTTTGCCACTAGTCTAGCCTTGAATGTCTCCACATTCCCATCTGCACCAATCTTTCTCTTGAAGATCCATTTACACCCAATAGGTACTATACCTTCTGGTGGATCTACCAAGGTTCAGACTTGGTTTGAGTGCATCGAGTCAATTTTTGACTACATTGCCTCTAGCTATTTTTCGGAGTCGATATCTGATATCACCTCGTTATAGATTTTGGGATCATCACCATGAGCACCATTACCTATGAGGAACATTTTCTCTACGTCCTCTGAAATAATGCCTAAGTATCTCTCAGGGGGACGAAAAACTCTTTCCGATCTACGAGGTGGAGGAGGTAGTGTTCTTATTGGCTTAACCTGATTTGGTTCCAATTGGTCCTTAGCTTGTTGTACTTGTGAGACTTTCTCATCAAGCTTGATCTGCTTTCCAATGCCGCTATCTTGAATAAACTATTTTTCAAGAAAGATGGCATATCGACTCACAATCACATTGTGGTCTTCTGGAATGTAGAAATAGTATCCTAATGACTCTTTAGGATATCCTATGAATCGAGCTCTAAAGGACCTAAACTCTAACTTGTTCGCTTGTTGTCTTTTGACGTGAGCCGGACAACCTCAAATTTTGAGATGACTCAGACTTGGTTTCTTACCGTGCCATATCTCATACGGTGTGGTAGGAACGGTTTTAGAGGAAACCCTATTCAGTAGATAAATTGAAGTTAACAATGAGTGTCCCCAAAAGAAATCAGGGAGCTCTGTGAAGCTCATCATGGATCGAACCATATCTAATAGGATCTGATTTCTCCATTCTGAAACCCCATTGAGTTGAGGTGTTCCTGGTGGAGTCCATTGAGAGACTATGCCATTTTCCTTTAGATAGTCTAGGAATTCTCGGATAAGGTATTCACCTCCTCGATCTGATCGAAGAATCTTAATGGATTTTCTAGTTTATTTTTTTACTTCATGTCTGAATTCTTTGAACTTTTCAAAAGCTTCAGACTTGTGTCTCATAAGATACACATATCCATACCTAGATAGATCATCAGTAAAGGTAATGAAGTAGACAAAATTGCCTCTAGTCGACACATCAAATGGGCCACACACATCTATATGTACTAGGGCAAGGAGATCTGTGGCCCTCTCCCCATGTCCAACAAAAGGGAGTTTTGTCATTTTGCCTTGAAGACAAGATTCACAAGTTGGATATGACTTGAAAGTCAATGGACTCAATAGCCCATTTTTCTCGAATTTGTTAATCCTATCTTCTGCTATATGACCTAATCTCAGGTGCCATAGATACCTATCGTTTGGACTATCCCTAGGTCGTTTGGCATTCATGTTTTGCTCGATAGTTAGAACAGGTACATCAATATGTAGCTGATAAAGACCATTACTAAGGAAACCATTTGCAATTTTATTTCTTTCATAAAGAATGTTACAATGGTCCTTAAAGAAGGTAATCACATAGCCTTCTTGTGCTAAGCATGAAAGAGAAATCAAATTCCTGCTAGCTGCAGGCACATAATAACAGTCTTTCAAAACTAAGTCTAAACCAGATGGTAATCAAAGAGACTATGTTCCCACAGCTACTGCAGCAACTCTTGCTCCATTATCGATGCGTAGGATCATATCTCCATCCCTCAGCCTCCTGCTATCCTCAAGATCCTGCATGGAAGTGCACAGATGAGCACTAGAACCAGAGTCAAGCACCCAACTGGATGCAGAAGAAACCATAAGGTTAGACTCAATAACGAGCATACCTCCAGAAGGACCTTCCTTCTTGTTCTTTAGGGTGGTCAGGTAAGTAGGGCAGTTCCACTTCCAATGGCCGTCGCTGTTGCAATGGAAACACTTTCCTTTGCCAGCGGCTTTCATCTTCGGCTCTTCCTTCTTCTTCTTTGTTCCTTCCACCTTCTGCTTTTCGCAGACTTCTTTCTCTTTCCATAAGACTTTCTTTTGGAAGAAGTCCATTCCATAGCAAGAACTGAGCCTTTAGAACCTTTCATAGAAAGCTCAGCGGTGACCAGCATATTCATTAATTCGGCCAAGGAATTTTGAAGTTTATGCATGTGGTAATTCATGATGAATTATCCACATGCATCAGTCAAGGATTGCAGAATAACATCGTTCTGCAGATCCAAGTCCAACTTCACACCGAGCTTCTCAAGCTCCTCCATGTCCTTGATCATTGTTAGACAGTGATCTTGGACTAACTGTCCATCACTCATCTTAGCCTTAAAAAATCATTTCGTGACTTGATACTTGGTTGCGCAACTCTGTTCAGCAAACATCTCCTGCACGTGAGCCAACATTTGGCGAGTAGTCCCGATATCTTCATGTTGGTGCTGGAGCTCATCGGACATCGAGCCCAACATGTAATATCTGGCCTTATTATCTTCGTCTATCCATTTTTTTAGAGATGCTCTCTATTCAATAGATGGATGGACTGGTAAGGTGAGAGGGTCCTGATTCAGTACATGGGTTAAATTCTCGGAACCCAAAACTGTTTTGTAGTTCTTGAGCCAATCTTTATAATTGGGTCCAGTCAGTCTATGTGTGTCCAGGATACGTACCAATGGGTTGGACGCAGATATTTTTCTGTAGAGAGTCAAAGATTCTAGTTAGATATTATAATTTTGACTTGACCAATTTGTTTAGGGATTTTATTTTTAAACAAATTAGCTCCCACTATTTTTTCGGATCCCTACACTCCCTCTGTAGAGATGCAAAAATCTCCACGATTAATGATTTCTAGTGGATGGTGCGGTCTCACCAACTGACTCATCACCTCACCTAACAGTTATTGGTGATGGGTTAGCCAATGAGTAAACAACTCTTGTTCAATGATTCTCTAATCATGGTGCACCCAAACAAGGTCTCTAATTAATAAATCTCACAGTATCCGAAATATTGATCCACTCCTTAGTTAAGTCAGACCCATCATTTGTATAGACTGGGTTTCTAATTGAGTCACTCACCGTATCCAGAATATTGAGCCCAACTCATCCTCCAGCCTATAGCATCCAATGCCTAATAGACATGGTTGTATCTTTCTGGTGCAACTAAGCCACTATATCCAGTCGAGAACAATCAACCCTGGGAAGGGCCCGCACATCTACAATGGTGGAAGACCTCAGACTTAATCTTTTCTAAAGGAGAATTGATTCAGGTCTCATTAAACTAGACTTGTCATAGTCATAACAATTATGACTAACCTAGTGGCATGGGTTATCTCGGATTATTGACCACCTCAGATCAGAACTATGTCAACAGATATGGCCAGATAAGTGAGACCGATGGAAGGAATATGCCATTAACTTATACAAGAACGCATTCAGGTCGAGTAGCTTCCAATTAAAAACCAGTTGGTCGTATGTGCCAAACTTACCTTAGACACCAAATTATTGAGCCAGAACCAATTGGGTTAGCCTACAATCCAGACTCTAACCTCTGAGCCTAATTAGGTCTTGCTTGATCGTGACTCGCTCTTGACCCAGACTTAATCCTATTAGGTTGGTCAATTTAAGCATTGTTGATCCCATCTAACCAACTCTTGATTTGGTTTGATCAACCGCTTAGACCTAATTAAGCTACCCAAGCCCGAACCCAGTATTATGAATATGTCTTAGATCTGAAATTCTCAATTTTAGACCTAATTGATATTCCATAATCTAATTTTTAATTAAGTAGGGTTTATAAATAAAATATTCACAATAAATCCTAGGGTTTTAGGATCTAGGATTTTGCAGAAAGTAAGTTTTGGATTTCTGATTAAGGACGAACATGCAGCACCCCTACACATCATAAGAACACCCCATCGAATGGAAAGAGTGGGCTTTTAAACCCTTCTTCATTCTTATGACTGGACGGCCAAGAGGAACGCCTTAATCAGGAACATGCAATACTACAAAACAATTTTAGATCTATATCATATATCTCATATACAAATTAGATCTAATCATGGCATATTTTGTATACATCTCATGTATCGAATCATGCATATTTTTAGATCTAGATTATCTCATAATAATCTAAAAAATTAGATTTAAATTGATCTAATCAAAATAAATTCTAATCTAGACAATTATGTAGAACTATTCTACAACTAGTCTAGACATGCATCAATCATATCTCATATGATGTTTAAAATTAAATAATTTTATTTGCTATTTTTTAGATATTATTATAATCATTATAATATCAAAAAATAATAAATAAATAGACCTAAAATATAATTTAATCAAATTAAATTGAAACATGCAAGACTATTCTATAGAACTATTCTATTTTAGAACTAGTCATGCATATTTCCTAATCTTAGATCCAAATCATTTAATTTTAATTTTTCTGATTTTAGATCTGATCACATCTCATGTGACATCTAAAATTATTTATTTTTTAATTAAAATAAATTTAAAATTAGATCTAAACATTTTTAGAACCTTGGCTGTGATACCAGTTGAAGGAAAATCCTGATTTTCCGGACCAGGTTCAGTCAGATCTGATCAGATCAAGAGATATATTTTAAAAAAAATTATTTTTGATCTAGATTAAATCTAAGATATTTTAGATCTAATTATTATTATTTTAAAAATTAAATAAAATCTAGATAAATTAAATCAAATTTAATTTACCTTGATATGGGTAATCCTATTATCCGTTGATGATCCTGTATGCAGCGGAAGGTTCTAGATCTAGCCATGCAAGTGCCTAGCCTCTACCGGTATCTACTCAAGTTGGATCTGGAGATCCTCTTCTTCTCTATCACATCTCTAGAAATTAGATCTGGATCTGATCTAGAGGATCTTCAAAACTCCTTTTGAAGATCAGCAGTCGTCCTTTGCAGCAGCGCAGCCTTCTAGCTTTCAGTTGCCTTTCTTTGATCTGGATTGCACCAACCAAAAATCCAAAACTTTTTTGGATATGGAGAGGAGAGAGAGAAGGTGGTTTGGCATGGAGGAAGAGGGGAGAGGCAGCCTTGGGGCGTGGGGTTTCAATTCTCATCATAATCTAAGTTGGGCACAGGGTCTTATTTATAGACTAACTATGATCCAACTCCTCTTCTTCCCAATCAATCACAACTCTTTATGAAATCAGATCTAAATCTGATTGGTGGAAATAGAGTCCCCTGGATTCCTACTTAGAGGGTGCCTAAGACTAGTCAAAGTTGGTTCTTAGGAGAACTCTAATTGGAATCCAAGAAGGAGATGGAGTCCTTGTCCAATAAGGACTCCTAGATGCCTCCAACTTGGGCACACACCTAGGGTGGCGTGCGCCCTCCTTCTTGCTATGTTCTGGCAGGGGGACAAGTCCCCACCAGCTCTCCAATAGGTGCGTGACATGTGGTCAAAAGTCAAAGTATCTATGGTCAACATTTGACCAGTCAAAGGTAGACTTTTGACCAAAGTCAAAGAACAAGAAATGGCAGGTGACCAAAAATGGTAGGTAATGTCTTACAAAATAAGACAATCTTTTCTAACTTGGACAACCACCAGTCAGACCATGTGAAGGCCTCTCATTGAGCACAAACTCTTTTGGCTTAGACAAGACAACTTATTTATGATAGCAAAAGAAGAACGTTAGATTCAATCGAGTGCTAGCATAATTTTCTTGAATCTAATTGAATCTTATTCAAATCAATTAAACTAGATCAGTTCAATTGATGATCACCAAATTCAAACCCTTGTTTGTGTGATCCAGTTAGGTTCAGTTCTGTATGGTAATGGGATATGTCATGATCTCTATCATCGACATCATCGAAACTCCTTTCAGTGGATCAGAACTCTTCTGATTCGAACAGCTAGAATGATCGATTATCTAAATCATTCTAATTGCTCCCAAAATTCACCAGTGACACCTCGCAGTGGCAACCCATTAGAGCTAAATGTGAACCTCTTGGTGTAGCTACCTGTGTGATTAAGTTCTTCTATCTTGAGCCCCGATCAGATTAGGGTTAAGGTGAACTCGTCAAACCCTAGTCTCTATCATATGATGTAATCATTCGATTCGAGTCCGATGTAAAAATCTAAAAAAGAAACTCTTTCTATTATTTCACTCTGCCATGGCCATGGACTTCTGGACTTGATTCTCATGATCATCATAGGGCTGCTTTTCTACCACTGAGGTAGATAGATTCCATCTTGATGCAATCCAGTTCCTACAATGAACATGCTATAGCCAACATACACCTCAGGGTTCCGAATGGCTAGGAGATCGAGTAATGGTGTAGTTAAACTATAACACCCTCAAGGTGAACTACCGATGCACCTCAGGTTAAAGAACCAGAAACACTACTGCAGCATCGAGTCAGTCATTGACGAGAAGGTAGACTCCCTAATGACTACTCGAGGTGGTCACGCTCAGTGCCCTCATTCTCTAATGAGTATCTGTACTCTTGCTTTGGTGTCTCCACACCGTAGACTCAAGACTCATCTACTAAAGAGAAGCAATTGTACACCAACCTTTCGGATCAATCACCATCCTCGTAATGATCCTATGGTCGGAAGCATTTTATGAGTTAACAATGATTATTCATGTCTTAAATTTTCAACTTTTGAAAATATGAATTATCATTATCATTAACTCAAAGGATGTATCACAGACACCAAATACACATATGTGATAGAAAATAACCCATTTTACTTATTATTATCAAAATTATAATTTTGCCCCTAGAAGTGTATTACAAGTGTCAGCCAATTCTAGCTTCTAGGGCACATATATCTAACAGCCAGACTATCTAAATTTTTAACATAGCGATAGAAGATTTTTGAATATAGTCAAGTACTTATTAAGTCACTACATGAGTCAAGATGAAATTGATCCTTCCAAGTAAAATTAGAGAAAATGTATTACTGTATTTCAATTTAGCAAGACCTCGACTAGGGCAATCCATATGATAGATTTAAAATTTAAAATATAATATGAATAACTTATTTAGGATTGATAATTAAACCCTAGGTCATCCTTTGAGCATTAAGGATCAAAGGGATAAATTATACAGTAACCATATTCGAGTGATTTTGAATATTGCTTCGCATATATTCGATCTATATAGATGTCGGGTACCATTGCTAGATGGTCATTAGTATAGAAATTTATTTTTGTGCTACCTACTTAGGTTCGAACCTATGGGGTCACACTCATAAGAAGTATCTATTTGATCATATGGTTGATCGAGAGTTTCATTAGACTGAAACTCTATAATCAAGAGTCCCACTAAATTGAGACTCTATGATTAGGAGTTTTACTGAGCTAGGACTTTAGAGTCCTACTTGATTAGAACTCTATGTTCTAAAGTCCCACCTGACTGGAACTCTATGGTGAAAACTTCCACTAGATGGAGACTTTATGGTCAAGAGTCCCACTAGATGGGAACTCTATGACTGAGAGTCCTACTCAACTGAAACTCTGATATTGAAGAATTAGTTAGCAATAAGATTACTAATTAGCTTAATTTGATTAAGCAAGAAAGTTTGGATCAAATCTAATTGAATTTGATTCAATTTCGTTTGACCCGACTAGGTTATGAGATGATCTAATCGCTAAGAAAGATTGATTCCTAATTTAATCAGAATTTTGACTCAATCAAATTCTAGTTTGATTAAAATTTAATTAAGTCAACTTATAGTCTAATCTGATTGGGTTTAGTATTATTAAGTTGGTTCTAATCTGGTTGGAACTAAATGGAAATTAAGAGTCCAAACTAGTTGGACTTCATGCGCCAACCTCCTTATGCACCACCTCATCTCTCACACATTTATCTCATGCAAATTTGTGATTTGCATGTGATGAGAGCCTCCATGCCCAGAGCCTTTCCCATGCCCACTTCTAGGTAGATTTTGGTTGGTTTTAAAATCTAATTCAAAGAGTTTGGAAAAAGGTCAAACCACTAAACCTAGTTCTATCCAGAAACTGCTGCCCACTTCTTTTTAATCTCCTAATTTTTGTGTGCCAAAGAGAGAAGCTTTTTTACCATGGAATTCAGAAAGAGAGGGGGCAGAAGAGACCAAAGGGCATGAGGTTTTAGGTTGGGGAAGCCTCTGAGGTGTGAGAGAAAAAGAGAAGAAAACAATCTTCTCTAGGGTGAGAGACCAAAACTAATTCTAGGGTTTTGATTTTGTGAGAAAGAAAAAAACCAGAGAGAAAAGAGTTTTTCCTATTCTTTTTCATCTTCCCTTCATCCTCCAATGACTCATCTTCAACTTTGGAAAGTCTGAGAGATTTGAAGAACAAGAAGAGATCAGATCTACCCGACATACGATCTTCGTATGATCTAGCAGTCCCAGAAGATCAGATCAGTATAGGACTTCGAATGGATGATTCATAAAGGTCGAACACCCTGTGTAGTGGCTGCAAGTAACCTTCAGATCTTTATATCTAAAAGTTTCAATAATGGAGATCAGCAACCTATGATCAGGTATAAGGTTCTGAACCTTAGCTGTTAGATCTAAAAGTTAGATCCAAGTTTCTACATCGATGTGATCGATGTTGATGTTTTATTTTTTAGATTTTTATATATGTTGTATTTCATATTATAGATCCTTAGATAGGTATTTTAGATCTGATCATAAGCATATAAAATAGATTAAAATATTTAATCTTTTTTTCATATTAAAAAATTTTAAAATATGCTTAGAATGCCTACTGGTTTTTCTTCAATTCCTATGTCTCATAAAGGGCTTTTTATATAGAGGGTTGAAAGGTAGAGTTGGAGATTGGAACAAAGTCCAATTCAAAATCTTTTTGAATTGAAACTCTACCAACCTAAAACCCTATCTAAGAGTGAGCAGCAAGAGGAGTTTGGCATCAGGGTATCTCATGCACAAACCTTTTGTTTGTTGAGAAAGAGGGCGATGAGTTAGATGTATGCGCATGGAAGAAGTGCAATCCAATTGTACTTTTGGTTCTCATCTAATTTGGCTCAAATCAAACCATCTTTAATCAGACCTAAACTTATGAGTTAATCTAATCTAATTAGGCTCTCAGTCTCTTGATCAAATCAAGGATACAGTTGAGTCCAAGATCTGATCAAATCAGAATCTTATCTTTCTTAGCAATTAGGTCATCCAATAATCTAATAAGGTCAGATCTAATTGAATCTAATTCAATTAGTCTTGATCTAATCTTTATAACTCAATCAAATTAAGTTAATTAATAGTCTAATTATTAATTAATCTTTTTTTAATTAATTATATTAGATTAATCATCAATCATATTGATAATTATATCCTTCAATGATTCTTAATCATTGATCAGCCATCTGATCAGATTGAAACTTTTGTATGTGTAACCCCATTGGTTCGAACACTAAGTCAATAGCATAGGAATAAGTTTTTTGTATCAATCAAAGTGACCATCTAGTCATGGTACCTAATGATTGGGTAGAGTCAAATATAGTGAAGCAACATTCATAACCTACTGGAATATGGTTACCGTATAATTCATCCCCTTGACCAATAATGCTTATAAAAACTTTAGACTTTATTGTCTACTCTTAATTAGTTTATCCTTATAGTGTTTCAACCTACTCAATCCTATGACTTTTCATAAGGATTATCCTAACCAAGATTTTGCTAAATTAAAATACATTGAGTCATTCTTTCCAATTTTACTTGGAGTGGTTAATCCCATCTTAATTCACATACTAACTTAAAAAGTACTTGATTATATTTAGAAATCTTCTGTCACTAAATTAGAAATTCAGATAGTCCAATACCAAAGTATAGTGAGTTGCTTGTAAATCATCATAGTGATCTTAGCTCGGAGGGATACTTATACATATATCCTCTTGTATAACACTCTTGATAGCAGAGTGCTCCAAAATGATCATGTTTAGTACAGATCAATATTCCATCTATATGACATACCAGTATCTCCATACTCTTTGACTAAGAGGATAACCAATCCATATAACACATAACGACCTATACTTGATATAATTATTGTTTTTATTAATAATGTATTATTTGGTTGTAAATAAGTTTAAGAATCATATGATAAATCCTCCTTTATTATATAAAAAGTAGTTCTAAGAACTTTCATTATGACAATCAAGTTTGATTAAGAAGATGTACAATCTTATGATGAAAAATGTCAAATAACTTTTATTAATGAATGATTCATATACATTTATAAAAATGAACTCAATCATCTACAAGCTAGACGATTGATTTTAGGACATAATTTTCAATAGAAAGAACTTTGAGCTGCTTTAGCTCCTTGACCATCAACTCTTCTACCTCAGATAGCTTTGGAAGATCCAGTAACATAGAATTCTCTAGTGATCCCCTCTTGGTTGGAAACTCCCATGGGGTTGAGGAGGATGCAAAGAAAAACTGACCCTTCTACTCATGAATAGAGGAAGGGCCAGAAGGAAAGTTGGTGATATCTTTCATAGGAGAAGCATACCACCAATCTCTACTCCGAGGATGCATCTTCACCTGAAAAAATGCTCGGAACATCTTTGCATAAGGAGAAATTTTCTAGAGTAAAAAAAACCAGAAGAACCCAACTATCATCTACCAGGCATTGGAGATGAGTTGGGCAAGACAAAATCGATACCATCTCATCAATTTGGTGAGAACTTCAGGAATTGAAAGCCTCAGGCCAGCCTTTAAAGCCTCCTCACATAAGGCTTTGCTATTCCCTTATGAAAAAGTCATCCTACTGAAGAGGTTGGATGCTTCAAGGACTGTATTATTAAGAATCTCATACTTCCTCCAAATTTATCCAAGGTCATGTTCCTCTAGGATAGACCTGATGGTATTTGGACTTTAATGAACCCCAAGTGCATCCATGGCAAAACCCTCAAAAGCTTGAGTAGGAGACCCAGATCAATGGGTTCCTATCCTACAAGTTTATCTAGAGGAGAAGCCATGGAAGATGAAAGAGAAGAGAAGGACCTAGAAGAAGAAAGGAAAAAAAGAGAACAGACTCATTAGAAACCCTAGACCAAGGGAAAAAAAAGATGGCTATGATTGCAGTGGCGCTCCTCTCTCCAATCAGATCAACTCTACTTTAGCAAGTAGAAGGCAAGATAGATGCAATGTACGCCCATCTTGTGCCATTTATAGCATCACTTGATCGAATGGTGATTTAAATAAGCGGTCCGATCAGCCTATGGGTGTCAACATTCCGTCGGAAACCAAATTTCATCCGAATTCCCGCATATCATGATACACTCTTAAAAAGTGGAAGCAAGCTCATGTCTCCCATAAATGCGGCACATCTTGGGTTGTGGCCCTTTGAGGTACAACTCAGGCATTGCATGATGTCAAGGCCATTTCTCCCATCTGGTGCTCCAATTAAAGCACTGAAATCAAGCCAGCAACTATCAAAGGATTTGCCTCAGCAAAACCCCAGTTAGAAGATCTTTATTAGTGTTAATCTCAAGAGAGTCAAGGCACGAAGCTTCAACACTCATTCTGATTGCCAACACCATAGCAAGCATAGGAGTTATCTCTACTTCCTTTGCTCGAGCCAAAGAATGCCTTAGGCTTGGAAGTAGGAGGCAAGTGATACATCCTAAGATGGACCATTCACTATGGTGCTAACAACTAGCAATAGCTTGACATGTATCATTGGTAGAGGGTGATGGAGCGATCGCCCAGTCTCTGCCATCTATTCTTTTATAATCATGCTAGTGGAGCTCCAGAGCCTTCTGCCCATAAGACAACAAATAGCCTAGCCACTCGCTCCTCCACTAAGCGAGATCCACAATCTCAACAACCTTAGGATATGTGTGTCGTTATTCTTCGATAGCTAGAGCATGACTTGAAAGCCACTACTCTCTGGCAGATGGTGCATGTCCCCAAAGGCAATAGCTATTCATCTTCATCTATAAAATCTTTTCCCAAGATCTTCCAGGTAAGAAAACACCTACTTTGCATGTCCTCTCTTGAAGATAGACTCCATACACATTGGGATCTGGCTCCTCTTGTTAGATATGTGCCCTAGAAGCTAAATTGACTGACACATGTACACTTTTTAAAGATATAATTTTATAATTAAAATCTTAAAATAAATAAAATTTAGGTTATTTTTTATTTATATTATATTTAAATTATGTCTATGAATCATTTGAGAAATTAATGGATGATGACATGTATCCTCAAGAGTTGATAGTTTAAGGCACATGTCATTAGTGGTTAATTTCTAAGTGCTCCCAATTGATGGATCATCATAAGGATGGTGACTAATTCAGATAAATCAATGCATGGATCACTTCTTTTTATGAATAGATGAGTCTCAAGTTGATACTATTGGGATACTGGAGTAAGAGTGCAAGTGCTTGATAGAAATCAAGGGTACTAAGCGTGACCAATAGCAGAAGTTACTAGGATGGCTACCCACTCATCAGTGACTTACTTAAAGTTGCTATGGTGTCGATAATTCTTTAACCTATAGTGCCTCAGCTATTCACAATGAAGTTTCTGTAGTTTGACAATACCAATAGTTGGTTGCCTAGTCATTCAATATTTTATAGCATATGTTGGCTATAGTAGGTTCATTATAGGAAGAGGATGTATACCAAGATGGAATCTATCGATCTTGGTAGATAGAAAGAGGTCCTATGTAATTCATGAGACTGAGTCCTAAAATCCATGGCTATGGTAGGCAAATGATAAAAAAGAGTTTTCATAAGATTTCACATAAACTCAAGCTGATTGAATCTGACAAATGATGGATGAATGGATTTGATGAGTTATCCTTGACTTGTATCTTGTCCAGACTCACGATAGAAGAATCGAGCTATAAGATAACTATACCTAGAGATTTATTTTTAGTTCTGTTGGATTGCGACTATATATTGCTAGGTATCACTGGTGGATTGTGGAACCAATGATACTTATTTTGGTAATCAATAATTTTCAATTGATCGAATTGAAATGAGTTTCAGTCTATTAAAAAAAGTTTCAATGATATTATTAATGAAGATCATAATATACCCCACCACTAGATAAAATTAGAACTATAAGGTCACACAATAAAAGAATTAGATCTTAGATTAATCAATTAGGTTTGTAAAATTTCAATTAGATTAAGATTTGAGAAATCCTATTGGATTTAGGTGCACTATGCTAGCGCATGGTCAAGGCTAATCCTCTTTGACTTGATCAACCTATGAGATAGGATTTAGATCAAGTTAAAGCTAGTGTCCCATCTTTTCTTCCTACTAGACATCTGGATAAGATGAGAGGAAGGGGCACCAAGAGTTGGTGCTCCCTTTCTGCATGCATGCATGGAGAAATGAGGGAGAAAGGGGGTGCATGCCTCCTCTTTTGGATTAGTTCCAGGAGGTGCACGTCCCCCTAGAAGTTGGATAAGAAGACATCTTTAAAGGGGGCACTCGCCCCCATTTGATAAGGCTCAAGGGGCACCAATAGTTGGCTCCCCCTTATTTGCTTTTTGCATGAAGTTTATGAGATAATGAGATCTGAGAGTGGGCACCATAAAGGAGGAGTTCTTCTGCTTTAAGGCATAGAAAAGTCAATGACTTAAAGCAGAAGAACTCTAGATTTTATTTAAACCTACTTGAAATCTGATCTAATTTTTTTAAAAAATGAATTAATTCATCATAAGATCTCTATGCCACTCCAGATCCCATGCCCTCTTTCTCTCACGCTATCCCTCACCCTCTCCTTCTCTTCTCATCCTCTCACATCCAAGTGTTAGGGCATCTATGGTCCACACACCCAAGTTGTTGGGTGCATAGATCTAGAAAGATCTATGCATAGATTCGAGAAGATCTGATAAAATCCAAGGCGATCTAATTCCGATCTACATTCAAGAAGAAGAAAATAAGGATGATCTATCGATCCAGATCAGATCTAGAAGCAGATCAAGCACCTTTAAAAGATCTAGCATGGAGAAGATAGCTTTGAAGGAGGAGCGATCTAGATTGAGTTCCGAGTGGATTTTCATAGAGGTTGGATGTGCGTGCGACTTTGCAGAAATCTCACCAGATTATCATGACAATTAGATTGCGATGAAAAACTACCCGTGCAAAGGTATTAAAAAAATTATTTAAATATAATGTAAATTTTAGCATTTTAAAATGAATGTGATCAATCCTATTAGCCTATAGATTAGATCTACTTGATGCATGTTAGATAGATTAAAATGTTTAATCTAGATTATAATTTTTTCTACTGCATGTTCTAATTTTTGCATCCATGTTCCCAGATCTACAACATCCTTCAAGTGGTATCAAGCCACTAGTTTTCGTTTCACATGCATATTTCAAAATCTAAAATTTAGATTTAAATATTTGTGAGGATCTGGCTTTATATTAGATGTAAATAATCTAGATATGTATATGTGATATGTGTAATTATTAGTAACCTATTACTCTTCAAAATTCATAGTAAAGGCCGTCCTACCATAAAGGACTATGGTGGAAGAGGTGCCTGTATGAATCCAAAAGAAGAACCATTAAAATAATCTATTTTATAATACATGAGATGCATATTAATAAATTTAAAATTTATGAAGTTATGTATGATATACATCATCTGCTTGAATATGCAAGAGATGTATGTTGTTAAATTTGACATTGTATAAGATGCACGTTAATAGATCTAAATATTGCATGAGATATGTGTTTATTAGATCTAAAAATTGCATGATATGTAGATTTAAAAATACATAAGACATATATAATAAGATCTAAATATACATGAGATGTATAATTGATCAAACCTATTTTAGATTAGATCTAAATTGGTTGGGTTAATGGGGATCTAAACACAAATCTGAAATTTATGATTGAATGTATAATATACATGATTGAATATTTAGATGTGAAATTAGTTTTGACATCTAAACTACCTCATGTTCATAATGCACTTAATTTAAAGATCTAAAATTATGAATTAAATATTTAAAATTAAGTTTTAAGAATCTAAAATTAAGATTAAAATCTGAAATTGAGAATTTAAGATCTTAATCTTAAGCATAAAATATAAGGGTTTGGATTTGGGTAGTTCAATTAGGTCTAGTAATTTGATTACTTTTGGATAATTGATTAGTACATGGTAGGGCTCAATCAAGATGAGCAATTGATCTAACCCAATAAAGAGTTGATAAGGATTAGGTCAAGAGTGCTCGAGATCAGCCTAATAATTGTAGATTAGTTACATCGATTAACAGCTACATATTGGATCAATTAACTCAAAGAACTAATTTGGCTCAATGGCTCAAGCCTGAGTTACACAAGCTAACCTATTCAAAATTAATTGACCTATTGGTAGCTAAGAAAAGTATTTTGGCTTGACCTAAAGAGAGGTGACTATTTAATTGATTCCATTTGCTAACCTGGCCAATTTATTGTTGTCTAAGGAAAGCAACAGGGGGACCCCCACCAATCTTACATTTTTCTAGCCAATTTGGTTGATTAGTCTTGATATGGTTACTTGGTGATTCGAGCTAGCACGTGCCCTTAGGGTTAGTCATAATAGTTATGACTAATTAGGATTAAAGAGACCTAAATTAAAAACTTCCTCAATAATATTAAGTCAATCAAGAGGTTTTCCATCATTATAGAGTATCGTGCCCTCTTCGATGTTGACTGTTCTTGGTTGGATACAATAGTTCAGTTGCATCAGGAGAGAAGCAACTACTCTATTGACATGACATGTTGTGGGATGAAGATGGGGTTAGGCCCAAGATCTATCAAGTGAGGACCCAATGATGGCTTCACTCGTGCACAATGGTAGGTCTGACTTAACTAAGGAATAAGGCCAAGATCTATCAGATGAGGTTTCAGAACTTAGAGACCAAGTCTGCTATATTTTGCTCGAGAAGCATTGAATAAGAGTTATCCACTCATTGCTTGACACATTCACCAAGATCTATCAAGTGAGGTGGTGTGCCAATTGATAAGACCATAGTACCCACTAGGAATCTAACTCATGAAGGGGTTTTCACTTTCCAACCCAAGAAGTATTAGGATCTAAAGAAATAGTGGAAGCTAAGTTTATTTTTAAGATAATTTTTTTAAAATAAATTAAAATTAATTATAAAAGTCTAACTAGAAACTTCATCTCTTTGTAGAAAATTGTCTATCTCTAATAGTCTAGCCTGCATCGTAGAGATTGACCAATTGCCTAGTTCCAATTTTAAGGATTGCCTAAGGGACTTGAAACATGTTTTGAGTTTTGAGAAGCTAGATTATGTCTTAGACTAGGAAATGTCGATAAGGACCTTGAAGAGTTCAAGGAACACACCTTTAGTAGGTATGTGGGATCTGCTCATGATAGAGACTAACATTATGGTTTCCTCTATTATCAATTGGATTATAGACTCTAATTCTAGTGCATACTTATACACTGTAATGTCGAATCTTAAAAAATATAGAAGGTTAAGACTAGGAGAGATAACCCTACAAGTAGGCAATGGAGAAAATGTTGTTGTTGTGGCCATAGGGACCTATCCTCTTTGACTACCATCTGATTTTTATCTAGAACTTAGGGACTGTTACTGTGTACCTAATGTTAGGGACTATTACTGTGTACCTAATGTTAGCAAAAATTTGATTTATGTTTCATTGTTAGCATCAGATGATTATGAAATTAGTTTCAATAAGGACCATTATACCATTTATTTTGAAAATAAAATGGTTGAACGTGATCACTTAATCAACAATCTTTATCATTTGCATGTCGATGCAGATAAATCAATTAATTTATCTAAGCAAATAGTGAGTGTCATTAGATCTAAGAGATTTAGAGATGAGATTAACCTAAAGTACATGTAGCATCTTAGGCTAGCTCATATCATAGAAGAAAGGATTAACAAACTGATGAAAGATGGTCTTTTAGACTCTTCTTTGATCAGTCGTATCCTATCGAAGAGTCTTATCTTCAAGAAAAAATAACCAAATTCTCTTTATAAAACACGATGAAAGAACTACTAAGGTACTAAGATGTGTATGGCCTATTTGATATGCCGATCAGAGAAGGTTATCTCTACTTCATTATCTTTATTGATAATTTTTTGCTGTACGGATATATCTTTCTTATGAGACACAAATATGAAGTCTTTGAAAGGTTCAAGAAATTTAGATATGGATAGAGAAGCAAACTAAAAAATTACTTAAGGTACTTTGATCAGATCAAGAAGAAGAATATCTAAGTGAAGAATTTCTTGATTATTTTAGAAAAAATAGTGTAGTCTCTCAATAGACTCTATCTGGAATGTCACAGCTCAATGGGATTATAAAATGAAAAAATCGAATTCTGTTAGATATGGTTCGATCCATGTTAAGCTTCATCAACCTTCTTTTATTTTTTTGGAGACACATCTTAATGACTGCAAATTACTTAATTAATTAGTTTTTCTCTAAATCCATTCCTACTACACCATATGAGATATAGCATAGTAAGAAGCCGAATTTTGGTTACCTCAAAATTTAGGGATGTCTCTGGCTTATGTCAAACGACAATAGGTGGATAAGTTAGAAGCTAGGTCTATGAGAGCTCATCTTATAGGATATCCAAAAGAGTCTTTGGGATACTATTTTTATCTTTCAAAAGATCACAATATGATCATGAGCCAGCATGCCAAATTCTTGGAAAGAGATTTTATTCAGGATGAAGGTAATGGGACAAAATTTAGCTCAAAGAGAGTGTCTCTCAAGAGCAATGAGTCATAGAGCCCGTGGAACCCATTGCTCCTCATAGATCCAATAGGATAACACATCCTCCTGAAAGATACATGGATATGCTGATAGAGAATCTAAAGAAAATATTCTTCATAGGTGATATGAACTATGGAGGTGATCCTAAACCTATGATAAGGTGATGTCAGACATCGATTTCGAGAAATGGTTAGAAGCAATGAGATCAGATATTGACTCAATGCATACCAACTAGGTCTAGATCTTAGTAGTTCCACTAGCAGAAATAGTTCCTATTGGATGCAAATAGATCTTTAAGAGAAAGATTTGTTAGGATGGAAAGGTGGAGACCTTTAAAGCAAGGCTTATTGCTAAAGATTATAGTCAGCACGAAGGCATTGACTATCAGGATACCTTTTCACCAATAGCTATGCTAAAATCCATTCGGATACTGCTTGTTATTGCAGTAGCTCATAACTATGAGATATGGTAGATGGATATAAAAACTACCTTTCTGAATGGATATCTTAAAAAATATATATATAAAGAGAGAGCAGTCTCTGGGTTTTACTTTAAATAATAGAGATCATAAGGTCTGTAAGCTGCAAAAGTTTTTTTATAGATTAAAGAAAGTATCTTAGAGTTGGAATACTCAATTCAATGATATAATCAAATCATTTAGTTTCATCAAGAATGAGGAGGAATCGTGTGTTTTTAAGAAAATCAATGGGAGGGCTATCATATTTCTCGTATTGTACATAGATAACATCCTGCTAATTAGGAATAATATTTTCATGATGACTTCCATGAAAGTTTAGTTGTCTAAAGAGTTTTCCATGAAAGATCTAAAAGAAGCATTCTATATTTTAGGAATAAAGGTCTATAGAGATAGATCTTAAAGGATGCTAGGTTTATCACAGCAATTGTACATAGAGAAAGTACTAAAGTGGTTCAGCATGAAAAATACCAAGAGGGGTCTGTTATCCTTCAGGCATAGAGTTTATCTCTCCAAGAAGATGTGCCCTAATACACTCAAAAAGATACAGCATATGAGCAAGATTTCCTATGCTTCTACTATAGGGAGCCTCATGTATGCTATACTATGTACTCGACCTGATATTGCACTTACTATGAGTATCACAAGTAGATATTGATCGAATTCAAGTGAAGAGCACTGAATAGCTATGAAGAATATCCTTAAGTATTTAAAAAGGACTAAGGATCTCTTTTTAGTTTTTAGAGAAGAAGACTTGTGGGTATAGGGATACATAGACTCAGACTTTATATCTGACATTGATGATAGAAAGTTTACATCTAGTTTTGTATTCCTATGTAATGGTGGTGCAGTTAGTTAGAAAAATTTTAAACAGCCGATCATTACAAATTCCACCATGGAGGTAGAATACATCACCACATCAAAGGCTGCTAAGGAAGGATTCTGGTTTAATAAGTTCATTGCAAAACTGAGTGTGATGCTATCAGATGTCGTTCCACTTTTCTATGGCGATAATGGTGCCATAGCACTTGCTAAGGAATCGAGATCTCAGCAGAAGTCTAAGCACATCGAGTGATAATTCCATCTCATTTATGAATACCTTGAGAAGAAATTCATCGAGGTGTAAAGAGTTGACTCAACAAAAAATATGGCTGACCTAATGACCAAGTTGCTGAGCCAATAAAAGACTGAAGCTTATCATGAAAAGATGGGGCTTAGGTTTATGGCCAATTAGCTTTAGGTCAAGTGAGAGTTTGTTAGATGTATACCCTAAAAGCCAGATTGGCTAACACATGTACATTTTCTAGGAATATAATTTTATAATTAAAATTTTAAAATAAATAAAATTTAGATTATTTTTTATTTATATTGTGTTTAAATTATGTCTATAAATTATCCAAGAAATTAACAGATGATGACACATATTCTCAAAAGTTGAGAATTTGAGGCATGTATCATTAGTAGTTAGCTCCAAAATGCTTCTAATTGATGGATCGTCATAGGAACAATGACTAATTTGGATTGATTAGTGCACGGATTGCTTTCCTTCATGAGTAGATGAGTCTTGAATCAATAGTATAGGGACACTGGAGTGAGAGTGCAGGTGCTTAGTAGAGATCAAGGATACTAAGCGTGACCAACATAAGAAGTTATTAGGATGGCTACCCACTCATCAATGACTTACTTAAAGTTATAGTTGTGTGGATAATTCTTTGACCTGTGGTGTCTCAACTGTTCATAATAGGGTTGCTGTAGTTTGACTACACCAACACTTAGTTACCTTGCCATTCGATATCTTGCGATGTATGTTAGCTACAGTAGGTTCATTGTAAGAATAAAGTGTGCACCAAGATAGGATCTGTCAATCTTGGTAAATAGGAAGAGATCCTATACAGTTCAAGAGATTGAGTCCTAAAATCTATGGCTATGGTAGGTGAATAATAAAAAATAGTTTTTACAAGATTTCATATAGACTCAAGTCGATTGAATCTAGCATATGATGGATGAATAGTTTTGATGAGTTATCCTTGACCTGCATCTTATTGGGACTCACGATAGAAGAATTGAACTACATGATAACTATACCTAGAGGTTCATTTTCAGTTTTGCTGGGTTGCCACTATATATTGCTAGATGTCACTAGTAGATTATGAGATCAATAAGAATTATTTTGATAATCAATAATTCTTAATTAATTAAATTGGAAAGAGTTTCAGTCCATTAAAAGAAGTTTCAATAGCATTATTGATAGAAATTACAATGTATCCCACTACCACATAGAATTGGATATATGATGTTATACAACAAAGGGATTAGATCATGAATTGATCAATTGGGGTTGTGAAGTTTCAATTGAATTAGAATTTGAGAAATTCTATTAGATTTAGGTGCACTATACTAGCACATGGTTAAACCCAATCCTCCTTGAGTTGATCAACCTATTAGATAGGATATAGACCAAGTCAAAGCTAGAGTCATATCTTTTCTTCCTACTGGACATCTGGATAAGATGAGAAGAAGGGGTGCCAAGAGTTGGCACCCCTATTCTACGTGCATGGATGGAGAAATGAGAGAGAGGGGGTGCACGCCCCCTTTTCTAGATAAGTTCCAGGGGGCGCATGCTCTCCTGGAAGTTGGATAAGAAGGGCATCTTCAGATAGGGTGCATGCCCCTGTCTGATAAGGCTAAGGGGCGCCAATAGTTGGTGCCCCTTTATCTACTTTTTACATAAAGTTTACAAGAAAATGAGTTCTAAGAGTGGGCACCATGAAGGAGTTCTTCTGCTTTAAGGCATGAAAAAGTCATAATTTAAAGTATAAGGGCTCTAAATTTAATTTAAACCCAATTGAGATCTAATCTCAATTTTTTAACGAATGAATTAATTCATCATAAAATCTCTATGCCACTCGAGATCCCACACCCTCTTTCTTTCACACCATCCCTCACCCTCTCCTTCTCTTCTCATCCTCTTACACCCAAGTGTTGGGGCATCTGTAGTTCACATGCCCAAGGTGTTGAACACACATATTTAGAAAGATCTACACATAGATCTGACAAATTTTGATTAGATCCGAGGTGATCTGATTTTGATCTACATCTAGAAAGAAGAAAAGAAGGACAATCTACTAATCCAGATCAGATTCGGAAGTAGATCAAATACTTTTGGAAGATCCAGCTTGGAGAAGATAGATATGATGAAGGAGCGATCCAAATTGAGTCCCGAGTAAATATCCATAGAGGCCAGATGCATATGTGGCTCTGCAGGAATCTCATCAAATTACCATGGCAATTAGATTGTAGTGAAAAATTATCCATGCAAAGGTATTGAAAAAAATTATTTAAATATGATTTAAATTTTAGAATCTTAAAATGCATATGATCGATCTTGTTAGCCTATAGATTAGATCTACTTGATGCATGTTATATAGATTAAAATGTTTAATCTAGATCAAAATTTTTTTCGCTGTGTGTTCTGATTTTTTCATACATGTTCCTAGATGTGCGACATCCTTCACCTCCTCCTCTATAGAAGTTTTGAGTTCTCCATATCTCCACCTTTCATTGTCCATTCTTCATTATTGGCCTTTCATGCTTTATATTGAACACCGCTTCATCTCTTATGTCATCCACCACTCATACCTTTTTTATTTACTTCAACAAAAGACTAACCTAGACATTGGAGGGTCCACTATCGGGGAACCCCCCTGTGAGAGAACTTTCATGTCTTTGATAGTTTTGTAGGATCGAATCGAGAGATTGATTGAGGATCTAGCATTAGCATCCAGCTTCAAAGATTTCATCAACTATCCTATGACCACCTTGCCTTTCTAACTCAAGCTCAGTGGCCTAAAGTAGCTCGACTCCCTGGCAACAACAACCATTAAGGGCATAGAATGACTAAACCTAATCCTTTATGAGAATACCTCATACACAATTCTTTGGAGGTGAACTTCCCAAGCCATGAGGAGGTGACACAGGCTAGGACCACACTAGAAATAAAGCATTAGATTCCAAAACCTAACAAACTATAAATAAAGTGCCATCAAAATACAATAATGGTGCACTATCTACTATTGGAAGACATCCAACAGTAGCCGCTTACTATCGGAAAGTGCTAGCCCTTTCTTTGAGATGGATTTTGAGTCCAAAGCAATTGATATATAATAGTAGATGTAATCACAATTACCTAAACTAATGATGCTAAGAACTACAAGTAGAAGGATTTTGACATTAGATAGGTTATCGTCTAAAGCAAATTTCTTCCTTGAAGGGTGAGAACAATGAAATAGCTTTGTTTATTTAGTTTAGGACCTATTTTTTAAATTCTTTTCAAACTATTGGTGTATTCAAACATCCTAAAAATTTTAGGTGATCCCAGAGCCTATAAGTACCCCTTCTTACCTAGCTTGATCATTGAAAAATTAATAAAGCTTCTTTTTTTTGCTTGGTGCACTCTAGTACTCTTTCTATGTACCCTGGTGAATTTTAGAGAATGGTAATGTCTCTAGTTGTTGAGGCCTAGATATAGAGCATTTCAGTTAGTGGAGTCCATGACGATGGTGAAGCACTCTTTGTAGTGAAGCTAGAAGTATTAATTACTTCTTCTTCTAATCTTTTTCTTAGCAACTAAGTCTATTGTCTTTAGTTATTTTCAAAAGTCTAGTGTAGAATGATTTTTATTGCACAGCTTTCTTTAGTTTTTTGCTGCTTAATTTTGAAGCTTACACTAGGCCCCCAAGCTTGCATCACTAATAAATAATCAATGTTGAGATGGAGAGCGACAAATAGAATGACAGAGAGAAGAAGAGACATAGGAGAGAATTTAAGTCATGAATCTCTCTTTTCTTTAGGCCACTTCAAGGTTATTTTAGTCTTTTCAAGTTTTAGTAACTCTTAAACATGATTTGCTTAAAAAACAACTAGTAAAATGACTTAATGCGCAATGCATCAGATTTTAGGGATTAGTAGATAAATTTAAAGATTGTATTGATTAATATGCAAATATGAAGAACTTTAGAGACTGATATGAAAAATAACCTAAAACTCCATGTCCTCTTCACTTTAGCCCCCTCCAAGGTATATCTTATTTTTATTTTATAACTCTATTCACCTTAATCATACAATTTGTTTAAGAAATACTAGAGGCCTAACATGCACAATCAAGCAAATTATAGGGATAAATATTTAAATAAGAAGATTGTAGGGATTTATATGAAAGCATGAGAGATTATAATGACCAACATAAAAGAATCTTTTTTCAGTTCAATGTACCATTAACATGTGAAAACTAAAATCATTTGCCCAAAAAAAGAAAACCTCAAATTGGGGTTGGTAGGTGCATATGGGTTTATGTAAATTAAATAAGTTTGGTATGGTTTCCCTTTTCTAATTAGGTTGTAAATGGATCGAGTATATGGGTTTGAATAGAATGTGGGTCAACTTGACCGTAATAAATGCAACCTAACCATTACCACTCTTGAAGTGGAGACAACTTCTAGATCTAGTGGAAGTAGCTATTTAAGAAAAATTTAAAGTTCTTATATAAATTAAAATGGAATCTATGTTACCATATAATGGAAACACTAGGGATGTGTATTACTTAAACTTAATTACTTGATTTAGTAATTACTCAAATTCCATCCCTCTAAAAATCTCAATAATATAGGAAAAAGAATGAAAAAGAGTAGCAGTTGTCTTCCACCTAATC
Source organism: Cocos nucifera (assembly GCA_006176705.1). Lineage (NCBI taxonomy): Eukaryota > Viridiplantae > Streptophyta > Magnoliopsida > Arecales > Arecaceae > Cocos > Cocos nucifera. The sequence continues at coordinate 762,931 of QRFJ01000095.1, forward strand.
TCTATGAACCATCAAGCTAGCAATCACATGTATTGCATGTTCTCATTACTAGTATACTTATAATATGAACTCCAAGCATCTCCATCCTTTAAGAATTAGGTCTAAAACACATAGGAGCTCCATCAATGTACATTTTCAATGTATTTTTTTCTTTTCCAGTCTTCACTTCATTCTTATCCGTTGCATTCTTATGAGTCACATTCCAATGAAGAAATCAGATTTGTGAAAAATGAATCTAATGAAGAAATATGATTTGCAACCATTGAATACATTCATTATAGCTCAACTAAAAATACCTAATGTCATCCTGACACATTTTATAAATTTTTGAAATCCAAAATATGTTCAATGTATTGTCAATCTTGTTTGTTTGTAGCCTACAACCACTATCTTCCTCAGAAAAGGGGGGTAAAAGAAATCTAAAACTCTTTCTAATGAGTTAGAAGAATAGGCATAGAACCCATTCAATGCCTATTTGACCAAGAGTTGATAACCCTATGTGATGCCTAGCCCATGGCCAGCCTAAAACTAGAATGATACAATACACCAATAGCAAAGGAAAAAAAAAAATTGCATGTTCGCCACATGTGCAAGGAAAGAGGTGGACTTCTGATGGGTGTTGCCTTCTTCTTTGATTATTAGTAGGAGTCCATTGATGGAAGGCTAGCAGGGCTGAAGGACCCTTGGCTCCACCTCTACTTAAGAGGTCCCATACCCTCTTTGATGCTATAGTGAAATCATTTTGTTAAACTATCAATCTTCTTGTTGATTCACCATAATCAATACCTTGCCATAGCCATGGAAATTCACCACCATCTTCTTTGACCTCGCCCTTTGTCCAATAGCCATTACTAGCTGGGATCTCATCATTTGGATTAATTATGAATGGCAAGCCATCCTTATTTTGCTTCTATTTTTTCTCTTTTTCATTCTTCAGTCATTCTTGTCATTGTACTTATTGTCTTTTTTCTTCTAGTTGGTCCCCTGCATCGATCTATGGCCACCACTATTGTCCGAACCATTGACATGCAAGCTAGAATATAGAATTGACCAAACAAAAATACCTTCTGGTTAGCCCCTATTTTCTAGTTGTTTCTCTCATCTCTTTTCATTGGTCATCATTGTCAACTATATTTTACCACTTTAGACCTCTTGCCAAGACCTAGCACGACCACCAGTCACCAGTCCTCCTCCACCTTTCTCCTAATTTGAGGAGCCATGAAACTTCTCTTCTTTCTTTGCAAAATAAGGGGAGAAGAGTCCCATGTCTTCTCTTTATTTCTCTCTCCTCCCCCTCTTACTTTCTCTCTCTTCTTAGATCCTTTTCTCTCTCTAGATTATGGTTAACCTTAAAGGGTCCCTCTCTTACAAATTGCACTATTCTTGGAAAAAAGATATTGACCCTGAACACCAAGCAACATACCAACCTCAATCTTGACCTTTGCTAGACAACACTAGCTTTGTTCATCTTTAATCTTTATTAAGCAACATGTAGCCTAGCATGATCTTGATTGGATGAAACTATCTTGATGAGATTGATCTAAGGCATCGGGCACTATGGTTTGAGCACTATTGCTTAGCCATTTGTATCCTCCTCCACCTTCTATTCATGTTCATCCACCATTATCCTAATATCTATTGCAAAACCTAAATATTAGGTTCAATCTGGTGTGGGAATTTTGAGAGTAGTCATAGCTAAATGTTTGACAAAAATATAATTTTGGAATGGTAGAAGAGGGATTTTCAAAGCAAGATGATTTGTGAGTTGATTGTATTTGTAAGATAAGTAATATAACTTATTTTCTAAATTTGTTGATAAATTATAAAATATTTTTTGAATCAAATTATTCATATATGAACTTGATGCATCACATTATTGAATATGCCTTTTTTTCTAGAATATTATATGATTCATGATCAAATGCATAGATTTTGCTCGATTGATTTTGATCGCCCATGATTTTATGTATCTTTTGATTTAGAATGTAAAATATATTTTAATAAAAAAGGTTTTTAATTTGAGATGTTTTTGAACTCTCAGCCTATCAATATATCAATATCCTTCTAGTGGAGATTATATATTCATATATTGATATCTTGTCAGTGAAGATTATATATTTGCACATCGATATTTTGCTAGGAATTATATTTTGGTATATTGATATCTTGCTAGTGGAGGAATTCGCATACTAAAGAAGATACAATGCATATCGCAAAAAGATGCTTGGTATCATGGAAAAAGCTCTACCATAAGAATAATGTAATTATGGTTCATAGCCGATAAGAGGAATGCGAAGTTTTTATAAGATTGGATTCATAAATGAAAACTTGAATTTTAAGAAGGATAGGATGGACGTGTATGATATTTTGATAATATTGTATATCTAGATTTGATTTTTGAATTGGTGTAATTCCATATGCTTATTTTAATAAAATTATTGTTATTTTATTACTTAGTTTATTTAGTTAAAGTATTCATTACTTACAAGGTTGTCTAGTTCATTATTCGATGTCTTACTATTTTTTTTTGTAGTTTATGAGAACTAAACCGGCATGTTGTTTTGTTTTGGGAGAGTGACTAGGAGCAGGGTTTTGATCACTTTATTGTAGATTAGGATTTATTTAGGTTTGATGTAAGACTACTTAATCTTATGAAAATTTTGTAGCACATTAAGATTAAATTTTAGTTATTTGAACTTATTTGAATAATTATTTATTTCAACTACTTGCTTTATGTATGATGACATGTCTTGCATGCTCGTAGAAAAAATTTTCTATGAGTATGCAATGGTTGTTGTGACTGTAGCTTGTAATTTTGGATTGAGGGTATGATAATTAATATAGTATAAGAGCATAAATGGATAAATTATAACACATAGAGCTAAATATAAGATGAGTGTAGGCAAGCAGACATTATAGACATTGAGATATAAATCTATATTGAATAAAGAATAAGTCATTAGAAGAATTGAGACATCTTATTCGAGAATTTCTAGATAAAGAAAAAATATGGTATATTCTCTATTTGATATTTTTATTTTTTTTCATTTGAAACCATTTAGTGAATCCAAAGAATTTTGTTAGTTTAATTAGAGTGCACAAAAGTGTGGTGGTTTGTGTTATTTTGTCATGAGTTAAATAATAATAACTTTGATATTAGAAGCATTAAGATGAAGGACTTGACTTGGAAGAGTTCCTAAGGGATTGTAGGATGAATTGATGTAGTAACCCTAATATTTAATTTGAAGATTCAAGTAAGAAAATTTCAAGGATGAAATTTTCTTTTAGGGAAAAGAATATGAGGCTTGGCCCTTGGCTGGCTTAAAATCAAGATGGCCTAATATCTTAAGAGGAAAAAATATTCAACATGTATGCCACACATGCAATGGAAAAGGTGGACTCCTTGTTGATCCTAGATTGATTTTGATGATAACAAAAGTATTTGAGTATAAGTTGTTATATTACTAATATTATTTATGAGGATGTGTAGTTGTAAATCTCAATTGCTCACAAACATCAAGTGTTCCTATTCATCAGTTATTCAAGGTTTTAGAGAGGATATTTCAAATTAGAATCATCTTTCAAGAGGTTTTAATTAAGGATAAATCAAGGCAAAAAGACAAATCTAACCTACGAAGTAAATTAGAGAAAAAAGGATCATAAATAGTATTTGGCACACCTAGCATGCAAACTGGGCCGATCGAGTCTGAGATTGAGCCATCCTAATCTCAGTGGAAGTAAAAGATAGAAAGACAGAATTTTTCTTAACCCAAGAGACTGAGCCTACCTAGCTAAAAACTGGGCCGACCTAGTGAAACTAGGCCAACTCAGTCATAAAGTGAGCCATCCTAGTCTCAAACAATAGAAAAAGATAGAAACAGTATTTCAAAATTTATGAGACTGAGCCGATCCAGCTAAAAACTGAGCTGACCCAGTTTGGACTAAGCCGACCTAGTTTAAAACTGAGCCGGCCCAGTGCCTGTGATGGCTAGTTTTCAATTTTATAGCTTTTTCACTCCACATATCCTTCAATGGCTATTTTGGATCTTTCAATAGCTAGATCACTTTCAGAAGCCTATGATGATGACTTATAATGGTGGGAAACCAAAGAGATACTTAAGAAAATACTTGAGACATGAAAAATTACTTTTGAATATATAAGAGAGAGTTTTGAAGCAGATTTTCAGTCCTTCAAGTATGTGAGCTCAGTAGTGAAAAAGAAGGAGTGCTTTCTAGTGTTACCCTTGTCCTTCCAACATCCTCAATCAGAGAGAAGTTAGGCCATCATCATTGAAGATCAACTCCTACTTCTTTCAAGCATTCAAGAGAAGAAATCAAGCCTACAAGCCAAGCTTCTAGATTTTCCTCTCCTAAGCTTCAAGAGTTTGCTTTTATTTTATTTACTATATTATTCATTTTTTATTTTAAATTTCTTAGGGTGAGAAACTTGGGTTGGTCCAAGCCTAGAGTTGGACATTGTATGGTTGTGATTGGTAAGCCAAAGTGAAAACCAATCGGGGTTGATTGTTAGCCCAAGAAAATAATCATTGTATAGTTGTGGTTGGTGAGCCAAGGTCAAAACCAACTGAGTTAGATTATGAGCCCAAGTAAAACAATCAGACTATAATCAAGCCTAGTGATTATAGTTGAATTCCTAAGTGGTTTACTTAGGAAGTGGACGTAGGTGCTGAGTTTGGCACTGAACTACTACAAAATCATTGTATTTATGATTGCATATTATTGTTCTATTGATTTTTTTTACTGCATGTTATATAGCTTATTTATTAGCATTTAATTAGATCAATCTACTTACATCATATGCTTAAAATTTAAAATACCCAATTCACCCCCCTCTTAGATAGCCATACTTGGGCAACAAGTGGTATCAGAGCAGGTGCTCTAATATTAGTTATTGATCAAGCTATCAAAGAGCTAAAGATCGTATGGCAATCCCAATTGGGACTCCATTAGTTGAGGGGCAATCAACCAATAGACCTCCACTATTCAATGGAACTAATTACACATATTGGAAAACACGAATGAGGATATTCATCCAAGCACAAGACTACGACATATGGAATGTCATAATAATAGGACCTCGCACACCAATAATTACTATTGATGAAGTGTCCATCCTAAAATTTGAAAAGGATTGGGATGAACATGACCAAAAAAAGGTTCAACTTAACGCCAAAGCATTGAAAGTTCTATATTGTGCTTTGGATACTAATAAGTTCAATAGGATATCAACATGTTCATCTGCCAAAGAAATCTAGAAAAGACTTGAAGTTATCTATGAGGGGACTAATCAAGTCAAGGAATCTAAGATAAATATATTGGTACATAAGTATGAGCTATTTAAAATGGAACCACATGAATTCATCACTAAAATATTCACTAGGTTCACTGATATTTTAAATGATTTGAAAAGTCTTGGAAGAGATTATGCTAACAGCGATGTTGTGCATAAAATTCTTAGGTCTTTGCCAAAGAATTGGGAGCCAAAGGTGACTATTATTCAAGAGGTAAAAGACTTAAACACTCTAGCATTGGAGAAATTAATTGGGTCACTCATGACCCACGAGCTTAACATGAACCAAGAAAGAGAAGAGGAAGTAAAGAAAAAGAAAAGCATTGCACTTAAAGCTGCTGCCATCCATATGGAAGAAAGTGATTCAGAAGAGAGTTCGGAAGATGACGAGGAGATGGCCATGATATCTAGAGGATTCAAGAAATTAATGAGAAGAAGGAAGAGATTTGAACCTAAGAAAAAGTTTAACAAGGAAGAAGGTAGCAAACAAAAAGAAAAAGAGAAAGAACAACCACCTATTTGCTATGAGTGCAAAAGATCCGAACACTTTCAGATGGATTGTCTAATGTTAAAGAAAAGCTCTAAGAAAATAAAGAAGAAAGCATACAAAGCCACATGGAGCAATGATGAGGACTTCTCTTCAAGTAAGGAAGAATATCAAAGAAAAGAAAAGGCAAACCTTTGTCTTATGGCATATAGTGATGATGAGGTAAATGATAATACTTCAATTTCAGATTTTACTTTTGAAGAATTGTATGATGCTTTCAATGACTTATTAATAACTTTAAAAAGCTATTACGTAAGAATAAGAAACTAAAGAAAGAGAATCAATCCTTAAGTAAAGATAAATTTTAAATAGAAGAAAATGTGAAGAATTTACAAACTAATCTAGATGAATCAAATGATAAGATTATATCTTTACAAGATAAACTGGTAAGATTAAGATCTATAGTAAATAGATATATGCTAAGCTCTAAAAATTTGTAAATAATAATTAAAATCAAAAGATAGTTCTTGATAAAATTGGTATAGGGTATGATATATCAAGAAAGCAAAAGTCATTGAAAAATGTATATGCAAAATCTCAAAATTATGGTAGAAGAATTACATGTTTCAAATGCAATAAAATTGGACATAAATTTATTGAATGCAAAATCTTTAATTTAAGCAAAACAAAAGTAAAGCAAGTTTGTGTTCCAAAAGGAATCATTTATGCTAACCCCAAAGGACCCAAGTTAGCTTGGGTACCTTAGTTTGCTTGATTACTTGTGTAGGTGTACTTGACATCCGTAAGAGCTAAAAGAAGGTGGTACCTTGATAGCAGATGCTTGAGACACATGACGAAAGATAAATCATAATTTATTTCTCTTGAAGCTAAAGATGGAGGTGTTGTAACATTTGGAGACAATGGAAAAGAGAAAATCATTGGTTTCGGTAATATCTTGATAACACCCTCTACTAGCATAGAAGATGTCTTATATGTTGAAGGACTAATGCATAACTTACTTAGTATAAGTCAACTTTATGATAAGGGCTTTAATATTTCATTCAAATCATCTCATTGCATTGTAACTAGCTCTATAGATGAAAACATTAAGTTCGTAAAAAAAAGACATGAAAAAGTTTACATTGTTGATCTTGATGAGCTTAAAAATGAGAATATTGATTGTCTTGTTGCTATGAATGCTCAACTAAATGAATCAAGTTGGATTTGGCATAATAGATTAGGTCATACAAGTATGGACTTACTAGCAAGATTAATTAAACTTGATTTAGTAAAGGGTTTGTCCAAAATCAATTTTGAAAAGGATAAAATTTGTAAAGCATGCCAACTTGATGAACAAACGAAATCATCTTTCAAATCTAAAAATATTGTTTCAACTACTAGGTCTCTAGAATTACTCCATATGAATTTGTTTGGATCTATTTCAACTACTAGTCTTAAAGGAAAAAGATATGGCTTTGTAGCAATAGATGATTTTTCAAGATATACATGAATTTTATTTTTGTCACATAAAAATGATGCTTTTAATATGTTTGTTGATCTATTTAATAAAATAACACGCTACTACAAAAAAGGGCTACGACAGCGGTTTGTAACCACTGTCATAGTCCAAAAATAAACCATTGTTATAGCCCAAAAAATTACTACCACTGCGACCATCGCCGTAGCTCTATGACAGCGGTTGTTAGAATCGCTGCCATAGATTATCTATTACAGCGGTTTATAAACCACTGTAGTAGATCGACCTATCGCAGTGGTTATGTTACCACTACCATAGGATATTTATAGCAATGGTTATAAAACCGCTGTAATAGATAATCTATAGCAGCAGTTTCTTAACCGCTGCCATAAATCTAGTGTAGCGATTAGCACCAAACCTATGGTAGTGGTTGGCACGGATATGACAGTGGTTATAAAATCGCTACCATAGATCTTAAATAATTAAAAAAATAAATTTTTTATTTTTTATATATTTTATCTGATAAATATGGATATATAACATAAGAAAATATAATAAATATAAAAATTATTCTAAAATATTAAAATTTTATTACCAAATAAAATTATTATAATATTTTTTTAAAAATAAAATACATCAAAAGTCTCCTAAATCTACATCATCGTCATCATCGTCGTCGCCTGGAGCCAGAGCCAGAGTCGAAGTTGGAGCTGGAATGCGGGCCAATATATCTTCGAAGCCCGTGACTCCAAAATGAGCACTAAGCGTCCACATCATGTCTCTCACGATGTCTTTCAGATGAGATGCACGCTCCTCAGCCTAATCTACCCATGTCGCAGCATGATTTGCCTGTGCCAACACCTCCTCAAGCTCCTTTCGACCGACGACATCGAAAGTCTATAAGGAGACGCTCGCCTCGGATCAGTAGCTCATCGACGTGTGTTCGAGCCTACATCAGATCCACCTAGAGTGCTTAGGCCCCAAGACCTGAGATAGATGGTCATGAGGCCTAGAGGTATCCAGACCCTCACTCGCGAGCGCATCTAACTGATCCTATAATTATAAATTAAAATAAAATTTTATAAGAAATATTATAATACTAATCATATATACTAATATATTTAATACTTACAAAAATATGCCCGATCATCATCGATCTGCCCATCTTGTCCGTGCGATTGGATCGAAAGATCTCGCTATGACTGGACATTACTCCATCTCTCATCAGCTATAACAAAGAATAAATTTATCAAAAAGATGATAAAAAATATGAATTTAATTTACCTAGTAAGATTTAGAATTAATCACCTCTTTATGCACATGATTGGCCATAGACTCACGGTCTAGAGTGTGCGTATACTCCTGAGCTGCACAGTTCTTTCAGTTCTGATGGAAGGTATCCTAACAAGTATTTAAATAAATAATAAATATTTAAAAAATATTTAAATAAAATTTTAAACATATTAAAAAATTTAAAAGTTAGAAATTCTACCTCAAACTCCTAGCTCCTCCGGTGTCTAACCATCCTCTCCCACTGACTCAAAGAATAGTTCTGTATCTAAGGAACAAGCTCCTCTGGAGTATCTCGTCAGTGCTTGAGCCATCCTCTATGGAGCTTGATCTTACAACCCTGGTATAACTTCCTGATCTTCTTCAGTCGGGCATCTCGAGCCCTCTCGTGATCAGAGATGTCATACCTCCTCTGCATAAATTTATCAAAAATCAGTTACAAAATTATTCTAATCAAATATATATAGTGTAAACATATAAAATGCATAAATATAACTAAGATGCACGTACTTACCCATATCTCCTCCCATACTCGATTTCTGATGGCAGCATCCATCAAACGCCAATCTTTGAGCTCTATGGAAATGATGTCCGACTGCCTCACAAGCACTCCAAAAAAGAAATGCATGTCCCATGCAGTCTCCCCTACCGGCATCCCCTCTGCATCATACTGCACCATCACTTGATGCTGGCGGTTTCACACGTGTGCCATACGTGTGGGATCGTAAAATATCCGACTGAATGATGCACCTGCATTGCAAATATGTTATGCAATATATAAGTGTACAAATATTATATAAAAAATAAAGTTGTGCTAATATAATAAAAATATACACTCAGATGCCTACGATGGTAGAGGCTCAGCTGCCGGTGGACTAGATGCCGCTGATGGAGTAGATGCCATCGGTGGAGTAGATGCCGACGATGAAGTTCCCCGAGCAGCGGATGCCGAGATGGACGGAGTATGCTCTGACTGCTCCTCGGATGCAGAGCTGCACGTAACCCGCCAAGAGGTAGAGGTGAAAGCTAGATGGTGTTTCAGTGCCATCGTGACCTACAACGTTAATGAACATTAATCAATATAACATCGTGACATATCAAATTCTATTCATTTGAAAGCCGAGCTGACTCCATACCTAAGACAACCAGCTCCATGCCTGAGACATCCGACTAGGGTCCTCTCCCAATCAGCTCGATCACGGCCCAAGCTGGCTCGACTGTGTATCCGAGCCAGCTCGACTGTGTGCCATCCCCTCAATCACTCCCTCTCTTCCTCTCTCAATCTCTCTCGCTGGCAATGGCAGCGATGTCGAACCCCTCCCTCCCAGCTTTTCCATCTCTCGATCTTCCTCTCTCCCTCTCTCGTTCTTCCTTATCGATGAGGCCAGACCCCATCCCTCCCTCTCTCACTCTCTTGATCTCCCTTGTCGGCAAGGCTGGACCCCATCCCTCCCAGTGATGCCGATGAGGTCAGACCCCCTCCCTCCCTCTCTCGCTCTCTCGATCTCCCACTCTCTCTCTCTCGATCTCCTTCGTCGGCAAGGTCGGACCCCCTCCCTCCCAATGATGGCAGCAAGGCCGGATCCCTCCCTTCCTCTCTCAAGTATAGATCCATCGAGTATTCGAATTTGGATTTAGTACTAGTAATTAAAATTGGATCTAGACCTGAATATCCAGATTTCAATCTGAACCCAATCCATTGATAGATCTAGTCCATGGCCACCAACATGGCACGACCCAAGGCTACCGCCACGGCACGACCCAAAAATTATGGCATGTAGATAATTATAATATTTATTATAAATATTTTAAAAATTATTATAAATATATATGATTAATAAATAATACTATAAAATTAAAAAAAATTATACCTACAGCTATAGAGAGTGGGTCGTACTAAAAGCTTCGAGGGTCATCGACGATGATGCTAGAGGAGGACGACAGTACTGAGATAACCTACGAAATAAAAATAAAATAGTGAGATAGAGAAGAAAGAAAAGAGAAAAAAGAGAGAGAGAGAGAGAGAGCAAGGGCGGTCGGGGATGGGGGCCAGGGGAGGGGGCACAGTGATGAGGAGGTCGAAGGAGGCTTCGCACTTGATCGGAGAAGGGTCAGAATGGTGGTGGTGGTGGAGGGGTGGATTTTTGCGGGGGTTGAAGGAGAGTCAGATGGGGGTTCGCCGGAGGGGGGTTCGCTGGGGACCGAGGGAGGGTCGGATGGAGGGGCGGGGGGGTGGGGTTTCATAGGGGCCGAGTGAGGGTGTAGGGGGTTCGCTGGAGGGGGTTTCATGGGGGCCGAGCGAGGGTCGGATGGAGGGTAGGAGGGCTGGATGAGGGTTGGCGGGCGGGGAGGGCGGCTGGGGATGGGGGGGCCAGAGAGGAGGGTCAGATGGAGGGGTGGGGGGCGGGTGGGGGTGGCGGGGAGGGGCGGCCAGGGATGGATGGCCGGAGAGGATGGGGAAGGAGAGGGCGGCACCGATCGGGGGGCAGAAGGAGGGCAATGCCAGTTGGGGGGAGGAAGGGGCGACGTCGATAGGGGGACACCGACCGTGGGGGAGGAGGGTCGATGCTAATCGTGGGGGGGAGGAGGTGACACCGGTCGGAGGGACGAGGGCGACGTCGATCGGGGGGGGGACGAGGGGCGATGCTGACCAGGGGGAGGAGGGCGATGCTAGCCAGGGGGGAGGAGGGTTGATGCTAGTCGGGGGGGAGGAGTCTCACCAATGACGAAGAGGAGGGGCAGAGAGAGAGATCGAGCGCACACGGAAGGAAAGAAAAAATTTGAAGATTTTTAACCTAACCTACGATAGCGGTTATTGAACCGTTGTCATAGATCTATGATAGCGGTTATCACAGTTCGATAACCGCTGTCATAGATCTACGATAGTGATTCTATAATCGCTGCTGTAGATCTATAGCAGTGGTTCGATATAACCACTGCCATAGGTGAAAAATAATTTTTTCTCATTTTTTTCTAAATATTATATAATTTTAAAATTTAATATCCATCTTCACCATTCATTATCTAAATAATTATCATTAGAGTGTCATCATAAAAGGTTGCCTCAATCCGATGGCCCTAGCTTCATCGATCATAAAAATTTGATTTCGACGATCATGAATGATGATGCAATGATCTGATAGATGCAAATCTTTGATGGATCCAAAAATCTGCAACAATGATTTTGATGATGTTTGTAGCATACTATCAAAATTTTACTTCAATCGGATATCATTATCATGGTCAATTTTGTATGGAATGATTTCGATTGTTAAATTAGAAACAAGCGATCAAAGGGTTAAATGGTGTTTGATTATGAGATAATTATTTAGTTAATTAATTTTTATTATAATTTTAAATATTTTATATGATGATGATAGTAAAATTTAAATTAATTTTGTATAAATTATTCATATTAAGCAAATATTGAAAAAGCACGAGCATAACAACCAATAAAGTTTTAGAATGATTATTAGGAGACATATAGTTTTAGATCATTCTTCATCTCACGAGTTCAATTTTATAATCACCACTATAAGAAATGATTAAAGTAGTAGCCAAGATCATTTATAAAAAAAAATTATCTCATGATCGGACACCATTTGGTCCTTTGATCAATCGTTTATCATTTAACGATTGAAACTAACCTATACTAAATTGGTCAAGATAATAATATCTGATTGAAGTAAAACTTTGATAGTATAATACAAACATCATCGAGATTATCGTTGTAGATTTTTGGATCCATCAAAGATCTCCATCTATCAGATCATCGTGGTCGTCGAAATCAAATTTTTTTGATCGATGAAGCTAGGGCCATCAGATTGAGGTGATCTTTTGCGACAATACTCTAATGATAATTATTTAGATAATGAATAATGAAAATGGATATTAAATTTTAAAATTATATAATATTTTTTTAAAGAAAATGATAGTAGTTATAATTAACCGCTGTTGTAAATCAGATTATAGCAACGGTTACTACTAACCGCTGCTATAGGTCCGACTTATGGCAGTGGTTACAATGAACCGCTACTATAAGTCGACCTATGGCAGTGATTTTTTGTAACCGCTGCTATAAGTCTGACCTATGGTAGTGGTTTTCTGTAATCACTGCTATATGTCGAACCTATAGCAGCGGTTACAAAAATCACTGCCATAGATCCGACTTATGATAGTGAAAAATTGCTGCCATAGTAAGCACTGCCATAGGCCATTTTTGTAGCTGTGATAAAAGAAAAAAAATATAATATTTTATATATAAGAAGTGATCATGGGATGGAGTTTGAAAATAAAAAATTTTAAAATTTTTGTTCGAAAAAGGAATCAATCATAATTTTTTAGCACCTAGGACATCCCAACAAAATGGAGTGGTAGAAAAAAATAAGACTTTGATTGAAATAACACGAACCATGATTTATGAAAGCAACCTTCCAAAATATTTTTGGACGAAAGTAATTAACACCGCATGCTATGTGCTAAATAGAGCTTTAATTAGACCAATTTTAAAAAAAACTCCATATGAACTCTACAAAGAAAAGAAACCAAACATTTCATATTTTAAAATTTTTGGATGTAGATGTTTCATTCTAATAAATGGTAAAGATAAGCTAGTTTAATGCAAAATCAGATGAAGAAATTTTCTTAGGATATTCATCATATAGTAGAGCATATAGAGTATTTAATAAAAGAACATTGATTATGAAAGAATCCGTACATGTAATTTCTGATAAAACTAACTCTCTTAGAACAAGAGAAGAAGAGCTTGATGTGAATACAGAAATTTTAGAAAATAAAATGAATAATATATTATTTAAAGATATTCCCTCATAAGAAAAAGAAGATAAAGAGCAAGAGGTTGAAGAAATAATGCCACATTCCCAGGATGATCAAGGTACATCCAACTTACCAAAGAAATGGAGGTATGATCATAATCATCCTAGGAAATTAATAATAGATGATCCATCTCAAGGAGTTAAAACTAGATCACCTTTTAGAGAAGCTATGAATCATATTGCATTTGTATCCCATCTAGAACTTAAAAATATAATTAAAACTGAAAAAGATCCAAATTGGATATTAGCAATACAAAAAGAGTTAAATCAATTTAAGAGAAATAAAGTTTGAAAATTAGTTGAAAGACCTAAAAATTTTCTTGTAATTGGTACAAAATGGATCTTTAGAAATAAACTAGATGAAAAGGGCAATGTAATTAAAAACAAGGCTAGATTGGTTGCACAAGGGTACAATCAAGAAGAGGATATTGATTTTAATGAATTCTTTGCACCTGTAGCTAGAATTGAAGCTATTAGATTATTTTTAGCATTTGCATGTTTCATGAACCTTAAACTTTTTCAAATGGATGTAAAGAGTGCATTTTTAAATGGTTTAATTGAAGAAGAAGTTTATGTAGATTAATCTTCAAACTTTGAAAGTCAAGAATTACCTAATCATGTATATAAACTTAAGAAAGCACTATATAGATTAAAACAAGCACCTAGGGCTTGGTATGATAGATTGAGTAAGTTCTTATTAAACAATAATTTTAAAAGAGGTAATGTGGATAAAATATTATTTATTAAAAAAATTAAGTGATCTATTGATTGTCCAATTATATGTTGATGATATAGTATTCGGTGCTATTGATGAAGTTTTGTGTAGAGAATTTGCTAGTCTCATGCAGGGCGAGTTTGAGATGAGCATGATAGAAGAGCTCAACTTTTTTTTCAGACTCCAAATCAAGCAATCAAATGAGAAAATCTTCATCAATCAAAGTAAATATATCAAGAAAATGTTAAAAAAATTTGGGATGGAGAATGTCAAAGGAAGTGGCACCCCCATGAGTACAAGTTGCAAGTTTAATCAAGATCCAAAAAAAAAGTAGTAGATCCTAAGCTATATCAAGATATGACTGGATCTTTACTATATTTAACTGCAAGTAGGCTGGACATAATGTTTAGTGTATGCATGTGTGTGCGGTATCAATCAAATCCTAAGGAATCACATGTATTAGCAGTTAAAAGAATCTTTAAGTATTTAATAAATAATCAAGATGTTGGTTTATGGTACTCTAAACAATCTTCATTAGACTTAATTAGGTATAGTGATTCAGATTTTACTAGTTGTTGCTTATATAGGAAGAGTACAAGTAGTACATGTCAATTTTTAGAAATAAATTTAATCTCATGGTTTAGCAAGAAATAAAACTCGGTAGCCTTATCTACGGTGGAAGCCAAATACATTACTATTGAGAGTTGTTGTGCTCAACTATTGTGGATCAAATAATAACTAGAAGATTATAGTATTACTTGTAATAATATTTTTATTCGATGTGACAACATAAGTGCCATAAATTTAACTAAAAATCTCATATTGCATTCAAGAACAAAATATATAGAAGTAAGACGTCACTTTATTAGAGAGCATGTTCAAAATAATGATATACTTCTTGAATATGTGTCTATTAAAAATCAAGTTGCTGAAATCTTTACAAAACTCTTGAATTAAGAAAGATTTTACACAATTAGAAAGCAATTAGATTTATTTGATCCAATTTATTAAATAAATATCTTATGATAATTGATTTTAAAATGATGAGATAATTAGTTTTCATGTGATGAATCATTTGGTATTTACTCATTTTTTAGAAGTAAAAATTAAATGAAAAAATTTCTAGACATGAAACATAAATATCAAAGTCTATGCTAAACTAGACCGACCCAATTTTTTCCTCTATAAAAATTAGGTCGTCCTAGTACTGAGACGACCCAGTTTTTCTTCACAAAAAAATTGAGTCGGCTAAGTTGTCGGACATCCTATTTTTTAAATGAATAGATCAATGGCTTTTTCATCTTTCGTTCCCTAGTTGTCTAAAGAAAAACCCTAGAACCCTAAAAGCCATCCCCTAGAAGCTCATTTCCACTACTCGTAGGAGGGATTTTAGAGCCATGGCACCCAAGAAACAGGTTGCATCTCGTCGATTGAAGCACGGATGCTCTATTCCACTGCCACGTCATGGGACCCATAGTGAAGAACGGTGAACTAAGTTTCATGAAGACCGTGTCTCACCATCTAGGTTGTCTCAATCATCCACTCCTCCACCAGGACCATCCACTCAACCCCCTCAGCCTCCCACTCCTATTTACCCTCCGTCTCCTTCCTTCGTACCCATTCTACTCTCCTCTAGCACAACTGGTAGAAGAGTGGATTTTGATTTCCTAGCAAGTGAGGGTTTTGAGTTTGGAGAGAGATTAAAATTTCAGGGATGGGAATACCTTTGCTCAGGAATAAATCTTTTGATCTATCCAAACCTAGTGAGGGAGTTCTATAGCAATGCTAAAGTTAGCCCAAGTTCATTTGAATCAGAAGTCAGGAGGGTGAAAATCAATTTAACTGTAGAAAAGCTGAACAATTTACTTAGGGCACCCACTGTTGGAGCTGAGAGACTTGATGATCGAGCTAGTGGGCTACAGTTATTGTTTGGAAGGGATGATGCCATGCATTTTGAGGAAATCCATCCTAGGGACCTATCCATGGAAAATAGACTACTTCACCACATTTCAGCCCAAATTTTAGTGCCCCGAGTAGGAAGATTTGACTTTCTCAACAAGAATGATATAACTATGATGTACCACATTCTTACGAGGCAAAAGTTCAATCTTTCTACCTTGATCTTAAGGGTAATGCAAGAAACATCCCAAAGAGGAAAACCAGTACTACCATATGAGATGTTCTTTACACTAGTATTTCAGGACTTTGGAGTTAGCCTAGAAGGGGAACCCAGTAAGAAGCTTCATCACTATGACACATACAATCTGGAATCAATGCATAGGATGAAGTTTAAAAAGGTTAATGGAATTTGGGTGAAGTTAGATGAAGAAGGGAAAGAAAGACATGAGCCAGAGCCTATGCCACAGCGTCCAGCACTTGTACCATCTTCATCCATTATTAGACTTGATGAAGATCAGATTGAGGAGATTGTGCAGCGCATCTAAGCTAGGGTATATGATAGACTCTCCGATGATCTTTCCTCATTGATGGAGAATGTTGTAAGGAAGGTGTTTGCTGAGCAACGCACTTCTACATCTGACCCTCCATAGCCTAGTGTCGATTAGATTGCATTTAGGGTCCTTTTAGTTATGCTTAGAATATTTTGGTTGTAAATGTCTATGATATGTAATGTTCAAACTTTAATATTTTGTAAGCTTGCAAGTCTTTGTATCTATAAATGAATGAAGCTTGACTTTTGGCTTGAATTGCATCAAATTCTTCATATGATTGAATGAAATTATCTCCTTTCATGCTTGACCGAATCTCTTTGCATTGTTCTATACTTTTTGA
Source organism: Cocos nucifera (assembly GCA_006176705.1). Classification (NCBI taxonomy): domain Eukaryota; kingdom Viridiplantae; phylum Streptophyta; class Magnoliopsida; order Arecales; family Arecaceae; genus Cocos; species Cocos nucifera. The sequence continues at coordinate 779,836 of QRFJ01000095.1, forward strand.
TAATGACAAAAAGGGAGTGAAAAATGAGTATAGGTATTACTTCAGCAAGAACAAATAAAGAATATGTAAATAAGTAAAATCCATGAGAACTCGAATTATTAAATTGAAACCTCGGCACATAGTAAGGGAGAGCAACAAAAAAATTGACTTAGATCAAATAGTGTCATTACACTTAGGGGGAGCATATATAAATTGATAAAATGAATATGATGTATGAGTTAATTGATAAGATTGAATAAAATATCATTTTCAAATATCAACAAAAGGTTATACTCAAAAGATTTTATCATCATCAAAAAGGAAGAGATTATTGACCCCAGATTGATTTTGATGATAACAAAAGTATTTGAGTATAAATTATTATATTACTAACATTATTTATGAGGATGTATAGTTGTAAATCTCAAGTGATCACCAACACCAAGTGTTCCCATTCATCAGTTATTCAAGATTTTAGAGAGGACATTTCAAATTGGAATCATCTTTCGAAAGGTTTTAATTAAGAATAAATCAAGACAAAAAGACAAATATAACCTACGAAATAAATTGGAGAAGAAAGGATCATAAATAGTGTTTGGCAAGCCTGGCACGCAAACTGGACCAACCTAGTCTGAGACTGAGCCGTCCTAGTCTCAGTGGAAGTAAAAGATAGAAAGACAAAATTTTTCTTGACCCAAAAGATAAAGCCAATCCAGCTGAAAACTGAGCCGACCCAGTGAAATTAGGCCAATCCAGTTATAAAGTGAGCCATCTTAGTCTCAGATAATAGAAGAAGATAGAAATAGTATTTTAGAATTTTTGAGACTGAATCAATCCAACTGAAAACTGAGCCGACCTAGTTTAAAATTGAGCCGGCCTAGTGCCTATAACAGCTAGTTTCTAGTTCTGCAGCTTTTTCACTCTACACGTCCTCCAACAACTATTTTGGAACTTTCAATGGCTAGATCACTTCTAGAAGCCTATGATGATGATTTATAATGGTGGAAAACCAAAGGGATACTTAAGAAAATACTTGAGATATGAAAAACAACTTTTGAATATATAAGAGAAAGCTTCCAAGTAGATTTTTAGTTCTTTAAGTGTGTAAGCTCAGTAGTGAAAAGGAAGGAGTGCTTTTTAGTATTATCCTTGTCCTTCCAACATCTTCAATCAGAGAGAAGTTAGGCCATCACCATTGAAGATCAACTCCTTCTTTCAAGCATTCAAGAGAAGAAATCAAGTCTACAAGCCAAGCTTCTAGATTTTCTTCTTCTAAGCTTCAAGAGTTTGCTTTTATTTTATTTACTGTATTATTCCTTTTTTATTTCAAATTTTTTGGGGTGAGAAACTTGGATTAGTCTAAGCCTAGAGTTGGACATTGTATGGTTGTGATTGTAAGCCAAAGTAAAAATCAATCGGGGTTGATTGTTAGTCTGGGAAAACAATCATTGTATGATTGTGGTTGATGAGCCAAGATCAAAACCAACTGAGTTGGATTGTGATTCCAAGTAAAATAATCGAACTATAATCAAGCCTAGTGATTATAGTTAAATTCCTAAGTGGTTTACTTAGGGAGTAGACGTAGGTGCTGAGTTTGGCACCGAACCACCATAAAATCATTATATTTGTGATTGCATATTACTGTTCTATTGATTATCTTCATTGCACATTACATAGCTTATTTATTGGCATTTAATTAGATCGATCTACTTATATCATTAGCTTAAAATTTAAAATATCCAATTCATCCTCCCTCTTGGGTAGCCATACTTAGGCAACACTCCTAATGGGAGTCACCTCCTTCTTCATTTTTGAGTAGGAGTCCATTGATGAAAGGGTACCAAGGCTAAAGAACCGCTAACCCTACCTCTATTTAAGAGGTCCCACATGCCATTCATTTTACTAATTTCTTTAGCAATTTTGCAATGATGTCATTTCATTGAACCATCTCTCTTCATTGATTCACCTTCAATGATACCTTGCCGAAACTGTAGGACTTTGTCACCATCTTTCCTAATCTCACCTTGTTGGATAGCCATTATTGTCCTAGATCTCACCATGAGATCAATGTCTATTTCCCATGCCTTTTTCTATTGATCACCGTCATTAGTCATACTCTACTACTTATGCTAGACCTTCGGCCAAGACCCATCATCACTACTATCTAGCTACTAGCTCACCTCCATCTTTCTTTCTTTGTTTTGAGGACCCACAAGACTCCTCTTCTTTCTATGAAAAAGGGGGGAAGAGTCCCACATCTTCTCTCAATTTCTCTCCTCTCTTCCTTTTTCTCTCTTCTTAAACCTCTTTCTCTCTCTAGATGGTAGGTGACCCTAGAAGGTCACTCCCTTGTAACTTGCATTGTTCTTGAAAAAGGGGTCCTAACCTATGGGTGGTAGGTAACACACCAATCTCCATCTTAATCCTTATCAGACACCACTAGATTTGATCATCCTTATCTCAATTGAGCCTTCTATATCCTAGCTTGTCTGACTCAATTAGATGAAAGTACTATAATTTGACTAATTTGAGGATCAAGCACTACCACTAAGCCACCCCTGTCCTTTCTCCACCTTTTGTTCATATCTATCCACTATTATCCTAATATCTATCATAAAATCTAATTATTAGGTTTGATCTAGTACAAGGGTTTTGAGATTAGTTATGGTTAAATTTCTGATAAAAATATAATTTTTGAATATTAGGCTCTATGGAAGATTTTTAGAGTTAGGAGACCTATCAACTGATTATACATGCACTAAAGGTAATGTAACTCATTTTCTATATTTTTTAATAAATTATAAAATATTTTTTAAATTAAATTATTGATGATTGATGAACTTTATGTATAGTAGTATTGAACGAGTTTTTTTTGAAATATTATGTAACTCATGGTCGAATATGTTGACTCTAGTATAGTTTATGCTTGATTGATTTCAATATCATAAGATTTTATGTATTTTTCGATTTGGAACATGAAATAAGTTTTTAGAGAAAAGAGTTTGATTAGAGATTGTTTTGGACTCTTAGCCTGATTGTGTATCGATAATATGACAGTAGAGATTATATGTTGGTATATTAATACTCTATTAGTGGGAAAGTATGTTGGTACATCAATATTCTATTAGTAGAGGTTATATATGGTATATCAATACCTTACTAAAAGAAGTTATACATTGGTACACTGCTAGAAAATGCATAGTACATCATAAGGAGATGCACGGTATCGTGAGATGAGCCCTACCATAAAGATAATGTGGTCATAATTTAGATCTTTTAGTGCTGATTTTTGATGTCCCTAAAAATCTAAGATCTTGTAGTGAAGATTAAACTCGCATTTATAATATTTTGATGATGCTGTATATCTAGATTTAATTTTTGAGCTGGTATAATATTTATGCTAATTTTTTATAAATTTATTATTATTTTATTATTAGATTTATTTTATTAAAATATTTATTACTTACTGGACTATCTAACTTATTATTCGATATCTTACTATTTTTTAAAGATTTTGATAACTAAACTAATATGGTATTTTATTTCGAGGGGTGACTAAAATTAAAATTTTAGTTTCTTTATTTTAGATTAGGTTTTATTTAAGTTTGATATAAAACTATTTCATATTATTGAAATTTTATGATACTTTAAGTTCAGATTTTAGTTATTTAAATTTTAGATTTATTTAAATATTTTTTTTAAATTTTATTATTTATTTTATGATATTATGATGAGATATCTTGTATGCTTGTAGAAAAATTTTTTTATAAATATATGATGATTATTCTGATTTTATGCTGGAGGCATGACACCGTAGCACCAAATCCTAAATGAGTCCAAATAAAATTAGCTATCCCAGAGCAGATTTGGTTTTGACGGACCTATGGATGCCCATGCATACGAAGGAAAGAAAAAAGAAAAGGAAAAAAAAAGGCACGCAGATTACAGCAGGTGCTGCTAACCTTCCTCCAAATTTGGAATTTTAGTTTTCTAGCCTTCCAACCACTCCACCTCACCGCGGCAAAATGACCGGTCCAGGACCCTGCCCAAAGGGTTGGTTGCACGGCTTCCGTTGCTTGCCAGAGCACTAAAAATGGGATGGTGAAATGCTAAGCCCACAGAGTGTAACTTCAATCAGCATTTCCTTGGACCTGGGCCTATTTTTTGGGTAGTTTTTTCTAGATTCCCATTAAATTGAGAGAGAGAGAGAGAGAGAGAGAGAGAGAGAGGGGGGGAGGGAGTTCGTATGAACAGAGGCCCTTTCCTTCTCCATCCAATCAACAAGGTTGGTGTTTCTTTGTGTCTCTTGTTCTACCCTGCAAACAGACCCATCTTCTCATTACTTTGCTTTTATCTCTCTTATAGGTTCTAATTCTCATTTAATGCTACTTGAAAGATGTATGATCCAAGGTACTACCATCAACAAAATCCTTATGGACCATACCCTGCTCAAGGTAATTCTGATTTCTGTACAAATCCTGTCTCTTGTTTAAAATACAACCTTTAATTGTTTCTCTTGAGGGAATGAGAAAACCATATATAACTTAAATCACATTTATTTTAATTAAAATCATTAATTTATATGATGTATTTATGGTGTTCTCTTGCAATCTTATTATTATTATTATTATTATTATTATTATTATTATTATTATTATTATTATTATTATTATTATTATTATTATATAAACAAGTATCCTATGGCTTCATAATTACATCAAATAGTTAGAATAAGGCTTGATTTCATTTTCACATACCTATTATTGAATGTAGGTTATTATCAGGGGCCTCCTGTAATGGCACCACCTCAGTACGCACCTCCTCCTCCACCTAGACAGGACGATGGATTTTTAGCAGGATGGTATGTTTATTATTCAATTACCCCATAGATATATTAAAATTTCTTTTTATTTTTTTTGACATATTGCACTTCTTCAATTTAAAGAAAATAATAAATGAAAAGTTTAATTGGTTTGCACTAAAGAAGAAAATTAATTAATTAATAATAAATAGGGATAAAATGTCTCGGTAACATTCATGTAAAGTTATGATCGTTGCAAATGTTTGACATTTGATGTAATAAATTTGTTTACACAAAATTAATTCACATATTTACTTGTTGAAAAATTTATTTGTTTAATATAATAGAAAATTTTTATGTGGTTATTTGATAATATCTCTGCATACTAATTGATTTATCATGTTCTTTTATAATTGTGCAGCCTAGCTGCTCTATGTTGTTGTTGCGTCATCGACGAATGTTGTGAGTGTTGCTGTGATCCAATGATTTTTTTGGCTAGTTGATTATCTTTATTTTAGTAGCATGTGATGCATCTTTAATTCAGAGAGATTCTGTATTATTTCTTTTTGAAGAAACAAGAGGTTTGTACTTGCAACCTATCACTTTGTACATGTTGGCTTTGTACATGTCGGCTCAAATTGATATCTACAAGAATCTTAACAAATATACTAATCAAAATAAAGGCAAGAGATTAACCACCTCCAACGTTGGCATGAGAGTGTATAAGAGACATTATACGAGGACTTTAAGATTGGGATTATGACGTCATTTGAGAAAAACTGTTAGAGGACAAGAAAGAAACAGTAGCGCGCTCCAATATGGCTGTGACTTTGTAAACTCTTCCTTGAATGATGACATGCTCCAAAAATAGTATTATTATCTAGGTTCCGTAAGGCCTTTAAAATTTTCAATTTTCTTTTAAAGAATTACTTTTGTAAAACTAAAACTAAAACAAAGTAATGCCTTCTATTTTGTTGGGATGAAAGAATCATAAATATAATTATATCAAGGATAGAATTAAAACTAGCAATAACTCAATAATATCAAATCCAATGAATATAAATAAAAACCAAGTGCAAAAACATCATATTTGTATTATAAAACTTTAACTATATAAAATAATGAGATTACTATTGATATTCTTGAGATTAATCAGAGATTACATAAATACATAATCATCAAAAATAAATATTGGTTTCCACAACAAAAATATTCATCATCAATAAGATAGATTTTGATGACAAACCTATTGAGTCATGGAGGTGTTGGGGCTGGTAGGATGGCGATGGTTGTGTTGAGGTTCATGTTTGTGGCACAGGGGGATGGTCGCCATGAAGAGATGGATGACACGGGGAGGCAGCAGTGTGGAAGTCTTGTTCGATGTATGAGTAGACCAGAGAGGCAGTAGGCATGGGGAGATAAGCAGCATAGGTTATCTTTTTCGATGTTGGGGCATATAAGGGAGGCAGCGGATATAACAAGGGTGTCAGGGCAAGAAGATGGCCATTACGAGAAGACAACTAACGCATAGCGGTGGATGGCACAGCGAGGCGATCAGCGAGGGGAAGGAGCCATTGCTAGATGGTTGGGAATATGGGTTTAGGGGTTGGAGATGACAAACAAAGCAAATAAATATTTTTTAAAAAATAATAATAATATGAGTTAATTAGTTTGTTTAACTACTCGAATGAAAATTATAGAATGGCATGATGCACATAGTAGATCGACCATAGCAGTCAAAAATCCAAAACAAACACCAAACAAAAAAAAATATTTATAGAGAATCATAAGAAAAGAAATTGTACAAGAACAAAATAATTGGAAAAGAAAATAATTTATACAAAAAAGAATAAGGATTAAAATCACACAAAGGAGTCTTCCGAATTAGTCCCACGGAAGAGTCTCCTCATATACAAACAATTTCTCCTCTCTCTTTCTTCCCACATCCTAAAAGAGATGCCAATAGTTTCTTTAAATAGATATCATATGGATGAAAGTTTAACTTCTATCTGAACTCAGAAAACAAAAACTATATAAGCACAAACTTTTAATTAAATAGGATAACACTAGAGATAGAATTCTATTTTAAATAGGATACAAAAATTAAATAAATAGAGTTCTATTTAAGGTTGGATACATAATGATTCTCAACACTCATCCTCATTGCGAAGTCCATATTGATAGTACCAAGTTTGCTGTGTAAGTCTTTAAACTGCTCAACCACCAATCCTTTGGTAAGATATCCACTAACTGGTCTTTTATCGAAACTGGAAGGAAATCAACCTCTTTATTTGTAATTTTCTCTCTATTAAAGTGATGATAAACCTCAAGGTGTTTTGTTCTTGCATGAAATACTGAATTTCTTGCCAATCGGATTGCACTTTTATTATCACAATAAAGAAGAACAATATAGTCAATGTCCCGACCAAACCATCAAGCAACCTCATGACTCAAGTCGACTCTTGAATTGTCATCATGGTCGCACAATACTCTACCTCTATAGAAGCCAATGTAACAGTAGGCTGACTCTTGCTGCACTAAGAAATAATACTAGACTCCAAGCTAAAAGAATAACCAGTGATAAGCCTACATGTCTCCATTATCAGCATAGTTTGCATTTGTAAAATCTGCTAACTTGATTGAAGAATTATTAGTATATAATATACCATAATCAACAATCTTGGTAATATACCTTAAGATCTATAAAAACTGCATCAAGATTTGGCCTTCAAAGATACTGCATATATCTACTAACAATGCCAACTACATAAAAATATCTGGCCTTGTGATAGTCAAATAAATCAAACTGGTCATAACCTATCGATATATGGTAGGATCATCAAGAAGTTTTCCCTATTCTTTACTCAACTTTAAATTGGATTTAATTGGGATCCGCATATGCTTGCAATTAGTCAATCCATACTTATTTAATAAATCAAGAGCATATTTTCTTTGACAAATAAAATAACTAGCCTAAAGTTTAGCTATTTCAATACCAAAAGAATATCTTAATTCATCAAATTCTTTTATCTTAAATTGTATGGATAGCTAACCACGAACACCACGAATCTCATCAATATCATCACCTGTAATAATCAGATCGTTAACATAGAGGCAAATAATTACCATACCTTTGTTGGTGTGCTTCACAAATAAACTAAAATCTGCAAAAGATAGAGAACAATCATAAAATAATAAATATTCTATAATTTTTTCATACCATATTGTAGGTGTCTGCTTGAGACCATATAAAACTTTTTCAAGTTTGCAAACCAACTCAAGATTAGCGGAATCAACAAAACTAGGAGGCTACTGAAGGAACCAGATCTAGAGTTTTACAGATAGATCTTGAAACTTTTTCAAGATCAAGCAGTAAAAAACTTAAATAAATTAAATATTTATTTAAATAAATATAAAAATATCCTAGATATAAGATTTATTATATGATCAAGACATAATATTAAATCAAAAATTAAAAATATAAAGAAAAGATTAACATGTTGATCTCATCAACATGTTACAATATTACCTCTAATGCAGTTATGAAACCAATAGATTAGATCTATTACCTATGCAAGTTAGACATTCTAACTTACTGATCCAAACTTGAGGATGAAGTTGTAAGCCGCACACACATGCGGCCTTTAGGAGTCATCCACATAAGCCCACGAGCACGATCAGAAATCTCGATGCAAGAAATCAGCACAGTATGCTAGTATTGTGCTGATCTTTCTTCGATGGTCGATCAGATGTCTCCTTCTTCTGAATTTGGATTCTTCTAAAGAGAAGAAGGTAGAGAAGAAGATTTAGATCTGAGAATCTCTTAGAAAACCCAAGTAAGAAGGAAGGAAGATGATGCACACAGCAACCCTGAAAGAAGATCCTCTTCTTCTTCTCTTCGCTTTCACCTAGACACCTAGTTTTGTATCTATGAAACCCAAATGCCGAAAGATCCTCTCCCATTGATTTTCACACAACACAAAGCACTCCTAAAGATCTGTATTTTATGAAAAAATCAAGTCAAAATTCATCCTAAATAAATAGGAATAAAAGAGTCCTTGTCTAGGTCGAAAACTAGACAAGGAAAGGTCAAACAGGGCAAGATAAGGGGGCGCCCAACTCTTGGGCGCCTCCTCCAAAATATTTTAGGCGCCTCCTCCAAAATATTTGGCATGGACCAGCAAGAAAGAATGCACAAAAGATTCTTCTTTCATCATGGAATTTAGAGAAAGAATAGGAGAGGGGACGGCACCATTTGGAAGGAGGTGTTTTGGTTTATAAGGATTCTATCTCATAGAATCCAAAATCAACTAACTTCTCCTTTTGACTTGGTCAACAACCAATTTTCATATGAGAAAGAGAGGATAGGAGGGCATGCATCAGAATGCCTGGGAGAAGGATTTTTGTTACACCAAAAAAAAGGGAGGAGGGCATGGGCATGAGAGGCTTAGATGGCGTAAGATGGAATCCTAGTCTTACTAGGATTCCATCTATGACTTGGTCAAAATGGTTTCTTAAATCAAATTAAACTAAAATCAATTCAATTAGATTAAATTAGATTCTAACCCAATTAAAAATTTAATTAAATTAGATTAAATTAGATTTAATTTTGATTTAATTTTTTAATCAAATTAGAAAATTGGGTTGACCCAAGTTCTAGTTGAACTAGGACTAGTTTTTTTCTTGCACTTGGCTTATCCAATAAATCAATTGAACTTGATTCAATTAAGTCTAAACTAAATCTAATTAAATCATATTTAATTAAACTTAATCTCAGTCCTTTGGTTTAATTAAATTAAGCCAATTAGCAATCGAATTGCTAATCGATCTTCCTGCAATGCTTGCACTAGGTTAAACATCAATCGTATTGATTGTTTAACCCTAGATGATTCTCAATCATTGATCAACCATCCAATCAAATCATGAGCTCTAATATCTATGACCTTATAGGTCTGAACCTAAGTTGGTAAAACAGAAATAGATTCCTATACCAATTGAAGTAACCATCTAGCAATGATATCCGATGGCTGGATAGATTGAATATGTAGAACAACATCCTTAGAACCCATGCGAATATCATTTCCATATAATTCATCCTCTTGACCAAAATGCTCATAGGATACCTCAGAGTTCAACTATCAACTCTAATCAGGTTGTCCACATTGTATTTCAAAATATCAAATCCATTTGATGGATTATCCTGGCCAAGATTTTGCTATATTGAAATATAGTGATACATTCTTCTCCAACACTTGGAGTGGTCAATTCAATCTTGATCACACTCTAACTTTGCAAGTACTTGACTGTGCCTAAAAGTTTTTCATTACTGAATTAGAAATTTAGTTAGTTCGGTATCAAAGCACAGCGAGTTGCTTGCAAGTCACTGAGGTGATCTCAGGTCTAAGAGATACTTATACCTATATCCCATCAAAGACATTCTTGACAGCAGAATGCTCTGGATGTTCAATGATGATGTACCCATACATCTCATCTGTATGCCATACCAGTGTCTCTACACTCATTGGTTAAGAGGACACCCAACCTATATAGCATATAGTGACCTATGCTCGATAGATGCTGTCGTTCTAATTAACAGCCTATCATTTGATCGTGAACAGATTTAAGAACTAATCGATAAATCTTCTCTTTATTGAAGCAAATAGTCCTAAAAACTTCATCACAATAATAGAGTTCATTAGAAAATAAATATTTTATGATAAAAAATATTATAAATATATTTTATTTATTAATGAATTAATTATAGGTATAATGTTGCTCAACTGTCAACAGGCTGATGATTGACTTTGGAACATATTTTTCAACAACTTTCACTTATTCTAAAGCCACTCGGTACAGTATCTAATATCCATCTTCGACTTATGGTTGTTGAACTTCTTTATCGTCAGGGCTTTAGTGAAGGAGTTGGCCAGGTTCTTTTTTTCGTTGATCTTCTGAAGGTCGACGTTATTTTTATCCGTGATATCTCGGATCAGGTGGAAGCAGCATAGAATATGCTTTGTTCGCTGGTGTGCCTTTGATTCTTTCGCTTGAGTAATAGTACCAGTGCTGTTGTAGTAGAGTAGGATCGGACCATCTAGGAAGGATGCTACTCTAAGCTCGATGATAAACTTTCTCAGTCATATAGTTTTCTTCATGGTATCTGATGCTGTGATGTACTCTACTTCGCAAATAGAGTCTACCATAGTATGCTGCTTGAAACTCTTCTAGCAGATAGCTCTACCATTCAAAGTAAAGATATATCCTGACATGCTTCTACCATCATCATGGTTAGATTGAAAGCTGGAGTTAGTAAATTCCGTAAGTTTCAGATCTGACTCGTCATAAACCAACCATTGGTTCTTACTATTTTTCAAATACTTAAGAATGGTTTTAATCATTTTTCAATGATTTTCTCTAGGGTCAAACTAATATCTACTCACTACTCCTAGTGAGTATGCCACATCTGGTCTCGTACATATCATGGCATACATGATAGATTCCACTATCAAAGCATATGGGACTCTACTCATATGCTCTCTTTCTTCAAGAGTTATCAGACAATTCTTCTTAGAGAAAAAAATTTCATGGCCTATCGAAAGATAGCACTTTTGAAATTCTCCATGCTGTATCTTTTTAGTATAGTATCTATGTACGTAGACTGGAATAACCCAAGCATCCTTTTAGATCTATCCTTATAGATCTTCATCCCTAGGATATAGAATGCTTCATTCAAGTTCTTCATAGAGAATTATGATGACAATCAGACTTTTCTTCTCTGCAGTGCGGAAATATCATTTTTGATTAAGAGAATGTCATCTACGTACAAGATAAGAAATACTACTACTGGACCATTTTTTTATTTATAAATGCAGGATTCTTCTCCATTCTTAATGAAGCCATACATTTTGATCACTTTATCAAAATGCATGTTCCAATTCCGCGATGCCTACTTCAGTCCATAAATTGATCTCTAAAGCCTACACACCTTGAACTCATCTATAGATGTGAATTTCTCAAGTTGTATCATATACACCTCTTCAGTCAACTCTCCATTCAGAAAAGTTATTTTCATATCCATCTACCAGATTTCATAGTCCAGATGGATAGCAATTGCAAGCATAATTCAAATAAATTTAAGCATTGCCATAGAAAAAATATCTCGTCATAGTCAATACCATAATATTGTCGATACCCCTTGGGCTTTATAGATCTCTTTCTTTCCGTCTGCATCTCTTTTTCTTTTGAAGACCCATTTACATTCAATGAGTTTAACCCCTTCAGATAGGTCAATCAATGTCTACACATCGTTGACCTTCATGGACTCCATTTTGGATTTCATGGCCTCAAGTCATTTCTTGGAATCAGATCTCTGCATAGCATCCATATAGGTGATCGAATCCTCATCGTTCTCATCGAGTTCGATGGAATTACCATCTTGGACCAAGAAATTATAGTATCTATCCAGATGATGCGGTACTCTACTAGATTACCTTAATGGTGCAGGTACACTAGGCTTTGGATCTGATCTAATCAAATCCGACTCAGGTTCAGCATAGGTGTCAATTTTTTTACCTATTGAACTTCATCAAGTTCAATCTTAGATACAACAGTTCCTTCACCAAGAAACACTTTTTTCAAAAAGGTTGTCTTAAGGTTGATAAACACCTTTTGTTCATCAGCATGGTAGAAATAGTAATCCTTACTTTCTATGGGATACCCTATAAACACACATTTATCAAATCGGGGTCCAAGCTTATCTGTATGCAAATATTTGACATAGGTCGGACAATCCCAAACCCATAGGTGAGAGAGTGTAGACCTACGCTCAGTCCATATCTTATATGGAGTCTTTACAATAGATTTACTCAGTGCATTATTCAATATATAACATGCAGTATCAAGAGCATAACCCCAAAATAAAACAAGCAAACTAGAAAATCTCATCATAGATCGAACCATGTCTAACAAGGTTTAATTTCTTCTTTCTGATACACCATTATGCTGTGGTATGCTAGGAGGAGTCCATTGTAAGAGAATCTCATTCTCTTCTAGATATGTCAAGAACTCACTAGATAGATATTCACCTCCTCGATCCGATCAAAAAATTTTAATACTCTTTTTAGTTTATTTTTCTACTTCACTTCAAAATTTTTTGAACATTCAAATGAATCCGACTTATATTTCATCAGATAAACATATCCATATCTGGATAGATTATCTATGAAAGTGAAGAAGTAGATATATCCACCTCTAGCACTTATGCTCATTGATCCATATACATCAGTATGTACTAGACCTAAGAGCTCAGTACCTCTCTCATCTTTTCTAGTAAAAGGTGACTTGATCATTTTTTCAAGAAGATAGGACTCATAGATTGAAAGTAATTCACAATCATCAACTTCGAAAATTCCCTCTTGGGTCAACCTGTTTATCCCATTCTTATTAATGTAACCTAGTCTATAGTGCCATTGTTAGATATATGTGCCCTAGAAGCTAGAATTGGCTGACACTTGTAATACACTTCTAGGGGCAAAATTTTAATTTTGACTATAATGAATAAAATGGGTTATTTTCTATCACATATATGTATTTAGTGCCTGTGATACATCCTTTGAGTTAATAGTAATAATAATTCATATTTTCAAGAGTTGAAAATTTAAGACATGAATAATCATTGTTAACTCATAAAATACTCCTGACCATAAGATCATCATGAGGATGGTGATTGATCTGGAAGGTTGGTATACAATCGCTTCTCTTTAGTAGATGAGTCTTGAGTCTATGGTGTGGAGACACCGGAGTGAGAGTACAGGTACTCATTAGAGAATGAGGGCACTGAGCGTGACCACCTCGAGTAGTCATTAGGGAGTCTACCTTCTCGTCAATGACTGACTCGATGCTGCAGTAGTGTGTCTGGTTCTTTGACCTGAGATGCATCGATAGTTCACCTTGAGGGTGTTATAGTTTGACTACACCATTACTCGGTCTCCTAGCCATTCGGAATCCTGAGGTGTATGTTGGCTATAGCATGTTCATTGTAGGAACTGGATTGCATCAAGATGGAATCTATCTACCTCGGTGGTAGAGGAGCAGCCCTATGATGATCATGAGAATCAAGTCTAGAAGCCCATGGCCATGGCAGAGTGAAATAATAGAAAGAGTTTCTATTTAGATTTTCACATCGGACTTGAATCGAATGATTACATCATATGACAGAAACTAGGGTTTGACGAGTTCACCTTAACCCTAATCTGATCGGGGCTCAAGATAGAAGAACTTAATCACACAGGTAGCTGCACCAAGAGGTTCACATTCAGCTCTAATGGGTTGCCACCATATACTGCTAGGTGTCACTGGTGGATTTTGGGAGCAATTAGAATGATTTAGATGATCGATCATTCTAGCTGTTCGAATCAGAAGAGTTCTGATCCATCGAAAGGAGTTTCGATGATGTCGATGATAGAGATCATGACATATCCCATTACCATATAGAACTGAACCTAACTGGGTCACACAAACAAGGGTTTGAATCTGGTGATCATCAATTGAACTGATCCAGTTCAATTGATCTGAATGAGATTCAATTAGGTTCAAGAAAATCGTGCTAGCACTCGATTGAACCTAACGTTCTTCTTTTGCTATCATAAATAAGTTGTCCTGACTGAGCCAAAGGAGTTTGTGCTCAATCAGAGGCCTTCATATGGTCTGACTGGAGGTTGTCCAAGTCAGAAAAGGTTGTCTTATTTTGTAAGACATTACCTGCCATTTTTGGTCACCTGCCATTTCTTGTTCTTTGACTTTGGTCAAAAGTCTACCTTTGACTGGTCAAATGTTGACCATTGACACTTTGACTTTTGACCACATGTCATGCACCTATTGGAGAGCTGGTGGGGGCCTGTCCCCCTACCAGAACCTAGCAAGGAGGAGGGCGCACGCCACCCTAGGCGTGTGCCCAAGTTGGAGGCGCCTAGGAGTCCTTGTTGGACAAGGACTCCATCTCCTTTTTGGATTCCAATTAGAGTTCTCCTAAGAACCAACTTTGACTGGTCTTAGGCACCCTCTAAGGAGGAATCCAGGGGACTCTATTCCCACCAATCAAATTTAGATCTAATTTCACAAAGAGTTATGATTGGTTGGGAAGAAGAGGATTTGGATCATGCTTAGTCTATAAATAAGACTCTGCGCCCAACTCAAACATACATAGATGATTGAATCACAATTTCCCATGCCCCAAGGCTGCCTCTCCCCTCTTCCTCCATGCCAAACCACCTTCTCCCCTTCCTCTCCATGTCCAAAAGGAGTTTTGGATTTTTGGTTGGTGCAATCCAGATCAAAGAAAGGTGACTGAAAGCTAGAAGGCTGCACTGCTGCAAAGGACGACTGCTGATCTTCAAAAGGAGTTTTGAAGATCCTCCAGATCAGATCCAGATCTGATTTTTGGAGATGTGATAGAGAAGAAGAGGATCTCTAGATCCAGCTCGAGTGGATACCGGTAGAGGCCAGGCACTTGCGTGGCTAGATCCAGAACCTTCCGCTGCATACAGGATCATCAACGGGTAATAGGATTACCCATATCAAGGTAAGTTAAATCTGATTTAATTTATCTTGATTTTATTTTGATTTCTAAAATAATAATAATTAGATCTAAAATATATCAAGATCTGATTAGAATCAAGAGAAAAATTTTTGAAATATATCTCTTGATCTGATCAGATCTGAACGAACCTGGACCGAGAAATCAGGATTTTTCTTCAACTGGTATCAGAGCCAAGATTCTAAAAGTGTTTAGATCTAATTTTAAATTTATTTTAATTAAAAAATAAATAATTTTAGATGTCACATAAGATGTGATCAGATCTGAAATCAGAAAAAATTAAAATTAAATAATTTGGATCTAAGATTAGGAAATATGCATGACTAGTTCTAAAATAGAATAGTTCTATAGAATAGTCTTGCATGTTTTTGATTTAATCTGATTAAATCATATTTTAGATCTATTTATTTACTATTTTTTAATATTATAATGGTTATAATGACATCTAAAAAATAGTAAATAAAATTATTTAATTTTAAATATCATATGAGATATGATTGATGCATGTCTAGACTAGTTGTAGAATAGTTCTACATAATTATCTAGATTAGAATTTATTTTGATTAGATCAATTTAAATCTAATTTTTTAAATTATTATGAGATAATTTAGATTTGAAAATATACATGATTCGATACATGATATGTATGCAAAATATGCCATGATTAGATCTAATTTATATATGAGATATATGATATAGATCTAAAACTGTTTTGTAGTATTGCATGTTCCTAATTAAGGCATTCCTCTTGGTCGTCCGGTCATAAGAACGAAGAAGGATTTAAAGGCCCTCTCTTCCCATTCGATGGGGATGTTCTTATGATGTGTAGGGGTGCTGTGTATTCGTCCTTAATCAGAAATCCAAAACTTACTTTCTGCAAAATCCTAGATCCTGAAACCCTAGGATTTATTGTGCATATTTTGTTTATGAACCCTACTTAATTAAAAATTAAGATTATGGAATATCAATTAGATCTAAAATTGAGAATTTCAGATCTAAGACATATTCATAATACTGGGTTCGGGCTTGGGTAGCTCAATTAGGTCTAAGCGGTTGATCAAACCGAATCAAGAGTTGGTTAGATGGGATCAACAATGCTTAAATTGACCAGCCTAATAGGATTAAGTCTGGGTCAAGATCGAGTCACAATCAAGCAAGACCTAATTAGGCTCAGAGGTTAGAGTCTGGATTGTAGGCTAACCCAATTGGTTCTGGCTCAACAATTTGGTGTCTAAGGTAAGTTTGGCACATACGACCGACTGGTTTTTAATTGGAAGCTACTCGACCTGAATGCGTTCTTGTACGAGTTAATGGCATATTCCTTCCACCGGTCTCACTTACCTGGCCATATCTATTGACACAGTTCTGATCTGAGGTGATCAATAATCCGAGCTAACCCATGCCACTAGGTTAGTCATAATTGTTATGACTATGACAAGTCTAGTTTAATGAGACCTGAATCAATTCTTCCTAAGAAAAGATTAAGTCTGAGGTCTTCCACCATTGTAGACGTGCGGGCCCTTCCCGAGGTTGATTGTTCTCGGCTGGATACAGTGGCTCAGTTGCACCGAGAAGACGCAACCATGTCTATTAGGCATTGGATGCTATGGGCTGGAGGATGAGTTGGGCTCAATATTTCGGATACGGTGAGAGACTCAATTAGGAACCCAGTCTATGCAAATGGTGGGTCTGACTTAACTAAGGAGTGGATCAATATTTTGGATATGGTGAGATTCATGAATTAGAGATCAAGTTTGGGTGCACCATGATTAGAGAATCATTGAACAAGAGTTGTTCACTCATTGGCTAACCCATCATCAATAACTGTTAGGTGAGGTGATGAGTCAGTTGGTGAGACCGCACCACCCACTAAAAATCATTAATCGTGGAGATTTTTGCATCTCTACAGAGGGAGTGTAGGGATCCGAGAAAATAGTGGGAGCTAATTTGTTTAAAAATAAAATTCCTAAACAAATTGGTCAAGTCATAATTACAGTATCTAACTAGAATCTTTGACTCTCTACAGGAAAATGTCTGCGTCCAACCCATTAGCACGTATCCTAGACACACATAGACTGACTGGACCCAATTATAAAGATTGGCTCAGGAACTACAAAATAGTTTTGGATTCTAAGAAGTTAACCCATGTACTGGACCAGGACCCTCCCACCTTACCAGCCCGTCCATCCATTGAACAGAGAGCATCTCTGGAGAAATGGATAGACGAAGATAATAAGGCCAGATATTACATGTTGGGCTCGATGTCTGATGAGCTCCAATGCCAACATGAAGATATCGGAACTGCTCGCCAAATGTTGGCTCACCTGCAGGAGATGTTTGGTGAACAGAGTCGTGCAGCCAAAGTATCAAGTCACGAAATGACTTTTTAAGGCTAAGATGCGTGATGGGCAGTCAGTCCAAGATCACTGTCTGACAATGATCAAGGACTTGAAAGAGCTTGAGAAGCTCGATGTGAAGTTGGACTTGGATCTACAGAATGATATTATTCTGCAATCCTTGACTGATGCATATGGGCAATTCATCATGAATTACCACATGCATAAACTTCAAAATTCCTTGGCCGAATTAATGAATATGCTGGTCACCGCTGAGCTTTCTATGAAAGGTTCTAAAGGCTCAGTTCTTGCTATGGAACGGACTTCTTCCAAAAGAAAGTCTTATGGAAAGAAAAAGAAGTCTGCAAAAAAGCAAGAAGGTGGAAGGAGCAAAGAAGAAGAAGGCAGAGCCAAAGAAAAAGGACCGATGTCAAAGGAAAGTGTTTCCATTGCAACAGCGACGGCCATTGGAAGCGGAACTGCCCTACTTACCTGGCCACCCTGAAGAACAAGAAGGAAGGTCCTTCTGGAGGTATGCTCGTTATTGAGTCTAACCTTACGATTTCTTCTGCATCCAGTTGGGTGCTTGACTCTGGTTCTAGTGCTCATCTGTGCACTTCCATGCAGGGTCTTGAGGATAGCAGGAGGCTGAGGGATGGAGACATGATCCTACGCGTCGGTAATGGAGCAAGAGTTGCTGCAGTAGCCGTGGGAACATACCCTCTTCGATTACCATCTGGTTTAGACTTAGTTTTAAAAGACTGTTATTATGTGCCTGCAGCTAGCAGGAATTTGATTTCTGTTTCATGCTTAGCACTAGAAGGCTATGTGATTACCTTCTTTAAGGACCATTGTAACATTCTTTATGAAAGAAATAAAATTGCAAATGGTTTCCTTATTAATGGTCTTTATCAGCTACATATTGATGTACCTGTTCTAACTATCGAGCAAAACGTGAATGCCAAACGACCTAGGGATAGTCCAAATGATAGGTATCTATGGCACCTGAGATTAGGTCATATAGCAGAAGATAGGATCAACAAATTGGAGAAAAATGGGCTATTGAGTCCATTGACTTTCGAGTCATATCCAACTTGTGAATCTTGTCTTCAAGGCAAAATGACTAAACTCCCTTTTGTTGGACATGGGGAGAGGGCCACAGATCTCCTTGCCCTAGTACATACTGATGTGTGCGGCCCATTTGATGTGCCGGCTAGAGGCAATTTTGTCTACTTCATTACCTTTACCGATGATCTGTCTAGGTATGGGTATGTGTATCTTATGAGACATAAGTCTGAAGCTTTTGAAAAGTTCAAAGAATTCAGACATGAAGTAGAAAAATAAATTGAAAAACCCATTAAGGTTCTTCGATCAGATCGAGGAGGTGAATACCTTAGCCAAAAATTCCTAGACTATCTCAAGGAAAATGGCATAGTCTCTCAATGGACTCCACCAGGAACACCTCAACTCAACGGGAGTTTCAGAATGGAGAAATCGGACTCTATTGGATATGGTTCGATCCATGATGAGCTTCACAGACCTCCCTGATTTTCTTTGGGGACACTCATTGTTAACTTCAATTTATCTACTGAATAGGGTTTCCTCTAAAACCGTTCCTACCACACCGTATGAGATATGGCACGGTAAGAAACCAAGTCTGAGTCATCTCAGAATTTGGGGTTGTCCGGCTCATGTCAAAAGACAACAAGCGGACAAGTTAGAGTTTAGGTCCTTCAGAGCTCGATTCATAGGATATCCTAAAGAGTCATTAGGATACTATTTCTACATTCCAGAAGACCACAATGTGATTGTGAGTCGACATGCCATCTTTTTTGAAAAATAGTTTATTCAAGATAGCGGCATTGGAAAGCAGATTCAAGCTTGATGAGAAAGTCTCACAAGTACAATGAGCTAAGGACCAATTGGAACCAAATCAGGTTGAGCCAATAAGAACACTACCTCCTCCACCTCGTAGATCGGAAAAGAGTTTTCCATCCCCCTGAAGAGATACTTAGGTATTATTTCAGAGGAAGTAGAGAAAATGTTCCTCGTAGGTAATGGTGCTCATGGTGATGATCCCAAAACCTACAACGAGGCGATATCAGATATCGACTCCGAGAAATGGCTAGAGGCAATGCAGTCAGAAATTGACTCGATGCACTCAAACCAAGTCTGGACCTTGGTAGATCCACCAGAAGGTATAGTACCTATTGGGTGTAAATGGATCTTCAAGAGAAAGATTGGTGCAGATGGGAATGTGGAGACATTCAAGGCTAGACTAGTGGCAAAAGGTTATAGTCAACGCGAAGGCATTGACTATCAGGATACCTTTTCCCCAGTGGCTATGCTAAAATCCATCCGCACATTGCTTGCCATTGCAGCCTATTTCGATTATGAAATATGGCAAATGGACGTGAAAATGGCATTCTTGAATGGATATCTTGAGGAAGATATCTATATGGAACAGCCGCTAGGTTTCACATCCAGTGATACTGATCACAAGGTTTGCAAGCTGCAAAGGTCCATATATGGACTTAAGCAAGCATCTCGGAGCTGGAACACTCGTTTCAATGATGTGATCAAAATGTTTGGTTTCATCAAAAATGAAGAGGAACCATGTGTTTTCAAAAGGGTCAGTGGGAGCGCTGTTGTCTTCCTCGTATTGTACGTGGATGACATCCTCCTTATTGGGAATGATATTCCCATGTTAACAACAATCAAAATATGGTTGTCCAAGGAATTCTCCATGAAAGACCTAGGCGAAGCATCCTTTATTCTAGGAATTAAGGTCTATAGGGATAGACCGAATAGGATGCTAGGACTTTCACAGAAGATGTACATAGAGAAAGTACTAAAGAGGTTTAGTATGGAAAACTCTAAGAGGGGATTAATACCCTTCAGACATGGTATTCATCTTTCCAAGAAGATGTGCCCTAGCACACCTGAGGAAATAGAATGCATGAGCAAGATCCCTTATGCTTCTGCAATAGGGAGCCTCATGTATGCCATGCTATGTACACGACCTGATATAGCCCATGCTGTGAGTGTCACAAGCAGATATCAGTCAAATCCAGGTGAAGAACACTGGACTTCTGTGAAATGTATCCTTAAGTACTTGAGAAGAACTAAGGATATGATGTTGGTCTTTGGTAATGGAGAACTCCAAGTCCAGGGATACACAGACTCGGATTTCATGTCCGATATAGATGATCGAAAGTCGACATCTGGGAGTCTGTTTGTGTGCAATGGTGGTGCTGTCAGCTGGAAGAGTTTCAAGCAAATGGTGATAGCAGATTCCACCATGGAAGCAGAATATATCGCTGCATCAGAGGCTGCGAAGGAAGCATTCTGGTACAAGAAGTTTGCTGCAGAAATTGGAGTAATGCCATCAGATGCCATTCCTCTATACTGCGACAACAATGGCGCCATAGCCCTTGCTAAGGAGCCGAGGTCTCACCAGAAATCCAAGCATATTGAGCGGCGATACCACCTCATCCGCGATTACCTCGAGAAGGGTTACGTCGAGGTCAAGAGAGTCAACTCCACAGATAATGTGGCAGACCCACTTACAAAGCCGTTGGGCCAGCAGAAGATCGAAGCCCACCTTGAGAAGATGGGACTTAGACTTGTAGCCAATTGGCTTTAGGACAAGTGGGAGATTGTTAGATATATGTGCCCTAGAAGCCAGAATTGGCTGACACTTGTAATACACTTCTAGGGGCAAAATTATAATTTTGACTATAATCAATAAAATGGGATTATTTTCTATCACATATGTGTATTTAGTGTCTGTGATACATCCTTTGAGTTAATGGTAATGATAATTCATATTTTCAAGAGTTGAAAATTTAAGACATGAATAATCATTATTAACTCATAAAATGCTCCCGACCATAGGATCATCACGAGGATGGTGATTGATCCGGAAGGTTGGTGTACAATCGCTTCTCTTTAGTAGATGAGTCTTGAGTCTACGGTGTGGAGACACCGGAGCGAGAGTACAGGTACTCGTTAGAGAACGAGGGCACTGAGCGTGACCACCTCGAGTAGTCATTAGGGAGTCTACCTTCTCGTCAATGACTGACTCGATGCTGCAGTAGTGTGTCTGGTTCTTTGACCTGAGGATGCATCGGCAGTTCACCTTGAGGGTGTTATAGTTTGACTACACCATTACTCGGTCTCCTAGCCATATGGAATCCTGAGGTGTATGTTGGCTATAGCATGTTCATTGTAGGAACTGGATTGCATCAAGATGGAATCTATCTACCTCGGTGGTAGAGGAGCAGCCCTATGATGATCATGAGAATCAAGTCCAGAAGCCCATGGCCATGGCAGAGTGAAATAATAGAAAGAGTTTCTATTTAGATTTTCACATCGGACTTGAATCGAATGATTACATCATATGACAGAAACTAGGGTTTGACGAGTTCACCTTAACCCTAATCTGATCGGGGCTCAAGATAGAAGAACTTAATCACACAGGTAGCTGCACCAAGAGGTTCGCATTCAGCTCTGATGGGTTGCCACCATATACTGCTAGGTGTCACTGGTGGATTTTGGGAGCAATTAGAATGATTTAGATGATCGATCATTCTACCTGTTTGAATCAGAAGAGTTCTGATCCATCGAAAGGAGTTTCGATGATGTCGATGATAGAGATCATGACATATCCCATTACCATACAGAACTGAACCTAACTGGGTCACACAAATAAGGGTTTGAATCTGGTGATCATCAATTGAACTGATCCAGTTCAATTGATCTGAATGAGATTCAATTAGGTTCAAGAAAATCGTGCTAGCACTCGATTGAACCTAACGTTCTTCTTTTACTATCATAAATAAGTTGTCCTGACTGAGCCAAAGGAGTTTGTGCTCAATCAGAGGCCTTCATATGGTCTGACTGGAGGTTGTCCAAGTCAGAAAAGGTTGTCTTATTTTGTAAGACATTACCTGCCATTTTTGGTCACCTGCCATTTCTTGTTCTTTGACTTTGGTCAAAAGTCTACCTTTGACTGGTCAAATGTTGACCATTGACACTTTGACTTTTGACCACATGTCATGCACCTATTGGAGAGCTGGTGGGGGCCTGTCCCCCTACCAGAACCTGGCAAGGAGGAGGGCGCACGCCACCCTAGGCATGTGCCCAAGTTGGAGGCGCCTAGGAGTCCTTGTTGGACAAGGACTCCATCTCCTTTTTGGATTCCAATTAGAGTTCTCCTAAGAACCAACTTTGACTGATCTTAGGCACCCTCTAAGGAGGAATCCAGGGGACTCTATTCCCACCAATCAGATTTAGATCTGATTTCATAAAGAGTTGTGATTGGTTGGGAAGAAAAGGAGTTGGATCATGCTTAGTCTATAAATAAGACCCTGCGCCCAACTCAAACATACATAGATGATTGAATCACAATTCTCCATGCCCCAAGGCTGCCTCTCCCCTCTTCCTCCATGCCAAACCACCTTCTCCCCTTCCTCTCCATGTCCAAAAAGAGTTTTGGATTTTTGGTTGGTGCAATCTTGATCAAAGAAAGGCGACTGAAAGCTAGAAGGCTGCACTGCTGCATAGGACGACTGCTGATCTTCAAAAGAAGTTTTGAAGATCCTTCAGATCAAATCCAGATCTGATTTTTGGAGACGTGATAGAGAAGAAGAGGATCTCCAGATCTAGCCTGAGTGGACACCGGTAGAGGCTAGGCACTTGCGTGACTAGATCCAGAACCTTCCGCTGCATACAGGATCATCAATGGATAAGAAGATTACCCATATCAAGGTAAGTTAAATCTAATTTAATTTATCTAATTTTATTTTGATTTTTAAAATAATAATAATCAGATCTAAAATATATCAAGATCTGATTGGAATCAAGAAATTTTTTTTTGAAATATATCTCTTGATCTGATCAGACCTGAATGAACCTGGACCGAGAAATCAGAATTTTCCTTCAGCCATAGGTAGATATCAGAGATATTATCTAATCTAAGATATTTTCTAGAAGTGTACATTATACTCACAGGCTATGATAAAATATAAATATTATTTTTTTATTATTCTTGCATTATTATAATGTTACTCATAATAATATTATAATAATCTCCCTTTATAGACAAATGATAACCATCTTTGGGCAAAAGGCTAATAGAGATTATATTCATCAGAAAGGAAGGACAATAATGGCATTCATTTAAAAAAATTATATTAGCATTGAGAATAAGTTGGACTATTTTCATAGCTAGAACTGGAACACACCTTCCATCTCTAACATTCAGAAATCACTCATTATTCTCAAGTCTTCTACTAATTTAAAGTTTTTGCAACGTATTGCAAATATGGACTGGACTTTCGATATCCAATACCCAAGTAGAAGTATCACAAATAGAGAAATTATAAGATGTTATCATATAACATCCTTGATTAACAACTATTTACTCATCTCTCTTATTTAGCCTGTTGGGGTCTTGGGAATCACGACACTGAGGATAATTTCTCTTCTAATGCTCCTACTTCTTACAATGGAAGCACTCTGCCTGATCTAGGTTATTCTTGAACCTTATGTTTAAATTAGGCATAGAGGCCCCAGCACGTACCACTTCGTGCAGCTGAACAATATTCAACTTTCGATACTTATTATCGAAGTTGGATCCCATAAGTTAATCACTGTCTAACAGTGAATGGAGCAAGTGTGGTTTGGGTTTAACTGCATAAAGGAGAACCAAAAATCTAATTAGTAATTGATTCATTAAACCAAAAGATTTGGACTTTAATCAAAAGATTTTTTCTACTATTTTATTCGAATTGGTAGCCTCTACCTTCAATTCGAGGAATTATCTTAATTTCTTAGTGGATACTAGAATCCACATAAACTGCACATAAGCCTAATTATAGTTGGTCAATCCATGTACATCTAAGAATAGGTTCATAACCAATTATTTCTTCAAATAATCTTTTGTAATTTAATTTTATCCCAGGTATCTTTTCAGTAGGCTAGGGCCTCCACTAAAAGTTTCGATTAGGTCCAACCATTAATATGATCATACTTGGTCCATCTAACTAATGAATGATTAAATCCAACTATGGTTGATCAACCTAACCATCATTTAAAGAGATGCATCCAAGAAATCATATTATAAATGATAATTCCATTAGCGGATAAGCACCGGGCCTATGGGCCTCCAATGATTATCCAACTAATGGATCGATTATCATCCACTTAATAGGAGGCTATGATTTAGTTATTACCATAACTAATTTATTTTAAGAATCTATAATTTTAGAGGATTTAATTTTTAAAGAAGAGGAAAGGTCAGATGAACTAGCTTGTCATGATTCTTCGACTGACTTCATCAAGTCAGCTTAAGGGAGACCATTAATAGGCTGGTCAAGGAGTACCTAAATCAGTCATACTAATTTACATAGCTGACATGGGTTAGCTCGAATAGTCAAGTGATCCGATCAAAACATAATTTCACCAAGAGGCCAGGTAAGTTCGAATAGTGGGAGAGTCTGCCAAAGCTTGCCTTAGACACCATCAGAAATGACTAGGTAAGCAGGCTGTCAATTAAAGACCACCAATCTGATTTACCTTAGACACCAATTGATTTAAATAGTTTTAATTAGATCAACCTAACAGTTCATGCTGGACCTCGTAGCCAAGAATCAAATCCATCTTGGGTCTCGCTAAAGACATGGACTTGACCAACTACAACTATTGTAATTGATCTAAAGAATTCTTAACCTAATCTAAGACAACAATTAGCTAGATTTAGTCAATTTTTTAATTAAATTCATTCTTTAATCTAACCCTAGGTCTAACCCAATTAATGGATCTAATCTCTACTAATCCATTTAACCCAATGTGTTATGATTCGTATCTTAGGATCTTCAATTTATAATTCTAGATCCTGATCAAATAATTTCTTAATTCTTAATTAAGTTTTGGACTGAGGGTTGGGGTTTGACTTTTTAAAAATGAATTTTATATTTATAAAATATTTTTACAACATAGTTCTATTCAATCAAGTTGCATGTTTGATTCATAATCAAAATGCAAGTAACATAAATATGATTCTACTTTAGATCTAATCTAAACAGATTTATGTAATTGAAACAATTTCAACACCAATCAATCACAAATCTTTCTAGATCAAATCTAACATATTTATGATGATTAAAATTAGATTAAAATATTTTTAATTAGATCATAAATTTTTTTAGATCTAATCTAAAATTTTATGATCAATATTTTAGATCAGCACGTACTAGGATAATCTTTTCACTATAAGGGATAAACCTTACAGCAAGACAACCTTATAGCAATCTGTACAATCTAAAAACTTTATTTTTAGATCTAAAACTATTTTAAATCTATTAAATTATAAATAAAATTAAATTTAATCTAATAAATTTATGATTAAGAATAGATCATCATGAATTAGGACAATCTTTTCACTGTAAGGGATAAACCTTACTGCAGGACAACCTTATGGCAATTCATGAGATCTAAATTTTTAATTTTAAATTTAATAATTAGATTATAAATTAGATCTAATCTAATAAATAATCTAAACATGCTCAAGAAAATCATGTAATAAGAGCCCGACTCTGATACTAATTGAAGGAACCAGATCTATAATTTCATGGGTAGATCTTAAAACTTTTTCAAGATCAGATAGTGAAAGACTTAAATAAATTAAATATTTATTTAAATAAATATAAAAATATTTTAGATCTAAGATTTATTATATGATCAAGATATGATATTAAATTAAAAATTAAAAATATAAAGAAAAGATTAACATGTTGATCTCATCAACATGTTACAATACTACATCTAATGCAGCTATGAAACTAATAGATCAGATCTATTACTTATGTAAGTTAGACGTTCTAACTTATTGATCCAAACTTGAGGATGAAGTTGTAAGCCGCATATGCATTCGGCCTCTAGGAGTCGTCCACACAAGCCTACAAGCACGATCAAAAATTCCAATGCAAGAAATCAGCACAATATGCTAGTACTATGCTGATCTTTCTTCAATGATCGACCAGATGCCTTCTTCTTCTGGATTTTGATTCTTTCAAAGAGGAGAAGGTGGAGAAGAGATTTTAGATCTGAGACTCTCTCAAAAAATCCAAGGAAGAAGAAAGAAAGATGATGAACACAGCAACCCTAGAAGATGATCCTCTTCTTCTTCTCTTTGCTCTCACCTAGACATCTAGTATTGTATCTATGGAACCCCAATGCCCAAAGATCCTCTCCTACTAATTTTTACACACCCCAAAGCACTCCTAAAGGTCTGTATTTTATGAAAAACTTAAGTCAAAATTCATCCTAAATAAATAGAAATAAAAGAGTCCTTGTCTAGATCAAAAACTAGACAAGGAAGGGTCAAACAGGGCAAGACAAGGGGTCACCCAACTCTTGGGTGCCTCCTCCAAAATATTTGGCATGGACCAGAAAGAAAGGACACACAAAAGATTCTTCTTTTATCATGGAATTCAGAAAAAAAATAGGAGAACAAGTGGCACCATTTGGAAGGAGGTGTTTTGGTTTGTAAGGATTCTATCTCATAGAATCCTAAATCAACTAACTTCTCCTTTTAACTTGGTCAACCACCAAATTTTCATATGAGAAAGAGAGGAGAGGAGGGTGTTCATGAGAATGCCTGGGAGAAGGATTTTTATCACATAAAAAAAAAAAAAGGAGAAGGAGGGCGTGGGCGTGAGAGGCATAGATAGCGCAAGGTGGAATTCTAGTCTTACTAGGATTCCATCTATGTCTTGGTCAAAATGGTTTTTTAAACTAAATTAAACCAAAATCAATTCAACTAGATTAAATTAGGTCCTAAACTAATTAAGAATTTAATTAAATTAGACTAAATTAAATTAAATTTTGATTTAATTTTCTAATCAAATTAGGAAACTGGGTTGACCCAAGTCCTAGTTGAACTAGGACTAATTTTTTTCTTGCATTTGGCTTATCCAATAAACCAATTAGACTTGATTCAATCAAGTTTAAACTAAATCTAATTAAATTATATTTAATTAAACTTAATTTCAGCCCTTTGGCTTAATCAAATTAAGTCAATTAGTAATTAAATTGCTAATCGATCTTCTTGCAATGCTTGCACTAGGTTAAACATCAACATATTGATTGTTTAACCCTAGAACGATTTTCAATCATTGATCAACCATCCGATCAAATCATGAGCTCTAATGTATGTGATCTCATAGGTCTGAATCTAAGCCAGTAGCATAGAAATAGATTTCTAAATCAATCGAAGTAACCATCTAGCAATGGTACCCGATGGCCTGATAGGTCAAATGTGCGGAATAACATCCTTAGAATCCATGCAGATATAGTTTCCATATAATTCATCTTCTTGACCAAAATGCTCGTAAGACATCTCAGAGTTTAATTATCAACTCTGATCAGGTTATCCATATTGTATTTCAAAATATCAAATCCATTTGATGGATTACCCTGGCCAAGGTTTTGCTATACTGAAATATAATGATACATTCTTCTCCAACTCTTGGAGTGGTCAATTCCATCTTGATCATACTCTAACTTTGTAAGTACTTAACTATACCTAGAAGCCTTTCATTATTGAATTAGAAATTTGGTTAGTCTGGTAAGAAAGCACAGTGAGTTGCTTATAAGTCACTGAGGTGATCTCAGGTCTAAGGGACACTTATACCTATATCCCATTAGAGATATTCTTGACAGTAGAATGCTCTAAAGTTGGTCATATTCAATGACAATGTATCCATACATCTCACCTGTATGCCATACCAGTGTCTCTACACTCCTTGGTTAAGAGGACATCCAACCTATATGGCATACAATGACCTATGCTCGATAGATGCTATCATCCTAATTAACAGTTTATCATTTGGTTGTGAATAAATTTAAGGACTAATCGATAAATTCTCTCTTTATCGAAGCTAAATAGTCCTAAAGACTTTATCACAATAATGGAGTTCATTAGAAGATGAATACTTTATGATGAAAAATATCATAAATATATTTTATTTATTAATGAATCAATTATAGATACAATATAGCTCAACTGTCAACAGACTGACGATTGGCTTTGGAACATATTTTTCAATAGCTACAAGGTATAAATCTCCTTATCAAGATCATCATATAAGAAAGTATTCTTAATATTCATCTGCCACAAAAACCATCCCTTGCTAGCTACTGAAGAAATAAGCATTCTGACAGTAGTTACTTTTACAACTATACTAAAAGTCTTGTCAAAATCAACTCTATACTTTTGTGAAAATTCTCTTGCTATAAGTATAGCTTTATAGTGTTCAGTAGAGCTATCACTCTTCTTTCTAACCTTATAAACCCACTTACAAGAAATAATTAAGAGAAACATCACTAGGTAAAGGAACCAAATCCCAAGTCCCATTCTTTTTAAAAGCTGAAATCTCTTCTTTCATGACATCTTCTCAAACACCAATGCCCTTGACCTTATCATGTGGGTTCAAGCTGATCAACTACAGTAGAAGCATAATAATAAGTAATAAAGGAATAATCTCAAACTCCATACCTATCAATTGGTTCCTTCTTTCTCTTGCTTCTCTATAATGGTGATGGATCCTCAGAAACTTCAAGTTCATCTTCAAGTAATGTTGTATCTTCTCCATCTCTAAGAACATTCTCCTTTTTCTTAGAATTTGAAATATATGCACCAGATTTCTATGGATTTCTATAAGCATCTAAAGTAGGTAAAGAAAACTTTAACAATTTAGTTGAAGGAGAAGCTGGAGAAAATGAAGAATGCTCACCAATTTTTGTGGGAACAATATATTTTCAAGATACTCTATCCTCATCAGAAACTAATCTAAACTCACCAACTGGAAGGTAGGATCCATTAGAAGACCATCAAAAAGAGCTCTCATAAAAAATAACATGTCTAGAGTTATAGATCTTCATTATCTCAGGATTAATGTATCTACAATCTTTTCTAGCTTCATCATAGCCCAGAACATACATCTTATAGACTTCTTATCTTGCTTATTAGAGAATGCATCATAATCATGCACAAAATAAATACATTCAGACATATGAAGATGAGAAATATCGGGATAACTGATAAATAATTTTTCATAGAGAGTCATGTTATCAATAATTCTCAAAGGTGTTCTATTAAGAACATAAATTGCTGCCTGTATGCACTCTATCTAAAATTCATGTCTCATATTTCTTGCATGAATCATGCTGCGAATAGTCTCAAATAGATATATATTCTTCCTCTCTGCCATACCATTCTGTTCAAGAGTATCCAAGCAAGTAAACTGTCTACGTATGCTACAACTGATCAAATAATTAGAAAATTTCTTTGAGACATATTCACCACCACCATTAGTTCTTAAGCAGCCAATTTTTAATTCCAAAAGATTATCAATCAAATTCTTAAATTAACAAAATTTCTCAAACACTTTTGATTTTTCTCTAACAAACTAAACCTAGGTATATCTAGACAAATCATTAATAAAAGTAACTATATACCTAAAACCAATGAAAGATGGAGTACTAATCCTTCATCTAAGGTTTGAATGTATCAACTATAGTGGTCGAGAAGATCTTGTTTGGCTCTCTTTAAAGGATAGTTTGTGCATCTTTCTATACTAGCATCTAATGCAAATAGTGCTAGTATTGACCTTCATCTTAGGCAGCCCATTAACTACCCCCTGCTCTACATATCTTGAAGTTTGTCATAATTTATGTAAGCTAATCTAGCATGCCATAAATCAGCATTATTATATTTAAGAATAGCTCGATCAATATAAGAATTACCTGCCAATACAACATACAGCTTGTTCACCTTTCTATCTTGAGTAATAAGCTCTCTAGAAGATTTAACAATAGCATAAATCTGTACGGTGTTAGGTCCAAATTAAATAAAACACACTTTATTTATGACTTGTGAAATAAAAATTAAATTCTTCTTCATGTCAAGTACATAGTAAACATTATTCATGAAAATAGAAGAACCAGTAGATGTAAGAGATAAATCACTAATACTTTTGACAAGATAAAGTGAATCATCAATAGTACCAGTAGCATTAGAATCAGTATAATCATGCAAAAAATCAAATATCTCTCTATGATCAATCAAATGATTAGAACACCTATAATTAATAATTCAGTCATGAGGAAAATCAATATCTGGCACATCAGAAGAAGTAGAAACACATGCATGCTGACTATCAAGATTAGAACCAACAATGGTAGTAGTACCCAACTACCAATTTCTTTCTCTACCTCATGCTTTGATGTAGAGGATGCAGCATTAGATTGTTTGAGCTTTACCTTATAATTCTAAATTTTGTGGACCAATTTTCTACACCTACAATAATTCCTTTAGAATGTATAATTTTTCTTCTGATTAAAATTTTTGTCCTTCTCATATTCTCTAGCTGACCTTTTTCTCTAAATTTTTAAAATTATTATTCACTTCTTATTTTTACTTTTACTATTAAAATAATTATTTAAGTTTTAAATGCTTGTTGATTAAAAAGTATGTTTTCTAACTTTGCTAATATAGGTTGTTCAGCCCATCCAGAAATAGCTAGCATAAGCACTATACTTTTTATCCAAACTATGAACTAGCAATCTACGCCATTTATTTTCATCATAAGAAGAATTTGGATCAAGCATACCAAGCTCATCAAACAATTTTTTTCCTTTAAAAAAAATATTGGAAGATTGTAAGATTACCTTATTTAAGAGCATCAATCTCATTTTTCAAAAATTGAAGCCGAAACTTATTCATCTTTGAGTGGAGAGAAGCAATAATATTCCATACATTTTTTGACTCCTCGATACCTTAAATATGTTGAAAAGTATCTTCATCAACATTCATTAGAAGAATATAAATTGCATTTGAAGCTTTGGTCTTCCAGATTTTTCTTGCTTCTATATTGTTTGGAGTTTTTGGTGGCTTCACCGTATCTGTCCCATTCACGACCTCCCATAAATCTTGTCCGATCAAATAAGATTTGATACCAGCCTTCTAAAATGCATAATTGGTGTTGTTCAATATTTTGATCTTAGCAACTTCAGTTATAATAATTTAACTCTTAAATCACTAAACAAAAGTCTATACTTTTGCATCACTGCACAATGAATTACTGGAAGCAACCATAGCAAGCTATGAATATATGAACCATCAATCTCTAAGCCTATGGCTCTAATGTCATGTAGAATAGCATACTATATATAGTAGATCAACCGTGCTAGCCCAAAATCTAAAACAAACACCAAACAAAAAAAAAATAATGGAGAATCATTAGAAAAAGATTATCAAAGAACAAAAAAATTGAGAGAGAAATAATTTATTCAAAGAAGAATAAAGATCAAAATCTCATAAAGGTGCTTAATGAAAGAGTCTCCATATGTATAAATAATCTCTCCTCTCTCTTTCTTTCCACACCCTAAAAGAGATGCCAATGATCCCTTTAAATAGACATCACATGAGTGAAAGTTTAACTCCTATCCGAACTCAAAAAATAAAAACCAGTAAAATATAAACTCTTAATTAACTAAGGTAACACTAGAAATAGAGTTCTAGTTCAAATAGTACCAAAAAGTAATAATAAACAGAGTCCTACTTAAGGTTGGACATGCAATGATTCTCAGCAGAAATTTCCTAACTTCCTCTATCTAATCGATGGTTAGGATCTTCCTACTATTTCTTTAGAAAATTATTTAAGGAGCACCTTAGCTATCCTTTAAATTTTAACTATCATAGTATTATGGTTCACCATCAAATTCTTAATATATGGGTCCTTGCTTGCTTTTAACTATCTTAGTATTATGGTTCCAAACTTGCATTTAAACTCATGCAGTAAGGCATCAGAGTTTGATTTTGAACAATTGAGAGGAGAAAGAAATGCGTATTATTCTCAGTAAATTGTTAGTTTTTGCTACATCTTTGCCCAATTTTTTTAATTTAAACTTAGTTCCAGATGCTGCAATGCATTCTTTCTTTTGATATAGAGTAATTTTCTATGTGAAAAGATGCTGAAGGACATAGATAAGAGCAGAATCCATGACGTCAAGTAAGGATGAAACCTTTGATAGATTTTTGATCCTAAGGTTGTTCGGCATTCTATATCTTGTTAGATTTTGCCATGAAATCTCATGGAGAATTTGAGCCAAATCAACTATATTTA
The DNA here is from genome assembly GCA_006176705.1 of Cocos nucifera. Classification (NCBI taxonomy): domain Eukaryota; kingdom Viridiplantae; phylum Streptophyta; class Magnoliopsida; order Arecales; family Arecaceae; genus Cocos; species Cocos nucifera. The sequence continues at coordinate 812,740 of QRFJ01000095.1, forward strand.
GTTTATTTATTATACAGAACCAAGAAATTCAAATAATATCTTTTGGCTAGTCTTTTTGGGTGAAGTTCTAAATTACTGCAAATGATATTATAGTGGATCAGATCCATAACTCATGTGCACTAGGGGATACTACAGCATGATTCATTAGGACTAACCACAGGCTAATCATGCTGTTTATTAATGGATGCATAGATTTGGACCCTTAGCCTGACGAGAATGCTAGGACTTAAATGAAGGAAGTATGTGAGGACTCATGTGAATGTATATTTAGTCTTGTATCAATTATTTACTGAAAATATCTTAAATACTCCTATAGAATAGGACTACGACAGCAATTCGTAACCGCTATCATAGCCTAAAAAATCACTGCCATAGCCTATGGCAGTGATTCTCTAATCGCTGCCATTGCCACCATCACCGTAGGCCTATGGCAGCAGTTATTGCAGTGGTTACAAGAATCGCTACCATACAGCACCTATGGCAATAGTTTTCGAACCACTGCCATAGGCCTGAGCTATGGCAGCGATTTTCGAACTGCTACCATAGGTCTGAGCTGTGGTAGCAATTTTCAAACTACTGCCATAGACCTAAGTGCTAATGCAGTGATTTTCAAACCGCTACCATAGATCTAATGCAGTGGTTGGCATATGACTTATGGCCTCGCTTGGCATGTCTATGGCAGCGATTTTGAAATCACTGTCATAACTTTTGAATAATAAAAATATAATTTTTTTAATTTTTTTTATATTTTATCTGATAAATGCAAAGATATATAACACAACAAGAAATATAAGTAAATATTATAAATACAAAAATATTTTTGAAATGCTCTAATTTTATTATCAAATAAAATTTATTATAATATTTTTTAAAAAAATACATCATAAGTCTCCTAAATCTAAATCATTATCGTCATCATCGAAAGATGGAGCATGAGCTGGAGGAGTTGGAGCTGGATGGGCTCGAGCTATAGAAGCTAAAGTTGGAATGTTGGCCAACATATTCTCATGGCCGGTGAAGTCTACTCCAAAATGCGAGCTGAGCCTCATCAGCATGATGCTCAGGACACCCTTCAGATGAGATGTGCGCTCCTTAGCATGAGTAGCCCATACCATAGCCTGATATGCCCACACCAACACCTTCTCAAGCTGATTAATGACACTAGAAGTATATGAAGAGATGCTCATCTTAGACTAGTAGCTCATCGACGTATGTCCGAGCCTGCATCGGATCCTTCTAGAGTACTCAGGCTCTAAGATCTGAGATAGATAGTCATAGGGATCAGAGGTATCTGGGCCCTCGCTTGCGAGCGCATCTAACTGCCCCTATAATTATAAATTTAAATAAATTTTATAAAAAATACTATAATACTGATCATATATACTAATATATTTATTACTTACAAAAATTCTTCCGATCGTGGCATTCATTGGCCTTTTCTTCTTATCCATACAGCTAGATTAGAAGATCTCGCTACGGTTGGGCATCACCCCCTCTTTCGTCAGCTATAATAATGGATTAATTTATTAAAAATATATAAAAAATATTAATTTAATTTATAAATAAAGATTTAGAATTTATTATCTCTCTATGCACATAACTAGCCATAGACTCATGGCTTAGAGTATGCGTGTACTCCTGGACTGCCCGATTTTTGGTTCTGATGAGAGATAGCCTAACAAATATTCAAATAAATAATAAATATTTAAATAATATTTAAATATAATTTTAAGCATATTGAAAAATTTAAAAGTTAAAAATTTTATCTAAAACTCCTGGCACCTCCAATGTCTAACCATCCCCTCCCACTGACTCGGAGGACAGTCTTGTATCGAAAAAATAAGCTCCTTTGGAGTGTCTCATCGGTGCTCAAGCCATCCTCTATAGAGCTTGACCTTGTAGCTCCGGTACAACTCTTCAATCTTCTTCAGTCGGACATCTCAAGTCCTCTCATGATCTAGAAAGTCATACCTCCTCTGCACAAAAGTTATCAAAAATTTGTTACCAAATTATTCTGATTAAAGTATAAACATATCAAATGCACAAATATAATTAAGATATACTTATCTATATCTTCTTTCATATCCAATCCCTGATACCAGCATCCATCAATCACCAATCTATGGACAATACTGAAATGATGTCAGACTACCTCATAAGCACTCCAAAAAAGAAACGCATTTCCTACGCGATCTTTCCTACTGGCATCCCATCCACATCATATTGTACCATCATCTAATGTTGGTGGTTTCACACATGCGTCATGCATGTGGGACCGTAAAATATCCTACTGGATGATGCACCTATAATAAAAATATGTTATACAAATATATAAGTATATAAATACTATATAAATAAATAAATAAATAATATAATAAAAATATACACTCAGATGTCGATGCCGTAGCATGTGTCCGAGATGTAGCTGACGGAGGAGGCTTAGATGTTGATGGAGTAGATACCGATGGTGGAGTAGATGTCGATGGTCCATAGATAGTAGATGCAGAGGTGAATGGAGTATGCTTCGATTGCGACTCAGATGCAGAGCTTTGCGTAGACCATCGAGAGACGGGGGTGAAAGTTAGATGGCATTTTAGTGCCATCATGACCTACAACGTTAATGAATATTAACCAATATAATATATTGAATAATAATATTAGTATAGCATCAATAAATAGACTCTAATATTTATACCAGAATATTAAAGTCATCATTTAGTGGTATCTACAATATGGACATTACTATCGCTCCTGATAAATGTATCTAAGACCTCGATAGTATCAGGTAAGTTTTGTCCTACAGAAGCACTTTGCATGCATGGTCCAACATTGTCATCAACTTGGGTATCATCAAAAATATGCCTAGGCACCATCCTCACAACAACACCCCATTGACGCTCCAAGGGATCACTAACGTAGAAGACATGACTAGCTTATGAGGTAAGTATATATGGTTCTTCAGTGTGGAGATGGCATTGCATGTTAACGAGAGTAAAACCACACCCATCAGTCTTCATCCCTGACTATGATAAGATATCAAACCAATCGTACTTCATCAATGCAATCCTTCATTTAGAATAATAGTTCAAGATGACTATCTTCTCCACCATGGCATAATAGTTCAAATCCTCCATATGAGGCTGTGAATCCCTCGAGCTAGCATAACACCTAGTGGTGGAACTCAACATCATGCCACTATTTTGTGTTGCCATGTTTATGGATCTGTTGTGAATATTAAACCTGTAGCCATTAATAACGAGCTGTTTATATTCATGCATTGTACGATTAGGATCCATTGAAAGAGCATGCACTTTAGAACTTACATCACCAAGTGGTAATCTTCATACCTAATTAAAGAAATGATACCAAATTAGTAAACATGTTCAAATAAATTGCATAAGATAAGAATATATAATCGCTTACATGATCTTTGAACCATTCAGAAAATTTTTTAATATGTATTTTCTCTTTCTCCCACATACTTAGAGCGCCATATTTTACTCTTATGATCTTCTTGTATTTGCTGCATGCACAAATAATAAATTTAGATGTAATTAGATATTTTATTCTAGTTATTATGAAATAAATAAGATTGAGTGACTCATCTTATGTACGGCTCAATGATATTATAGTTGAAGAGCACGTAGCGATGCGCCTTATCCCTTTCCTCAATGCTTAAATCAGTGAGGTAGTATGAAATAGAAAGTCTACCTGATTATAGAATGGAGTCAAATGTAAGCTCAACTGGCTCATACTAATCATCCTGATTCCTCATTGATCGATTACAATGTGTCTCGAGCTTGTTTAAGTACATGGTACAAAATCCATACACTCTTAATCCAAATACTCTTCTGCTATGGATCTCTCCGAGCGATTCATATTTCTTACATAAGATTTTAGAATTTTAAAATTTCTCTCAATAGGATACATCCATCGGCAGAACACTATAATCATGAAAAATGATGATAGAAATATCTTCTCCAGATCACATAATATAGTCACCGCCCTTGCCTTCATTTTCTTCACGTCTTTCTTAAGCAACTTCTTTGCATAAATATCTCTGTAAAAGTTGCAAAGATGAATAACAGTCATTCTGACATTTTTGGTAACATGCAGCGAATAGCTATTGGGATCAATTCCTGCATCAGCACATGATAATCATGAGTCTTCAATCTCCCAAGTTTGACATTCTTACCATTCACATGCTTTGATATGTTACTTGAGTATCCATCTAGGACCTTTATGTTCTTCAACACATGAAGAAATATGGACCATTTAGAGGCATTCATAACATAGCATGCATGAGGGAGCCTCCACTATTCTCCCCCTGCTGGCTTTGGATGGAGTGATCTCCTAATATCTCATTCTTTCAAGTCAAATTGAGAATTCAAGTCATCATTGATCTTATCTTTGATATTCAAGATTTTTGCCAATAGGAACTCGTAAATATTCTTTTCAATATGCATTACATCTAAGTAGTGGCATAATAAGTTTGTCTTCTAATATGGTAAGTCAAAAAAGATGCTCTTTTTTCTCCAATTAAAGTGTGTGTCATCTTTCTTTGATCGACGCTTCTTCTTCTTACCATCAATCGAATCATCATTTCCAAATTCAACACCGAGACCATCCAACTCTCTCAGTACATCACTCTCAGACATTCGACTAGTGCCTCATCTTCTTCAACAGTGCCATCAAAGAAGCGTGCATCTCTTCTATATGGATGGTTTCGATGGAGAAAACATCGATGCCCCATATAGCTAAAGCTCCTCCGATGTGTCAACCTTCTAGATCAGATGTTTTTTCCATAAATCAGACATGCTAGCTCACCTTTGGTGCTCCAATCCGACATTAGGACATAGGCTGAAAAGTTATTTATTATCCATAAAAGTGCTATGACAATAAGAGGCTATAAATAAACATCAATGTCATTACCTACCTCCATCGATTCAGGGATGACCACTGTCATGAAAGCAAAGAATTTTTTTATACACATTCATGATTGAAGATTGTAAACATGAATAAATATTGGACATACACTATGGATGGTATTTATATGCTTGAATGGGTTAAAACCATCGCACGACAAGCCCAACCTCATATTACGTATCTCATGTGCGAAGTCAGGATGTAATTCATTAAACTTCTGTCATGCCTCTCCATTGGCTGGATGCCTCAATGCATCATTTTTTGTTTGGTTCTCTTCATGCCATCTCATGCTCTTCGATGTCTTTGCCGATATAAACAACTTTTATAGTCTCAGAATCAAAGGTACACGAGTCGATGTGCCAGCTTTATTCTATTTCCATCTTGACATACCGCATCTCGTGCATTTATTTTGGTTGACATCTTCCTTCCAATAGAGCATGTAATCATTAGAACATGCATGTATCTTGGTGTAAGTAAAACTCAATTATTCAATAATCTTTGATGTCTCATAATTATTCTTCAAAATTTATGCATCATTCAAAAGAATATCCTCCAAAAGCTCTAGTATGCAGTTCACTCCATTATTACTGAACCCATTAGAGCATTTTGCATGATACAGCTGGATTAAGAACTTTAGCTTCGCCATCTTTTCAAATTCAGGATACAACGAAATATTAGCATCCTCCATTAACTTACGGACCTTCTCTACATCCTCATTATTTGTCATTCCATCAATCATAGAATCAGATATGGATGTAGATGCATCATCATTATGGCCAATAAATAAAAAAATATTATGAACCATTTGTTCCACTCTACCATCATGTTGATCGCCTCCTTGCAGCTTACCCTCATTATGTTGGTCCCAATAAATTTTATAATCAGCTTGAAAGCCATAAATAGTGAGGTGATTATTTACATCTTGATAAGATAGCCACGGTCCATCCATACACTTTTTATAAGGATATTGGATCAGTCCATGGTCCCTAAATTTTTCCATAGTAAAACCAAAAAATTTTTGAAGTCTAGGCTCATTTTCTAGCAAGAGCCTACTAAACTTCATCCACCCCTTATCTATTTTAGAAATGATGATACTATAATTAAATCATGTATAGAACTTAAATTATATACTAATGCATTATAAATAAATATGCATTATAAATAAAAAATACATCATTAACAAGGATTGAAATAAATATCATGTGTGGAACTCATATTAAATATCATTTTTAGATATGTAATAAATGCATCCTATCATCAACTAATAGGTAAAGATAGGTCCTATCCTATTCAAAAATTACATTAATTTTATAGGTTTATTATAGTAATCAAACGATATGCAACAGGAATCGAATAAAATTTTGACAGTATTTCTCCTTAGTTCTCCCGTGTAGGGAGAATAAAAGAAAAATACTATCCAAAATTTTATTCAAAATTCTTAGCATACTGTTTGATTACTATAATTACCTATAAAATTATTTATAATTTTTAAACTATCCAAATTAGATAATCAATTAATCATTGTACATAATTCTCTCATCCATGCAATTACATATAAATGTACGGATGCTGGAGATTATGTACACTAATCAATTGATAGTTCTATCATTATGCAATATAATAAATAAAAGTATAAGATATAAACATCTAAAAAATATTATGCAATAAATTCTTATAACATGAATTACATTCATAAATAATTAAAGATGAGCAATAAATAATTTTACTTTCTATTAACGATTCGAGGTTCTCTTAATGACGCATAGCCTACAGCCACGAGCTATGGCTAAAATCCAACTGGTGGAGAGTGGAGTCTCTTAGCGATCGGTATGCTCACACGCCTAACACGATCTATGAAGCTACCGATAATGATTTTTTACTCGACCGGCATGGCCGCTGACATCGCGGGCATGGCCCAAATATCCGCTCGGTAGGGGGTGAGGTTTCTTCTTACATCGGTTACAGTCATACGACCGCCTACATTAATCACAAACTCATTATAATGATTTTTTTATCCATTCGGCAGGCCCAAGCTGTCCACAACCGTCGATAGCACGCCAAGCATATCGCCACACAACGGCTCAGAATCATATCATGTCGATAATTATAATATTTATAATAAATATTTATAATTAATTATAAAATTATTCAAAATTATTATATAAATATTATACATATTTAAATAAATAATTACTATAAAATTAATAAAAATTATACTGATGGCTAGGAGAGGAATCGCCGCCAAATCTCCTGAGCCCGCGATCATAGAGAATGATAGTGCTAGATAACCTACAAATAAAAAGGCAAGATATGATTGATACGAGAGATAAACAGAAAAGGGAGAAATGAAGAAAGAGAGAAAGAGGAGAGAGAAAAAGGTGGCTTGGAAAGGTCCTTGACTGGGGATGGTGGCGGTATGAGTGGGGTTGGGGTTTCGAGAGAGGCGGGCACCGAGAGCAAGGCAGTTGATGCGAGCAGTTGTGCCATGATGGAGAGGCGGCCTGGGAGGTGGCTTAGGGGATGTGGCCGGTAGGGAAGTGGGTGCCTCATAGAGGGTCTCGGGAGGTGGTTGTGGCTAGGGGAGTCATTTCGATTGGAGGGTGGGGTGACCTGGGAGTAGGGGTGTTGCGACTGGGGTGCATGTGATGGGTTGGCCCGGATGGTTGCTAGGCTGAGGTACGCGATTTAATAGAGCAGCCAAGCCCGAGGATGGTTGGAGAAAGAGGAGGTTGAGGCTTCACACAGGCGGGCTGCGTGGAAGGAGGGGTGGCACCAGCTAGTGAAAGTAGGAAGCCAAGAAAATGATAGAGCACACAAAATATTTGAAAAATTTTAAGCTAACCTACGGTAGTGGTTACTTAAATTGCTGCCATTTGTCTATGGCAGTGATTCTCAAACCACTACCATAGACCTATGATAGCAGTTTAAGTAACCGCTACCATAGATTAAAAATAAATTTTTACTCTAAATATTATATAATTTTAAAATTTAATATACATCTTTATCATTCATTATCTAAATAATTATCATTAGAGTATTATCATAAAAGATCACCTCAATCCGATGGCCCTGGCTTCATCGATCAAAAAATTCAATTTTGATAACCACGAATAATGATGCGATGATCTAATAGATGGAGACCTTCGATCGATCCAAAAATCTGCAACGATGATCTCGATGATATTTGTAGCATACTATCAAAGTTTCACTTCAATTGGATATCGTTATTATGATTATTTTAGTATGAAATAATTTCGATCATTAAATTAGAAATAAGCGATCAAAAGGCTAAATAATGTTCAATTATGAGATAATTTTTTGGTTAAATGATCTTTGCTATAATTTTAATAATTTTATACGATGATGATCATAAAATTCTAATTATTTTTGTATGAACTATTCACATTAAGTAGATATTACAAAAGCATGAGCATAACTACCAACGAAATTTAAAAATGGTTATCAAGCAACGTATTATTTTGGATCATTTGTAGACCCACGAGTTAAATTTTATAATCACCACTATAAAAATGATTAAAGTAATAGCCAAGATCATTTATGAAAAAAATTATCTCATAATCGAAAGCTGTTTAGACTTTTGATTGCTTATTTTTTATTCAACGATCGAAATCATCCCATACTAAGTTGATCATGATAATGATATCTGATTGAAGTAAAATTTTGATAGTATGCTATAAATATTATTGAGATCATCGTTACAGATTTTTGGGCCAATCATATATCTTTATTTATCAGATCATCGTGTTGTTATTCATGATTATTGAAATCAAATTTTTCTAATCGATAAAGCTAGGGTCATCAGATCGAGGCGATCTTTTATGATGACACTCTAATGGTAATTATTTAGATAATGAACAGTAAACATGAATATTAAATTTTAAATTATATAATATTTAGAGAAAAAATATTGAAAAAGGTATGACAGTTATTTTATAGAACTGTTGCAATAGGTTCGATATATGGCAGTGGTTCATTGTAACCACTGCCATAGGTTGGAATATGGCCGTAGTTCTATAGAACCGCTGGCATAGGTGGACCTATGGTCGCGGTTCTATAAAACCGCTGCCATAGGTCGACCTATGGCAATGGTTCATTGCAACCACTGCCATAAGTCGGATCTATTACAATGGTTCTATAAAACTGCTGCTATAGAATCTATTGCAATGGTTTCGAAAATTGCTGTCATAGTATGCACTATCGTAGCTCCTTTTTATAGTAGTGTATACTTATATAGGGCCAAGAAACCCAAATAATATCTTTTAGCTAGCTTTTTTGGATTAACTCTATTATTGTTCTTGATTATTATTGCTATATATGATAGGCAAAATAATTTAAATGAGCTTCAGAGAGGACGAAATCTTAGCCAAATTTGCTACAAGGAAAAGAAGAGCAAGAGTGGCTGCAAGAGGGGATGCTGACTAACCATTTAAGCAGGCTTCTAGTTGATAAGAACGCGATGTTGTCATTAAGACATCATGTTTATCAGTTTAATTTGACTTCTTAAAATAATTAAAAATACGTAGATAGCAATGAGTCAGATCGAATCCACAGAAAAGATAGTATTTTTAGATTTAAAATCTTTAATTTTTGAAAAAAAAGAAAAAAATTTAAAAATAGAATTTGAAGTCAAAAATTAAAAATTAAAATTATGAAGTAAAAATTAAATTATGCAGTAAAAGAAACTTGGTACTAAGATCTACTAGTTAGATTTTAGCATCTACTTGTAATAAAATAAAGAGCAATAATTAAAGTGCAGAAATTAAATTATAATAAAAATAAAGAGTTGAAATCAAAGTACAAAAAAAATAAAATTTATATTAATTAAAATTTTAAAATTTAAATACATAAATACATAAATAAAATAGGCTAATCTCTGATCTTGGATCGGCATTGGCAGAAAGATGGTGTAGAAGTCCAGCTCTTCTTCTCGGCATTCGTTACTTTGAAGCAGCCTCTGATCCAAAACCTGACTCTATCCTATACCAAAACTTCACCTTGATCGAAGATTATGAATTCTGGAAGTCTGAGATCTTATTTATAGAGCTAGAAGAATTGGAGACTTTTTCTATAGGCAATATGGGACTAAGGAGGTCTTTGATCATCAAAATATGGAGAAATTCGAGTGAAAATTGGATTAAAAGGAGTCTTGGATGAATTCTATTGATAGAAATCGAATGAACCAAAAATCATCAAAATTGGATATATCGATCCAGATTAGGTTGGATTAAATTTTAGCCATTGATCATGCATTGATGGAGAAAATTTGGTGACTGATCATGCGTTGGGAGTCCTGATCACCATCGAGAGCTCTCTCCACCATCGGATCATCTCTTGGATCGAGTGCTGCCATTGCATGGCGATCCGCATGAAGTCTAAAGTAGAAAATTTTCTCCACCATTCGATCTTGACTGCAATCAACAGCAGTCGTACGATCATGCAGTTACTGTTTCCATGGACTGCGTGGATCGACTGCACCGCACACCGTAATGAATCAGCACCTCCTATCATCGAGTGAAAAGTCAAAAATGTCTTATGAGCCATGATAGATTTTCTATAAACCCTTTATGAGTCTAGGTCCATCACGTGTCGTTCCGCGATTTGCCAATTTCTACTAAGCTGGCGGTCCACGCTTGGATCGTGGACCGACTGACGGCTTCCACGACTGAGTTAGCTTGCATGGCTGGCTTGGCGTGCTGGCTTTATCAACTTGGCTCAGCGCATTTGGACGTGCCGGTTGATATGGCATGGTGGCTTGAAACGACTGAGCCATATGTTATTATTTATTTATTTATTATTTACTTTATTTCTTTAAAAATTTATATCTTCTCTATTTTAGCTCTATTTTGCTCAAAACTTATTTCATTATGATTAGAAAAATAATCTCTTTTCATTGATAATAAAATTTAATTTTTTATTTTTATTATTTTTTAATTAATTTTTTAATAAATAAAAATATGATTTTTTTTAAAATATATATAAATTAATCATTAATTCTTAAAAATTAATATAAATTAATTGATAAATTAATACTTTTATTGATAAATTTATGGTACTTATCACATCCTCCAACTTAAACTTTGCTCGTCTTCGAGTAAAGAAAGAATTTAGTTTTAAATATCTTTTAACTTTAGAGTTTTAAATTTTACCTAAGCAGTTTTCAAAATGACTATTGATATTCAGTAGAGTTTTAGTGAGATATATCATTGAGGTATTAATACTTATCAATAAAAAAATTAAGTAAAGAACATTAAATTTTTTTTGAACTTTTTCTAAATTATCTTACCTCTATCTTTGATTTGTCTAAACTTTCATATAGGCAAGTGTATTGCTACTTTGATCCTTCATTTATTGATTTTTATTTTTATATTGTCCATTTTTTAATGTGAATATCATTGCTTACTTAGGCAACGAGATCCAATTACTCGATGAAAACCAATATTTTTTTTAATTTTTTTTTATTTTTTTTAATATTATACCACTATTGAGTGTCTTAATCTCTTAAGTTTTCTATTTGATTCATGTAACGAGTCTTGGGCCAATGACTCCCAAACTAGTTGGCTTTAGGACACTAGGTATAGAATACCCCTTGGGCTTACTAGCTCGAATCAAACAGGCTACGAGTTAAGACTAGCTTTACAACAAGCTTCTTTGTCCTTTCCATCTTTTGATGCAAAATTCAATGCTTGCTTAGGCAAAGAGGCCTGGTTACTTAGTGAGAAGTACTTGAAAACTATTTTATTTAATTTTTTATATGATGAAACGTATAATTACCCTACACAAGCACATAAAAAGTAGATTTTTCTTTGATGCCAGTAGAAAAAATTAGAAATGCTCAAAGAAAATTTTTTTATGTTCTAGACTTAACTCTTTATTAGATTTTTTAATACTTGATTCCTCAATATCTCATAGATTCTTTGATCTATGCATCAATTTTCTTTTAAAAATGCTTAGTTTAATTTGATTCTTAAGCAGAATTAGATGTCTAAATATTAAATACTAACTTTTTTGAGAACTTAAAATTTTAAAACTTTTATTATTCTCCTTTCCAACTTAATCAACATTATCCTCAATGGAGAAGAAAAAATAAAGGGTGAAATAAAGAACATGAAAGAATACACCTAACTCAGTATATTTTTGGTCAAGCACATGCCTTTGAAAATTTGGGCTCTCCCTCCAACTTTTTCAACATGTCCTAAAAAAAAATAAACTAAAAAGATAAATTAGATAAAAAAACTAAATATTGGATTGTCACCCAACAAGCGCTAAGTTTATCATCTTCAGTCAGACATAATGCAGCTTACTATCTTATGTCAAATACTGGATTGATGAATTCTAATGATTTTGGATTGCCAATCTTAAAAAGTTGATTTATAATCCTATTATTGATATAATCATTGTTAATTTTAGGGACATAATTTATGACCCCATTTTTAGACCCATGTTTATTGAGAATTTCTCCTATTTGTTCTTCTAAAATGCTCATGAATTGAGTTTTTGAATTAGGAGTTAAGTTTAATGCATTGGATACTGAAAGGGTGTCTAAAGAAAGATTTAATTCTGAAGGTAAATTAATATGATCTTGCTTAAACAACTCTATTAAAGCCTCTTGATTTTTGTAAGAAGAATCGACTTCTAGGGTTGAAGGAAATGCGACATTAGATTTATAAGTCTTGGATAAATCATCTATTCTCTTTTTTCCTATGTCTATCTCATTTAAACTAGAACTAGCATCAGTACTAATTTCTAACTTAGGTTCTTCTATGTGGTTAGTCTCCACACTAACCTATTCCTCTAAATTTTTATTTTGGCTAGCATCAATACTAACTTCTCTCACCTAGTCTTAGTATGGATCCATAAGAATCCTATAGTTTTTAGGTTTAGAAATTATTTTGACATTCTCAAATTGGAGATTCTTAAGTGAGATATTAAATTGATAACTTGGTCCAAATGGTTGGTGGATATTAGGTTGGTTGTTTGAAATTGGTAGGCACAGTAGTTGATCTAATTCTCTCCTCGTGTTAGACTCAACTAATTATCCTATTTGAGTTTCTAGCCTAACGATAGATTGCTATTGAGTCAAAATTAATTATTAAAGTTGATTAAATCTATTGTCAGCTAGATTGGTCTATTGAGGAGATGGGTATGAGGGATGATTATAATATGGTGGCTGAAAAGGCTAACCTCTATTTTAAGCATAGTTCTGGTATTGAGGTCTATTCTGATAATTTTGCACTGATGGAGTTTGGATCTGAGCCTGAGTCTGTTGTGATTTCCAAGAAAAATTAGGATGGTTTCTCTAGCTAGAGTTATATGAATTTAAAAATGGATCATTAATCGGCTTGGAGTAGCCTTTAGCAGCTTGGACTTATTCTTGGATAAAAGATGGAAACTGTGCAGCCATAGGACATTCACTCACATGATGGGTTGGGCTAGCACAAATTAAATAAATCTCCTGATAATTAGAAGATGATGTAAATTTTGTAGGAGATTATTGACTTAGGGTTAGGATTTGATCTAATTTTTGAGCAAAAAAGTCTACTTTATTTATCAAATTTGAATCAGCCTTAGGACTAGATTCTAGATGTTTAAATTCATGGATCCCTACCTAGATTTGGTAGAAAGATAACGAAGCATGGTTAATTGAGTTTTCACTCAGAATTTCAAATAAGGTATAGGCTTCGTCCTCACTCTTATTCATGAATACACCTCCACAGGATGCATCTACCATCTATCTGTATTAATCTTCTAAACCCTCATAGAAAGCTTGAACTATTTGCTACTTAGACAGACCATGGTGTGGACATTTTCTAAGAAGTTCCTTAAGTCTCACCCATGACTCATGAATCTGTTCTCCTGGAAGCTGAGCAAATTCAGTGATAGCTCGCCTCATAATGTTGGTTCGGCCTATGGAATAAATTTTTTTAAGAAATTTATTTTGCAATTCAACCCAAGTTTTAATTAGTCTTTCTATTGTGCCAAGCCAGTACTTGGCTTTGTCTTTTAATGATAAGAGAAATAAAATTAGTCTAAGGGCATCATTAGTTAAATTTTAAATTTTTACTATAGAGCAGATTTCTAAGAATTCATCTAGATGCTTATAAGGATCTTCATTCGTGTTCCCATAGAAAGATGAGAGTATTTGATTGTGGTCGGCTTGATCTCATAGTGGGTAGCATGAATTTTAGGTAATTGGATATAAGTCGATGGGTTATAAGTAGAAGGAATAAAATATTTCTTCATCTACTTAGGTGGTTCACTAAAATTTTCAGCCATTTGGTTATCGGGTTTAATATGATTCAGACTTTCAATTTTATGGTTGGGTTCAACTAGATTAGGTAAAGTGATTTCCTATCGTGCATGCCCTGGTGCAATCCTAATGTATTGTTCAAAAAATTTTTAGAATTTTTAATTTTTTTTATATTATTATATTATTTTATTATATTAAAAATTAATTTTTTAATTATTTTATTTATTAATTTTAATTTAATTATTATTTTTAATATTTTTTTAGTTAGTTTAATTTAATTTAATTTAATTTTTAGAAGAGAAAGAAGAAGAAAGAAAGAAAAGTTCTAAAGAAGAGGTCCTAAGGAGTCCTAAAACTAAGAAGAGAAAGAAGAATTAGCTTTAATTAATGATAATATTGGTTAGCAATCAAGTTGGTTAATCAATCCTGACTAAGAATTATCCTAGATCTAGATAGCTCCTAACTGCCAAGATCACCTTCAAGCCCTTCAAGTATAAGATCAGCCAATCAACTAGCCAGGTAAGCGTAAGATCGGTGGGAGTCCCTCCATTGCTTGCCTTAGACATCAATTATGCTTGACCAGGTAAGCTAACGAAATTAATTAGAAACCACCTTCTTTCAGACCCAGTCATTTCTGAATCACTTTTCTAGACACCAGTCAAATTGACTAACCCTAACCTAATTCAACTCTTAGGGTTCCTTATCCTATTGAGCTCAAGCTCCTAGGGCTGATGTCTAATTGAATTAAAAGCTTAGGTCAATATAGGATGCTGGTTGGTTGTTTGTGGGCTAAGAAAGGATGATCAAATTTCCATCTTATCTTATTTAATTGGGTGTTGCCTTTAATTTGATTTAAAGATGCATATGCACATTCACTTTTAACAAGGAATTCTATGCAACTAAAGTAGATGCATGAAATTTAAGAGCTTACCTTGTCTCCAACGATCACCAAAAAAATAAAATAAAAATAAAACTAATATATTGCAAACTCTAAGCAGTTAGGATTTCTAATCTTGTCATGAGATTTTTAATTAGATTTAAACAGATATATATTTTTTAATTTAATTTAAAAATAAAATAAATAAATAAAAAGAGAAAAGGACTAGGGTTAGGATTGATCTCACTAAGCATGATTAGAAGCTTCCTTTTTGTCCTAATCTTTTTGTTTTCTTTGTTTCTTTTTTTTTTCTACAAAATAAAGAAGAAAAGTTAGTAAGCAATATTTATAAAAAATTTTAAAAATTAAAATTTTATTAATAATTAATTTATAAAAAAATCAAAGAAATTAATAAAAAATAGCATCTAATTCTTCCTCGGTAATGGTGCCAAAAACTTGATCCATTTACTAAAATTATTTTTAATTTATTTAAAATAAATCAAAAAAATTAAAATCAAAAATCAAAAATAATCTTCGATAATGGCACCAAAAACTTGATAAGAAAGCGACATTGTCATTAAGACACCATGTTTATCAGTTTAATTTGATTTTTTAAAATAATTAAAAATATGTAGATAGTAGTGATTCAGATCAAATCCATATGAAAGATAGTATTTTTAGATTTAAAATTTTTAATTTTAAAAAAAATTAAAAATAAAATTTAAAGTCAAAAATTAAAAATTAAAATAATAAAGTAAAATTAAATTATGTAGAAAAATAAATTTGGTACTAAAATCTACTAGTTAGATCTTAGCATCTACTTGCAATAAAATAAAGAGCAATAATTAAAGTATAAAAATTAAATTATAATAAAAATAAAAAACTAAAATTAAAGTGTAAAAAAAATAAAATTTATATTAATTAAAATTTTAAAATTTAAATATATAAAAAAATAAAAAAATAAAATTGGCTGATCTCTGATCTTAGATCGGCATTGGCAAAAAGATGGTGTAGAAGCCCAGCTCTTCTTCTCGGCATCCATTGCTTTGAAGCAGCCTCTGATCCAAAACTTGGCTCTACCCTATACTAAAACTTCACTTTGATTGAAGATTATGAATTCTGAAACTCTAGGGTCTTATTTATAAAGCCAAAAGGATTGGAGACTTTTCTGCACGCGATGTGGGACTAAGCAGGTCTTTGATCATCAAAATATAGAAAAATTTGAGTGAAAATTGAATTAAAAGGAGTCTTGGACGAATTTTGTTGATAGGAATCCAACATATCAAAAATTATCAAAATTGGATATGTATCAATCTAGATTAGGTCAAATTAAATTTTGGTCATTGATTGCATGTTGATGGATAAAATCTGGCCGCTGATCGTGCATTGGGAGTCCCGATTGAAGGGAAATCGTAGATTTCTCGGGTCAGGTTCGTTTAGATCTAATTGGATCAAGAGGCATATTTCAAAAATTCTTCTATTAGATTTAGATCAAATCTGACACTTTTCTAGATTTGATTTATGATCTGATGATTAAGAAAATAAAATTAAATTAATTCTGAATTAATTTACCTTGATCCTGGGTAATCTGATTACCCATTGATGATCCTGCGGAAGCTCTGAGGTTCTGGATCTAGCCATGCAAGCATCTGGCCTCTACCAATATCCACTCGGACTGGATTTGGAGATCTTCTCCTTCTCTTTCTTTTCTCCAAAAATCAGATCTGGATCTGATTTGGAGGATCTTCAAAACACCTTCTGAAGATCATCCATCGTCTCTGCAGTAGTGCTGCCTTATTCCTTTTTTGTTAGCCTTTTCTTGCCTGACTCACACTAATCCAAAAAACCCAACTTTCTTAGGCGTGGGGAGGAGAGAGAGGGCCAGATGGTGGCATGGAGAAGGGAGAGGGATAGCCTTGGCGCGTGGGCTAGGAGAGCTATTGCAAAATATGGGTGCAGATAGGGTCTATTTATAGACTCTGCTGCGCCATGTAGTCCTGCATCATCCCGGCCAATCACATTGTTTTGCTCAATCAGATCTAAATCTGATTGGTGGAATGAGAGACCCATGGATTCATCCTAAGGTGGTGCTTAAGACTGGTCAAAGTCTATAGGTAAGGGTCACCTAGTTTGAATCCAACAAGCAACCTGGAGTGCCATTCGTATGGAACTCCAGCATCCCTATCCATGGGTGCACACCATCCTAGGCGTGCGCCCTCTTTCTTTCCAATTTTTAGAGAGGGGATAAGCCCCTATCTTCTCTCCAATAAGTATGTGACACAAGGGCAGATGTCCAAGGGTCAAAGGTCAATGTTTGACCAAGTCAAAGTACAAGAATTAGTAGGTGATGGAAAATGGTAGGTGTTGTCTCAAATTATCTCATAAATTAAGACAACCCTTTTTTGACTTGGACAAGCTTCAGTCAGACTAGGTAAAGGTATCTGAGTGAGCACAAACTTATTTGGCTCAGTCGAGATAACTTTTAATGATAAGAAAAGAAGAACGTTAGGCTCAATCGTGTGCTAGCATGATTTTCTTGAACCTAATTGAATCTTATTCAAATCAACTGAACTGGGTTAGTCCAATTGATGATATTTAGATCCAAACCCTTGTTTATGTGATCCAGTTAAGTTCAGTTCTGTATGGTAATGGGACATATCATGATCTCCATCATCGAAACTCCTTTCGATGGATCAGAATTTTTCTGATTCAGACAACTAGAATGATCGATCATCAAAATCATTCTAGTTGCTCCCAAAATCCACCAGTGACACCTAGCAGCATATGGTGGCAACCCATCAAAACTGAAAACGAATCTCTCGGTGCAGCTATTTGTGTGATTAAGTTCTTCTATCTTGAGCCCCAATCAGATTAGGGTTAAGGTGAACTCGTCAAACCCTAATTTCTATCATATGATTTAATCATTCGATTCAAGTCCAATATGAAAACCTTTAATAGAAACTCTTTCTATTATTTCACATTTTGCCATGGCCATGGGCTTATGGACTTGATTCTCATGATTATCATAGGGCCGCTCCTCATCCACCGAGGTAGATAGATTCCATCTTGGTGCAATCCAATTCCTACAATGAACATGCTATAGCCAACATACACCTCAGGATTTCGAATGGCTAGGAGACCGAGTCATGGTATAGTCAAACTATAACACCCTCAAAGTGAACTACCAATGCACCTTAGGTCAAAGAACCAGACATACCACTACAGCATCGATTCAGTCATCGACGAGAAGGTAGACTTTCTTATGACTACTCGAGGTGGTCATGCTCAGTGCCCTCATTCTCTAACGAGTATCTGTACTCTCACTTCGATGTCTCTACACCATAGATTCAAGACTCATCTACTATAAAAAAGTAATTGTACACTAACCTTTCGGATTAATCATCATCCTCATGATGATCCTACTGTTAGGAGCATTTTATGAGTTAATAATGAAAATTCTTGTCTTAAATTTTCAACTCTTGAAAATAAGAATTATCATTACCATTAACTCAAGGGATGTATCACAGACACTAAATACACAAATGTGATAGAAAATAATCCATTTTATTATTTATAGTCAAAATTATAATTTTACCCTTAAAAGTGTATTATAAGTGTCAGCCAATTCTAACTTTTAGGGCATACATATCTAACACCGATCACCGTCCGAAGCTCTCTCCATCATCGAATCATCCTTTGGATCGAGCGCTGCTGTTGGATGGCGATCCGCATGAAGCCTGAAGTAGAAAATTCCCTCCACCATTTTATCTTGACTATAATCAACCACAACTGTACGATCATGTAATTACTATTCCCATGGACCGTATGGATTGGCTGCATTGCACACCACAATGAATGAGTGCCTCCTATCGTCGAGTAAAAAATTTAAAATGCCCTGTGAGCCACGATAGATTTTCTATAAATCCTTTAAGGATCTAGATCCACCACATGTCGCTCCGTGATTCGCCAGTTTCTGCTGAGCTGGCGGTCCATACCTAGATCATGGACCGACTGATGACTTTCGCGGTTGAGTCGGCTTGCAAGGCTAGCTTAGCGTGCTGGCTTTGTCGGCTTGGCTCGACACATTTATACACACCGATTGATATGATGCGATGGCTTGAGCCGTATATTTTTTTATTTAATTTTTATTTATTTTATTTTTTTAGAAATTCATATCTTCTCCATTTTAGCTCTATTTTGCTCAAAACTTATTTCATTATGATTAAAAAATAAGCTCTTTTCATTGATAATAAAATTTAATTTTTTATTTTTATTATTTTTAATTAATTTTTTAATAAATAAAAATATGAATTTCTTAAAAATATATATAAACTGATCATTAATTCTTAAAAATTAATATAAATTAATTAATAAATTAATATTTTTATTGGTGAATTTATAGTACTTATCACCAGTGCTCTAGCCATTTAGGCTAACATTGCAGGAGTATGCCAAATAGTGGCTCAACTACTCCAATATCAACAATAGATTCATGTGGCTTTTAGACCTCCTCATCCTCCAAAATCCTATTATTAAAGATTTAGGAAGCTCAACCCACCCCTTGTCGAGGGTGGGGTTGATCCATTGGCAATTGAGACATGGATTCAGGAGATGGACACAATGTTTGATGCACTCTAATTTTCTGAAGATGTTAAAGTAGGAGCTGCCATTCCAATGCTCAAAAAAAAAATGGTAAATTCCGGTGGACCTCTACTAAGACTGCTTATGGAGATACCACAAACTAGCTTTCTTAGAAAGAATTTAAAAGAATATTTTATGATCAATATTTCCTTGGTTTGATGAAATTAGACAAGGAAAATGGTTTCTAACTCTAAAACAGACGAAGGATATGTTAGTTCTAGAATATGCCAATAAGTTTAATAAGCTAAGATGCTTTTGTCCTTAGGTTATTGAGTCAAAGAGAGGCAAAGCAAGTAGATTTGAGTAGGATTTGAGATATATAATTCAATCCCACTTATCCTCCCACCTTTTCTTCAACTACAAGGATGTGCTAGAATGAGCCTTGAATGTTGAATAAGACTTGAAGAGATCAAAGAAGAAGAGGGTGGCAAGAAGAGGCCCAAATCGATAGGGAATTAGAATAATCAATCAAGGAACCCAAGGATCTCCTGTGCTATATGTAAAGAAGAAAGATGGGAGTATGACTGTGTATTGATTATAAGGAGTTAAATAAGATGACTATGAAGAATAAATATCTTCTACCTCAGATAGATGATTTATTTGATCAGTTGCAAGGTACTCAAATCTTCTCGAAGATAGATTTGTAGTCTAGTTACCATCAGTTAAAAATCAAGACTGAGGTGTACCTAAGACTGCTTTTCGAACCAGGTATGGCCATTATGAATTCTTGGTTATGCCTTTGGGACTAACTAATGCATATGCTGCCTTTATGGATTTAATGAATAGAGTCTTCAAGTAGTTCTTGGACCGGTTTGTCGTCATCTTTTAGATAACATAATAGTCTATTCTAAAAGCGAGGAACTTGAAAAGCAGTTGAGAGTAGCACTGCAAACTTTATGGGAGGAGAAGCTCTATGCCAAGCTAAGCAAGTGTGAATTCTGGTTAAATAGTATTACATTTCTCTGGCACATGATTTCTAAGGAAGAAATTTCTGTAGACTCAAAGAAGATAAAAGCAGTGGTAAATTAGCCTCACCCTACCAATGTAATTGAAATTAGAGGCTTTTGGGTTTAGCTGGGTACTATAGGAGATTTATGAAAGAATTTTCTCAAATAGCTACTCCTTTTACTCGCCTAACCTAGAAACAAACAAAGTTTGACTAGAGCAAAGAATGTGAGCAAAACTTTCAGGAGTTAAAGCAAATGTTGGTTTTTGCTCCAATTATCACTCTATCATCCAGTTCTAGGGGTTTCACCATCTATGGTGATACCTCCAAGAAAGGGTTGGATTGTGTGCTAATGCAAAATGATAAAGTGGTGGCTTATGCCTTGAGACAGTTGAGCCCTATGAGCAAAACTATCCAACATATGATTTGGAGCTAGCAGTTATAGTGTTCGCTTTAAAAATTTGACCACACTATCTATATGGGGAGTCATGTGAGGTTTTCACTGAACATAAAAGCTTGAAGTACTTATTTACTCAAAAGAAGATAAATATGAGGTAGGAAAGATGGCTTGAGTTGCTAAAGGACTATAATTTAAGCATAAGTACCATCCTGAAAAAACAAATGTTGTGGCAGATGCTCTAAGTAGTCAGCTGTGGGCTTAATGGTTGTGCTTGCTACTCAGTGCCAAATTCTAAAGGATCAAAAAATATGTAGATCAAGGTGATTGTAAATGGTGCTAAGAGTATGCTAGCTAGTTTGATGGTGCAATAAACATTGATAGAGAAAATAAAGAAGGCCCAATTGAATGATGCTCATTTATGGCAGCTCAAGGAAGATGAAGAGAAGAGGTTGTGACCTGAACTCAAGATTCACTTGGATGGTACTCTATGATTTGGGAATAGATTGTATATACCAAGAGACCTTGAGATGAAGCGAGAAATTTTAAAGGAAGCCCACAGATCTTGTTTCTCTATTCATCCTGGTAGCATAAAGACATGTGGGGATTTAAAAGAGCACTTTTTGTGGAATGGTATGAGGAGATTTGTGGCTTAATGCCTAGTATGTCAATAGATGAAAACTGAACATTAGAGACCTACAGGATTGTTCAAGCCAATAAAAATATCCAAATAGAAATGGGAACATATCATCATAGATTTTGTCTCTAGGCTTCCGAGAACAATTAGAAAAAATGATGCAATATGAGTAATTATGGATCAGCTCACTTCTTACCCTTCAAGATTAGTACTCTACTTGATAAACTAGCATAAATTTATATTGATGAAATCATGTATCTGCATGGTGTATCGATAAACATAGTATCTGATTGAGATCCACGATTTGTGTATAGATTTGGAAGAGTTTTCAAAAGGCCATGGAAATTAAATTGAAGCTTAGCCCAGACCAATGGCCAATCAAAGAGTACAATTTAGACATTGGAGGATATGTTGAGATCTTGCACAATTGAACTTGGAGGTTATTGGGATGATCGTGTATGGCTTTTATGGAATTTGTTTATAATAAAAGCTATTATTCTAGCATCAAGATAGCACCTTACGAGATCCTTTATGGAAGGAAGTGCAAGCCTCATTTACATTGGGATGATGTTGGGAAAAAGGAGTTATTGAGTCCTGATTTAGTCCAAAATCCAAGAGAGAAAATTCTATTGATCAACAAAAGACTCAAGGCAGCTCAAGATAAGCAGAAGAGTTGGATAGCAAGAAAAGGAGAGATAAAATTTTAAGCTGGTGATTCTATTTTCTTCCTCGTCTCTTCATTCTTCTTCTAATGGATTCTCCATTTGCTGGTATTAATAGTGGCAAAATTCGATTCGATCCACCAAACTGATCCATGTTCAACCTATCTTAAATAGGTTCTGATTTGGATTAAATGGCTTCGGATCATAAATGGATCAATCTATTTAATTCATTTAAATATTTAGATCAAGTTTAAATTTTAATTTTTTAATTTATTTAATTCATTTATTATATGGGTCGAATCAAGGCAGTTGAATCTATCAATTTATATATTTAAAATTTAATTAAATTTTTAATTTTAAAAAAAATACTATTTAAAATTTAAACGTAAAGCTCAATCCGCTGCCTACTTCCTGTAAGGCCATATCATTATTTATGATTCGTCAGTCATCAGTAGTCTGACACGATAGTTTCTCTCTTCTGAGTTCCACGCCCTCCCATTTGAAATTGAAATCACATGGCAATTTTGCAATCTAGTTTGTGAGATGTTCGGCAGAAGACTAGAGGTATTATGGAAATGTCGAACCCCCAACACATCATCTCATGCACACTACCCAACACCATATCTATTCAAACTATTACTCTATTGTCTATTCCATTGGTCAAAGAGAGTGTCTACCAAAAAAAAAAAAAAAAAAAAACCCAAGAGACACTACAAGAAAACTACTGACTTTTTATGACAAAATTATTTATCATAAAAAAAATATTATTATAAATATATATATTTATGATGGAAAAAATTTTATTATAAATAGTTTTTATTTATGATGAAAAAAAATTTTCATCATAAATAATCAATTATCTATGATGAAAATATTTTTTATATTATAAATAATTAATTATTTATGATAAAAAAATTTATCATAAATAATCTACATAAATGAATCATCTAAAAAATTAAAAAGATTAAATTATTTATGATGAAAAATTTTAATTATAAATAATCAATTATTTATGATGAAAATTTAATTTTTATTATAAATAATCTATCATAAATAAATAATTTTAAAAAATTTAAAAGGCTAAATTATTTATGATAAAAATTAAATTTTCATCATAAATAATTGATTATTTATGATGAAAATTTTTTATCATAAATAATCTATCAAAAATAAATTATTTAAAAAAAATTAAAAGGCTAGATTATTTGTGATGAAAAATTTACATCATAAATAATCTATTATTTACAATAAAAATTAGATTTGCATTGCAAATAAAAATTATTTATGATGAAAATTTTCATCATAAATAATGTATAATAAATAAATTATTTAAAAAATTAAAAAGGCTAAATTATTTGTGATGGAAAATTTATGTCATAAATAATCAATTATTTATAATGAAAACTAGATTTGCATCATAAATAATTGATTATTTATGATAAAAAATTTTTATCATAAATAATATATTATAAATAAATTATTTAAAAAAATTAGATTATTTATGATAAATTTTTTTATCATAAATAATTAATTATTTATGATGAAAAATAAATTTATATCATAAATAATTAATTATTTATAATAAAAAATTTTGATCATAAATAATCTGACCAAAATTTTTTCTTCATAGAATAGAAAAGATGGACTATTTTAAAAATAAAAAAAGGATAAAGATGCGCCATGCATGACCGATGCGATGGGATTGAGGGGTGCAAGCACATCCATTATTAGGTAGCCCATGAGCAAATTAATATTTTTTTAATTCTTTTAAAAATTAATATTTTTTTTAAAAAAATTTAAAAATTTAAAGTCCATCTTCATCATTTATTATTTAAGTAATTATCGCATCAGTATCGTCATTAAAGACCATCTTGATTTGGTAGCTCTAACTATATAGATCAATAAAATTTAATTTCAATGGTCATAAATGACTGGATGATGATCTGATAGATAGAAACTATCAATGGATTCAAAAACTTACAATGATGATCTCTGTGATATTTGTAGCATACTATCAAAATTTTACTTCAATCAGATATAATTATCATAGTCAATTTAGCACGAAATAATTTAAACTGTTAAATAAAAAATGAGTGATCAAAAGGTCAAACTACGTTCGATTATAAAATAAATTTTTAGATAAATAATCTTTACTATTATTTTAATCATCTATAAGGTGGTGATTGTAAAATCTAAATTTTGTGTATATGAATCATCCATATTAATTATATTTTATAGAAGCGTAAGTATAATTGCTTAAGGACTTTAAGAATGTGTATCAAGAGACATATAGTTTTTGATAGTTTTTACACACGTAATATGCTTTCTACGATTACCACCATACAAATAATTAAATTATTAGTAAATATCATTTATTTTAAAAAATCATCTTATAATCACATGCTATTTGGCCTTTTAATCACTCATTTTTCATTTAACAATTCATATCATTCTATACTAAACTGATTATGATAATTATATCTGATTAAAGTAAAATTTTGATAGTATACTATAAATATCATAGAGATCATCATTATAAGTTTTCAAATCTATTGATGGTTTCTATCTATCAAATCATCATGCAATCATTCATGACCGTCGAAATCAAATTTTATTAATCTACATAGCTATAGCTATCAAATCAAGAAGATCTTTTGTAATAATGCTCGCATGATAATTACTTAAAAAATAAATTATGAAGATGGGCTTAAAATTTTAAAATTATATAATTTTTAAAAATTTTTTAAAAGATTTTTAATTTTTGAAAGAATTAAAAAAAATATTAATTTACTCACAAGCTAGCTAATAGTGGGTGCATTCGCACCCCTCAACCCCATCGCATCAGTCATGTACGGTGCATCTTTATTTTTTTATTTTTAAAATAGTCCACACTTTTCTATCCTATAAAAAAAATTTTGATCAGATTATTTATAATATAATTTTTTTATGATAAATAATCAATTATTTATGATGCAAATTTATTTTTCATAATAAATAATTAATTATTTATGATAAAAAAAATTATAATAAATAATTTATTTTTTTTAATTTTTTAAATAATTTATTTATGATATATTATTTATAATAAAATTTTTTTATCATAAATAATTAATTATTTATGATGTAAATCCTATTTTTGCTATAAATAATTTGATCTTTTTTATTTTTTTAAATAATTTATTTATGATACATTATTTATAATAAAAAAATTTTATCATAAATAATTGATTATTTATGATATAAATTTTATTTCCATCATAGATAATCAATTATTTATGATAGAAATTTTTCATCATAAATAATTCAATCTTTTTTATTTTTTAAATAATTTATTTTTGGTATATTATTTATGATAAAAAATTTTCATCATAAATAATTAATTATTTATGATGCAAATCCTATTTCCATTATAAATATAAATAATTCTATCTTTTTTAATTTTTTAAATAATTTATTTTTAATAGATTATTTATGATGAAAATTTTTCATCATAAATAATTTATTATTTACTATAAAAATTAAATTTTTATCATAAATAATCTAACTTTTTTAATTTTTAAATAATTTATTTATGTATCTAGTATTAGCTATGAAAAATAAAATTTCATCATAAATAATTTTATCAAATATTTTAATATTTTTAAGAGAAATTTTTTTTGAAAAATAATTGATAAAAATTATTAGTGATGAAAATTTATTTTCTATCATTAATAATGGTTTTAGTGATAAAATTTTTATTGCTAATAATCCATCGATAAATGTCTTTAAATATCCCACCCCACTACGTGCCTTCTTTCCCACAAAATTCACTTCTCTCAACCGAAACCCTCTCCTCTCCTCTCTCTACCCCTCCTCCTGGGCTTCCATCGACTGGCAATTGTGTCTCCTACTGCCGCCGCCATTGTCGTGCTTGAACCAAAGGTATAAGTTCCATCCTTATCGATTTTTTTTTTCTTTCGATCATCTGTGCAAGCGCAGGTGTTGCCGTGGGGTGGCCGATGGCAAATGAAGGGGTGCGGGAGGTGGGTGCTGACAGGCCATGCATGATAGTGTTGATGGGCTGGGTTGGGGCCACTGGTGGTGGAAGGCGGAGTGGCACTGTAGGGGATGGGAGGCTGCGGGAGGTGCGAGGGGCGATCGTGATGGGTCGAGTGGCTAGCCACAGGTGGTGTGAGGTAGAGGGCCGCTGCAGAGGATGGAAGGCTGCGAGGGGTAGGTGGCGGAGGGGTGCTGCAGGAGGTGGGAGACTGCAAGGGATGGGGCACCAAGGGGCAGTGGTGACGGGTTGGATGGACGACCATGGGTGGTGTGAGATGGAGTGGCACCACAAGGGGTGGGGCCGCAAATGGTAGGGGCGGAGGGATGCCGTAGGGGGGGGCACCGAAGGATGGTGATGAATCAGGTGGGCAGCCACGGGTGGTGTGAGGTAGAGGGGTGCCATAGGGGGTGGGAGGCTGCGAGCAATAGGGGCAGAGGGGTGCCGCAAGGGGTAGGGGACCGCAGGGGTTGGGGCATCGAGGGGTGGTGATGATGGATCGGGTGAAGGGCCATTGGTGGTGGATGGTGGAGGGACGCCGCGGGGGGTGGTGGGCCACGATGGGTGGGGGGCCACTAGAACAAAATCTATTTTTTGCGACACAATGTATTCATCATAAATAATAAATTTTTATTGCTAATAATTATTAGCGACAAAAATTTCATCACTAATTCTTTGTCACAAAAAATAGGATCGCAGATAATAATTAGCGATGAAAAGATCATTTTCGTCGCTAATAAAAACTTTTTACGATGAAAAAATTTCATCAAAAATTCTTTTATTGATTAAATTATTTGTGATAAAAATTTTTGCAATAAAAACCAAACATTTTTGATAAAAAATTCATCAAAAATAAAAAATTTATTTACGATGAAAATTTTTCATTATAAATATAAAATTATTTACGATGATTTTTTTTCCATCATAAATAAGTTATTTATTTTTGATAAAATATTTTTATCATAAATAATTATCTTATTTTTGATGAAAATTTTCATCATAAATAAATTTAATTATGATGGAAAATTTTGATCGTAAATAATTTTTATTTACGATGGATAATTTCCATCATAAATAATTTGTATTTACAACATAAAGTTTTCATCGCAAATAATTACATCATAAATTATTTTTTAAAAAAATTAAAAATAAATATATTTTATATTTTTAATATATTTATAATTTATAAAATTAAAATAAAAAACTCATAAATAAATTTGATCATTTCATCCATAATAAATTTCATCCTTTCATTATATTAAAAGTATTTCATTACAAAAAGTATCTTTCGGTACATAAATACAAAAGATCCAAAATAAAAATAAAACTAGGAGAAAATAGACTGTCGGCTATCAAGCATCGGCAATATCTAAAGAAGGAGAATGGGCCAAAGGAGGGGAGCGCTCAAAGAAGCTCAGATCAGCCTACTGTTACCTCATCAGTTGCATCATCTGCTCCATCTGCACCATCCACTTCATCATCTATGATTGGAATAGCTGGTACTCGTCAACGCATGCAGTCAACTCAGTAGCCCACTACTGATTCTCAGTAGCCTATCTCTATATCTCCGTTAGTCAGGCATCGCAGGCAACATAGATGCCAGCCTTGGATGACAATGAAGATGTAGGAGCTCTGATCCCATGCCCTAGCTTTCTAACATAACAGGATCTCGTACCAAGTACCTGATCATAGATCTCATCATCTATGGATGCGATCGAATCCTCTAGGATAGGCTGGGATCTAATGTCTATCATACAATTCTAAAAATTAAAATTATAGCTATTCTAAGTTTGTACTGAAAATTAAAATACCAATGAAAAAATAGTTGGAAAAACTTATGTAAAGCTCCTAGCTCCCGATCGTCTAGTCCCCTGATCGTCGTTGATAGGTCTGCTAGTAGATCTCAATCCTACCAGGAAGCTCACCACTCTCTACATCTCTCTATAAATTAAGAATAATTAATATATATTTTTAAATAATTAAAAAGTTAAAATATAATAAATAAAAATTACTTACCATCTACTCCATATGGCGAGCGAATGGCCTGGAACCCCCACAATGTGAGATTGTCTGTCTCGTCCAATTCATGGTATTTTTGGCACATCGATCCTGCATAGTTAACATTTAAATTAGTTAGTAACTAAATTTAAAAATAAATAATTTAATTATTAAATTTTACATAAAAAAAGTTATCTGATATGCTGGATCCTCGTACGTGAGGCATATGACAACCCAGTCCTCGATATTAATGCTGTCATATGGCCGCTGTCTTGCTACCTCCACCCCCTGTGTGAGCTCAGAAGTGGCACTCCCAAATCTTGAAAATATGAGAAGATAGATCATGAAAAGATGAGAGCGAGCCGAAAGAGAAAAGTTTAGAAACTGGGCCAGCTCACCCTAAGACTGAGCCGGCTAAGTTGGAAACTAGGCCAGCTCAGTCTAGGACTGAGTCGACTAGGTCTCAGAGAAAAATTCAGATAGAAAGTAGCATTTTTGGACTATTGATATGGTATACAACTAGGTCGGCTCAATCTGAGACTGAGCCGACTCAGTCGTAGGTTAGCCGACTCAGTCTGAAACTGAACTGGCTCAGTTTTTATGAATTATTATTTTGTGTATGTGGGTTGTTTGGATTTGAAAAGTTTTTCTAGGAGCTTGGACTTGACCCTTTATAAAGTATATATACTGAAAATATGTCAAGATTGTAATAGTGCTGAAATATACTGAATAAAAGCTCTTTTCTTCCAAAAATCTCTTCTTCTCTTCTTCTCTATTTCTTAAATTATTTGATCATGCTTCCATAGAAATCTCTAAGAAGTATTTTCTTGTTGCTTGGCTAATCACTGACGGCCACTTTGATCTATGTGGAAAGAGTGTATATTCCCAACATTTGATATCAGAACGGTGTTGCGTAGAAGGAAGACACCTAGAATTTACTACATCTAGGATCTGTTGCACTAGATTTTATCCTAAAACTTTTAGTTTGCTTCATGATTGTCTCTAGATTGAGGTGGAGATTATTTATACGGAGGATCGATGATACAGAAGTTTGAAAAGAGGATCTCGGACTAGTTAGATCTTCTTTAAAGGGTAGTTTTGCTTATGTGTGAGGTTGTGAAGGGTGTTAGGGATCTATTCTTGACTTGTTTGAAGTCATGGGATCAAGTGGATTCAAGGTGGATTTTGAGAAGTTCAATGGTAAGAAAAACTTTATCCTATGGCAGCAAAGAGTAAAGAACTTATTGGTTCAGCAGAGGATCTACAAGATCTTGATAAAAGAAAGGCCGAAAAAGATCAGTGTTGAGAATTAGGAAGAGCTAGAGGAAATTGCTTTTAGCACAATTTGGATGTGCTTGGCCGATCAGGTTTTGCTCGAGGTTTGCATAGAAAGTATGGCAAAAGGGCTCTGGAAGAGACTAGAGAACACATACATGGGGAAGAATATGATGAATAAGCTGTGGTTAAAGAAATAGCTGTATAGTCTAAGGATGCCCGAAGGCGAAGATCTTGTTGTACATATCAAAAGGTTCAATCAGGTATGTTCTAAGATGATGAGTTTGGATGTAAAGATCGAAGAGGAGGATCGGGCATTGCTGCTATTATGTTCTCTCTCAAGTTTGTATGATAGTCTCATAATAACTTTAGTTTATGGAAAGGAGACCCTAAACTATGAAGAGGTTGTTGGTGTGCTCAGATCAAATAAACAAAGAAAAAAGATCTACAAGGGAGACCCTAAGTCTAAGATCTTAGCTGTGAATGAAAGATAGGAAAGATCAAAGAAGAAGACAAGAGAAAAATCCAAGGGTAGGTCAAAGTCTCACAATCAGAGGAAGATGACATTGAAATATTATAAATATCATCGGCCTGGACACCTGAGGAAAGATTGTCCCCTTTTGAGATCAGAAAAAGAAAAGACCAGCAAGGGAGATGATACAACTTCTATGAGCAGTGAAGAAGACCTACTAGTTATATCAGATGAATCCATAGAGTGCAATACTATATGGATATTAGATTCAGTATGCTCGCACCACTATACTTTTCATCAAAAGTAGTTTGCTACCTACCAGAAGACCGATGGTGGAAGTGTCAGCCTTGGAGATGATCACCCATGCAAAGTAGCTAAAATTGGCTCTATCAGGATGAGAATGTATGATAGGATCATTCGTACATTATCAAATGTCAGGCATGTACCGAAGTTGAAAAAGAATTTGATTTCTTTGGGCTACTTGGAGGAGCAAGGTTATGCTTTTAGTAGTCAGGCTGGGAGTGGATGTTTGAAAATTTCCAAGGGAGTTTTAGTGGTGATAAAAGGTAGAAGACTAAGCAATAATCTTTACAGAATGGAAGGCTTAGTGGTAAATGATAATGCATAGGTGCTAGCAGTGGCACAAGAAGAGCAGATTTTATATCAGCTATGGTACTATCGGATAGGTCATATGAGTGACCATGGGCTCACTGAACTAAGTAGAAGAGGTATGATCTCAGTCCTGAAGAAGGAAGGCACAGATCTTTGTGGGCCATGCATATTTGTGAAATTTGCTAGAAGTACCAAGCACAGCGAGGAAGTGCTGAATTTAGTACACTCGGATGTATGGGGACCAGCTCCTGTATCAGCTAGAGGTAGGGCAAAATACTTTGTCACTTTTATTGATGATTTCTTAAGGAAGGTGTGGATTTATCTGATCAGAGAAAAATTAGAGGTGTTTGTCCAGTTCAGAGCCTGGAAAGCTAAAGTAGAGAAGGAGTCAGGAAGATAAGTAAAGTATCTGAGGTCGGATAATGGAGGGGAGTATACTAGCCTGGAGTTTAGGAGGTACTGTTAAGAAAATGACATCAAACGTCATTACACGGTGAAGATGACTCCCTAGTAGAATGGTGTCATGGAGAGAATGAACTGGATATTGATCGAGAAGGCATGGAGTTTGAGGCTGCAAACATCACTTCCAAAGTTCTTTTGGGGTGATGCTCTAATTTTTTCTTGTTTTCTTATGAATAGATCCCCTCATCATAAGCTGAATGGAGGCATTCCAGAAGAGGTCTAGAGTGGGAAGAAAGTAGAGCTTGTCCACCTGAAAGTTTTTGGTTGCACAGCTTATACACATATGGAGGCAACCGAGAGGAGCAAATTAGATCCAAAATCTTAAAAGATGATATTCATAGGGTATCCACAAGGAGTCAAGGGGTACCTACTGTGGGACTCTTAGGCACAGAAGTCAGTGGTTAGCAGGGACGTTATCTTTGATGAGAAGAGCATCTTGAGAA
Organism: Cocos nucifera; assembly: GCA_006176705.1. Classification (NCBI taxonomy): domain Eukaryota; kingdom Viridiplantae; phylum Streptophyta; class Magnoliopsida; order Arecales; family Arecaceae; genus Cocos; species Cocos nucifera. The sequence goes on from QRFJ01000095.1 coordinate 844,392, forward strand.
GGTCTGGGATAGATGAAACTGGGAAAACAAAGATGAACAGCGATGGTCAGTTAGAGAATGATGGCATGCAGGTTACATCCACTTACAGGAGTGTTCCTATTGAGGTGGAGCTGGGCAGAAAAGTATTATCTCAGATTGAAAATCAGCATGGAGGATCGGCAGTTCAGATAGATGTGCAGAAGCAGTCATAGACATTAGGCAAAGATGTGCCAGTGGGAGTGGCTTTGCATAAGCTCTAGCATACTATTAGGAGGCCAATCAAATATGGCATTGATGAGGTTACCTCCTATGCACTCATCATTGCTAATGAAGATCCAAAGAATTATGTAGAGGCCATAAAGAGTGAGGATCATGATTCATGGATACAGACCATGATGGAGGAGATGGAATCATTTGAGAAGAATCAGACATGACGGTTGGTGGATCTTCCAGAGGGTGCTTGACCTATTGGCTCAAAGTAGGTGTTCACAAAGAAAGAAGCACCTTTAGAACAAGATGGAGTCAGATTCAAAGCAAAACTGGTAGCAAAGGGATACTCACAAAGGGAAAGGATTGACTACACAAAAATTTTTTCTTCTATGGTGCGTCATACATCTATTCAAGTTTTGCTGTCATTGGTGGCATAGCATAACATAGAATTGAAACAGATGGACGTGAAGATGGCCTTCCTTCATGAAACTTTGGAGGAAAGAATCTACATGAAGCAGCCAGATGGTTTCATGAAGATGGGACAAGAAGAAAAGGTGTGTTTACTCAGAAAGTCTTTGTATGGCTTGAGACAATCCCCTCGTCAATGGTATCGAAGGTTGGATAGCTTTTTCTTGAGCCTAAGTTTCAGTAGATGTGAATATGATTGTTGTGCCTACATCAAGGATGTAGATGAGAAGGATGCCATGTACCTGTTATTATATGTAGATGATATGCTTATAGCTAGTAGAAGCATGAATGCTGTGAAAAGGTTGAAAAAAGTATTATCATCTGAATTTGAGATGAAGGATTTGGATCCAGTTGAGAAAATTCTTGGAATAGAGATTTGCAAAGATAGGTGTAAAAGAGTACTCCATTTGTCACAAGAAAAGTATGTTCAGAAGATTCTGGAGAGGTTTGGGATGGAGAAGGCCAAACCTGCAGAGACGTCATTGCCGAGCCATATGTCTCTCTAAGTTACAGAGCCTCTAGTCAAAAAAGGAGAGAGAGTACATGGAATGAGTCTCTTATGTAAATGCTGTAGGCAGTATGATGTACACTATGATGTATTGTAGATAAGATATAGCACATGCAGTGAGCACGGTTAGTAGATACATGGCTAATCTTGGGAAGGAACACTGAAAAGCATTGAAATAGATATTGAGATATCTGCATGGAACAAGGGATTATGGTTTGATATTTGGTGGGTAGCTGGGAGGATTTGGAGAATAATCTATAAAGATGTGTGAAGGTTTAGATCCTCTGAAAGGATTTATTGATGCAAATTATACTGATGATCTTAATACAAGGAGGTCTACTATTGGATACCTCTTCTGCATATATGGTGGATCGATATCTTGGAGATCAATCCTTCAGCCAATCACGGCTTTGTTTACTATAGAGGCCAAGTACATTGGGACAACGGAGGCTGCAAAGGAAGCCCTTTGGCTTAGGAGGCTGATTGATAAATTAGGGGTGGAGCAGAGCAAGGTTACACTATTCAGTGATAGTCAGAGTGCTCTACTATTGGTACAGAATCCAGTCTATCATAAGTGCATAAAATAAATAGACGTGAGGTACCATAGGATCAGAGAGCTGGTTGAGGAAGGTGAAGTGGAACTGATGAAGGTTCATACCAAGGAGAATCAATCTGATGCACTCACGAAGGTACTTCCTAGAGATAGCTTTCAGAGATGTGTGGCATGGATGGATCTATTGAGAAGAGATAAGTTCATAAGAACTTGAAAGCACCAAGATAGAAAATATGAGCTCAGAAGTGGCACTCTCAAGTCTTAGAAACATGAGAAGATAGGTCATGAAAAGATGAAAGCGAGTCGGAAGAGAAATCAGCTCTCCTAGTAAAGCTCAAAAACTCGATCGGCTCATCCTGAGACTGAGCTGGCTAAGTTGGGAACCGGGCTGGCTCAGTCCAGGATTGGGTCGGCTATGTGTCAGACAAAAATTCAGATAGAAAGTAGTATTTTTGGATTGTTGGCATGATACACAACATAAGTTAGCCGGCTCAATCTTTTCGGACTATTGGCATGGTACATAATGCAGGTTAGCCAGCTCAATTTTCAGTCTGAAATTGAGCCGGCTCAATTTTTATAGGTTATTATTTTGTGTACATGGAAAGTTTGGGTTTGAGAAGTTTTTCTATGACCTTGGGCTTGATCCTTTGTAAAGTATATATACTAAAAATATGTCAAGATTGTAATAGTACTAAAATATACTGAATAAAAGCTTTTTTCTTCCGAAAATCTCTTCTTCTTTTCTTCTCTATTCTTTGAATTATTTGATCGTACTTCTGCAGAAATCTATGAGAAGTACTTTTTTGTTGCTTAGCTAATCACCGATGGCTACGCCGATCTATGTGGAAAGAGGATGCATTTCCAAAACCCTAGTCATGCACTACAGTATACCAGTGGTGATGAATGCGATGCCGATACTTCTTGAAACACGAGCATAAATGATCATCTATAGCTTGCCACACGCGATCATGCTTAAAATTAATAATCTCATTATTATTATTATTATTTTAATTATTATTCTTACTACTATTATTATTATTATTATTATTATTACTATTATTAATATTATTATTACTATTTCTACTATTCTTATTAATACAATTATTATGATTATTATTATTACTATTATTATCAGTATTATTATTATTATTATATTTTTTTTATTTATTAAAATTTAAAATAAATTTCTTTGAACACCATCTCGGCCCCTCTCCCTCTACGGCATCCCTCCGCCACCCACCAATGGTGCTCGTGGCCTCCCACCCTCTGCAACGCCCCTTCGCCGCACACCACCGTTGCTCGTAGCCCTCGACCCTTTGCAACGCTCCTCTGCCACCCACCATTGATGCCCGCGGCCCCTCAACCCGCCCGACGCCCCTCCTTCGCCCACCACCGGTGCCTACGGCCCCCCAACCCATCCCATCACCACCGCCCCACGGTCCCACATCCCACACGGCTCCTACCCCTATAGCTAGCACCCACCCTCCACGCCCCTCCATCCACCCGACCACCACATGGAACAACCCGCGGTCCCTAACTCGTGGTTCCATCACCACCGCCCAGCAATCCCCGACCCCACATGCCACCCATCCCCTACAGACGGCACCCACCCTACGCACCCAACCATCAGCCACCATAAGGAAACACTCGCGGCCCCCAAACGATCAAAAGAGAACCAAAAAAAATTACCATCAATAGTGGCAGTGGCAGTGACAACAGCGACAGCAATGATGGCAACAACAGCAGTTGCCTCGGCGATGACAATAGGAGACTAGGTCACCGACCAGTGGAAGCCAAGGAGGGGTAAAGAGAAGGCAAGGGAGGGGGCGAGACTAGGTTTTGGCCAGGATAGAGAGAAGACGAGGGGATTTCATGTGAACGTAGTGGGAGGAAATATTTAAAGATTTTTTAGCGACAACTTTTTAGCGACGCAAATTCATCACTAAAAGTATTATTAGGGATGAAAAATAAATTTTTATCGCTAATAATTTCCATCAATTATTTTTCAAAAAAAATTTCTCTCCAAAAATATTTGAAATATTTGATAAAATTATTTATGATAAAAAATAAATTTTGTTGCAAATAACGATTATTAGAAATGATAATTTTCATTACAATTATTTTTTCATAAATCAATAATTTAAAAAATTTAAAAAAAGATGAGAATATTTGCAATGAAAATATTACATTGTTAATAAATATTATTTATGATGGAACATAAAATTTTATTATAAATAATAATTATTTTTGATAAAAAATTTTCATCATAAATAATTTTTATTATATAAATAATTTAAAAAATTAAAAAAAAGATGAGAATATTTATGATGAAAATTATTCCATCGTAAATAAGTATTATTTATGATGGAAAATGTATTCCATTGCAAATAAATATTACTTACAATGGAAATCTATATTCCATCACAAATAATTATCCATACATACAAAAATATAAATAATTAAAAAAGGTTAGATTTTTTATAATAAAAAAATTATAAAAAAGGTAAAAATATGATGTGCATGGCCAATGCGGTGGCATTGAACGGTGTAAGCACTTCCACTATTGGCTAGCCCACAAGCAAATTAAATTTTTTTTTATTTTTTTAAAAATTAGTATTCTTTTTAAAAAAATATTATTCTCTAAATATTATATAATTTTAAAATTTAAAGTCCATCTTTATTGTTCATTATTTAAGTAATTATCATATGAGTATGGTCACAAAAGATCACTTTAATCTGGTAGTTCTAGCTTTGTAGATCGATAAAATTTAATTTTGACGATCATAAATGATTGCATGATGATCTGATAGCTAAAAACTACCGATGGATCTGAAAACTTATAAAGATAATCTCTATGATATTTGTAGTATACTATCAAAATTTTACTTCAATCGAATATCATTATCAAGGTCAATTTAGTATAAGATGATTTTGGCCATTAAATAAAAAAAGATCAAATGGCCAAATAACGTCCGATTAAGATGATTTTTTAGATAAATGATCTTTGATACTACTTGGATCATTGGTATGGTAAGGATCATAAAATTCAAACTGCACATATATAAATGATTGAAAACTATATGTCTCTTGAAACTTATTCGTAAGGTCCTTAAGTAATTATACTTGTATTTTTGTAAGATCTGCTTAACATGGATAATTCATATACATACAATTTGAATTTTATGATCATCACTATATAAATAATGAAAGTAGTAGCAAAGATTATTTATCTAAATAATCATCTTAATCGAACACTATTTGGCCTTTTGATCACTCATTTTTTATTTAACGATTCAAACCATCCAAGTTGATCATGATAATGATATTCGATTGAAATAAAATTTTGATAGTATGCTACAAATATTATAAAGATCGTTGTTATAAAATTTTGGATCCATCGATAATTTCTATCTATCAAATTATCATACAGTCATTCGTCACTATTGAAATCAAATTTTATCAATCTGCGTAGCTAGAGTTATCAGATCGAGATGATATTTTGTGATGATGCTCAAATGATAAGTACTTAAATAATGAATAGTAAAGATGAATTTTAAATTTTAAAATTATTTAATATTAAAAATAATAAAAATATTTTTTAAAAAATATTAATTTTTAAAAATTTAGAAAAAAATATTAATTTACCTATGAGCTAGCTAACAGTGGATGAGCTCACACCCCACAATCCTATCATATCGATCATGCAGAGCACATCTTTATCTTTTTTTATTTTTAAAATAGTCCATATTTTTTTTATTTTTTAAATTTAAAATTTTGATCAGATTATTTATGATGGAGATATTTCATCATAAATAATTAATTATTTATGATGTAAATCTTATTTTTATCATAAATAATTGATTATTTATGATGTAAAATTTTTATCATAAATAATTTGATATTTTTTAATTTTTTAAGTAATTTATTTTATTTAGATAATTTATGATGAAAATATTATGTTGCTAATAATTGATTATTTATGATGAAAAAAATTATATCATAAATAATAAATTATTTATGATGGAATATCTTTATCATAAATAATTCAGCATTTTATAATTTTTAAAAAAATTATTTTTATATATTATTTAAGATGAAAATATTTCATCATAAATAATTGATTATTTATGATGGAGATATTCCATCATAAATAATTGATTATTTATGATATAATTTTTTTCCATCATAAGTAATCAATTATTTATGATGTAATATTTTTATCATAAATAATTTGATATTTTTGAAATTTTTAATTAATTTATTTTATTTAGATAATTTATGATAAAAATATTACATCATAAATAATTAATTATTTATGATGGAAAAAAATTACATCATAAATAATAAATTATTTATTATGAAATATCTCCATCATAAATAATCTAGTATTTTTTAATTTTTTAAATAATTTAATTTTATAGATTATTTATAATGAAAATATTTTATCATAAATAATTAATTATTTATGATGCAAATCTTATTTTTATCATAAATAATTGATTATTTACTATGTAATATTTTCATCATAAATAATTTGATATTTTTTAATTTTTTAAGTAATTTATTTTATTCAAATAATTTTTGATGAAAATATTACTTCATAAATAATTGATTATTTATGATGAAAAAATTATGTTATAAATAATAAATTATTTATGATGGAATATCTTTATTACAAAATATCTAGTATTTTTTATTTTTTTAAATAATTAATTTTATAGATTATTTATTATAAAAGTATTTTATCATAAATAATCAATTATTTATGATTCAAATCCTATTTTTATCATAAATAATCAATTATTTATGATGTATTATTTCCATCATAAATAATCTAATATTTTTGAATTTTTTAAGTAATTTATTTTATTTAGATAATTTAAAATGAAAATATTACATCATAAATAATCAATTATTTATGATGGAATATCTCCATCATAAATAATCTAATATTTTTTATTTTTTAAGTAATTTATTTTTATAGGTTATTTATGATGTAATTATTTCATCATAAATAATTAATTATTTATGATGTAAATTTTTTTTACATAAATATTGGTGCAGAATCTGGTTGTCGTCGGATCCAGCTGGAGTGGAGGAGGATGAGATCGCCGTCGGAGATCTAAAAAATAAAGTTTCATCCGGAGTTGGTGGGGGGTGGCTCCAGTAGGATCCTCCGACGATCAAGTCAGCTCTTCTGACCAACAGAAATAGAGTACTTTGAAATGAGTTCGACAGAGTTTAGAGGAGGAGAGAGCTTAGAGCTTAGAGCAAGCATATCTGGAGAGTCTCTTTTTATAGGCAGAGCTTGATGGTGACAGCTGCAGCTGCCTGATGACGGGCCGCTCGAGACTGCATGAAATTTGATGTGGAGAGGATGGTATCGTCAGGCCGATAGTGACAGCCATACCATTCGATTATGGTGGGCCGCTCGAGGTCTGACAGAGTCAGTCACGGAGGGGGCACCACCTGTAGCATCACCTATGGTAGACTGTGAAGGAAAATCCTGATTTTTTGATCCAGGTTCGTTCAGATCTGATCAGATCAAGAGATATATTTCAAAAATTTTTCTCTTAATCCCAATCAGATCTTGATATATTTCAGATCTGGTTCTTATTATTTTAATAAAATAAAATTAAAAGATAAATTAAATCAAATTTAATTTACCTTATTTGGGTAATCCTATTACCCTGTTGATGATCCTGTTTGCAGCAGAAGGTTCTGGATCTTAGCCACGCAAGCGCCTGGCCTCTACCGGTATCCACTTGGGTTGGATCTAGAGATCCTCTTCTTCTCTATCACGCCTCCAAAAATCAGATCTAGATCTGATCTGGAGGATCTTCAAAACTCTTTTTGAAGATGAGCAATCATCCTTTGCAGCAGCGCAGCCTTCTTACTTTTGATCGCCTTTCTTTGATCTGAATTGCACCAACCAAGGTCCAAAACTCCTTTTGGACGTGGAGAGCAAGGGGAGAAGGTGGTTTGGCATGGAGAGGGAGGGGAGAGGCAGCCTTGGGATGTGGAGAAACTATGATCTCATCATATCTCATATAATCTAAGTTGGGTACAGGGTCTTATTTATAGACTAGCTGTGATCCAACTCCTCTTCTTCCCAACCAATCACAACCCTTTGTGAAATCAGATCTAAATCTGATTGGTGGAAATAGAGTCCCCTGGATTCCTCCTTAGAGGGTGCCTAAGATCAGTCAAAGTTGGTTCTTAGAAGAACTCTAATTGGAATCCAAAAAGGAGATGGAGTCCTTGTCCAACAAGGACTCCTAGGCGCCTCCAACTTGGGCACACGCCTAGGGTGGCGTGTGCCCTTCTCCTTGCCAGGTTCTGGCAGGGGGACAGGCCCCCACCAGCTCTCCAATAGGTGCATGACATGTGGTCAAAAGTCAAAGTGTCAATGGTCAATGTTTGACCAGTCAAAGTTAGACTTTTGACCAAAGTCAAAGAACAAGAAATGGCAGGTGACCAAAAATGGCAGGTAGTGTCTTACAAATAAGACAACCTTTTTTGACTTGGACAACCTCCTGTCAGACCATGTGAAGGCCTCTGTTTGAGCACAAACTCCTTTGGCTCAGACAGGACAACTTATTTATGATAGCAAAAGAAGAACGTTAGGTTCAATCGAGTGCTAGCACGATTTCCTTGAACCTAATTGAATCTCATTCAGATCAATTGAACTAGATCAGTTCAATTGATGATCACCAGATTCAAACCCTTGTTTGTGTGATCCAGTTAGGTTCAGTTCTGTATGGTAATGGGATATGTCATGATCTCTATCATCGACATCATCGAAACTCCTTTCGATGGATCAGAACTCTTCTGATTCGAACAGCTAGAATGATCGATCATCTAAATCATTCTAATTGCTCCCAAAATCCACCAGTGACACCTAGCAGTATATGGTGGCAACCCATCAGAGCTGAATGCGAACCTCTTGGTGCAGCTACTTGTATGATTTAGTTCTTCTATCTTGAGCCCCGATCAGATTAGGGTTAAGGTAAACTCATCAAACCCTAGTCTTTGTCATATGATGTAATCATTCGATTCGAGTCCAATGTGAAAATCTAAATAGAAACTCTTTCTATTATTTCACTCTGCCATGGCCATGGGCTTCTGGACTTAATTCTCATGATTATCATAGGGCTGCTCCTCTACCACCGAGGTAGATAGATTCCATCTTGATGCCATCCAGTTTCTACAATGAACATGTCATAGCCAACATACACCTTAGGTTCCATATGGCTAGGAGATCGAGTAATGGTGTAGTCAAACTATAACACCCTCAAGGTGAACTGTCGATGCACCTCAGGTCAAAGAACCAGACACACTACTGCAGCATCGAGTCAGTCATTGACGAGAAGGTAGACTCCCTAATGACTACTCGAGGTGGTCACGCTAGTGCCCTCATTCTCTAACGAGTACCTGTACTCTCGCTCCGATGTCTCCACACCGTAGACTTAAGACTCATCTACTAAAGAGAAGCGATTGTACACCAACCTTCCAGATCAATCACCATCCTCGTGATGATCCTATGATCGGGAGCAATTTATGAGTTAACAATGATTATTCATGTCTTAAATTTTCAACTCTTGAAAATATGAATTATCATTACCATTAACTCAAAGGATGTATCACAGACACTAAATACACATATGTGATAGAAAATAACCCATTTATTGCTTTTAGTCAAAATTATAATTTTGCCCCTAGAAGTGTATTACAAGTGTCAGCCAATTCTAGCTTCTAGGGCACATATATCTAACAATCTCCCACTTGTCCTAAAGCCAATTGGCTACAAGTCTAAGTCCCATCTTCTCAAGGTGGGCTTCGATCCTCTGTTGGCCCAATGGCTTTGTAAGTGGGTCTGCCACATTATCTGTGGAGTTGACTCTCTTGACCTCGACATAATCCTTTTTGAGGTAATCGTGGATGGGGTAGTATCACCGTTTGCTTGGAACTCTTCCAGCACAAATGGTCTGCCAGATGTCAACTTTCGATCATCTATATCAGATATGAAATTTGAGTCTGTGTATCCCTGGACTTGGAGTTCTCCATTACCAAAGACCAACATTATATCCTTAGTTCTTCTCAAGTACTTAAGGATACATTTCACAGAAGTCCAGTGTTCTTCACCTAGATTTGACTGATATCTACTTGTGACACTCACAGCATGGGCTATATCAGGTCGTGTACATAGCATGGCATACATGAGGCTCCCTATTGCAGAAGCATAAGGGATCTTGCTCATGCATTCTATTTCCTCAGGTATGCTAGGGCACATCTTTTTGGAAAGATGAATACCATGTCTGAAGGGTATTAATCCCCTCTTAGAGTTTTCCATACTAAACCATTTTAGTACTTTCTCTATGTACATCTTCTGTGAAAGTCCTAGCATCCTATTCGGTCTATCCCTATAGACCTTAATTCCTAGAATAAAGGATGCTCCACCTAGGTCTTTCATGGAGAATTCCTTGGACAACCACATCTTGACTGATGTCAACATGGGAATATCATTCCCAATAAGGAGGATGTCATCCACGTACAATACGAGGAAGACAACAGCGCTCCCACTGACCCTTTTGAAAACACATGGTTTCTCTTCATTTTTGATGAAACCAAACTTTTTGATCACATCATTGAAATGAGTGTTCCAGCTCCGAGATGCTTGCTTAAGTCCATATATGGACCTTTGCAGCTTGCAAACCTTGTGATCAGTATCACTGGATGTGAAACCTAGCGGCTGTTCCATATAGATATCTTCCTCAAGATATCCATTTAGGAATGCCATTTTCACGTCCATTTGCCATATTTCATAATCAAAATAGGCTGCAACAGCAAGCAATGTGCGGATGGATTTTAGCATAGCTACTGGGAAAAGGTATCCTGATAGTCTATGCCTTCGCGTTGACTATAACCTTTTGCCACCAGTCTAGCCTTGAATGTCTCCACATTTCCATCTGCACCAATCTTTCTCTTGAAGATCCATTTACATCCAATAGGTACTATACCTTCTAGTGGATCTACCAAGGTCCAGACTTGGTTTGAGTGCATCGAGTCAATTTCTGACTGCATTGCCTCTAGCCATTTTTCGGAGTCGATATCTGATATCGCCTCGTTGTAGGTTTTGGGATCATCTCCATGAGCACCATTACCTATGAGGAACATTTCCTCTATCCTCTGAAACAATACCTAAGTATCTTTCAGGGGGACGGAAAACTCTTTCCGATCTACGAGGTGAAGGAGGTAGTGTTCTTATTGGCTCAACCTGATTTGGTTCCACTTGGTCCTTAGCTCGTTCCACTTATGAGACTTTCTCATCAAGCTTGATCTATTTTCAATGCCGCTATCTTGAATAAACTATTTTTCAAGAAAGATGGCATGTCGACTCACAATCACATTGTGGTCTTCTGGAATGTAGAAATAGTATCCTAATGACTCTTTAGGATATCCTATGAATCGAGCTCTAAAGGACCTAAACTCTAACTTGTCCGCTTGTTGTCTTTTGACATGAGCGGACAACCCCAAATTCTGAGATGACTCAGACTTGTTTCTTACCGTGTCATATCTCATACGGTGTGGTAGGAACGGTTTTAGAGGAAACCCTATTCAGTAGATAGATTGAAGTTAACAATGAGTATCCCCAAAGGAAATCAGGGAGGTCTGTGAAGCTCATCATGGATCGAACCATATCTAATAGAGTCGATTTCTCCATTCTGAAATCCCGTTGAGTTGAGGCATTCCTGGTGGAGTCCATTGAGAGACTATGCCATTATCCTTGAGATAGTCTAGGAATTTCTGCTAAGGTATTCACCTCCTCGATCTGATCGAAGAACCTTAATGGGTTTTCCTGTTTGTTTTTCTACTTCATGTCTGAATTCTTTGAACTTTTCAAAGGCTTCAGACTTATGTCTCATAAGATACACATACCCATACCTAGACAGATCATCGATAAAGATAATGAAGTAGACAAAATTGCCTCTAGCCGGCACATCAAATGGGCCGCACACATCAGTATGTACTAGGGCAAGGAGATCTGTGGCCCTCTCCCCATGTCCAACAAAAGGGAGTTTAGTCATTTTGCCTTGAAGACAGGATTCACAAGTTGGATATGACTCAAAGTCAATGGACTCAATAGCCCATTTTTCTCCAATTTGTTGATCCTATCTTCTGCTATATGACCTAATCTCAAGTGCCATAGATATCTATCATTTGGACTATCCCTAGGTCGTTTGGCATTCACGTTTTGCTCGATAGTTAGAATAGGTACATCAATATGTAGCTGATAAAGACCATTAATAAGGAAACCATTTGCAATTTTATTTCTTTCATAAAGATATTACAATGGATCCTTTAAAGAAGGTGTAACACATAACCCTTCTTTGTGCAAGCATGAAATAGAATCAAAATCCCTACTAGCTGCAAGGGCAACTAAAAATAACAGTCTGTAAAACTAAGTCCTATTAAAACCAGAGATGGTATATCACAGAGGGTAGAGTAGTTCCCCACAGAATCTACTACAAGAACTCTTGCTCCCAATTACTAATGCGTTAATGGGATCATGTCTCCATCCCTCCATCCTCCCTGCTATCCTCAGACCACTGCACAAGAAGTGCACTACGATGAGCAACATGAACACAGAGTCAATGGCACATCACCAATTGAGATGCAGAAAGAAACACGTAGATTTAGAGCTCTAATAACGAGCATACCTCACAAAAGGACCTTCCTTCCTTCTGTTCTATCCAGGGTGGCCAATAAGTAGGGCAGTCCGCTTCCAATGGCACCGTATCGATCTATCGCAAATGGAAATACTTTCCTTTGATAATCGGCCTCTTCTTCGGTGGCTCTACCTTCTTCTTCTTTGATCCTATTCCACCTTTGCTATTTTTCACAGACTTTTTTTTCTTTCGCAAAGACTTTCTTTTGGAAGAATCCGTTCCAATAGCAAGAACTCGATCTTTTAGAATCTTGCAATAGAAAGCTCAGGGCGAGCATTCCATATAATACTTATAAAGATCTATAATATAAAAATAACATTAGACTTAAAAAAATGGAATTAACCACTTTCATATTCCGGCCAAGGAAATTCCGAAACGTATTATGCCATGCTGGTATTACATTGTATCCTCCATGAGACTTGTCCATAATGTATCAGTCAGGGAATGCATAATGATTATTCTGTCTGTAGGTCCAAGTCCACTTCACACCCGAGCCTTCTCAAGCTCTTGCTAGTTGTCCTTGGAATTCTTTTTTTTGGTCCAGAACCAGTGGGGGGGGGATCCCTTTGGACTGACTGCCCATACATGCAATCTTAGCCTTAAAAAGTTGTTTTATGATCTTGATATTTTGCCTGTTCGCGATGGCATCTGTTCACCAAAAACATTCGCTCCTGCAGGTGAGCCAACATCTTGAAACGAGTAGTTTCGAATATCACTCATGTTTGGCACTGGAGCTCATCAGCATGAGACTCTGCCACACATGATATAATATCTGGCCTTATTATCTCGTCAATCTCATTTTTGTCCAGAAAAACACCTCATGTTCAACATGGACGGGCTGGTAATTTGCGGGAGGACATCCTATGTCCCAAAACATGGTGAACTTCTCGAAATCCAAAATAATTTTGTAGTTTCTGAGCCAATCCTTTATACTGGTCCGGTCAGTCCTATGTGTGTCCAGGATACAATGTCAAAATGAGGTTTGGATGCATGGGCATTCTTCTCTATAGAGAAGTCCATATAGATTCGAGGTTAGTATACTGATTTTGAACTTAACCAATTTAATTTAGGGGTTTTTATTGTTTTAACAATATTAGCTTCACATTATTTTTTCTTGAGGATCCCTATGTACTACCCTCTGTAGAGATGCAAAAATCTCCACGAATAATGATTTATTAGGTGGTGGGTGACGGTGCGATCACACATAACTTACTCATCACCTCACCTAAACAGTTATTGTGTTTGGGTTGCCAAAAGAGTGAAAACAACATCTTGTTCAAATTAGGATTCCTCTTATATCATGATGTGCAACCCGTAACTTGGTCTTCTATTACATGGATCTCACCATAGTCCTGAAATATTGTGAGATCCACTTCCTTAGTTAAAGTCAGACTCCACCAATTTGCATAGACCTGGGTTCACCTAATTGAAGTCTCCTCCCGGGTATCCGAAAAAATCATTGGAGCCCAACTCATCCTCCAGCCCATAGCATCCAATGCTAAATAGACATTGGTTGCATCTTTTCGATGTAACTGAGTACCACTGTATACTCACCCGAGACATCAACCCTGGGAAGGGGCCCTTTGCACATCTACAATGGTGGAAGAACCTCAGACTTAAATCCTTTTTTAGTGGAGAGATATTGATTCAAGTCCTTGGATGTGAAACAGGACTGGCTTTAGTACATAACACATTATTGACTACTAGTGGCAATGGGTTAGTCTCGGTATTATTGACCACGCCCAGATCAGAACTGTGGTCAACAGATATGGCCAGGTAAGTAAGATCGGTGGAGAATATGCCAATTAACTCCGTAACAAGAAGCATTCAGGTCAAGTAGCTTCCAATTAAAAACCAGTCGGATCGTCTATGCCAAAACTATCACCTTCTATAGACACCATCAAAATTTATTGAGCCAGAACGCAAATTGGTTTAGCCTACAAATCCATTACTCTAACCTCTGAGCCTAATTAGCTCTTATCTTGATTCGTGACTCGATCTTGCACCAGACTTAATCCTAATTAGGTTGGTCAATTTAAGCATTGTTGAATCCCATCTAACCAACTCTTGATTCGATTTGATCAAACCGCTTAGACCTAATTGAAGCTACCCAAGCCCGAAACCCTCAGTATTATGAAATATGTCTTAGATCTGAAATTCTCAATTTTAGACCTAATTAATATTCCAAAAACTTAATTCTTAATTAAGTGGGTTCATAAACAAAATATGCACAATAAATCCTAGGGTTTCAGGATCTAGGATTTTGCAAGGAATAAGTGTTTTGGGTTTCTGATTAAGGATGAACATGCAGCACCCCTACACATCATAAGAAGACCCCATCCGAATGGGAAGAGAGCTTTTAAACTCTTCGTCGTTTCTTATGAATCGGACGGCCAAGAGGAACGCTTAATCAGGAAACATTCCAATACTACAAATCAATATCAGATCATAATATATATCTCATATACAAGTAGATCTAATCATGGCATATTTTGCATACATCTCATGTATCATAATCATGCATGTTTTTAGATCTAAAGTTATCTCATAATAAATATAAAAAATTAGATTTTAATTGATCTAATCAAAATAAATTCTAATCTAGACAATTATGTGAAACTATTCTACAACTAGTCTAGACATGCCATCAAATGCATATCTCATATGATATTCAAAAATTAAATAATTTTTATTTGAAATTTTTTTAGATGTTATTATAACACTTATAATATCAAAAATAGTAAATAATAAAGATCTAAAATATGATTTAATCAAGAATTAAATCAAAATATACAAGAAATATTCTATAGAACTATTCTATCTAAAGAACTAGTCATGCAATATCTTTAACCTTAGATCCAAAATTATTTAATTTTAAATTTTTTCTGATTTTAGATCTGATCACATCTTAATGTGACATCTTAAAAATCAATTAATTTTTTAATTAAAAATTTAAATTAGATCTAAATAATTTTAGAACCATGGCTCTGAATACCAGTTTGAAGGAAAATATGATTTCCCGTCCAGGGTTCGTTCAGATCTGATCCGATCAAGAGATATATTTAAAATTTTTCTCTTAATTTCTAATATAAATCTTGATAATGTTTCAACTCTAATTCTTATTATTTTTAATAAAATAAATTAAAATATAAATTAATCAAATTTAATTTACTGATCTGGGTAATCCTATTACCCTGTTGATGATCCTATTTGCAGGCGGAAGGTTTCTGGATCTTAGCCACGCAAGCGCCTGGCCTCTACCGATATCCACTCAGGTTTGGATCTGGACGATCCTCTTCTTCTCTATCATGCCTCCAAAAATTAGATCTAGAATCTGATCTGGGGATCTTTCAAAACTCCTTTTTAAGAATGAACAGTCGTCCTTATGCAAGCAGCGCAGCCTTCTTACTTTTGATCGACCTTTCTTTGATCTGAATTGCACCAAACCAAGTCCAAACTCCTTTTGGAGGGAGAGCAAAGGAGAAGGTGTTTTGGTGTGGAGAGGGAGGGGAGAAGGCACCTTGGGGTGTGGAAGAAACTATGATCTCATCATATTCTCATATAATCTAAGTTGGTACAGAGTCTTTATTTATAGACTAGATGTGATCCAACTCCTCTTCTTCCCAACCAATCACAACCTTTGTAAATCAGATCTAAATCTGATTGTGGGAATAGAGTCCCTGGATTCCTCCTTAGATGGCGCCTAAGATCAGTCAAAGTTGGTTCTTAGAAGAACTCTAATTGGAATCCAAAAAGGAGATGGAGTCCTTATCCAACAAGGACTCCTAGGCGCCTCCAACTTGGGCACACGCCTAGGGTGGCATGCGCCCTTCTCCTTGCCAGGTTCTGGCAGGGAAACAGGCCCCCACCAGCTCTCCAATAGGTGCATGACATGTGGTCAAAAGTCAAAGTGTCAATGGTCAACATTGACCAGTCAAAGGTAGACTTTTGACCAAAGTCAAAGAACAAGAAATGGCAGGTGACCAAAAATGGCAGGTAGTGTCTTACAAATAAGACAACTTTTTCTGACTTGGACAACCTCCTGTCAGACCATATGAAGGCCTCTGTTTGAGCACAAACTCCTTTGGCTCAGACAGGACAACTTATTTATGATAGCAAAAGAAGAACGTTAGGTTCAATCGAGTGCTAGCATGATTTCCTTGAACCTAATTGAATCTCATTCAGATCAATTGAACTAGATCAGTTCAATTGATGATCACCAGATTCAAACCCTTGTTTGTGTGAACCAATTAGGTTCAGTTCTGTATGGTAATGGGATATGTCATGATCTCTATCATCGACGTCATCGAAACTCCTTTCGATGGATCAGAACTCTTCTGATTCGAACAGCTAGAATGATCGATCATCTAAATCATTCTAATTGCTCCCAAAATCCACCAGTGACACCTAGCAGTATATGGTGGCAACCCATCAGAGCTGAATGCGAACCTCTTGGTGCAGCTACCTGTATGATTCAGTTCTTCTATCTTGAGCCCCGATCAGATTAGGGTTAAGGTAAACTCGTCAAACCCTAGTCTCTGTCATATGATGTAATCATTCGATTCGAGTCCAATGTGAAAATCTAAATAGAAACTCTTTCTATTATTTCACTCTGCCATGGCCATGGGCTTCTGGACTTGATTCTCATGATTATCTAATCTATACTCTCGCTCTGGTGTCTCCACACCGTAGACTCAAGACTCATCTACTAAACAGAAGCGATTGTACACCAACCTTCTGGATCAATCACCATCCTCATGATGATCCTATGGTCGGGAGCAATTTATGAGTTAACAATGATTATTCATGTCTTAAATTTTCAACTCTTAAAAATATGAATTATCATTACCATTAACTCAAAGGATGTATCACAGACACTAAATACACATATGTGATAGAAAATAACCCATTTATTGCTTTTAGTCAAAATTACAATTTTGCCCCTAAGAGTGTATTACAAGTGTCGGCCAATTCTAGCTTCTAGGGCACATATATCTAACAGACTAATGGTGATCGTTCATCCAGATTTAATAGCCATGGCTCTGAGAAAGTAGGCATCGATCGATGGACTTCGATATGTATCAATTTTAGAGGAGTTCAGACACCTAGAGGTGTTTAGTCGAAGGAAAAGCTCGGAAGGAGTTCGACTTCCATAGGTGTCTGGCTGGAAGAGCGCAGAGGGAGTTTGATTCTCATGAAAGTCCGACTGAAGCTCGATCGCTGAGGAGTTCAGTCGGATGAAGGAGTTCGGCTAAGGTCCAACTGCTGGGAGTCCGAAGGAGCTCGACCATTGAGGAGTTTGGCCAACTGGAGGAGTTCAGCTAAGATCCATTCGCGGAAGCTCTTCCATGGCTACCGATTGCATTAGGCTGAGCATCGAACTGAACTTCATCAGGAACAGGGTTTATCCCCAACAATAGTCCCCCCCACTTTCGAGTTCGAAACTCGAAGGAAGGGACTGCAGAAAAGGTGACTGTCGAAGTCCTCTTCTGAGCTCCGTGCTGGTTCAAGTTGAAGCTCAGGAGAGATCTCATCTCCAACCAAAGTTGATGTTGAAGTTGAAGCCCAGGGGAGATCTCATCTTCAGTCGAGGTTGAAGTAGATCTCGTCTCCTGCGGTCGAGGTCGGAGGTTGAGCTCCTCGGGGGCGACATTGTCTCTAGCAACCGCGGCTAACTCAGGGGAGATCTCCTCTCCTACAGTCGAGGTTGACTTGGGGGAGATTTTATCTCTTGCAGCCGCTCGGAGGAGATCTTATCTCCTACAGCCGAGGTTGATACGGGCGCTAGGGAGAGATCTTATCTTCTACAGTCGAGGTCATTGCGCGCGCTAGGGGGAGATCTTATTTCCTGCAGCTGAGGTTGACTCGGACCCTCAGGGAAGATCTTATCTCTTACGGTCGAGGTTGCCTCGGGGGAGATCTTATCTCCTGCAACCGAGGTTGATGCGGACGCTTGGGGGAGATCTTATCTCCTATAGTCAAAGTCGGCCCGAACCCTCGGAGGAGATCTTATTTTCTACGGCCGAGGTTGCCTCGAGGGAGATTTTATCTCCTGCAATCGAGATTGATGCGGGCACTCGGAGGAGATCTTATCTCCTATAGTCGAGGTTGTTGCGAACGCTCGAAGGAGATCTTATCTCCTATAGTCGAGGTTGGCCCAAACCCTTAAGGGAGATCTTATCTCCTACGGTCGAGGTTGCCTCGGGGGAGATCTTATCTTCTGCAGCCAAGGTTGGCCAGGACCCTCGGAAGAGATCTTATCTCCTACAGCCAAGGTTGGCCCGAATCCTCAAGGAAGATCTTATCTCCTACAACCGAGGTTGCCTCGGAGGAGATCTTATCTCCTGCAGTCGAGGTTGATATGGATGCTCGGGGGAGATCTTATCTCCTACAACCGAGATCAGCCCGGACCCTCGGGGGAGATCTTATCTCCTACGACTGAGATTGCCTCGAGGAAGATCTTATTTTCTACAATCGAGGTTGATGTGGGCGCTCAAGTGAGATCTTATCTCCTACAGCCGAGGTTGTTATGGGCGCTCGGAGGAGATCTTATCTCCTACAGCCGAGGTTGGCCCGGACCCTCGGGGGAGATCTTATCTCCTACGGCCAAGGTTGCCTCGGGAGAGATCTTATCTCCTATGGCCAAGGTTGTTGCGGACGCTTGGAGGAGATCTTATCTTCTACAGCCAAGGTTGGCTCAGATCCTTGGGGGAGATCTTATCTCCTACGATCGAGGTTGATGCGGACGCTCGGAGGAGATCTCATCTCCTACAGCCAAGGTTGGCCCGGACCCTCGGGGGAGATCTTATCTCCTGTGGTCGAGGTTGCCTCGGAGGAGATCTTATCTCCTACGGTCGAGGTTGGCCCGGACCCTCAGGGGATATCTTATATTCCGTGATCGAGGTTGTTGCGGGCACTCGGGGGAGATCTTATCTCCTACGATCAAGATTGATACGGGCGCTCGAGAGAGATCTTATCTCCTACAGCCGAGGTTATTACGGGCGCTCGGGGGAGATCTTATCTCCTTCAGCCAAGGTTGGCCCGGACCCTCGGGGGAGATCTTATCTCCTGCGGTCGAGGTTGCCTCGGAGGAGATCTTATCTACTGTGACTGAGGTTGAAGCAGGCGCTCGGGAGAGATCTTATCTCCTGCAGTCGAGGTCGACTCAGACCCTCGGAGGAGATCTTATCTCCTGCAGTCGAGGTTGTTGCTTGGAGAAGATTTTATCTCCTACAGCCAAGGTTGGCCCAGACTCTCGAGGGAGATCTTATCTCCTATGGCTGAGGTTGCCTTGGGAGAGATCTTATCTCCTGCGGTCGATGTTGTTGCGGGCGCTCGGAGGAGATCTTATCTCCTACAGTCGAGGTTGGCCTGAACCCTCGAGGGGAGATCTTATCTCCCATGATCGAGAATGTTATGGGTGCTTTGGGAAGATCTTATCTCCTACGACCGAGGTTGATGCGGACGATCGGAGGAGATCTTATCTCCTACAGCCGAGGTTGTTGCGGGCGCTCGGAAGAGATCTTATCTCCTATAGTCGAGATTGGCCCGGACCCTCAGGGGAGATCTTATCTCCTACGGTCGAGGTTGTTGTGGACGCTCGGAGGAGATCTTATCTCCTGCAGTCGAGGTTGGCCCGGTCCCTCGGGGGAGATCTTATCTTCTACAATCGAGGTTGCCTCGGGAGAGATCTTATCTCCTGCGGCCAAGGTTGTTGTGGGCACTCGAGGGAGATCTTATCTCCTATAGCTGTGGTTACCTCGAGTGCTCGAGAGAGATCTTATCTCTGACCAAGGTTGTCACGATTGCTTGGGAGATCTTATCTCCTATGGTCGAGGTTGATGCGGGTCCTCGGAGGAGATCTTATCTCCTACAATCGAGGTCGGTCCGAACCCTCATGGAAGATCTTATCTCCTACAGCCGAGGTTGTTGCTCGGAGGAGATCTTATCTCCTACAGTCGAGGTTGGGCCCGAACCCTCGGGGGAGATCTTATCTCCTGCGGTCGAGATTATCTTAGGGGAGATCTTATCTTCTACGATCAAGGTTATTGCAGACGCTTGGGGGAGATCTTATCTCCTACAGTCAAGGTTGGCCTGGACCGTTAGTGAAGATCTTATCTCCCGTGATCGAGGTTGTTGCGGGTGCTCGGGGGAGATCTTATCTTCTGTGATCATGGTTGATGCAGGCGCTCGGGGGAGATCTTATCTCCTACAGCCGAGGTTGTTGCGGACGCTCGAGAGAGATCTTATCTCCTGCAGCCAAGGTTGGCTCGAACCCTCAGGGGAGATCTTTTCTCCTACAGCTGAGGTTGCCTCGGGGAAGATCTTATCTCCTGCGGTCGAGGTTGTTGCGGGTGCTCGGGGGAGATCCTATCTCCTGCAGCCGAGGTTGGCCCGGACCCTCGGGGGAGATCTTATCTCCTATGGCTGAGGCTGCCTCAGGAAGATCTTATCTCCTACAATCGAGGTTGCCTCGGGCGCTCAGGGGAGATCTTGTCTCCTATAGCTGAGCTTGCCTCAGGCACTCGAGAGAGATCTTATCTCTAGCCGTAGTTGGCTCGGTCGCTCGAGAGAGATCTTATCTCTAGTCGGTTGTCACGATCGCTCGAAAGAGATCTTATCTCTGATCGAGGTTGGCTCGGGCACTCGAAAGAGATCTTATCTCTAGCCGAGGTTATCGTGGTCACTTGGGAGAGATCTTATCTCTGGCCAAGGTTGACTCGGGTGCTTGGGAGAGATTTTATCTCTAGCCGAGGTTGGTCAAGGTTGTCACGATCGCTCGAAAGAGATCTTATCTCTAGTCGAGGTTGGCTCGATCACTCAGAAGAGATCTTATCTCTGGCTGAGGTTGGCTCAGGCGCTTGGAAGAGATCTTATCTCTAGCCGAGGTTGTCACGGTCGCTCGAGAGAGATCTTATCTCTGGCTGAGGTTGACTCGAGCACTCAGGAGAGATCTTATCTCTAGTTGAGGTTGGCCGAGGTTGTCATGGTCGCTCGGAAGAGATCTTGTCTCTAGCCGAGGTTGGCTCGATCACTCGAAAGAGATCTTATTATCTCTAGCCAAGGTTGGCTCGGGTGCTCGGGAGAGATCTTATCTCTAGTCGAGGATGTCGTAATCACTCGAAAGAGATCTTATCTCTGGCTGAGGTTGACTCGAGCACTCAGGAGAGATATTATCTCTAGTCGAGGTTAGCAGAGGTTGTCACGATCGCTCGAGAGAGATCTTATCTCTAGCCGAGGTTATCCCAATTGCTCAGGAGAGATCTTATCTCTGGCCAAGGTAGACACGATCGCTTAGGAGAGATCTTATCTCTGGTCGAGGTTGACATAATCGCTCGAAAGAGATCTTATTCTAGTCGAGGTTGATTCAGGCACTCGAAAGAGATCTTATCTCTAGCCGAGGTTGAAGGACCTTGATCAGCTCATGTTAGGACGAGATTCTCCTTCTGTTCCTAACATGGCCACTATTGATTGCTTCTTTCCTGTCATCACATAGTTTTTGCACTAAGAAATAATATTATTGAATCAAAAGAATTTTATTGAAAAAAAGTTACTGACAGCGCATCCCTGAATTTTTTATGTTTTAGGATCGTGATAGCATTGTTCCTCCAAGTTCCTTCAGGCGATAAGCTCCAGGTCGGACAACCTCCTCTATCTCATACTGGCCTCCTCAATTTGGAGCAAGCTCCTTTTGGCTTTGACGCTGGGAGATGATGAATCATCGAAGTACCAAGCTCCTCCTAAGGATAACATTAATGATGCCGTGAGGCAGTCGACCTCCTTGTTGTTTCTAGCTACGGCAGCGCCCTTGGCCGATCTTCTCCTGCTTCAAGCTGGCGTCGAAGGAATTTACCCAGCCACCCCTTTCTAATGAGCTCCTCAATTTCATCTCGGAGCTGAATGCATTCCTCAATGTCATGGTCGTGGTTGCGATGGTAGAGGCAATACTTGCTTCAATTGCGCTTGTTTGGGAGAGATCGTAATCCTTCTGATCTTGGTAGCTGGTTCTTAACTTCTGTGAGAATTTGAGTTCGAGGAGCATTGAGGAGGGTGTAGTCATAGAATCTTTCGGAAGGAGGACTTCTTTGCACCCTTCTGTCGGAACTTCCTTGGTGGTGAGCTCGAGGAGTTCGAGCTCACCTATGCTCGAGGGGAGTTTGTGAGCATGGCCAAACTTCACTCAGCTCTCCATCAGTGATGGGTCTAATATACTCGTCTACCCACCACTCTCCTAAGGCTTCTTCGTCCTTCAACTTGAAGGCTTCTTCTGCATGGGCATATCCCTCGGCTCGAGCCAGCAGATCGGTGAAGTCCTTGGGATACTTTTTTTTCAGGAAGAACAGCAAGTCATTCTTCTGAAGACCGCTCTTAAGTGTGGCCATCGCAACAGACTGATCTAGATCCTGGACCTCCAATGTCGTGGCATTAAATCAGATGACGTAAGCCCGGATGGATTCCTCCTGCTTTTGCTTGACGTTCATCAGGAAATCCAAACCTTGGTGCGGACGTTGGCTACTGATAAAGTGAGCCACAAACTGATTGCTCATCTGATCAAAAGAGAAGATCATACCCGACTTCAACATCGAGTACCAGTTTCTTGCTGCTCTCTTTAAGATAAATGGGAAGGCTTGGCATAGTATGACATCTGAAGCACCATGGAGTAGCATCATGGTCCGAAAGGCCTCCAGATGATCAACTGGATCAGAGGTTCCATCGTAGCTTTCAAGTTGAGGGAGCTTGAAGTTTAGTGGAATGGGCTCTCACATAATTTGGAAGGAGAAAGGAGGATCAGTGTGGATGTCGGCACGATGAGCCGAGGCGACATGGTCGAGCTCTTCAATCCATCGATCCATCTCTCACAGTCTGTGATCGAGGGCATCATCTTGGTTGTAGATCTTGGGGGGCTTTCGGCTACAAATAAAAAAGGTCTCCTCCAGAGGAGAACCACGATCCAAACATAAATTCTCGACTCTCTATTTTCTCTTCTCAGGGATGATGGGTATGTTAGCCCAGGTACTCTTTCTTGGGGCCAATTTCGACATTCTGATGGTGGGTTTTCTGGTGGAGTTACCATCGGAGGCTGCTGCATGGTCTGCATTACCTCTGTGAGGCTACGAACCTGCTAGACAAGCAAGTTGAACTGCTCTGCATCTATCATAGGTACAGGTAGAATCTAAGTTGCCAGGGCTAAAATAGGAGCAGATGGACCTGGCGCAGAGGCCGTCGATCACCGAATTAAAGCTCTCTTAGGAGGCATTCTTTCTCGGGAAAGAACTCTAGAGAGAAAGAAGAGAGATCTCCAAAGAGAAAAGAGAGAAATCATCGTCGAGCACTCCTTTAAGAATAAGGGGCCTTAAGAACACCTCAAGAACAGAGGCATCCCTTCCTCTAACGTCAAATCTGTTGGTGTAGAATCTAGTTGTCGCCGAATCCAACTGACGTGGAGGAGGATGAGGTCACCATCGGAGATCTATAAAATAAAGTTCCATCCAGAGCCGGTGGGGGGTGGCTCCGACAGGACCCTCCAACGATCAAGTCAGCTCTTCTGGCCAACAAAAATGAAGTGCTCTAGAATGAGTTCAGCAGAGTTTAGAGAAGGAGAGGAGAGCTTAGAGCTTAGAGCAAGCATATTTGGAGGGTCCCTTTTTATAGGCGGAGCTTGATGGTGACAGCTATAGCTACCTGATGGTGGGTCGCTCGAGGCTGTGTGGAATTTGATGTGGAGAGGATCGTATCATCAGGCCGATAGTGACAACCATACCATTCAGTAGTGGTGGGCCGCTCGAGGTCTGATGGAGTCAGTCATGGAGGGGGGCACCGCCTGTAACGTTGTCTGTGGCAGACTGATGGTGACCGTTCATTCAGATTTAATAATCATGGCTCCGAAAAAGTAGGCATCAATCGATGGACTTTGGTATGTATCAATTTTAGAGAAATTCAGACTCCTAAAGGAGTTCGACCGAAGAAAAAGCTCAGAAGGAGTTCGACTTTCATAGGCGTCTGGCTAGAAGAGCACGGAGGGAGTTCGACTCTCACGGGAGTCCGACTGAAGCTGCACCGCTGAGGAGTTTGGTTGGATGAAGGAGTTTGGTTAAGGTTCGACCGCTGGGAGTTCGAAGAAGCTCAACCGTTGAGGAGTTCGTCTGACTGAAGGAGTTTGACTAAGATCCATCCACTGAAGCTCTTCCATGGCTATCGGTTGCATTAGACTGAGCATCGAACTAGACTTCAACAGGAGCGAAGTTTATCCCCAATAATAAATAATCAATTATTTATGATGTAAATTTTTTATCATAAATAATTTGATATTTTTTAATTTTTTATGTAATTTATTTTATTCAGATTATTTGTAATAGAATATTTTTATTATAAATAATTGATATTTATGATGAAAACTAATTTTTCATCATAAATAATTAATTATTTATGATGAAAAATATTTTAAGTTGTAAATAATCTTTATTTATGATAGAATTTTTTTCTATCATAAATACTTTTATTTGCATCAAAATTTTTTCATCATAAATAATTACATCATAAAAGATCTATTTTCTTGTAGTGGGCAGAGGGGCTGCAGTAGGTTAGATTAGTCCTTAATCAATTTTTAAAATTTAGTAAATAATAATAGTAACAATAATAGTAATAATAATAATAGTTATAATAATAATGGTAATAGTAGTAGTAAGAATAATAAAAATAATAATAATAATAGTAGTAGTAATAATAATAATAGTAATAGTGGTAGCAGTAATAATAATAATAATAGTAATAATTTAGTAATAATAATAATAATAGTAATGGTAATAATAATAATAACAGTAATAATAATAATAATAGTAATAATAATAGTAATAGTAGTAGTAGTAATAATAATAATAATAATAATTTGATTGATAAATAAATTTTAAAATAGATTAATAAAATATTTAAAAATAAATTATTTTTTATAATTAAATAGTTAGATTTTTAATTATATTTTTATATTTTTATTTATTATAATTTAATCTTTTTATTTATTTTGTCCTTGTATTTTATTATGATTATAATTTAATATTTTAATTTGCATCAGCCAAAGATTTTAATTTTTAATGCATATGAATTATCTAGTTCGGGATCCGATCAAGGATCTGGCTTGGGATCCTGTCTGGAATTGGATCATGATCCAGGTCAGATTGAGATCGGAATTTAGTTCGAGATTCAGTCTGAAATCATGTTTGAGATTCGATTTAGAATTTGGGTCATGATTTGGATCAAATCTCGATTGAGATCTGGTCTGGGATCCTATACAGGATCCAATTTGAAATTCGGGTCTTGATCTGGATTGAATCTTGGTCGGGATCTAGGTCAGGATTCAGTCTAAAATCCAGTTTGGGATCCTATCTGGGATTCAGTCTGGGATCATGTTCATGATTTGATTCTGGATTCGGGTCATGATCTAGGTCGGATCTCGATTGGGATCCAAGTCGAGATTAGTTCGGGATCCAATTTGGCAATGATTTAATGCATGTATTGATATAACCTTAGATTCCTATTCAAGAGTCGGTCCCAGAGTTCCTAAAATAGACTCTATAAATGGCTTTTGGATGCCTCAATTTGGATAGTTCAGAAATACATCAATATTTTATTATTATCATGGTGTTCTTTATTTTATTATGAAAAATTCCATCATGGTTATCTCATTTGTTTTTTAGGTACATATTAGATGTGGTTAAAATATAATTTATCTATATCGTGTACTTGGAGAACTATAACAAGATGCTGCCAGATTTTTTTCAGATATGGAACAAAGAAAAAAGCTATGGCAATAATAAAAATGATACATTTTTGAAAGGGATAGGACTACATCTATTAGGAAGGAATTGGTGGAGTTAGGATTCATGAAGCATTATTTTTTATTGTCAGATGGATATAGATAAAAGTTGGATGAACGTCAAGGATATTTTTTTACCTGAATATCGAAAAGATGTTCGAGATTTTGTTAAATTTATATAGTGTAAAGCTGATAGTACTAGTCAGATAAAGTATCCATATAAAAGATGTGTCAATATGGTATATCATCACATATCACTTGTTGAGAAGTATCTGCTATATTTTGGTATAGACAAGAAGTATACTCACTGGATATGGCATGGAGAGGGTGATCTGAATGAAGTTGTGCACGATGATGATGACATCGAAGATGATATTGATGTTGATGAACCTGTCAAATATGGTGGTATAGGTTTACTATTGGATGATTTACATCAAAATGTTAACTCAAATGTATCCATGAGTACTAGTGCATCTCAAGGTAGTTTTAACCATGAATACAATATTAATGAGGTAGAAGGAACTTCTAAATAGTTTGCAAAGCTTGTTCAAGATGCATGAGAGCCACCCTACCCAAATTGTGTGAAGTTCTCCAAGTTAGAGTTTTTGATCAAATTGCTTCATATTAAAATTATGAACCGATGGAGTCAGAAGTCATTTGATCAAAATTTAGCATTAATTAAAGCAGCTCTTTCCAATGGATCGACACTTCTAAAATCATATACTAAAGCAAAAATATATATGTGAGAACTAGGACTTGGCTATATTCTTATACATGCTTGCAAAAATGATTATGTATTATTTTACAAGGAGAATGAACAAGCAAGTGAATGTCTGCAATGTGGTGAGCCTAGGTACAAAACTGACAATAGGAAAGAAAAGAAGATACCTTATAAGATTTTAAGATATTTTTCATTAATTCCAAGACTTCAAATATTGTATATGTCCATAAAGACAGCTAAAGAAATGAGATGGCATCATGAACAATGGGTTTCGAAGAAAAACATACCTAGCCATCCGATTGACTCTATAGTATGAAAAGACTTCGATGTAAAGCATCTACTATTTACGAGTGACCCACGCAATATCCTTCTTGATCTAGCAATAGATGGATTTAATCATTTTAGTAATTTGAGTCCTTTCTACAACATATGGCTTGTGATGCTAGTTGTATATAATGTGTCACCTTGAAAATGCATGAAAGAGCCATTTATTTTTATGTCACAATTGATTCCAGGTCCAAAAGTACCAAATAATGAAATTGATATATATCTACGATCTTTAATTGATGATCTAAAGAAGCTATGAAAAAATAGAGTATGGACATATGATTCTGTCAATCGAAGAAATTTTAAGTTGCATGTAGCAGTTTTATGGACCATAAATGATTTTTCTATATATGAAAACTTATCTAGGTGGAGTACCAAAAGATATCTAGCATGTCCAATATGCAATAAGAATACGTCCTCCTTACATTTAAAGCATGAAAGAAAAATTTGCTTCATGGGTCATTGGCAGTTTCTACCTGCTAATCACTCTTGGAAGATCCATTATAACCAATATTTTGATGTTAAATCCGATCGACGTCCACCACCTAAGGAGTTAAGTGGAGCGAAAGTTTTAGAACAACTTGAAGCTATTGAAATTATGAATTTTGGAAAAACATCGAGTACTCGCAAGCAGAAGCATACTAAAGCTGAGCTAAATTGGATGAAATGAAGCCTATTTTTTGAACTACCATACTAGAAGCAGCTACTACTTTGTCATTACCTAAATGTAATGCACATTGTGCAGAATATTTATGATAATATCATTGATACAGTGTTGAACATCATAGCAAAAATAAAAGATAATTCAAAAGCATGCATTAATTTGCAAGAAATGAAAATCCAATTGGAGTTGCATTTAGTTCATCGAGGAGATAATTTTTTTATACCACCTTCATGTTATTCACTATTTGGTGAGGAGAAGAAAAGTTTCTGTGGATGGTTAAAAACTGTAAAGTTGCTTGATGCTTATGCTTTAAATGTATCACAATATGTTGGCAACAATGATGGTAATATCTCTAGCATGAAAAATCATGACTTTCATGTGATGATACAGCACTTGCTTTACATGGTGATGCATGGCTATCTGAGTGATAATGTTCAAGTTGCATTGATTGAGTTGAAAGTATTTTTTTAATAACTATGTTGTCGAAAGTTGAAAATTAACTTAATTATGAAGTTTGAGAAGGATATTATGCTCATTCTTTATAAGTTAGAAAAAATCTTTTCACTATCATTTTTTAATATTATGATACACCTGGCTGTTCATATTCTAAAGGAAGCTCTTCTAGTTGGCCCGATATATTATCAATCAATGTATTCTATTAAAAGATAAAAAAATCATAATCTTTTTGACATATCAGTTATAAGATGTAAATGTATTAAAACTCTTTAAATTATTTTTTATTTATAGACTCTTATGTATCCTAAAAAAGTATGTGCATAATAAGGCATGGCCTGAAGGATCCATAATGAAAGCATACATAGCTATAGAGTGTCTCACATTCTGCTCGATGTATCTTGATGATATTGAAATAAGATTCAATCATGTAGATCATAATGCTGATCATGAATGGAATGATGATGAACCAACACTATTCATATTCAAACAAATAGTTTGACCCATAGGTGGAAGAAGATATGAGTTTATGGACGTAAATGAGCTATCCAGAGCATACTTTTATATTCTAAATAATTATGAAGAAATTAAAGATTTAATTAAATATTATCTTAGTATAATTTTAGTATTCTAACTAATTTTTTCATATCAATGTGAAATTAAAAATCATGACTTATTACAGTGAGCACAAGAATATATTATCCAAAAAGAATAATACAAATGTTGATGATCGACATAGGATGAAATTTATAAAATGATTTAAAAACCATGTAAGTTTCACTAGTATTACATTATATTTTTATAATTATGCAATTAATTACTTATACCAACATAATTTTTTATGCTATATTGTAGATGAAATTTAAGTATTTCAATAAACAAGAGGGTGCGATCAATGAGTTGTATAATTTAGCATGTAGTTCTAACGAAGGGTTAACTACTACACATCCTGTATATTGGAGGAATAAAATTTCATACAAGAGAGCTTGAGATGCAAAAATAGATCCAGAATAGTGGGATTGCTATGATAGGATATAAAGGAGAAAAGGAGATTGAATATCTTGGTGTATTAATATGTATCATAGAATTGAAGTATGAGTCTAAAAATTTGGTATTCTTGTTTCAGTATGAATTATGAGATATTAGTAATAAGAAGATTAGTATTTATATCAATCCATACTTTACTAGTATAAATTTTGCATGAACATGGTACCAGAATAAGCCATATATATTAGCAACTCAAGTGAAATAAGTAATATATTTAAAGGATCCAAAATATTGAGGTGATTGGCATGTCGTATAAAGAATAATACCTAAAGACGTGTTAACCCCATGATTGATTTTGAAGATTATAAAACTTTGAGTATATTATATATCTAATCATGCATTTCAAGAATATGTATAGCATTTTTCAAGTATCCAAAATAAAAAATTTATTTTAAGAATAAATTCTGTCATGATACAATGCTGAAATACTTAAAAGAATAAATTCACATATGTTTGGATGGCTTGGTATGAAGAATGTAAGATTGGAAGAAGAGAAAATAAAATTAAAAGAAGTGATTATATTTAGAAGAGATTGGGACCAAGAAATTCAAGTTTAGAAAGTCAAATAATGAAGAAAAATAAAGTTAGAAATTTTAGAGCCATCTCCAAAAAAATTGGAGGCTATTCCAAAAACTTTGGAGGCTTCTCCAAAAAATTTAAAGACTTCTCCAAGCTGTTTGGCACGCCTACATATTACCTTGACACAGGTTCGAGAGGTCTTGAAAATAGCTCGAGTCTTCTTGATTTTAGGAAATAGAAATCTTATTTTTGTGTTTTGAGATCGAGACATCACAAAAATTTTTAAGACTTCTCGAAGTAAAATCGAGATATCTCCAAAAAAATAAAGAAGTCTCTGTTTGCACAATAGCCTTCAATGGCTACTTTCTGCACCCTTTCCAATGACTTTTTTTTTATTCCAATGGCTAGAACTCACTCTCTAACTATCTTCAAAGATATTTAAAGGTGGAGAATTAATTGAGAAGGAAGATTAAAGGATTTAAACAGAGAATCTTTCATTTTTGGTGAGAAATATTGAATATCCAAAAAGAAAGAAAAAAGAGAGAAAAATTATGCACATATTTCAGCAAGCCTTCAAATCAATCTTCTCCAATATCTTTGACATCTTCTCAAGTATAAATTAAAGAAAAGCCAAGCTTCAATCAAGCATATCATCAGCTTCTTCTTTGGAATTTAAAGAGTTTCAATTCTATTTTTATTTTTATGCTAAAATTTTTAACTTGTATTTTTATTTTTTTTCAAATTTTTTTGGGGGAAAGAAACTTAGGGATTAGGCTCATCCAAGTCTAAAATTGGACTTGTTAGATTTTGGTTGGTTGGATCAAAAAATTAATTGAGTTGTTAGTGAATCTGAAAAACTAATGGTGTAAGGTTTTGGTTGGTGCTCCTATAAAAATTAATTAGGTTTGTTTGTGAGTTTGAAAAAATAAATATACTATAATCAAGGATGGATTATAGTAAAAATCTCAAGAAAAACTTTAGAAGTGGATGTAGGTACGAGTTGCACAAAAATACTATAAAACTGTGTTTGTCTTGTAGCTTTACTTCTTGCTTTTCTTACTTTTTTTATTATTATTTTTATTTTGTCTTGTTTAGATTCTTAGTTTGCATGCACCATCTTCGTTCCACTGTAGCTTAAAACCTTCATCTTACAAACTCTCTATTTTGCTAAAATTAAAGCATATACTTGTTTAGAAAGAAAATTTGAATAAAATTCTATAAGAACCCAATCATCCTCCCTCTTGGGTTGCTACCTCTGGGCAATAATTGATATCGAAGCCAGTGCTCTAATATTTGATTATTAATCTAGCGGATTAATTTAACGATTAAAGAGTAAAAGATCTTGGCAACCCAAATAAATTTTTCTTTTAATGAAGGTCATTCTATTGATCGTCTCTCACTATTAAATGAATCAAATTACATACATTGAAAAATTAGAATAAAAATTTTCATACAATCACATGATTATAATTTATGAAAGATTATAATCAATAGCCCATACACACCCAATGCACTAATTTGTGATGAAAAAATAATCCAACTAAATGCTAAGACTTTAAATATACTTTATTATTCATTAGATATAAATGAGTTTAATCTAATTTTTTTTAAAATTTCAGCAAACTAAGTTTGAAAAAAATTAGAAATGACTTATGGAAGAGCAAATCAAAAAAAAGAATCAAGCTCCTAAGAAGATATGAAAGCTCACCCCAACTTATGCCTCATGGCTCATAAGGATGAAAAGAAAAAGATAAAGAAGAAACAAAAGAAAGAAAAGGCATTGATTAAGGGGGAGCATAATAAAGAAGAAAAAAATAAGAAAAAGAAAGATGGTATTATAAATCCTTGTCTCATGGCCAATAATGATGAGATAAATCTTAAGAATTCTTCTAATTTTACTTTTAATAAGCTATTTGAATCCTTCAATGATTTAATGGATGAATTTAAAAAATTGAGACTAAAAAATAAAGAACTCAAAAAGTCTAATCTTCTTTTAGATAATGAAATAAATAAATTATTAATTTAAAAAAAGATATTTTGAAAAAAAATAATATTTTAGCTAAAGAAAAAGAAGCACTTCTTAAATCTAAAAAATCTTTAGCTGAAAAAAATATTAAGCTAAAAATAAAATTTAAAAAATTAAAATTTTATATTGAAGAAAAAAACTTGTTGAAATAAAAGAAGTTGCTTTTGGAAGAAACTACCAATCTAAGAAAAAAGATTGAAAGATTGAAGTCTATGCTTAACAAATTTATAATTGACTCTCAAAAGCTTCAATCAATTTTAAATAATCAAAAGACTATTTTCAATAAAGCTAAAATTAGATATAATCTTTTAAAAAAATAAAAATTTATCAAGAATTTTTTTACTAAATCTTCAACTAAAAATTACTCTATTAGATGCTTCAAATATAACAAAGTTGGCCATAAAATTTTAGAATGTAATTTTAAAAGAATTGGCCATACTTTGATTAGGCAAATTTGGATTCCAAAAGAAAACTTGAGCACTAACTCCAATGGATCCAAGAAAGCTTGGGTACCAAAAATTACAGATTGATTTTGCAGATATACCAAGGATCTAATGAAATAAAAGAAAAAAAATTCTTTGAATGGATGCCTCAGAAATGAACCAGGATGGATCATGATTGGTAAACTTTAGATCTTTCTTACATCACATCATCAATAATTATTTGAATTGACTTTAATGATTTATTAATATATATGCACATGATAATTACTTTCATATTTTGATATGTATGATTCATTTTGATTCTTATAATAATTTAAATATTTTAATTTTTAAATTAACATGCTCTCCTCTATATATCATGTTATGAATGAAATATTTTTATTTTAAAAATTTAGTATGATATTTTAAGCCTCTCCATATCAATTTTATAATTGATGAATTTAAATTATGAGATGCTAAATTATCAAAATTATTCTAAAATTTTGCATAGAATAAGTACTTAAAGATAAAACACTCTCATCATTAAGTGCTTGAAGTGTTAATTTGCGTTGCATCATAGGTTGAACCCCTAAATATTTCAAACTTCCTAGTTGAACTAAACTCATAGAGCCTTCATCTAATTTTTTTCTTGATTTGATCTTATTTTATCTAATTTTTAGAACCTCTAATTAATTAATTTTTTTAATCCTTTAAGTTGACTTGAATATCCTTCTTGATCATGGATTTGATTATCTTTTTTGATTATAAAAGAGAATTTATTGATAGACATTCATACTTTATTCTGATTGATTGATTTTAAAAATTAAATTTGAAAAATGATCTTCTTGAATCTTTTGAAGTTGATATCAAGCAAGATATTTCAAGAAAGTTGTCATTTATATTTAAAGCTAAACATTTAAAAAGGACTTCAGTTTTAAGTAATTGGTATCAAATAGTTTTCTATTTATCATGTACTTGATTGATTTATCTTTTAACAAAAGGAGAAGAATGTCTTTATTTTAAATCTAATTTTGCACGGCTATATTTTTTGATATGATATCATTCAAGATATATTCAAAAATACCTATCTTTTCTGAACTTAATTGCTTGATATTTATTAAGAAAATAAAGAAATGATCTTTTTAAAGAATAACTAAATGTTTTTTATTATTTATCTTGACTGATTTGCTGATATCAATTTAAATTATTTTATCATTCTAAATCCTCAAAATTATTTGATTTGAATCAATTTATCTTTATCAATTTAAAACTAAAATAATTAGTATCAAGCTAAATTTGGAAATCAATCTTTAAGGGGTAATGAACTATTAAGAAAATCATAATTTGGTCTAAATTTTAGTTTAATTAGTATCAAAAAAATCTTTCAAGAAAATAACTATTTGGTTTGATTTTTTTAAAAAAATAATATAAAATTAATTATTTTCATAATTAGTATCAAGAGCTTTTTTCTATGAAAATTTTTACTTTTAGTATCAATAGTATCAACTTTGCCTTGCATGTTATTGCATTATTTTTGGTAAAAAAATTGAATATGATATCTTAAATCTATTTTACATTGATATACTCTTGATACGATACCTTTTGAGATAAATTCAAAGAATCTCATACTTTTTTTTTGAACTTAATTGAGTGATATTTCTTATGATAAGAAAGATTTGAATTTAAATAGAAAATTTTTTTGATAGATATACATATCATACTGTTTTGGCCTTCTTGATGTTTGTCTTATTATATACATCCTTTTGTAAACATTCTTTGAATTTAATAAAAAATAAATTTTAAAAAAATTTGGTGTCTTCTTAAGTGAATGCTATGCTTGATTGATATTTAGATTAATTAATACTTAGTTCGCTCAATCGATGCTTATGCCTTTGAATTTTATTTTTTTTAAAATAATATTATTTACAAAAGTAAGAAAAAAAATTTATTTAAGCTGAATTAGTTACTAAATTAGTATTAATTAAAGATAAATATATAATTAATTAAAGAGACTTAACTTGAAAACAAGGGGGGAGTAAGAATAATTATAAAGTTTAAGTATGTAAATTCTACAAAAAAAAGAAAAAGATAATGCTAAAGAATGAATATATATATATATATATATATATTTTAATTTGATAATCTAAATTTAAAATATGCTTAATTTAAAAAATAGAGAGAGAAAAGTTAAAAGATAAAATAATCGAGCTATGATTATGAAAAATAAGAGAAGATAATGTTATTGAAATATTAAAAAATAATAAATTTTTGGTATCTCCAAAATAAAAGGAGAAATGCTTTTTTATTTTGATTTGATTGAAAATTTTGACATATTTTGCATTGACATAAATAAATTTTGATCTTAAATTTTCAATCAATTACTTTATGATCTTTTTAAATTAAACTTTTATATATTTATTCAATTTGATATGTATGATTTGATTGCTCTATTTTTTTTGGGATAATTAGTTGGAGTTAAATTAAATTTGAAAATATATTCTACTCCAAGAAATAAATTTCTAAACTTAATCTCAAAACTTATTTAAAAATTTAAATTTGATACTAAATTTTTAATATGCATTGCAATATTTTTATAAATTATTTATATTAAAATAATTTTTATTCAAAGTAATGAATTTAAAAATATGACTATCATTTACTTTGATATTATCTTTTTACTTTGCTCGATACATACTTGATAAATATCTTTTTCAAACTTAATTGATTAAATTTTTTTAAAAAAATGATTAAATATTAAAGTATATATTATGCTTGATTTTATATTCAAATCTTTAAAAAGCTCTATTCCTTTTAAAGCTTAAAAGTACATATCAAAAAATCTGATTAAAGATCATATTTATTCAAAAAGGAAGAGAGCCTTCTAAAATTAAAATAAATTTTTGAAACTTATTTTGAGTTAAAGGATAAATTTTCAAAAGAAAGATGACTTATTTAGATTAATTTTCTAAACTTGATACAATTCTTACTTTGATATATTCATATTATTGATTTTGATGATTATTTTTTTATTTCTTTCTATGAGCTTTTTGATGTTGTCAAAAAGAAGAAAAAGTATATTGAGTACATGAAATATGTATGTACTAATGATGTGCAATAAATTAAAGGCTCATTAAGAATTTTTTCATGAAATTTAATTCGTTGTTCTTATCTTGATTCACATTAGTTTCTTTGGCATATACTCAAAATTTTTCCATCATTAAAAAGGAAGAAATTGTTGACCCTATGATTAATTTTGATAATTATCAAACTTTAAGTATATTATGTATCTAATCATGTGTTTCAAGAATATGTATAAAATTTTTCAAGTATCCAAAATGAAGAATTTATCTTAAAGATAAATTCTCTTAAGATACAATGCCAAAATACTTAAAAAAATAATTCATACATGTTTGGATGGCTTGGTATGAAGAAAGTAAGATTGGAAGAAGAAAAAATAAAATTAAAAGAATCAATTATATTTAAAAGAGATTGAGCCTAAGAAATTCAAGTTTAGAAGGTCACATAATGAAGAAAAATAAAGCTAAAAATTTTAGAGCCATCTCCAGAATATTTGGAGGCTTCTTCAGAAAATTTAAAGATTTCTCCAAGCTATTTGGCATGCCTGCACATTACCTTGGCATAAGTTTGAGAGGTCTCAAAAATAGCTCGAGTCTTCTCCATTTTGGAAACAAAAACCTTATTTCTATGTTCTAAGATCAAGACGTCTTAAAAATTTTTGAGAATTCTTAAAGTAAAATCAAGACATCTCTAAAAAAAGTAAAGAAGTCTCTGTTTGCACGACAGCCTTCAACGGCTAATTTCTACATCCTTTTCAATGACTTGTTTTTTGTTCCAATGACTATTTTAGAGCTTCCAATGGCTAGAACTCAATCTCCAACTATCTCCAAGGGTATTTAAAGATGAAAAATTAATTGAAAAGGAAGATTAAGAGATTTAAAGAGAGAATATTTCATTTTTTGGTGAAGAATATTGAATATCCAAAAAGAAAAAAAGAGAGAGAGAAAAGTTATGCATAGATTTCAGCAAGCCTTCAAATCAATCTTTTCCAACATCTTCCATATCCTCTCAAGTACAAATTAGAGAAAAGTCAAGCTTCAATCGAGCACATCATCAGTTTCTTCTTTAGAATTTAAAAAGTTTCAATTCTATTTTCATTTTTGTGCTGAAATTTTTAACTTATATTTTTGTTTTTTTTTAAGTTTTTTGGAGAAAAAAAATTGAGGATTAAGCTCGTCCAAGCCTAGAATTGGACTTGTTAGATTTTAGTTGGTTGGCCCAGAAAACCAACTAGGTTGTTAGTGAATCCAAAAAAATAACGATGTAAGATTTTGATTGGTGTTCCTGTGAAAATCAACTAGCTTTATTTGTGAGCCAAAAAAAATAAACATACTATAATCAAGGATGGATTATAGTAAAAATCTCAAGAAAAACTTGGAGAGTAGACGTAGGTGTAGGTTGCACTGAACCACTATAAAACTTTGTATCTATCTTATGGCTTTACTTCTTGGTTTTCTTGCTTTTTTTACTTTTCTATTACTTTTGATTTGCATTGTTTAGATTCTTAGTTTCCATACACTATCTTACTTCCACTGTAGCTTAAAGCCTTCATCTCAAAAACTCTTTATTTTGCTAAAATTAAAGCATATACTTGTTTAGAAAGAAAATTTAAATAAAATTCTATAAAAACCTAATTCAACCTCCTTCTTGGATTGCTACCTCTTAGTAACAAGGCATATATGACATACCAACCCAACTAGAGATGGATGATAATCCAGATCTACATGAAAAGAAAACTTTTCAAGAGAAAGAACAAATATTGATCGAGCATCTTATTGATGAAGAACTTATGACAGCTCCTTTGAATAGGACTGATCTGCCGTCCAATGATCTTAAAGCTAATTTTGTATTTAATCTTGATGATTTAGAGGATGACAATTGGTTCATAAATGATGATAACATAGAAGATGATATATTAATCGATTATTATGATTCAGAAGAGGATCTAAAAATTGAGGAGGAAATGGATATTGATAAGTAGATCTAGATTCTTTGTTGAATCTTCTCTTGCAATAATGGTATACAATACAATTCTATTCATTAGCATTTATATATTTTTCTCTATTATTGTTCATTATTATATTCATTTATATATCAAGTTAATTATATACGTAGTTTAAGCATCGCAGGTATGGCGTCAGGAGGAATACGATGACGTTCAAGTTCTTAGCCTACCACTAAGCCTTCCTCCATTTTCACTATTACACCATCGGAATCGTCAGAGGGCCATTTAGAGGCAAGTCCGAGTGAGGCGGGTTTGAGTGAGGCAGGCCCAACTAGTATTTTTAATATTTTTTATATAATAAAATTTGATTTTAATTTACCTATGAGGTTTATAGATGTTTATCATACTAATAATTTATTTATTATTTTTTCAGGCTATTCTCTAATGGTGGTGAGGTGAGGGTAAGATCCATTGAAGAACCTCGCCCTTGAGTATTGGAGATGTAAGCATGAGGGACAGCATATCCACATCAAGATTCTACCAGGCTACACCAGCCTTATTAGGGGATGGTGCGAGCCATAGTAGACTGAATTGGGCATCATTTACCATAGCTTTGCTCCAATGATGCTCTTCAATTGATGTCAGGTTACACGACATCAAAAGAAGGTCTTCTATAGCCACTTATAGGTATAATAATAATATTTAAATATTTAATTAGCACTATATTCTTATAATATTTATTATTGATAGGCTATATTTGATATTATTGATTTTGAGCATGATCGCATGCAACAAGCTGTAGATGATCATCTATGCTCGTATTTCAAGGAGTACCAGTATTGCATTCATCACCACTGGTATGCTGTAGTGTACGATCAAGGGATAGAGGCAATGCGGCAGTGGCCATATGATAGCATCAATATGGAGGACTAGGCTATCATATGCCATACATACGAGGATCTGACATATCAGGTAACTTTTTTTATTTAGAATTTAATAATTAAATTATTTATTTTTAAATTTAGTTACTTACTAACTAGTTTGACTATTAACTATGCAGGATCGATGTGCCAAAAATACTGCAAATCGGGTGAAACAAACAATCTCGCATTGTAGGGGTTCGAGGCCATTTACTTGCCATATGAAGCAAATGGTAAGTAATTTCTATTTATCATATTTTAACTCTTTAACTATTTAATTTTTTTATTAATTATTCTTAAATTATAGAGAGATATAGAGAGAGACGAGCTTCTTGATAGGATCGAGATCTACTAGCAAACCTATCAGCGATGATCAGGAGAGTAGACAGCCGAGAGCTAGGAGCTTTATATAAGTTTTTGTAACTATTTTTTAATTAATATTTTAATTTTTAGTACAAACTTAGAATAGCTATAAATTTAATTTTTAGGATTGTATGATAGACATTAGACCCCAGCCTATCCTAGAGAGCTCGACTACACTCATAGATGATGAGATCTATGATCAGGTGCTTGGTACGAGACCCTATTATGTTAAGAGATTAAGGCATGAGATCAGAGCTCCTACTTCTTCACATTCATCTAGGACTAACATCCATGTTGCTTGTGATGTCCAACTAACGAAGATACAGAAACAAGCTACTGAGAATCCATAGTGGGCTGCTAAGTTAACTGCACACATCGATAAGTACCAGCTATTCCAAATGTAGATGATGGAGTGGATGGCGCAGATGGAACAGATGATGCAGCTAATGAGGCAGCAGTAGGCCGGTCTGAGCTCCTCTGAGCACTTTCCTCGTTGAGCCTATTCCTCTTCTCAATATACTGTCGATGCTTGACGACTGGCAGCCTATTTTTGTATATTTTTATTTTTATTTTAAATTTTTTATATTTATAAAAAAATATTTTTTATAATTATTTTTTATATAATAAAATGATAAAATTTATTTATGGATGAAATAATAAAATTTATTTATGAATTTATTTTATGAATTTTTTATTTTAATTTTATAAATTATAAATATAAATATTAAAAAAATAAATTATAAAATATATTTATTTATAATTTTTATGAAAAATAATTTATGATGTAATTATTTATGATGGATTTTTTTATCAAAAAAATATTATTTATGATGCAAAATTTTGATTTTTTCATTATAAATATTTTTATTATAAATAATTTAATCAATAAAAAAAATTTTGATGAAAATTTTTTATCGCAAAAAATTTTTATTAGCATTGATTATTATTTGCAATCTCATTTTTTGTGATGAAGAATTAGCAACGTAATTTCTATCGTTAATAATTATTAGTGATGAAAATTGATTATTTGCGATGAATTTTTTGCATCGTAAAAATTAGGTTTTGTTATAGTGTCGGCCAAACATCTCTCACTGTAGGAGCCTTCCATTCCAATGCCATGGGGCATTGACCAAAGACTAGAGGCGATGGATATCATCCCTGCACTCATAGTATGGAGGTGAAGGAGGCGGTGGCGCATCGATTAGAGATCCCAAGCCTAGAGGCAATGGAGATCCAGAGTTCTCCCCTCTTCTCTAGCTGCCCTCAAGGCTCAAACTCCTTTGCTCCTAAGAGGTTGGTCAAGGGTGGAGTGAAGGCGATCGAGAGCTCTTGGTAGGGTGGTGGCTGAAAGCACAGTCAATGATGGAGTTGGATGCGGTTGAGAACTCCAATCAGGCAAAGCCTAAGGCGACGATAGTGTGGGTTGGTGAAGAGGCAGCCGAGAGCATGGTGAAGGCGGAGATTGAGAGATGGCAGGTTATTGATCTATAGGTTTTTAATTTTCTCTTTGCTTTTTTCTAAAAAAATAGGTCGTAAATGTGTCGGACTATTTTTTTTTAATTGGGTTATAAATAGGTCATAAACATACCAGGCTCTTTTATTTTTTTAACTGGATTATAAACAGGTTGTAAACAGATCAAGTCGGATAGCCTATTTGTTAAATAGCTCAGGTTCGTGTTTTAAAACCTGACTTGTTTAATAAATAGGTTGGATTCATGTTCAAAGTTTTTTGACTCAACCTATATTTGACTCGATCCATTTATGCCCAACCCAATTCGATTGCTACCTCTAACTAGCACCAATTTTTTCTCACACATTTTTAGAAGATGGGTGTAAGGAGATCAGGAGATTGTCGATCTCCTCCCCCTATTTACTCTTCTTCCATCAATTGCTTTAGCCA
The DNA here is from genome assembly GCA_006176705.1 of Cocos nucifera. NCBI lineage: Eukaryota > Viridiplantae > Streptophyta > Magnoliopsida > Arecales > Arecaceae > Cocos > Cocos nucifera. The sequence continues at coordinate 885,035 of QRFJ01000095.1, forward strand.
TCAATCTTCTGTTGTAATAATCGATAGCTCTGATACCAATTGTTAGGATCGATGGTACGGCTCTGATACCATATTGCGGAAACCTCTTATCTTTAGCATGAACTTGAAGAGATCTTTGATATTCTCTAAGGATAATATACCATCGATCTACCACCTAGATCTGTGATGGGGCACCTCCCTCCTTAGGCTTAAGAAAGGCACCCCCCTCTCTAGGATTTCTTCGAGAATGCTAGGGTGGCAACACTAGAGAGAAGAGAGAAGAGAGATTGAGAGAGAAAAGATCTATATTTCAATCCTTCTATAAAATTTTGATACAATCTATGTATTTATACATAGCCATTAGGCCCGACCACAAACTTTTTTAGCTAACCCAATATATAAAAGCACTCATCGAGCCCATGTACACCCATGTCTCCCATGCTCTCATCTTCTGAATCTAAATCCGACCCATACATGAGTTAGCCCCCTTAAGACTTCTCAAACCAACCCTTAAGACCTCTTAGATTAAACCTAGTTCAAGTCCAAATAGAAAATTCTATCCTATGCTATTTGCCACCGTTGAGCCAGCTCTGTTAGAAGTCTAGCTAGCTTGATTGTATCTCGCTCGAACACTATCTTCTATCTACCTGAGAGAGCTTGCTCGAATTCACCTCGAGCTGGCTCGATCTCAGCCCGAGCCAGCTCGACTGCATATCTGAGCCAGCTCGATTGTGTGCTAATTTTTTTTCTTGACTGATACTTCTTTTAGCCCTAGTCCTTTGCTTCATCTTGTGTTATTGGTCTCCAGAGCACCTACCAAGTCTCTTAAGATTCTCACACCTGAACCTTAAGTTTGTGGAGGGCTATACCCCACCTCCACTCTAGGATAACTTCTATCCTAGTCCTAGGACCACACATTTGTCCTGGACTCTTCGAAGCCGATACCCTAACTCCTTCCATGACCTCTCATGGCTTAGGACCACCACTAATCCTTACAATCTCAACTTTGGTACTCCCAAGCCTTGGCAAATCCTGACAATGCCCTCCTGCATAACTTCCCTATCGCTGCGCATCTTGATAGCTCATTATGCAAACATCGCCTCTGCTAATTCTCTTTAGTTGCTGAGCTTTCTTTGAGGCCTTTAGGATAACCACCTCTACTATTGAAGACCTTGGCTTGCTCCCTAGCACCACCCTAGAAATTGTAGCCATCCTTTTGCTTGGCAACCACATCAATTATTCTGGACTTTTCTAGAGAACCCGCAGCATTCCTGTACTGGCACTCGCTGTAAATTCTTGTTAGATGTATGCCCTAGAAGCCAGATTGGCTATCGCTTGTAATATACTTCTAAGGGCAATTTTATAATATTGACTATAAATTAATAAATGGATTATTTTTCTATCACAGTATGTATTTAAAAGTATCTATGATACATCCTTTGAGTTAATGATAATAATAATTCATATTTTCAAGAGTTGAAAATTTAAGATATGAATTTTCATAATTAACTCATAAACTACTCCTGATCGTAAGATCATCATGAGGATGGTGATCGATCCAGAAGGTTGGTGTACGATCACTTTCTTAGGATAGTGTGTCTTGAGTCTATGGTGTGGAGACATCAGAGCGAGAGTACAGATACTCGTTAGAGAATGAGGGCACTGAGTGTGATCACCTTGAGTAGTCATAAGAAAATCTACCTTCTCATCGATGACTGATTCGATACTGTAGTGGTGTATCTGATTCTTTGATCTGAGGTGCATTGGTAGTTCATCTTGAGGCTGTTATAGTTTAACGACACCATAACTCGATCTTCTAGTCATTTAGAATCCTGAGGTGTATGTTGGCTATAGCATGTTCATTATAGAAATTGGATTGCATCAATAAAAGATCTATCTACCTCGGTAGATGAGGAGTAGCCTTATAATAATCATGAGATTGAGTCCATAAGCCCATGGCCATGGCAGAGTAAAGATAATAGAAAGAGTTTCTATTAGGATTTCATATTGGACTCTAATCGAATGATTAATTTATATGATGGATATTGGGTTTGATGAGTTCACCATAACCCTAATCCTGTCGGGGCTCAAGATAGAAGAACCCAATCACACCGATAACTATACTGAGAGGTTTGCTTTCAGTTCTGATGGGTTGCCATCATATACTGCTAGGTGTCACTAGTAGATTTTGAAAGCAATTAGGATGATTTTGATGATCAATCATTCTAATTGTATAAATCAGAAAAGTTCTGATTCATCGAAAGGTGTTTCGATGATGTCGATGATGGAGATCGCGACATGTCTCATTACCATATAGAATTAAATCTAATTGGGTTATACAAATAAGAGTTTGGATCTGGATGTCATCAATTGAGCTAAGCCAGTTTGATTGATTTGGATTAGATCCAATTAGGTTCAAGGTAATCGTGCTAGCACATGATTGAGCCAGACTTTCTCCTTCTGAAATCTTTTTGATTCATCGCAACCAAGTCAAATTTGATTTAACTCATTCTTATATTTATAATAGATTTATTTTTATCTAACTAAAATAAGTTCAGATCAGATTAATTATAGAAATTAAATCCATTCATAGTCAAATTGGACTAGGGTCAAAAGTTGACCTATTTGAGAGAATTGAGGGTCACCTGATCAGACACTTTTAAAAAATTCTTTAAAAATTATTTTGATCTAATTTTTGGATATATGATATACCACGAGTTATGTACTGGATGTACCAAATTTTATAATTTTTTGAGGTGTCTAGACTGAGTTATGATAGAGTTTGATTTGGATTAAACTCTTAAGGGAAGAGTCCCAGGTGCAGTGGACTCTACCTTATCTACTCATGCTGATACCTTTTTGAATCATTTTTGGCAAAAAAAATAGATGAGATCTGATGGTTTTTTATGGAGAATAAGTCTTAGAGTCCTAATGATAAAATAAATAAGTTATTTTGGTCAAAAGGGACTCTAAGTAGGCGCTATGCTTTTGTATAAAAGTCTTTCTTCATGTCAAAGTGCATTCAATGCAAGAAATAATTTTTCATGCCCAAAGTCTGCCATCCCTGATATCCCGCACCCCCTCTATCCTCTCTCTTCTTCTCTTCTACAAGCCTAAAAAGTTAGGTACAAATTTGAGAAGAAGGTCCAAGGTTTTTGGCATAATATTTAGGATCTACGCGACGGTGTTCGTGTGACAGATGGGCTGCCTTCAGAAATAGTTTTGAAGGTTCTTCGGATCAGATCCAGATCTAATTTTTAGAGAAAAGATTTTCATAAGGAGAAGACTTTCAGATCTTACCTGAGTGGATACCGGTAGAGGTTAGGTTCATGCATGGCTCCTTTCAGAACCTCAAAAATCAATAGGATCATTGCAGGATAATTAGATTACCCAATCAGGTACTTTAAATTAAATCTAATTTAATTTTAATTTTTAATTTTTAATATTAGATCACCATGATCAGATCAGAGATCTAGATCTGATCGGAACATTTAGAAATTTTTAGAAAAATCTTAGATCTGATCAGATCATTTAAAATTTTTTGAAAAAATCTTTCTCATATATGATTAGATTTGCACGATCTTGCAGCAGAAAATAGTATTTTTCCTTCAATCCTGACATGGTCTCCTCAGAACTATGCCTATTCTTCTACACATGCCGCTCCACTTGAAACTGTGCATCTCCAATGTTGGTGCTAGGATATAGGTCCTCCCATACTTCTTCGCTCTGAACTTGTATCAAATCTCTCTCCATCAATGAAGCCACCACTGCCCGATGCTCCACCTGAAATCGAAGTTCATCTGATGCCACAGAAAAATCTGACTCTGTAACCAAATGACCCAAGGCCAAACACTCAATGCTGCACTATTGAGCTTAATGCTATACCTCGATCACTATTGTTACTCCTTCAGATCCTTTGCACTCTATGGATCTCTCCAAAGCCATCTCAGATATACTGCACCCTACAGGCTTCTCCAAAAGACACAAGAGCTCATCCAATTCCTCTAACTCAGCGACTGAATCCTAGAAAATTTTATCCTAGTACTTTATCCTCTTCTACCCCTGCACCAACCATCGCTTCAGTTTTATTCGAAGAAACTATAGCTCAAATCCTATATTGGGCTTAGACCCACCTATCTCATCTCGAGGCTCGACACTGCCTCTTCATAGATATCCAGATCCTCTCTTGCTGCATACAACCCATCCTCCATCAAAATCGTGACTCCCTGTAGAAGAAACATAATTTAGGACACTCCTAGCTGCTTAATGCCCCTGGCACTCCATGAGACATGCTTCCGGCTCTCCCTGAGACATGCTTCCGACCTCCTTGAGATGCTCCTAACATTCTTTGCTGAGATACCTTCCTTGACTGCTATACCACTAAGCCTCTCTCAGCCCTCGTGCCTCTAAGGAAGCGCTACTATAACACTCTAATACTCTCTGTCTCATCTCTTCCCTGCTTTACAATCGCCCAGCCCTAACCTGATGGACCTCCATGGATCAACCATCTCCATTACCTCAAGGTTCCAATCGATTGTTACGTTGAATGCACCCCATCTACATTTTCAGCCTTCCACCAAACTGAATAGTTGCTTCTTCAACCATTACCTCTTAGGAAACCTCTCTTTATCCATTAATCAGTTCCATACTGCCCATCTTCCTAGAGAACCTATCACCTAACCATCATTCACCCCAGTCTTTTCACAAAGATCGACTAGCAAATCATGTACCCAAACCTTCTACATATGAAAAAGTCTCTTTCTATCAATTTTCTCAGCCTCCACCTTCAATCGCTGCTCCTGATTGGCTAAACCACTACAATAATAAAGATAGATCTGAGACATACTATGAAATATTTGTGCGGATTTTTATATGACTTCTTCACTTTCATGCATTATCAGGCTCTGATACCAAATATTGTAATAATCGATAGCTCTAACACCAATTATTAGAATCCATGGTACCGCTTTGATACCATGTTACAAAAATTCCTAATCTTTAGCATGAACGTGAAGAGACCTTTGATATTCTCTAAGAGCAGATACCATCGATCCATCACCTAGATCTGTGATGGGGCACCTCCCTCCTAGGGCATGGAGAGGCACCCTCCCTCTCTAGGACTTCTTTAAAAACCCTAGGACAGCAACACTAAAAAGAAGAGATAAAAGAAATTGAGGGAGAAAAGATCTATATTCCGATCCTTCTATGAAATTCTAATACAACCTATATATTTATACATAGCCATTAGGCTCAATCAAAAATTTTTCTGACTAACCCAATACATGAAAGCACTCATCGAGCCCATGTACACTCATGTCTTCCATGCTCTCATCTTCTGAATCTAAATCCATCCATACATGAGTTATCCTCCTTAAGACCTCTCAAATCAGGCCTTAAGGTCTCTTGGATTAAACCCAATCCAAGATCAAATAGAAAATCCTATCCTATTCTATTTGCCACCGTCGAGCCGACTCTATCAGAAGTCAAGCTGGCTCGACTGCATCTCGTTCGAATATTATCTTCTATCTACTTGAGAGAGCCTACTCGAATTTATCCTGAGCTAGCTTGATCTTAGCCCGAGCCAGCTCGACTACGTATCTGAGCCAGTCGAACTTTATGCTAGCCTCTTTTCTTGGCTGATACTTCTTCTGGCTTAGTCCTTTGCTCCACCTTATGTTCTAAATCTTCGAAGCACCTACCAAGCTCCTTAAGATCTTTATATCAGAATCTTAAGTCCATGGAGGGCTACACACCTCCTCCATCTTAGGATAACTCATGTCCTAGTCTTAGGATCAATCTATCCTAAACTTTCTGAAGCCAACACCCTAACTCCTCTCGTGGCCTTCCAAGGCTTGAAAGCACTACTAATCTTTACATCTTCTTCTATTTTTCCCCTCTCTATCTCTACATTTTTGTTCAAGCTCATCGTGCCTTATTTTGGTTGCTAGATCTGTGATTGTAGTGCTCACCAGAGCCTATGTAGGACTTCAATCTCCTTGCTTGTTCTTCGCTTTGCTTGAACCTCCTTTATGTGGTTGAAATCCGACAATAAATAATCAAAAAATAGCCTCAAAACCCCTTCTTATTCTTCTCTTTTTCAATCTCACCACCCTCCATGGCAACTACCTTCGTGTCACCATGACTAGCATGCTTGCTAAGCATGACCACCATCGGGCCACCGTGCCCTTCCCCCTCTTCCCCTATTCTAGTGAAGGGTGGTTCATGCCCCTATTTCATTGGAAACAAGAAAGAAAGGGAGAAGAAAGAAGAAGAAAAAAAAAAGAAAAAGAGAGAGAGAGAGAGAGAGAGGGAGAGAGAAAAATAAAATAAATAAAATAATCCCATCCATTGGTTGATCTTTCCTCTCATCCTGATCCACATATTTCACTTAAGAATGTTATTCTTCTCCATGCATCCTCTGGATGGTCCTCGATTAAGAATCCTAGCCTGGTATTTTGAAGATCACTTGGATTGGTCTTTTCCTTCTATTTGTCCCTATTTGGGTATAAAATCAAATCAAGTTTATTTGAGATCCCTAAAACTTCTCACTTTATAATTAGATTTCTAAATAGTGTATATAGATTAATTTATCTTTTAAAATAATTTTCAATAGATGCAATTGATTTGCCCATTTGATATAGCGAGGCGAACTGAAGTAAGTGACCTTGACATGAAGCTTACTAATTTTGAATCACTAGTCAATTTCAATAAAGAATAGAAACAAAAATTTAAATCATATTTGATAGTGTTGGTTTTATATTTTCTAAAAAAATTTATAATCAAGCGTATTGTTGTCAAATGATCGATATTTTTATAGTATTATCTTATGCATACTTATATGTAAATAATTTTTTAATTGTAAAAAGTGTATTTTGCTATAAGAGCGATATATATGATCCACATATAAATTATAAATTTTATGAAAATAGTTGAATTGCTATAAATAAATTTATATTAGTCTTATTGCTAAAGATTATTTATAAATTATGAACTCTATAAATTTTTTAATATTTTATTCATGTATGATTTATAAAATTTTATTTTTAAAAAATATAATTTAAATAATTATAATTTTAGAAATAAAATTATAAATTCTCATATAGCTATGACCGCCTCTTATTTGAATCAATCGGGATATCTTGAAGCTAGCATCTAATGAAAATGGTCCTATACCAATAAATTAAAGTTGGTAATAAAAATAAATAATAAAATCTTATTAATTACAAAAATGGTCCTGTCATGGGTTATGGTGACTATAGCAAGAGAAGTCTGTGTGCATTATTTTAAAAAAATAAGATATGGCTAAATAATAGGTACCTACATGATCGATGCATATATGATTGGATTGTTACTATGTAGTTTGGTATATTATTATGAGTACAAAATGCTTTATTTTATAATAAAAATTATCTTCTAAATGATGTATTAATTCATATAAAATAAAATGGTACATGATTACTTATTAAGCTTTATAGCACATCATCTTCTTTGTTTTTCATAGATAAATAAGATTACTAGGAGTGGGAACGGATATATTAAGCAACTTCAAGATGATAAGCTACAAAGCAAAAGGCAAGCTAATAAATAGGTTATGAAAATAAAATATTGAGCTCATAGTTTCGAAGATCCATGTTAGACGTTCTGTACCCATATCTATTTTTTTAATAAATAAAAATAAATTTTACTTCATATTTATTATTATATAATTTTTTATAAAGATTATTTTTTGGACTCCGTGTTATTGTGGGCGATACCCATAGTGGCACAGCCATGTAACACGGATACGTACACCATTTTCTTTTCCTTTTTGTTTTTACAAGGGGAAAATAACTCCAGAAATTAGTTTGCAGAGATGGACAAGATTATTTGCTATTTTCAGTTATGCCGTGCTGGTTCCCTGCAGTTTTCAAGGGCATGAGTTTGGTTATTGCTACTACTCATTATTCCGGTTTATGATTAATTTGTGCTATTTCTTCTGCGGATGGATTACTATAGTTGCTTAACCTAATCTACAGCTGGTTTCACTTTCCGAAGCTTACCTTGCCTGGTTCTGTTGGGAATTATATTGCTTACATTGCTGATATATCATTAATTTTCAGGAAAATATGGTTGCTTTGGAGCATGCATGTTCGTTGCTTTATGCTCTACGAGCGACAGGTTTGGCTGATCCGAGCAAGGCTTCTGCTACTCAAAATATATCTTTTTTTTTTCTCCCTTTTTTTTTGTATTGGAAAGCTTTTTCTCATGCATCCCTGTGACATATGATGAATTTGATTATGACCACCCTGCCAATTTCACCACGGTACAAATGTGTCTTTATATCTGTCTTTTTACATTCTCAAGTATTCTCATTCTAGATATATTTAGTTTATGGAAAAAAATTTTCTTGTATTATTATTTTTGAAAAACTAATTCTTAAAAATATGATGTCTATGAAAGTGATTTTAATATATTTGATCGATCATGAAAAAATATCTTATTGTACAATAGGTTAAATATCCATATTTTTAAAAAAAAAATATAAAATATCTATTATTTTTTTAATAGATATAAGATCATATATCTTTATTTCCAAACTTTATACAAATATTATATAATATTTATATTAATAAATATATAATATTAATAAAATAAAATATAATATTAGATCATGATAATTTATTCTATGAATATAATATTAATGTACATTAATAGTATCAATATAATATTAAACTTTTAATATAATATTTATTAATATAGATATTAATATAAATATATTAGTATAAATATTATATCAAAAATAATAATATTATATTACTATAAATATTAAAATAATAGTAATATATTATAAATATTATAATATAAAAAAATAATATTAAAATGATATTTTTAGAAAAAAAATGACTTTTAATTTTTTCTCATGAAAATTTTAAAAATCTATCTTTCTTATAAGTTTTTCTTTTCTATAAAATGTAAAAATTATATTTTCATGAAAAATCATTTTTTCAATCTTTCTTTGGAAACTTTCAACCGAATAAGAGAAGTTTTTTTTTCTTTCTAAAATTTACTTTTTTTTTCTCCAATTTTTACGAACCAAACAGTCCTCATGATTTTCAGCTTATCATTGGTAACCTAGGCTTCTACTCATCTTCTCCCATGGGCTAGATTATGGATCTTCTTTTTTTAGTCAATTTTGTATATCTATGCAATATATTTTTATTTCGGTTGGTTTGATTTGCTCTACTAACTTTTTTTCTCTGTTTGCTTTTTTTGGTTTCTGGTAATGCTTTTTACCAAAAAAAAAAAAAAAAATCTCGACGAGATTCTCTAAAACAAATCGTTACAATTTTGTATATCTATGCAATATATTTTTATTTCGGTTGGTTTGATTTGCTCTACTAACTTCTTTTCTCTGTTTGCTTTTTTTGGTTTCTCGTAATGCTCTTTACCAAAAAAAAAAAAAAAAAAAAATCTCGACGAGATTCTCTAAAACAAACCGTTAAAACATTAAGTTGCACCAGCCGGGAATCGAACCCGGGTCTGTACCGTGGCAGGGTACTATTCTACCACTAGACCACTGGTGCTTTGATGATGCGAAGTTTCACCCTGGCAATTGAGATTATTGTAAACCTAAAGCACATAACATTTCCATATAAAATCTTCTTTTAGAACCCACAACAAATAGGATTCACAACAATGACATTGAATATGTTCTTTGCTTACAATGACAAGCACTCTTTGAAGTTCGAATGGTTGGTGTTATTTTTAGATGTGTTCAATTTTATTTATTTATTTTATGGATGTGGATATAAAGGCACCTATTCACACTCCAAATGGTTTCGAATTTTGAACTGTGGTAAAGCAAATTTCCAAAATCCTCCATGTTTAGAGAATGCTTGAATTAAATATGTTAAAAAAATTTATAAAAAAATATAATTATTAGTGCAGAAAATGAACAGCCATCGGAGTGTGCTAGAGGTGGGAATCAGGGTCTCACCATTGAAACCTATCAGACAAAATCCTAACCAAAGTTAGTTCTGATGTGGATCCTACGACGATCAAATTAGCTTCTTAGCCAACAAGAATGGAGTACACAAAAGATTAGAATAGAAAAAAGAGCTTAGAGAAAAAGGCATATTTAGAAGGTCCTATTTGTAAATGGAGCCTATAACAGATTGATGGTAACAGCTGTAATAGATTATCAATAGACCATTCGGACCACTCAAAGTTTGTTATGGAGAGAAAGTCATTGTTTGTCACGACTTGTTGATCGTTCGATATTATTTGCTGGAGTTCGTACAAGAAGTTAGATGCTTCCGAGCTTAGTCGTGGGTTATTCATGCTGAGATTAAGTTATTGAAGGATAAGATCGGGTTGGCCGAGCTTAAAGGTCGGCCTTTAAGTTGAGGGTGGCAGACTCGTAGGTTAGGTTCTAAGTTTGAATCTTAGTAAAACTGCTTCAATAATTTTTGGAAGCTTAGCAGCCTTGAAGATCAGTCGATGGCAGGTGCTAATACTCTGGACTTGGAACCTTGAGTTCAGAAAAGAAGTAATGGATTCTTCAATAAAGAGCGTGTTGGAGATGCTTTTGTTACTCTAATAAAGCTCAGCTTATACTCAAGGTCGGTCCAAAGTTGAGATCAGATAGTGTCAGGATTCAATGCTTGTGAAGTGGTTGCTACTTATCTTAAACTAAAGATCGGAGTCGAATGGGTGACGAATTCCTCTTGCTGGCTCAAGTTTGTCTAGCCGAGGTCCATAGTATAGCTTTGTTAAGATTTGTCGCCCATAGGATAGAGTTGGAGAATTGAAGTAAAGAAACTCGACCAGTACATAGGATTAGGCATCAGCTGAAGTTGTTATCATTTTCAAGATGAGCTGCCTTTGGTTGAAGTTCTGAGTTCTGTCAAATTTGAAGGCCGATCTTTCAAAACTCGTCTGGAGTGGGAGATCGACTTGGTTGAACCTTGGGCTTGGACATCACAACTCTAGATGGCATTATGTCAAGGTCAGACTTTGTTAGACTTTGGTAGAAGCTTTTTTACCTTCAATACTTATCCCCCTACTCCTAAGTCCGAAGTTTGGACGAAGAGAGTATCGGTATTTGCGATCGTCGAAGTTTTATTTGATTTCTCACCTTAGAGAGATGAAATATTTTGGACTGATTGAACTGATGCGAGAGCTCTTTATTGCCAAATGACCTAGGATAGTCTCAAATTTTGAAATTCATTTGGTGCAGAGCTCAATTATATGATGCGATGATGGTTTTTCATGACATCTGCAATTGCCATAATGAGGCTGACACATGGAAGAAGGGTATTCGGCATTGCCGATCTGTAATCATAATGTCTCTGAAACTTTGCTGGCCATTTAAACACCTTATCTCTTCTTCTTCCTTACTCTAGCCTATTTCTTCTTCCATTCCTTCTTTATCCTTTATCTTCCTCGACCTTGTCCATCCTATCCCATGCATTTTTCAATCTCTGTGCCCTACTTCTATTTTCCTTTCGCCATTCCGACCGCATCACCAAGTTCTTCATCTCATTTAGGTTAGTATCCTGACCTTTCTATTAAATTTTCTTATCTTTCTTCTATTTTTTAGGATTTCTCAGGATTTATCTATTCCTCTTTCAGTTTTCTTATTCTTTTCTTGATATTTTTATTTTTTGATAAATTTTCTCAACTCTTCTTGATCTGACATGGCTTCTCTAGGTTCTGAGTACTCTTGGTCCTCTCCTTCTAAGAGTTCGTCCAATCCAAATCCTTCTAACCCCAGTTCTAAGGATGAGCCCAAACTTAGGGATGTAGTCTGCCCGACCTTTATCCCTAGAATAATCGCCTCCATACTTACTATCGAGGACCTTCTTTTTGTCAGAGTTTAGTACAGGGTCTCCTCTGAGTATGAACTAAAACTTCCTGAATTGGATGGTTGAGCTTATGCTCCTCCTTCAGGTCAGTTCTATTTATTCAAGGAGGCTCTCTGGGCTAGGCTAAAGCTTTCTATTTTCCTCTTTGTCATCAAACTTTTCTATTTTCTAGACATATCTCTTTCTTCAGTCGTCTCGAACACTTTTTGATTCATCGTAAAATTTTTAGTGCTCTACCTTGCAGTCGAGATCCAACCTTCAATTTTCTTATTTCAAACCTTTTTCACCTTCAAGCATCACTCTTCTACTAAGAATCGATGGTACATCTCATCTAGTTCAGCAAGAAGGGCTTGCTTAAAGGTGTCCCTTTCTACATCCATAACTGAAAGAAAAAGTTCTTTTTCATCTTCATTCCTTCATTTGAACTGGGACTTCCTCCTTGGGGTTAACTTAGAGATTCTGTTCGTAGGGCTCCAGGGTTGGAATGGAAAGATCTAGACTCTGCTAACACTCTTAAAAATTATAAAACTTTTTTGCTAGCCATTCTGATAGATGACCAAATCTTATACAATCTTAGCTTGAGTCTTGTCAATCCCAAAGGTATTAACCTATGTTTTCCTTCTATTTCTTCATCTCTTCCTAACTTTGGCTTGTTCATTTTTATAGAAACAACTCCCAACGAATTGAAGCGGTTGACAAAGGATCTTCGAGTCTAGAAGAGGAAGGGCAATACTCCTGGGGAGGCATCCAAGCGAGCGAAGATCGGTGATTCAAGCTCGACTGTTCTAGCCTAGGTGACTTCCGCTCCCGAGGTTGAAGTATCTCTACCAACCTTGAGCCTACCCATCGAGGTCATCGCTCTAGCACTTCCCATTGAGAAAATGGAGGCAGAGAAGAGAAAGAAAAAAATCAGTCACCAAGAGAGTTTGGAAGAACTCTGGTGAATTCGGTGGCAACAGCACCGATCCTAACTAGGCTCCCCTTGATGATTGGGGGGTCATTCAATCCTTCATGGAGGGTTGCATCATTCTGAATATAATTGAAAAAAAAAATTTTGAATAGATACTTAGGAGAGGAAGAAAGACTTATTCACTACTTTCTTGGAGGTAATTATTTTTCCACTTTCATACTCAGTTGTATGTGTACATTTTCTAGTAGTAAGACGTACTTTGCTGCTTATAGTTAAGGCACCATCCTTTTACAAATATTGAGATGGTCAACCTTCACGAGGCCGAGGCCTCGAAGGTCATGAAGGTGGCCCAAGAATATAACACTGAGATTGAGCATCTCAAGAAGACACTTAAGAAGAACTCTATCGAGGTTGGGTGCCTCCAGGAGGTGCTCAAAAGGGCAGAATAGGCATCGGCGGAGATGAGGGATGTATTGGCCTCAGAAGAAGAAAGAAGAAAGAAGGCCGAGGCTGAGATCGCCGAAGAGGAGAGGCTGGTTGCTGAAGCCATGAAGCAGGCTATCCTGGATTTCAAGTCTTTGAGGGAGCTAGAAGACATTAAAATTGAGTTTGCTAGAGAGGCTTTTAGCGAAGGCTTCGACCTTTGCCAGCAAAAAGTTGCTGAGAAGTTCTCCGAACTAGACCTTGACTTTCTACTAGATGGACTAGAGGACTTCTCTGATGATGAAGCTGAGCCTTCCACAGCCAAAGACAACCTCCCCTCTACCAAGCCTATTGCTAACACCTTTGAGACAGTCGAGGAGCCAGAAGCCATCGAGGCCGCACCAAGTTCTTTTGCTGCCTCACCACCAAAGGTTGAAGACCTCTTCTAGTTGTATTTTTCTTCTCTTTTACTTTCTATGTACTCAAACTTTTCAAGTAATAAAATTAAACTTCTTTTTCCATACCTTCATGTGTTGTGATGTGCTAATAATTCAGAATTCGGCTTGCAAACATTGCCATCAAGCACAATTATGGGCCGAAGCTGCACCATTACCTAAGGCCATCCCTCTGAAGGCTCACCTGAAAGCCCTAAAGAAAAAAGTTCAGCAAGACAATAAGAAATTAAAGAAAATAAAGGTTGAACTTCAAAAGTTAAAGAACAACTATGTAACAGCTTCGACCAAGATCAACCACCTTCATCAAGCCTCCAAGTAAGCCTTCAAAGAATATACTTCAAAGAAATATCATTGTCCGAGGAGCTTGAATGGGTGTCAAAGCATGCTAGTGAGAAATCCTGAACCTTAACCATGAAGATATGCTCCTCCAAAGTTGAACTCAGAGAAGTAAGGGAGAAAATTCAACAACTAGAGAAGGGCTCACTCTGGACCCAAACTTAGGAGTATGATTGGGGTTGGTCCAAGAAGTTCTTCAATCTTCAAAATCAGCTACATGTGGCTAAGGATGCATACAACACTTATAGAATTGGCTGGTGTGAACAGATTACTGATCTCAAATGGAAACTTCAGACAGCCAGTGATGAAGTAGCTTAGCTACAAAAGTAACTAGCGAATAATGCCCGAGCTGGCCCCAGTGGAGATTTAAGCGAGCTCGCCTCAATGAAGAATACCTTAGCAAAACTAACTGAGGTGTATGATAAGAACAAGATCGAGCTCCTTCAACTGAGAATTCAAATGACCTACTAGAAAAATGCCATGAAGGATGTCGAAGCTGAGTCCACTATTCTGAGAAAAAGGCTAAGAAAGGTTGAGAAAGACTCCTAGAGAGCTCAGAAGCTACTCGATGAGAGCTTGGCAGATAGGCAAGAACTTGAAGAAAACATGAATGATTTGAAGCATTCTCTTGTAATGGTCGGGGCTGATAGTCCAAAGTCTAAGTAGAACTTCATTTTATTTTATTTTTTATTTTTTTAATTGATCTTGATGACCTCAATAATGAACTTTGTTTAATGAAATAATATTTCTTTCCATCATTCTCCTATGTTCTATCTTGGTTTGATGCTTGTAGGACTCCTTGTTTTCATGTCATACCCGAAGTTGATATTATTTTGAAATAATGATTTCTATTTAGTGTCTCATAGACCAGTCCCCTATGTTTATGAATAAGGGTTTTTTGAACTTATTTAGAAACAAGTACATCTTTCTATCTTGAAACTAAAGGTCTTCACATCTCTCGTAAGGATCTTTATCCATGTTAGGATGAGATTTTCCTCCTATTTCTAACATGGTCAACCTCCATTTTAGGAAATGGAGGCTTTTATATCCCTCATAAGAATCTTCATCTAAGTTAGAATGAGGTTCTCCTCCTGTTCCTAACATGATTAACCTTCTATTTAAGAACCTGCGATCTTCATATCTATCATAGCGGTCTTCACCTACGTTAGGATAAGGTTGACCTTCTATTATTGGGAGCAGTGTTTCAAAGCCAATCATCAGTCTGTTGACGATTGAGCTATTTTATACAATCATATATAAATTATTAATTGAATAAAAATTATTCTAACTTTTTTATCATAAATCTTTCATCTTCTAATGAACTTCTGTCTGTTGTGATGAAGTTCTTAGGACTATTTAGAATCGACAAAGAAGAATTTATCATTTAGTCCTTAAATATGTTCGCAATCAAATAATATATTGTTACCAAGAACGACAACGTTTATCGAGTATAGGTCATTGTGTGCCATATAGGTTAATTATTCTCTTAACCAAAGAGTTTGAAGATACTGGTATGACATGCAGATGAGATGTAGAGATACATCTATACTGAACGTGACCAACTTCAGAACTTTTCTACTATTAAGAATTGCTCTGATGGAATATGGGCATAAGTGTCCCTCCGATCTGAGATCACCATAGTGACTTACAAGCAACTCACTATCCTTTAGTGTCAGACTATCTAAATTTTTAATTCAATAACAGAAGATTTCTGAATATAGTCAAGTACTTGAGGAGTCGATGCGTGAGTCAAGATGGGATTGACCACTCCTTGACTTAGGAACTATGTTCAATAGTATTTCAATTTAGTAAAGCCTTGGCCAGGATAGTCCTAGTGGGGGGTCATAGGACTAATTGCTTTGAGACACAATTTGGATGTATCTTCCAGGATTGATAGTTTAACCCTAAGTCATCCTATGCATAGAGGTCAAAGGGATGAATTATGTGGTAATCATATTCACATAGGTTTTGAATATTGCGATTGCACTATTCGATCTATTCGGACATTGGGTATCAATACTAGATGGTCACTTCGATTAGTATAGAAAATTGATTCCTATGCTACCGGCTTAGGTTCAAACCTATGGGGTTATATACACTAGAGATTCCTACTCGATCTAATAGCTAATCAAGAGAAGTTTAATTAGTGATATGATCACTAATTAACTCAATTTGATTGAGTGATTATTTTTGGATCAGGACCAATTAAATTGGATTCATTTGGATTTGACCTAATTAGATTATAAGTGATCTAATCGTCAAGAAGGTTTAATCCCTAATTTGATTAGAAATTTGGTTTGATTAATTTTTGATTTGATTAGGATCTAACTAAGCCTAATTAAGTCTAAATAAGTTGAGTTTAATCTAGGCCATTTGAATCTAACCAATTTGGATTGGATTGGTTCAATTGGATGACTAATGTAAGACTAGTTTGACTATTCTTCCCATGTACCACATCACCCTTTGATTTGCACCATCCTTTCTCCCTGAGAAAGATGTTTCTCATAAGTTTTTTCATGCAAGGGAGGGCGTGCGTTCTCCCTTCTCATGCACCTTATGGATTGGTTTGATCTAGTTACTAATTGAATTCGAATATGATTTGAATTTGAATGGATAACCACTTGATCTAAACCAACCCCTCATGCCTCCCAAGTTTTGCGCGCTTCTAGAAAATGCTCGATTTTATGGATGTGAAAAAGAGAGGAAGAAAAAAAGAGAGAAAGAAAGGATGATCAGAAAAGAAGTTTCTAACCTTGTGCATGAGCTCTTCTACATGAGAAAAAAATCAAAAAGATAAGAGAGTTCTAAGCGCAAGGGTTTTGGGTGAGAACATATCCTAGAATCTATCTAGGATTTGAGATTTAGATCTATGAGTTACGAGGGCTGTGACTTCATAGATCCAGGTGGAGAACCTCCTCAACTTTTTATCTACATTCATTGGGATCCAGAGCATCCGAAGATGCAATGAAGAAAATTAAAAGAAGTTTGATCTAAATCAGCTATTGAAGGTTTCTGTAGAGCTAGCACTCGGAAGCTCTGCAGAAACTGATCGAGATCAGGGCCATGTGTGGATTACTCATGGAGGTCAGATGCATGTGTGGCTGCATCACGACATTCAGATCTACATAGAGAAGATTAGATTGCTTCATTCTTCTACCATGAAAAGATAACATATTCTGAACACGTAGAGCAATAAAATAGTTTTACTATTGATTTTGTTTTTATTTTTAGATATGCATGGATATATAATACATTAGATCCTATAGTGTGTAGAATTTTTAGATTAGATCTATAGCTTTTCATTATTAATATGATTAATAATATTATTCGCTGTGCATTTATCAAAATAAGTTTTCAAAAGTAGAGCTAGAAATCCTACGTGCTTTCTTCAATTGGTATCAGAGCATCAAGTTCTTTGATGTATTATATATTTATGATTTAAATTATTTTTAGATTAGATCTAAATAATAATTTGATCTAAAAAATAAAACTGATGATCGCACGGACTGTAGGTTATCTTATGGTAAGGTTTACCTCTTATAGTGGAAAGATTATCTTGATACGTTGTGATCTATAAAATTAATCATAAAATTTTAGATTAGATCTAATAATTTTTATGATATATTTAAAGGATTTAATCTAAATTTTATTATGAATTAGTGTTTAAATTATATCTAAATAGTTTCATAAATTTTTATGTAATGTACATAAATTTAGATTAAACCTAATAGGATCTTGGAAAGGTTCTGTTCGCCGATTAAGCCAGCTCTCTCAGAAATTGAGCCAGCTTGATCAATGTGCCAGTCATGATATGATTTCTAGATTGATGCTCCAGCCAGCTCGATTAGAAATCATGTCGGCTTGACTTTAATTCGGGCTAGCTCGGATGGGATCCGAGCCTGCCCGATTGGAACGATGGCCTTCGAGGCCTTCTACCTGAGCTGGCTGTCTTAGAAATTGAGCTAGCTCGATTTCTGCTCGAGCTAGCTCGGATGGGATCCAAGCTAGCCCGACTGAGAAGTTGGTTGAATATCATAATTGGCTAGTTTTATATGATCAAATCTGCATCTAATGCTTGTTTATGAAATAAGCCAATCCATTTTTAAAATAAGTCGACCTATTTAGTGCAATAGTGCTGGAATGTAAAGAATCTTTCAAAATTTTGAAAAATATTTTCAAAATGTCGAACCCCAACCATCAGTCTTAAACTCAATCTTAAATTTAATCGAGAATTAAGCATGATGAATTAGGATATAGAATTATGAATTAAAGATCCTAAGCCATTGATCATAAAATGTGGATTATCGGATTAGTCAAATTAGGTCCATTAATTGGTTAGACCTAAAGTTAGTTAAAGAATGGACTAAATTAGAGTAATTGATCAAATCTAACTAAATATTGAGTTAGATTAGGTCAAGAACTCTTTAGACCAAATTATAATAGTTATAGTTGGTCAAGCCCATGCCCTTAATGAGGACCAAATGGACTTGATTCATGGCTACGTGGTCGAACCTAAAATTGCTAGGTT
Organism: Cocos nucifera; assembly: GCA_006176705.1. NCBI lineage: Eukaryota > Viridiplantae > Streptophyta > Magnoliopsida > Arecales > Arecaceae > Cocos > Cocos nucifera. The sequence goes on from QRFJ01000095.1 coordinate 903,512, forward strand.
GGTCAAATTGAAACTAACGAACCAGATGGTATCTAAGATAAGTCTGGCAGTTCAGACTAGTGATTTCTAATTGGGAGCTACTTGCACTGATTCAGTTTTTAATGAGTTAATGGCATATCCCTTTTACTGATCTCACTTATCTAGCTATCCTGATGAATTAGATTTTGATTAGACCACTTGATGATTTGGACTCACTTATGTCAATTAGGTAAATCAGTTTGACTGATTTAGATGCTGCTAATGCTAGTTTTAATTAGGTCCTTATCGATCTGACTTGGTGAAGTTAGTGGGAGGATCCAAATTGGTTGGTCAATTTTTCTTAAAATTGATTAATAAAATTTTTTAAAATTATTAGATCCTTAAAATGATAAAGTTATAATGATAACTAAGTCATAGTCTTCCATTAAGTTGAATGATAATGAGTCCATTAGTTTAATAATCATTGAAGGTCCAAAGACTTGGTGCTTATTGACAAATGAAATTATCATTCATAATATGATAATTTGGTTGTATCTTTCTAATGATGGTCGGGTTGGCTGACTAAAATTGGGTTTGATCATTTGTTGGTCTGATGCACCAAATGTGGTAATGTTAATAATTGGACCTAACTGAATCTTTTTAGTAGAGGCCAAAGCCTACTAATTAGATTTTTGAGGTAAAAATTAAATTACTAAAAATTATTTACAATTGGTTATGAACCAATCCATAGGTGCACACGGGTTGGTCAACCAAAATTGGACTCGTGTGTAGTCTATGTGGATTCTAGTATCCACTAAGAAATTAGGGATAATTTTTTGAATTGGAGGTAGAGGCTATCGATTCGAATAAAATAGTGGAAGAATCTTTAGACTAAAGTTTAAGTCTTTAGAGTAAATAATTCATATACTAATTAGATCTATGATTTTTTTTTTATGCAGAAATGGCCATTATCTTGTCGCTCCGATCATTGTTGGACAATGATAAACTCATGAAATTCAACTTCGATAGCTGGTATCAAAAGTTCAAGATTGTCTTGGAGCATGCACAGATCTTGTATGTATTAATTGATCCAGCACCTAAGGAGCCAGCTCCGAATGCTAGAGGAGCAGTCCGAGATATTTACCAAAAATAGCTTAATGACCACACCACCGTTCAGTGCATCATGCTGGTGGCAATGAATGACAAGTTTAGCTATAGGTTTGAAAATGCCCAGTCCGAGGAGATGCTTCAAATATTGAATGACTCTTTTGGCATGCCTGACGATGTTGAAAGGCACAAAACTAGTTATGCCATTTTCAATGCTCGTATCAAGGATGGGGTGTCAGTCACTAATCATGTATTGTACATGATCGAGATGATTGAATGCTTGAGTAAGCTAGATTTTTTTCTGCATGAGCAGCTCGGGAAGGATGTGATCCTAAATTCTTTGCCCAAGTCCTTCCTCTCTTTCCTTATTTCAAAATGACAAAGCCTGTAATGAACTACCATGGGTTATTGGGGTTGCCACAGAACTTTGAGAAGGATCACCAGCTCTAAAAAAAGTCAGTGAATGTAGTGAGAGGATCTTCTTCTAGTCGATCCTTTAAGAAAGAGAAGAAGAATAATAAGAAGGTACAGTCGCATGTTGGGATGTCTGCACAGGATCAGACCAAGAAGCATAAGCTTGACCAAAGCCATGCGGAGAGTTTCTTTTGCAAGAAGCGGAGGCATTGGAAGAGGAACTATCCTTAGTACATTGCTACGTTAGATCCGAATAGGCCGAGGAGGAAGCAAGTAGTTACTGCGCAAGGTAATAACACCTTGCAACTTCTCAATTTGTGATACTACTACCTGGGTATTAGATACCGAAAGTTCTTATCATATTTACATTTTGATATAGGATTTATAGGTTAGTAGGAGATTTGGTAAAGGTGAGAGATTTCTGAACATTGGAGATGAAAGATAAGTTCTACTTCTAGCTTTAGGAATCATGAATCTCGATAAAGAAATTTTTGTTCAAGTTTTTTATTAAATGTAATTTCTATAGGCCTTTTGGCCAAGAACAGTTATTAGTTTTCAATAAAAGTAAATTTTTATGATATCATTTTGAATGGTATTATAATTTATGTTGAATAATTGAATAACAAAATATATGTATTATCACAGCCTATTAATATAGTCCAGTTCCTCGATAAATGCTCTAGATTTGATGATGTGTCAAATGTCTACCTTTGGCACTATAGGCTAGATCATATTAACAAGAATAAAATAAATAGGTTGGCTCAAAAAAAAATTTTGAGGTCAGTGATTGTGAATTACTTCCGATCTGTGAGTCCTGTCTCCTTGGAAAGATGACCAAGTCATCTTTTACTGAAAAAGATGAGCGAGCTAGTGAACTCTTAGGTCTAGTACATACCGATGTATGTGGACCCATGAGCATAAGTGCTAGAGATGGATATTTCTACTTATAACCTTTACGGATGACCTATCGAGGTATGGGTATGTCTATTTAATGAAGCATAAGTCGGAGTCGTTTGAAATGTTCAAACTATTCTATAATGAGGTAGAAAAGTAAACTAGAAATTGTATTAAAACTCTTCGATCTGATCGAGAAAGTGAGTAACTTTCTAATAAATTTTTGACATATCTTGAAGAAAATGAGATTCGCTCTCAATGGACTCCTCTTGGAACACCACAACATAATAGTATGTCTAAAAGAAGGAATCAGATCCTATTGGACATGGTTCAATCTATGATGAGATTTGTCGATCTGCCGATCTTCCTCTAGAGATATGCGCTCGAGATAGCTTGTCATATTCTGAATAGGATTCTGAGTAAGTCTGTTTCTAAAATGCCATATGAGATGTGGACAGGATGTAAGCCAATAGTCTCGTACCTTAGGATCTGAGGGTGTTCGGCTTATGTCAGACGTTTAGCAATGGACAAGCTTGGACCTAGGTCTGACATGTGTAGCTTTATAGGATATCCAAAAGAGACCAAAGGATATTACTTCTATCTTGCTGATAAGCAGAAAGTGTTTGTTAGTCTTAAGGTAGTCTTTTTAGAAAAGGAGTTTCTTGGTGAAGGGACTAATACCCTCTAAGATCAAGCTTGAGGAACTTCAACAAGTAAAAGAACTGACACAAGTAGCTAAACCTGAATTGAATTTGATTTGATCAAACTCGGAGCCTATTGAACCTACACCCTTAAGGCGATCTGGTAGAGTACCATGTCAGTCAGATAGATACTATGATTTTTTAGTTTGGGATGGTGATCCTATCAAACTTGATGAGAACGATGAGGATCTGATCACCTACATGAATGCAATGCAGAGATCCAACTCTAAAAAATAGCTTGAGATCATGCAATCCAAAATGGAGTCCATGAAGGTCAATGATATATAAACATTAGTTGATCCATCCGAAGGGATAAAATCCATAGGATGTAAGTGGGTCTTCAAAAGAAAAAATGGGTGCAAATGAAAAGGTGAAGACCTATAAAGTCCATCTGATTGCCAAGCAATATCGTTAATGTTATTGTATAGACTATGATGAGATATTTTTTTCTATAGCAATGATCAAGTCCATTTGGATCATGCTTATGATAGCTGCACATCTGAACTATGAAATTTGATAAATGGATGTGAAAATATCTTTTCTAAATGGAGAGCTGGCTGAAGAGGTGTATATGATACAACCTAAAGATTTAACATCCATAGATGAGTTTAAGGTGTGCAAGCTTCAAAGATCCATTTAAGGATTGAAGCAGGCATCTCAGAGTTGGAACATATGTTTTGATAGGATGATCAAGATATATGGCTTTGTTAAGAATGAAGAAGAGTCCTGCGTATATAAGTCAGCAGTTGTATTCCTTATTTTGTATGTTGATGACATTCTTTTAATCAAAAATGATGTCCCTACATTACAAGGAATAAAGATTTGGCTGTCGTCATAGTTCTCCATGAAGGATCTAAAAGAAGCTTCCTACATCCTAGAGATGAAGATCTATAGAGATAGATCTAAAAGATTGCTTTAGTTGTCCCAGTCTATGTATATTGACACTATGCTAAAGAGGTTTAGTATGGAGAATTCCAAGAAGGACTATCTACCGATAGGCCATAGAATTTTTTTCTCAAAGAAAAATTATTCGACAACATCTAAAGAGAGAGAGTGTATGAGTAGAATTCTATATACTTTGGTAGTGGATTTTATTATATACGCCATGACATGTACATGATCAGATGTGGCATACTCACTAGGAATAGTGAGTAGATACAAATCTGATCTAGGAAAGAATCATCGAAAGGTTGTTAAAACCATCCTGAAGTATTTGAAAAATACTAAGGACCAGTGGCTTGTTTATGGTAAGTCAAACTTGAGACTTGTGAGGTTTACAGACTCTAGTTTTTAGTCTGATCATGATGACAGCAAGAGTGTATCGGGATATGTGTTTATCCTTAATAGTGGTGCTGTTTGTTGAAAAAGTTTCAAGCAGTACACCATGGCCGATTTAGTATGCAAGGCAGAATATGTTGCTGTATCAGATGCTGTCAAAGAAGCGGTGTGGCTAAAGAAGTTCATCACCAAGCTTGGAGTAGCACTTTCTCTTGATGGTCTAGTTCTGCTCTTCTATGATAGCTTTGGAGCCATAGCTCAGGCGAAGGAATCGAAGGTATACTAGTGGACGAAGCATATTCTGCGCCATTTTTATCTTGTTTGGGAGATCGTGGATCAAGGTGACATCGATCTTTAAAAGATCGACGAAAAGGAGAACTTGGCTAATCCATTCACTAAAGCCATTATGGTGAAGGAGTTTGACGACTTCAAATAAAAAATGGGTATACGATGCTGCATCGATTGACTTTAGGCCAAGTGGAAGATTATTGGAAATAGTATCCTAAAGCCAATGTTAGCCTGTTGATGATTGAGCTATTTTATATAATTATATATAAATTATTAATTGAATAAAAGTTATTCTGACTTTTTCATCATAAATCTTTCATCTTCTAATGAACTCCTATCTATTGTGGTGAAGTCCTTAGGACTATTTAGAATCGATAAAAAAGGATTTATCATTTAGTTCTTAAATATGTTCGTGATCAAATGATACGTTGTTATCAAGAATGATAATGTTTATCAAGTATAGATCATTGTATACCATATAGGTTGGTTGTCCTCTTAACTAAGGAGTATGGAGATATTGGTATGGCATGCAGGTGAGATGTAAGGGTACATCTACACTGAATGTGATCAACTCTAGAGCTTTTTTGCTATCAAGAATTGCTCTAATGGAATATGGGCATAAGTATCTCTCTGACCTGAGATCACCACGGTTACTTTTAAGCAACTCACTATGCTTTGGTGCTGGACTATTTGAATTTCTAATTCAGTAATGGAAGGTTTTTGGGTATAGTCAGGTACTTGAGGAGTCGATGCATGAGTCAAGATGGGATTGACCACTCCTTGACTTAGGAGCTGTGTTCAATAGTATTTTAATTTTGTAAAGCCTTGGCTAAGGTAGTTCTAGTGAGGGATCACAGGACTAATTGTTTTGAGATACGATTTGGATGTATCTTACAAGATTGATAGTTTAACCCTAAGTCATCCTATGCATAGAGGTCAAAAGGATGAATTATGTAGTAACCATATTCATATAGACTCTGAATATTGTGATTGCACTATTTAGCTTATTCGAACATTAGGTACCATTGCTAGATGGTCACTTCGATTAGTACAGAAAATTGATTTCTATGCTATCGACTTAGGTTCGAACTTGCGGGATCATACACACTAGAGATTCCTACTCGATCTAATGACTGATCAAGAGAAGTTTAATTAGTGATTTGATCACTAATTAACTCAATTAGATTGAGTAATTATTTTTGGATCAAGACCAATTGAATTGGATTCATTTGGATTTGACCCAATTAGGTTATAAGATGATCTAATCATCAAGAAGGTTTAATCCTTGATTTGATCAGAAGTTTGGCATGATTAATTTCTTATTTGATTAGGATCTAACTGAGCCTAATTTTCCTAATTAAGCCTAAATAAATTGGATTTAATTTGGTCCAGTTAGGCCTAACCAATTTGAATTGGATTGGTTCAATTGGATGAGTAATGTAAGACTAGTTTGACTACTCTTCTGATGTGACACATTATCCTTTGATTTGCACCATCCTTTCTCCATGAGAAAGATGTTTCTCATAAGTTTTTTCATGCAAGGGAGGGCGTGCGTTCTCCCTTCTCATGAGCCTTATGAATTGGTTTGATCTACTTACCAATTGAATATGATTAGGATTTGAATTTGAATGGGTAACCACTTGATCTAAACCAACCCCTCATGCCTCCTAACTTTTGTGCACTTCTATAAAATGCTGAATTTTATGGATGTGAAAAAGAGAGGAAGAGAGAAAGAGAGAAAGAAAGGAAGATCAGAAAAGGAGTTTCTGATCTTGTGCGTGAGCTCTTCTACATGAGAAAAAAATCAAAAAGAAAAGAGAGTTCTGGGTGCAAGGATTTTGGGTGAGAGCATACCCTAGAATCTATCTAGGGTTTGGGATTTAGATATGTGAGTTACGAGGGTTGTAACTTCATAGATCTAGGTGGAGAACCTCCTCAACTTCTCATCTACATTCACTAGGATCCAGAGCATCCGAAGATCCGATGAAGAAAATCAAAAGAAGTTTGATCTAAATCAGTTGTTGAAGGTTTCTCAAGAGCTAGCACTCGGGAGAAACTAATCGAGATCAGGGCCTCATGTGGATTACCCATGGAGGCTAGATATGTGTGTGGCTACATCATGGCATTCAGATTTACACAGAGGAGATCAGATTGCGACGTTCTTCTACTATAAAAAGATAACATATTCTGAACATGTAAAGTAGTAAAATAGTTTTACTAATGATTTTATTTTTATTTTTAGATATGCATGCATATATAATACATTAGATCCTATAGTGTAAAGGATTTTCAAATTAGATCTATAGTTTTTCATTATTAATATGACTAATAATATTATCTATTATGCATTTATCAAAAAAAGTTTTCAAAAGTATAGCTAGAAATCTTGTACGCTCCCTTCACCTGTTTCTAATGTGGTTAATATTTCGCTTAAGAATTGGAGGGCCTTCACCATCATACTCCTATTTAGGAACCAGAAATCTTCATATCTCTCACAAGGATCTTCACACACATTGGGATGAGGTCCACCTTCTATTTCTAATATGATTAACCTTCTGTTTAAGAATCGGAGGCCTTCACCCTCACTAAGACGAGCTTAACCTTCTGTTTAAGAATCAAAGATTTTCATATCCCTCATAAGGGTCTTTACCCATGTTAAGATGAGGTTCACCTCTTGTTCCCAATGTGGTTAACCTTCTGTTTAAGAACTGGAGGTCTTCACCCTCGTTAAGATGAGGTTAATCTTCTATTTAAGAATTGGAGGCCTTCATATCCCTCATAAGGGTCTTTACCTATGTTAAGACAAGGTCTACCTCTTATTCTTAACATGGTTTACCTCTTGTTTAAGAACCAAAGGCCATCACCCTTGTTAAGATGAGGTTAACCTCCTGTTTAAGAATTAGAAGTCTTCGTATCTCTCGTAAGGGTCTTCACCCATGTTAGGATGAGGTCCACCTCCTATTTCTAATATAGTTAACCTTCTGTTTAAGAATCAGAGATTTTTATCCTCGTTAAGATGAGGTTAATCTCCTGTTTAAGAATCAGATGTTAGATGTATGCTTTATAAGCCAGTTTGGCCGATACTTGTAATATATTCTATAGGCATAATTTATAATTTTGACCTATTATTAATAAAATTTGGATTATTCTTTCAATCACATCTATATATTGTATATCTATGATTCATCCATTGGATTAACAAGTATGGGATAATACAAATTCTCAAGAGTTGAGAATTTGAAACAAGTGTTATCATAATTAACTCATAAACTATTTTCGATCATAGGATCATCATAAGGATAATGATCGATATGAATGATTGGTGTACAATCACTTTCTTAGGATAGATGAGTCTTAAATCTATGGTATGAAGACACCGGAGCGAAAGTATAGATGCTTGTTAAGAATAAGGGTATTGAGCATGACCAACTTCGAGCAGTCATAAGAAAATCTATCTTCTCATCAATGACTTGCTCGTTGCTGTAGTTGTATGTCTGATTCTTTGACCTGAGATGCATTGATAGTTCATCTTGAGGGTGTTATAGTTTGACTATACCATAACTCAGTCTTCTAGCCATTTAGAATCCCGAGGTATATGTTGACTATAGCATGTTCATTGTAGGAATTGAATCGCTCTAAGATGGGATCGATCAACCTCGATAGAGAAGAAGTAGTCCTATGGTGATCATGAGATTGAGTCCTAAAACCCATGGCCATCATAGTGTGAAATAATAGAAACAAGTTTTTATTAGGATTTCACATCAGATTCGAATCAATTGATTCAATCATATGACAAGTATTGGGTTTGATGAGTCAATCTTAATCTAGATCCAGTCTAGACTCATCATAGAAGAATCAAATCACACGATAGCTGCACTGAGAGATTTTTTTTCAGTTCTGATGGATTGCCACCACATACTGATAGGTATCACTAGTGGATTATAGGATCAATTAGAATTATCTCCATAATCGATAATTCTAATTGGATGAATCAAAAAGAGTTTTGGTTCATTAAAAGAAATTTTGATGATGTCAATGATAGAGATCATCATATGTCCCATTACAATATAGAATTAAATCTATGGGGTTATACAAACAAGGGTTTGGATCTAGATGTTATCAATTGGACTTAAGAAGTCCAATTGATTTGGATTTAATCTAATTAGGTTCAAGGATATCATGCTAGCATATGATTGGATCTAACTTTCTCATGCATTTGATTTTCTGATTGGTTTGGACCTAGTTAAATTAGAATTGGTTTGTCCAAAACCCTCTTTTGGACTTGTCCTAATCTGATTAGGGACATGTCCTAATGTCCTAATGGATAAGCTTAAGGGGGCGCCAAGTGTTTGCGCCTCCCTCCTCTATTGACCAAGTCTTGCGCATGAGGAGAAGGGGTGCATGCCCCCTAGAATTTCTTTAAAGGCACACACCCCTAGATATCCTTCTTAGAGAGAGGAGGGTGCACACCCATTCCTAGCGTGTGCCCCTTAGAGATAAGGATAGAGAGTGAGGGAGTTAGGGAGGTTGGTGTTTGATTTAATTTGAACTCATTTGACTTGTTCGAATAGAGTTCAAATTAAAATCAAACTCATGGAGAATTTTATCTAGGCACCCACCACCTTATCTAGATAAGGTGGCATGCACCAGAGGGCCTTTTTTGTGTGACAAAAAGCCCTAAAAATTTAGAAGGGGCGCCAAGCATGGTTGAGGAGTCCTTCTGCTTCTAAAACTTTGATTTGTTCAAAATCTAGAAGCCCTAGAACTCTAGGTCTCTTGTTTTTTTTATAAATAGGAGACTAGGTCAAAGGGTTTAATTATCTGATCTACCCATTGTGAAGCTCTACTACATTCTCTCTATGCCTCCTCTCTTCTGCAAATTCTCTCTCTTCCTCCCTCTCTCCCATGCCCAAGTGTTGGGCTGATTGCAACTTCGAGGGTCGAAGTGCAGTTCATGCAAGAAGAAGAAGGAGATCGATCGTATGTCGATCGAAGTGCTGCCAGTGATCGGATCAAAGGCAGAAGAAGAGATTCTAGATCTGATTTTCAAAAATTAGATCATGCAAAGTGGATACCGATAGAGGCAGGGCGCATGCACGGCTTGAAGGCAAACCTCAAAACCAAATTAAGATCATCGTAGTAGGAAGATTGTCTACCCACAACAAGTGGTATTTCTAATATCCACTGCATGTTTATTTCTAGGTTTACACAATCAAATCTAAGAACTCTTAGATTAGATCAGATTGAAGAAAATTTTAAAATTTCGCTGCTTCAGATCCAATTAGATCGGGCGGATCTAAAAGATCCTTCAACTGGTATCAGAGCCAGGTTCTAGGTTCAGAGATCTAAATTGTGTAGATCTAGATTAGTTTTTTGATGAGATCAAAATGTTATGAATTTTAAATTGAATGAGATGTAATTTAAATTGATACATGAGATGTACGCAAAGCATGATTAGATTAGATCAAGTCTCATATATATGATATATGCTATTGATCTAATTCTATTAGTAGTAGTAAATATTTTCTGATTGAGGTAGTCCTCTTGGCTGTCCAATCATAAGAGTAAGAATGGCTTTAAAGATCCTTAGTTTTCATTTGATAGGGTGCTCTTATGGTGTGTAGGGGTGCTACATGATTATCCTCATGAAGAAGAAAATAAAACTTACTTAATACTAAACCCTAAATCCAAAAACCCTAGGATCTATTTTCATATTTTGTTTTGAACCCCATTACACTTAATTAATATTTAAGTTATGAAATCAATTAGATCTAAAAATGAGAATTAAGATCTAAGACACTTTCATAATATATTGATTTAGGGTATGGGTAGCTTGATTAGGTCTAGCTTGAGCGGTTTGATCAAACTGAATCAAGAGTTGATTAGGATGGGATCAAGAGTGCTCAAATTGATCAGCCCAATAGTTGTAAGTTTGGTTAAAATTAATTAATAGCCATATATTATCGATCACTTCAAAGACCTAATCTGGCTTCGCGATTCGAGCTTGGATTGTAGGCGAAGTTGATCAATTCTGATTCAACAAATTAGTATCTAAGGTAAATCCGATAGATACGACCAGTGGTCTTTAATTGAAAGCGACTCATCTATGATTTATCTAAGGTGAGTTAATGGCCTATCTTTCCTATCGATCCTACTTACCTGGCCAATTGGGTCAATCTAGTTCTATATTGGGTTGCTAATGATTCAAGCTAACCCATGCCACTAGGTTAGTCATAACTATTAAGACCGCTGGACTTAATATTTTACAGAAAAATTTTAATTTTTCAAGATTGATTGTTCTTGACTGGATACAGTGGCTTAGTTGCATAGGAAAGATGCAACTATAGCTATTAGGCATGAGATACTATAGATTAGAGGAAGGGTTGGGCTCAATATTTTAAATATGGTGAGGGTCTCAATTATGAATCCATTTCATGCAAATAGTGGGTCTGACTTAACTAAGGAGTGGAGGAATATTCTGGGCATGATGAACTTAATGAATTAGAGACTAAAGTTGGCTGCAATATATTTAGAGAAATATTAAACAAGAGTTATCCACTCATTGATTGATTCATCATCAATAACTATTAAATGAGGTAGTGAGCTAGTCGGTGGAACCATAGTACCTATAAAAATCTTTGATTGTGGAGATTTTCTTATCTCTTTTAAGAAAGTATAGAAATCTAAAAAATAGTAGGAGCCCTAATTTATTTTTAAAATAAAATATCTAAAATAAATTGGTTAAGTCATAATATGAAATCTAACTAAAAACTTTGACTCTCTACAGAAAACATATCTGCTTCCAACCCCTTAGCCACGATTTTAGAAACCAACTGATTGATCGGATCCAATTTCAAGGATTGGCTCTAGAACTTGAAAATTATTTTAATTTCTAAAAAGCTGACCTATGTCTTAGACCAGAACCTTCTTCCTCTCCCAGCCCATCCAACTGCTGATCAGAGAGCATCTAATGAGAAGTGGCTAGATGATGACAACAAGATCAGGTGTTATGTGTTGGCATTGATGTCAAACAAGTTGCAGCATGAACATGAGGATATGAAGACTACCAATCAGACGTTGGCTGATTTGCAAGAGTTGTATGGTGAGTAGAGTCGCACAACACGCTATGAAGTGTCTAAGTGACTCTTCAAGATGTAGATGTGTGATGGGCAATCGATCGATAATCATTGCTTGTCGATGATCAAGAACCTGGAGGAGCTTACACTACTATAAAAAAGGGCTACGGCAGTGGTTCATAACCACTACCATAGTCCAAAAAATTGCTGCCATAGCCTATGACAGTGATTTTCTAACCACTGCCACTACGGCCATCGCCATAGCTCTATGGCAGCGATTATTTAAACCACCGCCATAGATGGTCTATTGCAGCGGTTTATAAACTACTGCAATATATGGATCTATAGCAGTGGTTATATAACCGTTGCCATAGGTTATCTATAGCAGCGATTACATAACCACTACCATAGATAATCTATAGCAGTAGTTTCTTAACCACTCTCATAGATCAAATGCAGCGGTTGGCATCGTTATCACCATGGACCTATGATAGTAGTTGGCACGAATATGACAATGGTTATAAAACCATTATCGTAAATCTTTTTATAATTAAAAAAATTAAAATTTTTATTTTTTTATATATTTTACCTGATAAATATAGATATATATGATGCATGCTAATTTACAGCTATGGCGAGTGCACCAGTCGATCAAGTAATAAAGTGAATGAGTATCATCCCTAGAGGATTGGAAAATAAGTACTGAAAAGCTCTTTCCTATACTTTATTTAGAAGATCGATTTATGAGAATAAGAAATTAAAGAATAAAATAAAAAATAATTAAAATTTTTTTTAAGAAAATAGAGAGAGTGTAAATTATTAGGATTTTAAACTCAAGAACAATGGATTACTAAGGCAATTAGTTCACCAACTCAGTCAATATAATATTCAGATTTTTAGATTAATTTTATTTCATGTGACGGTGGAGTCTCCTAATTTATTCACTATCCTTTGGTCCAGGCATAGCAAAACTATCAATATTTATTAATTACCCTTTGGTCTAGGTGTAATTTAAATAAATATTAATGCATTAAGTTTTGTGAAACTTTCTAATTAAAATATGCTGCGTCCAAAGCGCACTAAAATTTTCGCATGCATATGAATTCTAATTTGATTCATAATATAAGGTATATAATCAAGAAGCATTAACATAGACGTACTTGGTCCGTAACATCTATGTTCATCAGATCAATTAGAAGATGGCCAGTAATCTAAAAGCATTAAGATTAGATTTATATACTCCTCATGAATAAAATTTAAAAATAATCACACTGAATATTGCATCAAAAGAGTGGCTACACCTTAGCCTTAGTAAAATAAAATTTAGTTCATGATAACAAAAATAAAATAAAATAAAAAGCATAGAGAAATTAGACTGTTTGATTGTTGAAATTGATTGTCTGTTGCTTTTGGTGTGGAGAACTTGGCGAAGAAGAAGATGCTCCTTGATCGATGTCTTGATTGTCGAAAAAAAATCAAAAACTCTTTTTTATTTCTCACAAATCACTCTTCTCTTTCTACCTCTCTCCTCTCTTTTTCTTTTTGTTTTTCTTTTTCTGATTTCTCTCTCTCTCTCTGTCTTTGTCTCTCTCTATCTCTCTCTCCTCTCTCCTTTATTTTTCACGACAATAGTAGGATTTTATAGATAAAGAGTTTGATTTCCCCCCAAAATCCATCAAAAATTAGGTTTAAGACTCCCAAAATAACTCAAATTAAGATTTGGATAATTCTGCCCTTTAGATGTTGATCAAACGGTTCAAAAACCACTCAAAAACCTCTTAAAATAACCCAGATCAAGTCGAATTTTATGCCAGCCGTTGGATCAACCATTGGATTGAATCTGGGCTATCCGATCGCATAGAAAGAAGCCTTTTGATCTTTAGTTTATCGTCGGGATGAATCTCAGCCATTGGATCTCGATCGAGAGCTACGGATGCCGTCCATCAGCGCCTTCGTTTCGACCGTCCGATCAAGTTTCAGTGAATGCCGCCCATTGGATCAGACAAAATTTCCAAATTACCCTTCGTAGACCATCCGCAAGCCCGATGTTGCATGGACCACTGCATTCTTCAGCCAATCAGAGCACGCTTTATGCTTTGAAATTCTCGAATTGCCCTTTAGATGGTCCACCGTGTGCCGCAAAAAATGTTGACGTCATTTTGACGTCAGCGTTGCATCGATGGGTCGGTTTGCTATTTCGGTCGAACCGGGCCGAACCGCTGAACTGATTTGAACTGAACCAAATTTTTTTTTCTTTTTTTTTTTTAAATTTAATTTTGGGCTCGTTTGAAGTCTGTTTTGCCTGAAATTTATTTCATCTAAATCAGAAAAATAAGATCTTCACGTTGGTTGCCTTCTTTTCGATATAAGATTAATAAAAATATCAATTTCTAAAGAAATAAATTAATTTATTTTATAATTTAATACTTTTATTAGTATACTTTTACCACTTATCACACCCCCCAACTTAGTCATTGTTAGTCCCTTAGCAATGTTTTGTTTAATACCATGTTTTAATAAGATTATCTATCACAAAGATAAAATCTAAGACTAAAAGTCAAAAAGTTTAAAAAATACTGCTAACTAAGCATTGAGCTTCAGAAGTAAATTTTTCAGTCAATACAATTAAAAACTTTCTTAGAGTACATCAAAGATCTATAGCACTCGTGTTTGTGATGACTAACTTTAGCATTTCAGTATTAAATTAAAAGAACAAAAGTATCTTCTCTTATCACCTATTTTGGTCAATTTTTTATACATTTTCAATGTTATAATCATAAATTAAGGTAGCTTTCACACTGCCTTTCTCTTCTCTCTCTTTTTTTTTTTTTTACTGTGCTGAGCATCCTGGCCTTTTCTTCACCATTTTACGTGAATTTTCACACTTGACCTAGGTGTAGAGACCCAGTTACTAGGCTTTGAGCAACCCACATATACTCTGTCTTTTGCACTTTATTTATAGGCAGATAGCTCTTTTCTTAAATTCAAATTTTTTTGATTAGAATGTATATTAATTACCAATTTTTAGTGATAATTGAATCCTCAGTTGGCCTTATAATCAATACCTACTTTATCTTGTTAATGTGCATGTGCAATTAGAAGTGCCAATAATCTTTTAATGACCTAAGTAGGCTGCTAAAAGTTGACCAACTAATCTACTTCTTTAACTCATTACATTCATTAGCAAATAATTCTATCTTTTATCACTTATCCAGTTTATCTTGCTCAAGATTTTCTTCTTGATACATGGTTTTTTTTTTTTAACTTATTCTACATTGTCTTAAAGGAGAAAGAAAAATAAAGGGTGCAATAAAAGATAGGAAGGAATACACCTGATTTGGTTTAGTCTGGTTCTTTGGAGCTTTGAAATTTTGCTTGAGTTCTCATTGATTTTTCTGCAAAATTGAAAATACACACTAGAGCAGTAAAAGAGCAACCATAAATTACTGAAAAATAAAAGAGAAAAATGATCAAAACTAAAAAGAAAAGAAATAACCTATCTAGTAGTTCTGATTTATAGTCTTCAGCTTGACTTTCTTTGAATTCTAAAGTGGATCAATCTGGTGCCACTTCAATTAGAATACTTTCATGTTTGATTGCGTCCTCTTTCAATTTGACATTGCTCGCTTTTATAGTCTCAAACCTATTTTCTATAGAATTCTCATATAATGGATTATCAATAATATCAATTAGAAAATAAGTTTGATTATCATCAGTTTGTTTAGTATCTTTGAAAACATTAAAAGTAACTTGTTCATCTTGGACTCTAAGAATTAATTTTTCTTGTTGAACATCTATTAAAGCTCCTCCAGTAGCTAAAAAGGGTCTCCCTAAAATAAGGGGTACATCATAATCTTCTTTCATATCAAGAACAATAAAATCAATAGGAAAAATAAACTTGTTTACCTTTACCAAGACATCCTCCACTATACCTCTTAGATATTTAATGGATCTGTCGGCTAATTGAAGAGTAATAGTGGTAGGCTTTGGTTCTCCTAGACCCAGCTTTCTGAAAATAGAAAAAGGCATGAGATTAATGCTTGCTCCTAAATCATATAAAACTTTATCAAAACTACAATCACCAATAATGCAGGGGATAGTAAAACTCCCTGGATCTTTTAACTTCTATGGTAATTTATTTTGAAGTATTGCTGAGCATTCTTCATTCAAATTTATTCTCTCATGCTCCTTCAGCTTTTTCTTATTTGTTAAGATTTCTTTGAGAAACTTGGCATACCTGGGCATTTGAGTAATAACATCTACAAAAGGAATATTAATATGTAAATTCTTTAGAATTTTGAAAAAGTTAGAAAATTTTTTATCTGGATGCTGTATTTGTCTCTATGAGAATGGTAGTGGTGGCACATAGGGCTTCACATTTGGATCAGCAAATCGTATACCTGGAGACCATCCATCTACTGGTTGTTTTGGTGATTGATGAATTTTAGTTGATGATTCTTTATTTGTAGTTGGCTCTTCAGTCTCATTCTTCTGATGTGGCTCCTCCAGCTTTGTACCACTTCTTAGGGTGATAGCATTGACTTGCTCCCTTGGATTTGTCTTCATATTGCTTGGCAAGGATCCTTGAGGTCTCTCGGAGATTATCTTAGCCATTTGACCTATTTGCATCTCCAAGTTTTGAATTGCTGCTATTTGGTTCTGTCTAAGTTTGGCTTCTAAATTTTTTATAGTTGCTTCTTGGTTTTGTATAAATTTGACCATCAGCTCTTCCATGTTGGACTTCTTTTTAGGTACTTGGAATCCTGGGGGTGGCTGTTGTGCTGCATTTTGATTGCTCCATGAGAAATTTGGGTGCTGCCTCCACCCTTGATTGTATGTGTTGGAGTAGGGATTGTTTTGTTATGGCCTAAAAAAATTACCAATATAATTAGCTGTATCAGTTGTTTTAGCAAAAGGATTACCTATCTGGCAATTACTCGTATCATGTCCTCCTCCACACAGGTCACAAGTAGTGCTCTGAATATGCATAGTTGTTCCCTTTAAGTTGTTGACTTCGGCTCTAAGGGCTGCAATTTCAGTCAGTAAGGTTGGCACGCAATCTACTCCCTGCACAGTTGCTAGTCTTTTTGGCATCATACATTCTGTCTACCATTGATAGCTATTTGATGCCATCTCATCGATCAGATCGAAAGCTTCTTCCTCCATTTTTTGATTAATGGTTCCTCCTACTGCTGCATCAATCATAGAATAATTAGTAGGAGATAAACCATTACAGAAAGTTTATACCTGAAGCCATAAGGATAGTTGATGATGTGGACATCTCCTCAGCAGTTTCTTGAAATGCTCCAAAGCCTCATATAGTGTCTCCATATCCATCTGCATAAAGAAAGTAATATCGTTGCGCATCTTGGCAGTCTTGGAAGGTAGAAAGTACTTGGCTAAGAATTTTTGGGCTAGGACATCCCAAGTTGTGATAGAACCTATAGGAAGAGAATGAAGCCAACTCTTAGCTTTGTCCCGCAAAGAGAAAGGAAATAACCTTAATCTAATAGCATCATCCGACACCCCATTAATTTTAAAAGTATTGCAAAGTTCAAAAAAATTAGAAATATGGGCATTCGGATCATCATGCACGTGTCCACTGAATTAGATAGTTGATTGAATCATTAGGACCATCGCCGATTTTTTTTCGAAGTTGTTTGCTCGCATTGGTGGTCTCCTGATGCTCGAAGCTGCATTGACTATAGATGGTGTGATGTAATTATTTAATGGACGATGTACTGGTCGAATAGCTTCATGCTATCCTTCGGTCGCCATATCCAATCCTAGATTAATGTCGTTAGGATCTTCAGCTACCATATTTCTTTCTTGTTATAGTCTTCTAATGGTCCTTTCAATTTCTGGATCTAAAGGTAGTAAGTTATTATGTCCAGTACGTGTCATGCAATGAATAATTTTTTTAAATAATAAAAATTAAAAATAAATTTTTAAAGTAAAGCTAGGATCAAAATTTTAATATTATTTTAGACACAATCCCCGGCAACGACACCAAAAACTTGATGCGTGCTAATTTATAGCTATGGCAAGTGCACCAGTCAATCAAGTAATAAAGTGAATGAGTAGAGTATCATCCCTAGAGGATTGGAAAATAAGTACTGAAAAGCTCTTTCCTATGCTTTATTTAGAAGATCGATTTATAAGAATAAAAAATTAAAGAACAAAATAAAAAATAATTAAATTTTTTTTTAGGAAAATAGAGAGAGTGTAAATTATTAGGGTTTTAAACTCAAGAACAATGGATTACTAAGGCAATCGGTTCACCAACTCAATCAATACAATATTCAGATTTTTAGATTAATTTTATTTCATGTGACGGTGGAGTCTCCTAATTTATTCACTACCCTTTGGTCCAGGCATAGCAAAACTATCAATATTTATTAATTATCCTTTGGTCCAGGTATAATTTAAATAAATATTAATGCATTGGAGTTTTGTGAAACCCTCTAATTAAAATACGCTGCATCCAAAGCGTACTAAAATTTTTGCATGCATATGAATTCTAATTTGATTCATAATACAAGGTATATAATCAAGAAGTATTAACATAGATGTACTTGATTCGTAACATCTATGTTCATCAGATCAATTAGAAGATGGCCAGTAATCTAAAAGCATTAAGATCAAATTTATATACTCCTCATGAATAAAATTTAAAAATAATCACACTGAATATTGCATTAAAAGAGTGGCTACACCTTAGCCTTAGTAAAATAAAATTTAGTTCATGATACCAAAAAAAAAAATAAAAAGCATAGAGAAATTAGATTGTTTGATTGCTGAAATTGATTGTCTATTGTTCTTGGTGTGGAGAACTTGGCGAAGAAGAAGATGCTCCTTGATCGATGTCTTGATTGTTGAAAAAAAAAATCAAAAATTCTTTTTTATTTCTCACAAATCACTCTTCTCTTTCTACTGCTCTCCTCTCTTTTTCTTTTGTTTTTCTTTTTCTAACTTCTCTCTCTCTATCTTTGTCTCTCTTTATCTCTCTCTCCTCTCTCCTTTATTTTTCATAATAATAGTAGGTTTTTATAGATAAAGAGTTTGATTTTCCCCCAAAATCCATAAAAAATTTGGTTTAAGACTCCCAAAACAACTCAAATTAAGATCTAGGTAATTTTGCCCTTTAGATGTTGATCAAACGGTCCAAAAATCACTAAAAAATCCCTTAAAATAACCCAGATCAAGTCGGATTTCATGCCAGTCATT
Source organism: Cocos nucifera (assembly GCA_006176705.1). Lineage (NCBI taxonomy): Eukaryota > Viridiplantae > Streptophyta > Magnoliopsida > Arecales > Arecaceae > Cocos > Cocos nucifera. The sequence goes on from QRFJ01000095.1 coordinate 922,455, forward strand.
GGATCAACCGTTGGATTAAAACTGGGCCATCCGATCGCGTAGAAAGAAGCCTTCTGATCTTTAGTTTACCATCGGGATGAATCTCAGTCGTTGGATCTCGATCGGAAGCTACGGATGCCGTCCATCAGCACCTTCATTTCGACCGTCCGATCAAGTTTCAATGAATGCCACTCGTTGGATCAAACAAAATTCCCAAAATACCCTCCATAGACCATGCGCAAGCCCGGTGTTGCGTAGACTGCCGCGTTCTTCAGCCAATCGGAGTGCGCTTTATGCTGTGAAATTCCTGAATTGCCCTTCAGATGGTCCACCATGCGTCGCAAAAAATGCTGACGTCAGCGTTGCATCGGTGGATCGGTCTACTGTTTCGATCGAATCGGGCTGAACCGCTGAACTGGTTTGAACCGAACTGATTTTTTTTTTTTTTAAAATTTAATTCTGGGCTTGTTTGAAGTCTGTTTTGTCTGAAATTTATTTCATCTGAACCAAAAAAATAAGATTTTCGTGTTGGTGGCCTTCTTTCCTATATAAGATTAATAAAAGTATCAATTTCTAAAGAAATAGATTAATTTATTTTATAATTTAATACTTTTATTAGTATATTTTTACCACTTATCAATATAACATAAGAAAATATAATAAATACAAAAATTATTCTAAAATGCTAAAATTTTATTATCAAATAAAATTTATTATAATATTTTTTTTAAAAATAAAATATATCAAAAATTTTCTAAATCTATATCATCGAAGCTGGAGCTAGAGCTAGAGTTGGAATGCAGGCCAACATATCCTCGAAGTTTGTGACTCCAAAATATGCATTAAGGTGGATGGAGTATGCTCTGATTTCTTCTTGGATGCTGAACTATCGTAACCCATCGAGGGACAGGGGTGAAAGCTAGATGGTATTTCGGTGCCATCGTGACCTACAATATTAATAGACATTAATCAATATAACATGTTGAACAATAATATTAGTATAGTATCAATAAATAGTCTCTAATATTTATACCAAATGAGGATTCTCTTAGTGGCCGATACGACACGGCCTACCAGCATGGCATGGCATGGCCTACCGACACGGCACGATCTACCGGCACAGTACATATTTTTCTTAAGCTTCCAAAGATCAGAAGAAAGAGAGCTCTTTGACCAAAATAAGAAAAAAATAAAGAAAAATTTAAATAAAAATCAATAATTAGACTTTGGTAATTTATACTAGAATGTTGAAGTCATCGCATAGTGGCATTTACAATATAGACATCACCATCGCTCCCGATAAATGTGTCTGAGACCTTGACAGTATCAGATAAGTTTTGTTCTAGATGAGCACTTTGCATGCATGGTCCAACATCGTCATCAACTTCGGTATCATTAAAAATATGCCTAGGCACCATCCTCACAACAACACCCCATTGAGGCTCCAAGAAATCACTAACGTAGAAGACTTAACTAGCTTGAGAGGCAAATATATATGGTTCTTCAGTGTAGAGATGACGTTGCATGTTAATGAGAGTAAAACCATACTCATCAATCTTCATCTCAAATTGTGATAAGGTGTCAAACCAATCGCACTTCATCAATGTGATCCTCCCTTTAGAATAATAGTCTAAGATGACTATCTTTTCCATCACGCCATAATATTTCAAATCCTCCGTACAAGGCTATGAATCTCTCGAGCTAGCATAACATCCAGTGGTGGCGCTTAACATAATGCCACTATTTTGTGTTACCATATTTATGGATCTACTGTAAATATTAAATCTGTAGCCATTAATAATGAGCTATTTATACTCACGTATGGTACGATTATGGCCTATTGAAAGAGCATGCACTTCAGAACTCACATCACTGAGTGGTAATCTCCACACCTAATTAAGAAAATGATACCTAATTAGTAAACATGTTCCAATAAGTTACACCAGGCAAGAATATATAATCGCTTACATGATCTTTGAACCATTCAGAAAATTCATTGCTATGCATTTTTTCTTTCTCTCGCATACTTAGACCATCATATTTTACTCTTATAACCTTCTTGTATTTGCTGCATACACAAAGAATAAATTTAGATATAATTGAGTATTTTTTTTAATTATTATAAAATAAATAAAGCTGAGTGACTCACCTTATGTACGACTCAATGACATCATAGTTGAAGAGCACGTAGCGGTGTGCCTTATCCCTTTTTTCAATACTCAAATTAGTGAGGTGGTATGAAGTGGGAAGTCCATCTGATTGTAGAATGGACTCAAATGCAGGCTCAATTGGCTCATACTGATCATCCTGATTCCTCATTGGTCGATTATGATGTGTCTCGAGCTTGTTTAAGTATATGGTACAAAAATTCATACACTCTTGATCCAAATAATCTTCTGCTATAGATCCCTCCGGATGATTCATATTTTTTACAAAAGATTTTAGAGTTTGCATATTTCTCTCAGTAGGATACATCCACCGATAGAACACTGGGCCTCCAAGTGCAACTTTTCTCACAAGGTGCACGGTGAGATGCATCATAATCATGAAAAATGATGGTGGAAATATCTTCTCTAGATCACATAATATAGTCACCGCCCTTGCCTTCATTTTTTCCACATCTTTCTTAAGCAACCTCTTTGCACAAATATCTTTATAAAAGTTGCAAAGACGAATAACCATCATTCTAACATTTTTTGACAACATGCGGCAAAAAACTATTGGAATCAATTCCTGCATCAGTACATGATAATCATGAGTCTTCAATCCCCCAAGTTTGACATCCTTACTATTCACACGCTTTGATATGTTGCTTGAGTATCCATTTGGGACCTTTATGTTCTCCAACACACGAAGAAATGTGGACCGTTCGGAGGCATTCATAACATAGTATGCATTAGGAAGCCTCCACTGTTCTCCTCCTACCGGCTCTGAATGGAGTGATCTTCTAATACCCCATTCTTTCAAGTCAAGTCAGGAATTCAAGTCATCCTTGGTCTTATTCTTGATACTCAAGATTATTGCCAAAAGAAGCTCGCATATATTCTTTTCAATATGCATTACATCTAAGCAGTGGCGCAATAAGTTTGTCTCCTAGTATGACAAGTCAAAGAAGATGCTCTCTTTCCTCCAATTAAAGTATATGCCATCTTTCTTTGATCGATGCTTTCTTTTTTTATCATCAATCAAATCATCTTTCTCAAATTCAATACTGAGACCATCTAACTCTCTAAGTACTTTACTCCCAGACATCCGGTCAGGTGCCTCACCTTCTTCAATAGTGCCATCGAAGGAGCGTGCATCCCTTCTATATGGATGGTTTTAATGGAAGATTTGTCGATGCCCCATATAACTAAAGTTTCTTCGATGTGTCAACCTTCTAGACCGAGTGTTTCTTCCATAGATCAGGCATGCTAGCTCACCTTTGGTGCTCCAACCCGATATTAGGGCATGGCTGAAAAGTCATTTATGATCCATAAAAGCACTGCGCGCGCATGGAGTATGACTCATTCAGTAAAGCATCAAAAGTTGGAACACCTTGAATGCTCCATAACTATTTTAGCTCGGCAATAAGAGGCTGCAAATAAACATCAATGTCATTACCTACTTCCATCGGTCCAAAGATGAGTAATGTTATAAAAGCAAAGAATTTTTTCATACACATTCACAGTGGAAGGTTGTAAACATGAATAAATACTGGCCATACACTATGGGCAGTATTCATATGCTTGAATAGGTTGAAATCGTCGCACGACAAGCCCAACCTCACATTACGTATCTCTTGTGCAAAGTCAGGATATAATTCATTAAACTTCTGTCATGCCTCTCCATTGGTTGGATGCCTCAATGCATCATCTTTTGTTTGGTCCTCTTCATGCCATCTCATGTCCTTCGATGTATTTGTCGATATAAATAATTTTTGTAGTCTTGGAATCAAAGAAAAGTGCCACATCAACTTTTGAGGTATACGAGTTGATGTGCCATCTTTATTCTATTTCTATCTTGATACACCACACCTCATGCACTTATTGCGGTTGACATCCCCCTCCCAATAGAGCATGCAATCATTGGGACATGCATGTATCTTGGTATAAGTAAAGCCCAACTATTCAATAATCTTTGATGCCTCATAATTATTCTTCAAAATTCATGCATCATCCAGAAGAATGTCCTCCAAAAGCTCAAGTATGCAATTCACTCCATTATTACTGAACTCGTTAAAGCATTTTGCATGATACAACTGGATTAAGAACTCAAGCTTCGTCATCTTTTTACATCCAAGATACAATAGAACATTAGCATCCTCCATCAACTTACGGACCTTCTTCACATCCTCACTATTTATCATTCGACCAATCACAGGATCAGACATGGACGTAGATGCACCATCCTTATGGCCAACAAATGGAAAAATATCACAAACTATTTGTTCCACTCCCCCTTCAGGTTGATCGTCTCTTTACGGCCTGCCCTCATCATGTTGGTCCCAACAAATTTCATAACTGACTTTAAAGCCATAAATATTGAGGTGATCATTGACATCTTGATAAGGTAGCCACTGCCCATCCATACACTTTTTACAAGGACATTGGATCAGTCCATGGTCCTTAAATTTTTCTATAGCATAGTTAAAAAATTTTTGAAGTTCAGCCTCATATTCTGGCGAGAGCCTACTAAATTTCATCCACCCCTTATCCATTTTAAAAATGATGATACTGTAAGTAAATCATGTGTGGAACTTAGATTAAATATCATTTTCAGATATGCAATAAATGCACCTTATCACCAACTAATAGGTAAAGATAGGTCCTATCCCATTCAAAAATTATATTAATTTTATAGGTTCATTATAGTAATCAAATGATATGCAATAGGGATCAAATAAAATTTTGGCAGCATTTTCTCTTAGTTCTCCCATGTAGGGAGAACAAAAGAAAAATACTATCCAAAATTTTATTCGAAATTCTTAGCATACCGTTTGATTACTGTAATTACCTATAGAATTATCTATAATTTTCAAACTATCCATATTGGACATTCAATTGATCATTGTACATAATTCTCTAATCCATATAATTACATATAATTGTACGAATGTCAGAGATTATGTACACTAATCAATTGATGGGTCTATCATTATGCAATGTAATAAACAAAAGCAATAAGATATAAACATCCAAAAAATTTTATGCAATAAATTCTACAATATGAATTACATTCATAAATAATTAAGGATGAGTAAATGTCGTAGATCTGATCTCTTGCACAAATCTTGGTGTTAATCCAGAAATCTGAAAGAAGAACAAAGTAGATGATGGTGGCACCTTAGGGCTTAAAGTTGGAACCTTAGAGAGACATATCAAATTCTATTTACTCAAAAGTCAAGCTAGCTCCGTGCCTGAGACGTTCGGCTTCATGCCTGAGACATCCGGCTCGAGTCCTCCCCCAGTCAGCTCGATCACGGCTTGAGCCAACTTGACTGCATATCCAAGTCGGCTTAGCTGTGTGCCATCCCCTCGATCACTCCCTCTCTCCCTCTCTCGATCTCTCTCACCGATGATGGTGGCGAGGCCGAACCCCTCCCTCCTAGCTTTTTCATCTCTCGATCTTCCTCTCTTCCCCTCTTGATCTCCCTCGTCGGTGAGGTAGGACCCCATCCCTCCCTCCCTCTCACTCTCTCGATCTCCCTCGCCAGCAAGATCGGACCCCATCCCTCCCAATGATGCCGGCAAGGTCGGACCCCCTCCCTCCCTCTCTTTCTCTCTCGATATCCCACTCTCCCTCTCTTGATCTACCTCACCGATGAGGCCAGACCCCCTCCCTCCCAATGATGGTGGCAAGGTTGGACCCCCTCCCTCCTAATGATGGCAGCAAGGTCGGATCCCTCTCTTCCTCTCTCAAGTACAGACCCATCGGATATTCTGGTTTGGATTCGATATCAGTAATTAAAATTAGATCCAAATTTGAATATTTAGATTTCGATCTGAATCTAATTCATTGATGGATCTAGTCCACAGCCACCAACATGGCACAGCCCAAGGCTACCACCACGGCACGACCCAAAAACTACAGCATGCAGATAATTATAATATTTATAATAAATATTTATAATATTTATTATAAATATTCTATAAATTATTATAAATATACATGATTAATAAATAATACTATAAAATTAAAAATAAATTATACCTACGACTATAGAGAGTGGGTCGCACCGAAAGCTCTAAGGCTCGTCGGTGACGACGCTAGAGGAGGACGATGGCACTAGAGATAACTTGCAAAATAAAAGCAAGATAGTGAGATAGAGAAGAGAGAAAAAGAGGAGAAAAAGAGAGCAAGGGCGGCTGGGGATGGAGGGCTAGGGGGGGGGGCATAGTGATGAGGAGGCCGAAGGAGGCTCCACACTCGATCGAAGGAAAGGTCAGAATGGTTGGTGGGGGGGGTGGGATTTCATGGGGACCGAAGAAGGGTGGAGGGGGCTCACTGGAAGCGGGGTTTGGTTTCACACCGAGGCTAGAGGAGGATAGAGTGTGGGGGAGGGGTTTTCACGAGGGGCCGGTAGAGGGTCGAGGGTCGATGGGGGTTCGTCGGAGGGAGGGGATTTCACAGGAGGCCGAGGAAGGGTCGGATGGGGGTTTGCTGGAGGGGGGGTTTGCTGGGGGCTGAGGGATGGTTAGATGGGGGGGTGCGGGGTGTTTTTCACGGGGGGCCAAGCGAGGGTGGAGGGGGTTCGTCGGAGGGGGGGTTTCACTGGAGGCCGAGGGAGGGTCGGATGGAGGGATGGGGGGTCGGGTAGGGGGGGGGAGGGACGGCCGAGGATGGGGGGATTAGAGGGGGAGGGGGAGGGGGAGGGGTGGCATCAATCGAGGGGGAAGGAGGGGCGATGCTGATTGGGAGAAAAGGAGCCTCACCGACGATGAAGAGGAGGGGGGAGAGAGAGATCGAGCGCGCATGGAAGGGAAGGAAAAATTTGAAGGTTTTTAACCTAACATACAGTAGCGATTATCAAACCGCTGCCATAAATCTATGGTAGTAGTTATCCAAAACTGTTGCCATAGATCTACGGCAGTGGTTCTATAACCATTACTATAGATCTATAGTAGCGATTTTTGATAACCACTGCCATAGATTGGAAATAATTTTTTTTATTTTTTTAAAATATTATATAATTTTAAAATTTAATGCCCATCTTCATTGTTCATTATCTAAATAATTATCATTAGAGTATCATCGCAAAAGATCACCTCGATCCGATGGCCCTAGCTTCATCGATCAGCAAAATTTGATTTCAATGATCATGAATGATGATGCGATTATCTGATAGATGAAGATCTCTGATGGATTCAAAAATCTGCAACGATGATCTCGATGATGTTTGTAGCATACTATTAAAGTTTTACTTCAATTGGATATCCTTATCATTGTCAATTTAGTAAAGAATGATTCGATCATTAAATTAGAAACAAGCGATCAAAAGGTTAAACGACATCTGATTATAAGATAATTTTTTAGTTAAATGATCTTTATTATAATTTTAAATATTTTATATGATGATAGTAAAATTCAAATCATTTTCTTATAAATTGTTCATGTTAAGCAGATATTGCAAAAGCACGAGCATAACAATCAATGTGAAGTTTCAGAATGGTTATCAGGAGATGTTTAGTTTTAGATCGTTCTTCATCTCATGAGTTGAATTTTATAATCACCACCATAAAAAATGATTAAAGTAGTAGGCAAGATCATTTATAAAAAAAATTACCTCATAATCGGACACATTTTGGTTCTTTGATCACTCATTTATCATTTAACGGTCGAAACTAATCTATACTAAATTCATCAAGATAACGATATCCGATTGAAGTGAAACTTTAATAGTATGCTACAAACATCACCGAGTCATCGTTGTAGGTTTTTGGATCCATCGAAGGTCTCCATCAATTAGATCATCACATTGTCATTTGTGATCATCGAAATCAAATTTTTCTAATCGATGAAGCTAGGGCCATTGGATCAAGGCGATCTTTTGTGACGATACTCTAATGATAATTATTTAGATAATGAATGATGAAGATGGATATTAAATTTTAAAATTATATAATATTAAAAAAAATATATGACAGTGGTTATAATTAACCACTGCCATAAATCAGCTTATAGCAGCGGTTCCTACTAACTGCTGCTATAGGTCTGACTTATGATAATGGTTATAATGAACTACTGCTATAGGTCGATCTATAGCAGTGGTTTTTAGGAACCACTGCTATAGGTCTGACCTACGATAGTGATTTTCGATAATCACTGCTATAGATCGGACCTATGGTAGCGGTTAATATAACCACTACCATAGGTTCGACCTATGGCAGCGGTTAACGAAAACTGCTACCATAGGCCATTTTTGTAGTAGTGTTAAAAAGCTCAGAATGTCCATGGATAAGAACTTGTAGATTGATCTGATTCTATAGTCCTTAACTAATTTATATGGGTAGTTTATAGTAAATTTCCATATGAATAAGATCTAGTGCATCCTAACTGAGTTGATGAACATGCTGGTGACTACTGAGGGCACCTTGAAGAGTTCAAAGGACTTAGTACTTGCTGTAGGGCAGACTTCTTCCAAGAGAAAGTTCTCTGGAAAGAAGAAGAAGTTCGCAAAGAAGTAGAAGACTATGGAAAAGAAGAAGAAGAAGGCAAAACCAAAGAAGAAGGCTACAGAGAAAGAAAAATATTTTCACTACAACTTCGATGGCCAATAGGAGCGGAACTGCCCTGCTTACCTAGCAAGCCTGAAGAACTAGAGATAAGAAGGACCTTCTGAAGGTATGCTTGTCATTGAGATGAACCTAATGATTTCTTTTAAATCCAATTGGGTGCTTGACTCTAGATCTAGTGCTCATCTGTACACTTCTTTGCAAGGTCTTGAGGATAGCAGAAGGCTAAGGGATGGCAAGACATAAAAAATGGAGCAAAGGTTGCTACTATAGCTGTGAAAATATATCCTCTACGACTACCATCTAGGAGCATCTTAGAACTTAGGGACTATTATTTTATACTTGCTATGAGTAGGAATCTAATTTCTATCTCTTGTTTGACACAAGCAGGATATGTAATTAGTTTCTATAAGGATCACTTTATTATTCCTTTTGAAAGTAATAAAATTAGAAGTGGTTTTCTTATTAACTATCTCTATCAGTTGCATGTTGATGTACCTATAAATTATGTCGAGCAAAGTGTGAAAGCCATAGGATCTAAATAACCTAGAAATAGTATAAACAAAAAGTACATGTGGCACCTTAATCTAGGTTATATAGTAGAAGACATGATTAACAAATTAAAAAAAATTAGACTAATGAATTCATTGATTTTTGAATCATATCTAATTTGCGAGTCATGCTTTCAAGATAAAATAACTAAGCTATCCTTTGTAGGACATGGGAAAAGAATCATAGAGTTACTTGCTCTGGTACATATAGATATCTATGATCCATTTGATGTGTCAACCAGAGATGGTTTTATCTACTTATTACCTTTATTGATGATTTTTCTCGATATGGATATGTGTACCTTATGCATTACAAGTTTGAAGCCTTTAAAAGTTTAAAGAATTCAAACATGAAGTGAAAAAATAGATTGAAAAGCCTATTAAAATTCTTCAATCAAATCGAGGAGGTGAATACATTAGTAGAAAATTTTTTTGACTATCTCAAGGATAATGGCATAGTCTCATAGTGGACTCTGCCTGGAACACCTCAATTCAACAAGATTTTAGAATGGAGAAATCAAATTCTATTAGATATGGTCCATTCCACGATAAGCTTCATAGATCTTTTCGATTTTCTTTAGGGACATAGTCTTCTAACTACTATTTATGTACGGAATAGGATTTCTTCTAAAACTGTTCTTACCATACCATATAAGATGTGGCATGGTAAGAAACTGAGTTTGAGTCATCTTAAGATTTGAGGTTGTACGGCCCATGTCAAAAGACAATAGGTGGACAAGTTAGAATCTAGGTTTCTTAGAGCTTGATTTATCGAATATCTTAAGGAGTCTTTAGGATATTACTTCTATCTTCTAGAGGATCATAATGTGATTGTGAGTTGACATGCAATCTTTCTCGAAAAATAGTTTATTCAAGATGGTGGCATGGGAAGATAGATCAAGGTTGAGAAGAAAGTCTTCGAAGAGCAACGAGCCAAGGAACCAAAGAAACCAGTTCAGTCTCAGCCAATCCATACACTTCCTCCTCCACCTCATAAGTCTAGTAGGATTTTCTGTCCTCTAGAGAGATACTTAGATATTATTTCAGAGGATGTAGAAAAATGTTCCTCATAGAAAATGAGGTATATAGAGATGACCCTAAAATCTATGATGAGATGATATCAGATTGACTCCGAGAAATGACAAGAGGCAATGAAGTCAAAAATTAACTCAATGTGCTCGAACCAAGTCTAGACCTTGATAGATCTACCTAAAGGTATTGTACTTATTGGATGTAAATGGATCTTCAAGAGAAGGATTGGTATAGATGGGAATTTAGAGATATTCAAATCTAGGTTAGTGACAAAAGAATATAGTCAACGTGAAGACACTGACTATCAAGATACCTTCTTGCTAGTGGCCATGCTTAAATCCATCCGCTGCTTACCATTACAGCATATTATGATTACAAAATATGATAAATGAATATGAAAATGGCATTCTTAAATGGATATCTTGATGAAGATATCTATATGGAATAGTTGTTTGGTTTCACCTCCAGTGATGGTGATCATAAGATTTGCAAACTGCAGAGGTCCATATATAAACTTAAGCAAGCATCTCGAAGCTGGAATGCTCATTTCAATAATGTGATCAAATCATTTGATTTCATTAAGAATGAGGAGTCTTGTGTGTTCAAGAAGATCAGTGGGAGCACTGTTGTCTTTCTCGTATTATACGTGGATGACATCCTCCTAATTGGGAATGATATTCCCATGTTGACCTTGGTAAAAGTTTGGTTGTTTAAGAAATTTTTTATGAAAGACCGAGGAGAGGCATCCTTTATTTTGGGGATCAAGGTCTATAGAGATAGATCAAGGAGAATGCTAGGTTTATCACAGAAGATGTACATTGAAGAGGTGCTGAAGAGGTTTAGCATGGAGAACTCTAAGAGAGATCTTATATCCTTCAGACATGATATCCATCTCTCCAAGAAGATGTGCCCCAACACATTGGAAGAGATTGAATGCATGAGCAAGATCTCTTATGCTTCGATAATAGGGAGACTCATGTATGTCATGCTATGTACACGACCTGATATCACCATGCTGTAAGTGTTACAAGCAGGTATCAATCAAATCCAGGTGAAGAGCATTAAACTTTTGTAAAATATATCCTTAAGTACTTGAGAAGGACTAAAAATATATTTCTAATCTTTGGTAATGGAGGACTCCAAGTGTAGGGATATACAGATTTAAACTTTATGTCTAATATTGATGATCCAAAATTGACATCAAGAAGCCTATTCTTATTCAATGGTGGCACTATAAGCTGGAAGAGTTCCAAGCAAATAGTGATAGCAGACTCCACTAAGGAAGCAGAGTACATCACTATCTCGAAAGCTATGAAGGAGGCATTCTGATTCAAGAAGTTTCTTATGGAGCTTGGAGTAATGCCATCTGATACCGTCTCTCTGTACTGCGATAACAATGGCACCATAGCCCTACCTAAGGAGCCGAGAACTCACCAAAAATTCAAGCACATAAAGCAGCAGTTTCATCTCATCTATGATTACTTAGAGAAGGAATATGTTGAGGTGAAGAGAGTTGACATCATGGACAATGCGGCTGACCCACTGATAAAGTCTTTGAGCTAATAAAAGACTGAAGCCCATCTTGAGAAGTTGGGACTTAGATTTATAGCCAATTGACTTTAGGTTAAGTGAAAATTTGTTAGATGTATATCCTAGAAGCTAGATTGGCTGACACTTATAATACATTCTAAAGATATAATTTATAATTTTAATTTATTATTAATAAAATTTAAATTATTTTTTCAATCATATCTATGTATTATGTGTCTGTGATTCATCCATTAGGTTAATGGGTATGATAACACATATTCTCAAGAGTTGAGAATTTGAGACAAGTGTTATCATAATTAACTCATAAACTACTTTCGATCATAAGATTTTCATGAGGATGGTAATCGATTTGAAAGATTGGTATACGATCACTTTCTTAGAATAGATGAGTCTTGAATCCATGGTATGGAGACATCGAAGTAAAAGTATAGATGCTTGTTGAGAATAAGAATACTGAGTGTGACCAACTTTGAGCAGTCATAAGGAAGTCTACCTTTTCATCGATGACTCGCTCATTGCTGCAATTATATATCTGGTTCTTTGACCTAAGATGCATCGACAATTTATTTTAAGGGTGTTATAGTTTGACTATATATACCATAACTCGATCTCCTAGCTATTTGGAATCCCGAGGTGTATGTTGGCTATAGCATGTTCATTGTAGAAATTGAATCACACCAAGATGGAATCTATGAACCTCGATAAAGGAGCAGTCCTATGGTAATCATGAGATCGAGTCTTAAAGCCCATGGCCATGGCAGTGTGAAATAATAGAAAGAAATTTCTATTAGAATTTCACATTGGACTCAAATCAATTGATTCAATCATATGATAGGTATTGGATTTGATAAGTCAACCTTACTCTAAATCCTATCGAAACTCATGATAAAAAAATCAAATCACATGATAGCTACACCAAGAGATTTTTTTTCAGTTCTGATGGATTGCCACCACATACTACTAGGTGTCACTGGTAGATTATAGGATCAATTAAAATTATCTTGATAATTGATAATTCTAATTGGATGAATTAGAAAGAGTTTTGATCTATCAAAAGGACTTTCGATGATGTCGATGATAAAGATCATGACATATTTCATTACCATACATAATTGAACCTATGGGGTCATACAAATAAGAGTTTGGATTTGGATGTTATCAATTGAACTCAAGAAGCTTGATTGATTTGGATTTAATTCAATTAGGTTCAAGGATATCATGCTAGCATACGATTGGACCTAACTTTCTTCTGCATTAGATTTTTTGATTGGTTTGGACCTAGTCAAATTGGATTTGGCTTCTCTGAAACCCTCCTTTGGACTTATCCTAATCTAATTAGGGACATGTCCTAATGTTCTAATGGATAAGCTTGAGGGGGTGCCAAGTGTTGGCGCCTCCCTCCCTTATTGACGAGGTCTTGCACATGAGGATAAGGGTCTCAAGCCCCCTAGAATTTCTCTAGGGACGCCACCCCTAGATATCCTTCTTAGGAGAGAAGGGCACATGCCCATTCCTAGCATGCACCCCTTTGAGATAAGGATAGAGAGTGAGGGAGTTAGGGAGGATGGAGTTTGATTTAATTTAAGCTCATTTGACGTGTTCAAATAAAGTTCAAATTAAAATCAAACTCATGGAGAATTTTATTTGGGCACCCACCACCTTATCTAGATAAGTTGGTGCATGCCAGAGGGCCTTTTTTGTGTGACAAAAAGCTATAAAAATTTAGAAAGAGCACCAAGCATGGTTGATGAGTCCTTCTGCGTCTAAAATTTTGATCCAGTCAATGTTTAGAAGCCCTAGGATGCTAGGTCTCCTGATTTTTCTATAAATAGGAGACTAGGTGATAGGAGCACGATGTTGTCGTTAAGACACCGTGTTTATCAATTTAAATCCAACTTTTTATTTTTTTAAATTAATTAAAAAAATATGAATAGAGTAGTAAGTCGGGTCGAATCCATAGAGAGGCAATGATTTATTTCTAAAATCTTTAATTTTTATATTTTTTTTATTACTATTATTATTATTATTATTTTTTAAAGAACAGAAAAGAAGAGTTTTTGAAAATTAAAGTTAAAAAAAAATAGATTTATAAATAAAAGTAGAATTATGTAGAAATAAATTTGATACTAAGATCTATTATTTAGATCTTAGCAACTACTTGCAATGAAATTAAAAAGCAATAAGGAATAATTAATTTAAAGAACTAGAATTAAAAAGAACAATGAAACTTTCTTAAATTTAAAACTCAGATGCAGAATTTAAATACAAGAAATTAAAAAAATTTCAGAATTTTAATACAAGAAATTAAAGAAAGAGAAAACTAGATTGGAGATCGTAGATCAGCGTAGGCATGGAGATGGCGCAGAAGACCGGCTCTTCTTCTCAGCACTGTAGCTTCGAAGCAACCTTCTATCCAGAGCTTGGCTTCCACCCTGTACTTTAGCTTTTCTTCCACCTCCTTCCCTTTTCAAGAGGCTTAGAGTCCTTTTTATAGAGCTAGGGGGGTTGGATCTTTATTTCTGAAGGCAATGTGGGACTAATGGCCTTTGCAATCGTCAAAATACAAAAGAATTTGAGTAAAATTTAAATCAAAATAGCTTTGATATGTCTCTGATAAATCTAATAAAATTCAGCCATTCAACAGGAATCCATCGGTCCAAAAATCATTAAAATCATATGCGTATTGGCCCAGATCAAGTTGGATTAATTTTTGGCCGTTGGATCGCGCTTGATGGAGGAAATCTGGCCGTAAATCACGCGCCTGAGAGTTTGATCATCGTCGGGAGCTTTCTGGACTGTCGGATCGTCACCTGGATTGAGCGCTGCCATCCGATGGCGATCCGCATGATGTCTGCAGCTGAATTAAATCTGAAAGCAACCACAGCCGTCCGATCCTGACCACAAACAACCACAGCCGTCCGATCGCGCAATCACTATTCCCATGGACCGCGTGGACCGGCCGCACCGCACACGCAACCAATCAGCACCTCTGTTGCTAAGTGAAAAGACCAAATTGCCCTTATGAGCCGCGATAAATTTCTGTAGACCCTTTAGGGGTCTAGGTCCACCACATGGCAAGCTCTGATTCGTCGAATTTTGCTGAGTTGGCGGTCCATGCCTGGATCGTGGACCGGCTGACGGCTTCTGGGCTTGAGTCGACTAGCATGAATGGCATGGCACGCCAGCTTGGTCGGCTTGGCTCAGCGCATTTGGACGCACCGGTTGCTGCGGCTTGGCGGCTTGAGCCATTTTCTTCTTTTTTTTATTTAATTTTTATTTATTTTATATCTTTAAAAATTTATATCTTTTTTGTTTTAGCTCTGTTTTATTTGAAATTTATTTCATTATGATCAAAAAAATGAGCTCTTTCTATTGATAATAAAATTTTATTTTTTAATTTTTATTATTTTTTAATTAATAAAAATATGAATTTTTTAAAAATTATATATAAATTGATTATTAATTCTTAAAAATTAATATTAATTAATTGATAAATTAATACTTTTATTGGATGAATTTATGATGCTCATCACACCCCCCAACTTAAGCTTTGCTCGTCCTCGAGTAAAGAAAGAATTTAGTTTAGATCAATTACCATATTTTGTTGAGATCCTCCTTCACAAGAATAAATCTAGGATTTAAGATCAAAAGTTTAGACAGTATCACTAACTAAGTATTGAGTTTCAGAAGTAAATTTCATGGCAGATTAATCAGAAACTTTCTTAGAGTTCATCTAAAGATTTTCAGCACTTTGTGTCGTGAATACTAACTTAGCATTTGGGTGTTGATTCAAAGGGCAAATGAATCTTCTTTTTATCACCTATTTTGGTTAGTTTTATATACTCCCAAGTTAAGTGCATGAATTAAGGTAGCTTTCACACTGCTTCTTTTTTTTTTTTTTTTTTTTTTTTTTAAATTGTGCTGAGCATCCTGGCCTTCCCTTCACCATTTGATGTGAACTTCTACATTTAAGGTGCAAAGTTCTAGTTTAGGGCAATCCACATATACTCTATTTTTTGCACTTTTTTTTTTTTTTTTATTTTAGAAAGCAGGTAGCTCTTTCCTTAAATTCAAGTTTCTTTAATTGAAGTATATATAAACCATCAATTTTTAGTGATAATTGAATCCTCAATTTAGCCTTATAATCAAACACCTGCTGTGCTTCATTAGTGTGCATGTGCAAGTAGAAGTGCTGTTAGCCTTTAAATGACCTAAGTAGGTTGCTAATGGTCTGACCAAGTAATCTGCTTCTTGACTCGCTACCATTATTAGTTAATACTTTCTAACTTTATTACTTTTCCTAGTTTATTTTGCTTAAGATTCTCTTTCCCAAAATATGGTTTGTTCAAAATTTTTTTTTTAAATAGTTTTATTATTATTATATATATTATTTATTTATTATTTTTATTTTATTTATTTATTTATTTTTTAATTTTTTAATATTTTATTTATTTTATTATTATTATTATTAATTTTTATTTTTATTTATTATTTATATTTTTATTTATTTTATTATTATTATTTTTTTTTACTTTTTACCCCAACTGAATTGACATTGTCCTCAATAAAAGAGTGTAAATTATGTTTATTTATTTAGCATGGGTCTTGAAGCTTATGATCCTTCTCCCGCTTTTTGGTTCTCCAACTTAGCCTAAAAGAGAAAATAAATTAGATTCAAGAAGTATTGGGTTGCCTCCCAATAAGCGCTAAGTTTATTATCTTCAGCTAGACAAAATGCAGTTTAATTCATTATGGTTCTATTAATTGTACTTGGTCAATGTTTCGATTTAATGATATCCCTTCGATATATGGTTTAAGTCTTTGGCCATTTACCTTAAAAAAATTTTTAGTCCTGGGATCATAGAGTTTGATTGCACCATGTGGGAATACATGATTAACTATGTAAGGTCCATCCCATCTGGATTTTAATTTTTCCAGGGAATAATCGAAGCCTTGAGTTAAATAACCAGACTTGTTGATTTGGTTCAAAGGTTTTTCCTTGAAATATGTTTATCATGGAAGGCTTTCATTTTCTCCTTATAGATTTTTGAATTTTCATAAGCTTCTTGCCTTAATTCTTCTAATTCACTTAATTGTAACATCCGATTGGAACCAGCTTGGTTTAAATTAAAATTTAATTATTTTATTGCCCAATATGCTTTATGTTCAAGTTCTACCGGAAGGTGACATGCTTTTCCATAGATTAATCTATATGGAGACATTCCAATAGGGGTTTTATAAGGCTGTCCTATAGGCCCATAATGCATCATCTAATCGATCTGACCAATCTTTTCGATCAGGCCTAATAGTCTTTTGTAAGATATTCTTAATTTTCCTATTAGAGACTTCTACCTGGCCACTTGTTTGCGGATGGTATGGTGTAGCTATCTTATGTGTCACCCCATATTTTCGTAATAAAGTTCGAAATTGATGATTTGTAAAATGAGTACCTCCGTCACTAATGATAGCACGTGGAAATCCGAACCTAGAAAAGATATTCTTCTGAATAAATTTTAAGACTACTTTATGATCATTGGTTCGATGTTGCTATTGCTTCAATCCATTTAGAAACATAATCGACAGCTACCAAAATG
Source organism: Cocos nucifera (assembly GCA_006176705.1). Lineage (NCBI taxonomy): Eukaryota > Viridiplantae > Streptophyta > Magnoliopsida > Arecales > Arecaceae > Cocos > Cocos nucifera. The sequence continues at coordinate 939,876 of QRFJ01000095.1, forward strand.
TATTCAAATCCATTGGAAGGTGGAAAAGGTCCCATAAAATCAATTCCCCATACATCAAAAATTTCTACTACTAAGATGGGGTTCAAAGGCATCATGTCTTTTTTTGAAATATTCCCTAAGGCTTGACACTTAAAACATTCCTGACTAAAAGTATGGGCATCCTTAAATAATGTTGGCCAATAAAAACCACTCTGCAATACTTTGGCCGCAGTTTTTCGTCCAGAAAAATGTCCTCCACAAGCAAGGGTATGACAAAATTGTAAGATACTCCATTGTTCAGATTCAGGAACACATCTACGAATGATTTGATCAGCACAAATTCTAAAAAGCTCAGGATCTTCCCAAAAATAATATTTGATTTGAGCAAAGAATCGATCCTTTTCATTCTTAGACCATCCATCAGGAATTTGTCCTATGACTAAGTAATTGACAATATCTGCAAACCAAGGAGTCTTTGTATGTGAAACTGTTAACAGTTGTTCATCTGAAAAAGATTCTCTAATTGATAGAGGTTCACTATCTTTAACTAGGATCCTAGACAGATGGTCTGCTACAACATTTTTAGATCCCTTCTTATCTCGAATTTCAATATCAAATTCTTGTAGCAGTAAGATCCATCTAATTAATCATGGTTTAGCATCTTTCTTTGAGAGCAGGTATCTCAAGGCTGAATGATCCGAGTAAATTATGATTTTTGATCCTAATAGATATGATCTAAACTTTTCTAGGGCAAACACAATGGCTAGCAACTCTTTTTCAGTGGTGGTATAATTCATTCTGTGCTTCATTCAGAGTTCTACTGGCATAATAGATCACTACAGGACATTTGTTTACCCTTTGGCCCAGGACAGCTCCTATGGCGAAGTCTGAGGCGTCGCACATAATTTCAAAAGGTAGTGACCAGTTAGGAGGTTGTATGATTGGAGCTTTGGTCACAGCTTCTTTTAAGATTTCATAAGCTTTAAGGCAATTTTCATCAAAGTTAAAAGAAACATCCTTTAGCGAGCAGATTACACAAAGGACGAGAAATTTTAGAGAACTCTTTGATGAAGCGACGATAGAATCCTACATGACCAAGAAAAGATCGAATTTGTTTGACAGAAGTGGGAGGAGGAAGTTTAGAAATTAGTTCAACTTTAGCTTTATCTACCTCAATCCCTTTCTTAGATACTATATGTCCTAAAACGATCCCTTCTTGAACCATGAAGTGGCTCTTTTCCCAGCTTAACACTAGATTAGCCTCAATACATCATTTTAATATTTTCTTCAAATTGTTGAGGCAACTCTCAAAAGATTCTCCAAAGACTGAAAAGTCATCCATGAATATTTCTAAAGAAATCTCCTATCATGTCTGAAAATATTGACATCATGCACCTTTGAAAAGTCGCAGGTGCATTACATAATCCAAATGGCATTCTACGGAAAGCAAAGGTTCCATAGGGACATGTAAAGGTGGTCTTTTCCTGATCTCCTGGATAGATTGCTACCTGATTGTATCCTGAGTATCCATCTAAAAAGCAAAAGTATTGTTGGCCTGCTAGTCTTTCTAGGATTTGATCGATAAAGGGTAAGGGAAAAGTGATCTTTTCGGGATGGTTGTATTGAGTTTTCTATAATCTATGCAGACACGCCACCCAGTGGAAAGTCGTGTTGGTACTAAGTTTCCATGTTCATTGCGGACAACCATAAGTCCAGATTTCTTTGGAACAACTTGTGTGGGACTCACCCAGTGGCTGTCAGAGATAGGATAAATAATTCCAGCATCTAACCATTTTAATTACCTCTTTTTTGACTACTTCTTGCATGTTAGGGTTAAGTCGTCTTTGCATCTCTCGAGTTGGTTTGGCATTATCTTCTGTATAAATATGGTGCATGCATATTGACGGACTAATTCCTTTTAAATCGGCAACGGTCCACCCTATGGCCTCCTTATATATTTTTTAGAATATTTACCAATTGGTTTTCCTGTTCAGTAGTTAAGTTGGAAGCAATTATTACTGGTAGGGTTTTCTTTGATCCTAAGAAATACATACTTAAGTGATTCAGGTAAAGGTTTTAGTTCAAGTTGTGGTGGGGCCTGAATTGAAGGACGTAATGGTTTAATTTTTCGCTCGGGTAAGGGCTCAACTTTCATTGACCAAGGTAATGAATGTGATGGTTGAGGTGAATTAAGCAGGGCATTTACTTCCTGGGTTTGAGTTTCTTCAGTGGGTTCATCATCCTTGCAGTAAATCTAGGGAGGAATTAGATTCAACTATTTCATCTACTTGATTGATTACAAAGCAATCTTCCTCCTCTTGGGTGTACTTTGGGGTATTAAAAACATTAATTCTTACTTTTTGATTCCCAAAAGAAATGTCCATAGCTCCCATTTTACAGTTGATATTGGCATTGGCAGTTGCTAAGAATGGACGTCCTAAAATTATGGGATTTTGGTTCAGCTCTTGGGATGGTTCCATGTCAAGTATGAGAAAGTCTACAGGAAAAAATAACATTTGTCTACTCTAACTAGAACATCCTCAATCAAACCACGTGGTGTTTTTATAGATCTATCAGCTAATTGCAAAATAACTGATGTGGGTTTTAATTCTCCAATCCCAAATTTTTCATAAACCGAGGTTGGAAGTAGGTTTACACTAGCTCCTAAGTCTAGTAATGCTCGGTTAAAGGTTATACCTCCTATAACACATGAAATTAAGGGTGCACCAGGATCTTTCATCTTTTGAGGTATTGGATTTAACAGGACCGCACTTACATCTTCAGATAGCATAACTCTTTTAGTGGTTCGTGGCTCACGCTTTTGGGTGCAGAGTTCTTTTAAGAAATTTAGCATAGGCTCGGGACATGCTGAATTGCATCGAGGAGGGGTAAATTAATGTGAACTTGTTTAAATAGTTCCATTAGCTCCTTGTTGCGTGCTTCTTGCTTTTTACGGAGAAGAGCCTGCTTCTAAGGCCGAAGGGAACGGGGCTTTGGGTTTATATGTCTCAGCTAATTCATCTGTTCTCTTTTTTTCTTTATCTATCTTATCAGTGTCAGTACTAGTTCTAAGCTCAGGTTCTTCTATATGATTATCCTCTTCTTCAAATTTTCATCAGCTAACATCAGTATTCAGCCTCTATCACCTGGTCTTGGTATGGGTCCTTAAGAATCCTACCACTTCTAAGTTCAGATATTGCTTTAGCATTTTCTAATTGGGGATTTTTAGGTGGGATGTTAGATGGATGAGTAAATCCAGGTGGTTGATAGACATTGGATGGATTATTTTTAGGATTTGCAATTGGTTGGCTTGGTAATTGACCCTGGTTCTCTCCTCATGCTAGACTCAGCTATTTGTCCTATTTGAGCTTCTAGTCTGGCGATTGATTGTTGTTGGCTTAGAATTAATTGTTGAAGTTGATTGAATTTATCGTCGGCTAGATTGGTCTGTTGAGGAGGTGGGTATGAGGGTTGATTATAATGTAGTGGTTGAGAAGACTGACTAGGCTGACCCTTATTATAGGCATAGTTCTGGTATTGGGGCCTATTTTGATAATTTCTGAACTGGTGGGATTTGGGTCTGAGCCTGAGTTTGTTGTGGTTTCCAAGAGAAATTAGGATGGTTTCTCCAACCAGGATTATATGAATTTGAATATGGGTCATTAAGTGGTTTTGAGTAACCTTGAGCAGCTTGGACTTGTTCTTGGATAAGAGGTGGTAATTGTGCAACCGTGGGACATTCACTTACATGATGTGTTGGGCTAGCACAAATAGAGCAAATCACACTTGATAATTAGAAGCTGGTGTGTATTGTGCAGGGGATTGTTGACCTAAGTTTAGGAATTGATCTAATTTCTGTGCAATAAGGTCGACTTTATCTAATTTTTGTGCTATTATGTTCAAATCTGCCTTAGAATTGAGTTCTGGAGTTTTGATCTCATAAATTCCTGCCCGTTTTTGTTGAGAAATTGATCTTTCATAAGAAGATAATGAAGCATGGTTAATAGAGTTTTCACTTAAAGTTTCAAACAAGGTATAAGCTTCATCCTCACTTTTGCTCATGAATGCACCTCCACAGGATGCATCAACCATCTGCTTATATTGATCTCCTAAACCTTCATAGAAAGCTTGTACAATTTGCCACTTAGATAGACCATGGTGTGGGCATTTTCTAAGGAGTTCCTTAAGTCTTTCCCATGATTCATGAATTTGTTCCCCTGGAAGCTGAGCAAATCCCGTGATGGCTCGCCTCATGGTATTGGTTCGTCCTATGGGATAAAATTTCTTAAGAAATTCATGTTGCATCTCTGCCCATGTTTGAATTGTTCTTCCTAATGTGCCAAGCCAAGTACTTGGCTTTATCTTTTAATGAGAAAGGGAACAAGGTTCAGTCTAAGGGCATCATCAGAAAAATTCTGAATTTTTACCGTAGAGCAGATTTCTAAGAATTCATCCAGATGTTTGTAAGGGATCTTCATTGGCATTCCCATAAAAAGATGGGAGCATCTGGAATTGTGGTTGACTTGATCTCATAGTGGCTAGCAGGGATATCAGGTATGTGGATGCAAGTCGATGGGTTGTAGGTGGAAGGAATAAAGTATTCCTTCATCTGCCTAGGTGGTTCTTCACGATTTCCAGCCATCTGATTACCTGGTCTTATATGAATTAGTCTTTCAATTTCAGGATTTGGTTTAACTAGGTCAGGTAAAAGCGATCTTCTACCGTGCATGTACTAGTGCAACCCAATATATGGTTTAAGATATGTATATTTTTTTTAATTTTATTATTATTATTATTATTATTAAAAAAAAGAGGATCCTAAGGAATCTTAAGTCTAGAGATGATAGAGAGAAGAGTTAATTTGTGGTTTATGTTTGATGTTATTTAGCAAACAAGTTAGGCAATCAATCCTGACTAAGGTTTATCTTAGATCTAGACAGCTCCTAACTGTTAAGGTCACCTTCAAGCCCTCCAAGTGTAGGATTCAGCCAATTAACTGGCCAGGTAAGTGTAAGGTCAGTGGGAGTCCTCCCGTTGCTTGCCTTAGACACCAATTGTGCTTGGCCAGGTAAGCGAACGGAACCAATTAGAAACCACCTTCCTTCGGGCCCAGTCGTCCCTGAATCACTTTCCTAGACACCAGTCAAATTGATTAACCCTAATCTGGTTCAACTTTTAGGGTTCCTTGTCCTATTGAGCTCGAGTTCCTAGGGTTGATGTCTAATTGATTTTAATTTAAAGGCTTAGGTCAATATAGGATGCTGGTTGGTTGTTTGTGGGCCAAGGAAGGGTGATCAAATCCCCACCTTATCTTTTTTAATTGGGTGTTGCCCTTAATTTGGTTTAAAAATGCTTATGCACAAAAAATTTCAATCAAAGGATTCTATGCAATTTAAACTAGATGCATGTAACTAATTGTATTATGAAAGGCTTACCTTGCCTCCAGCAATCACCAACATAAAAAAAAAATAAAACTAATATGATGAATGCTCTAAACAATTAGGATTTCTAATCTTGTGATGAGATTTTTAATTAGGTTTAAGTAGGTAATTTTTAATTAATTTAAAAATAAAGCAAATATTAAAAAAATAAGGAAAGAGATTTAGGGTTTAGGAATGATCTCACCAAATAGGTTTGAGAGTTTTGTTCGTGCCCTAATCTTCCTTCTTCTTTCTTCTATTATTTTTTTCTCTTTTTTTTTTTTTCTACAAAATAAATAAAAAAATAATTAGTAAGCAATAAAAAAAATCAAAGAAATGAGAAAAAAATTTTAATTTTTATGCCTCCCCGGCAACGGCGCCAAAAACTTGATAGGAGCACGATGTTGTCGTTAAGACACCGTGTTTATCAGTTTAAATCTGACTCTTTATTTTTTTTAAATTAATTAAAAAAATATGAATAGAGTAGTAAGTCGGGTCGAATCCACAGAGAGGCAATGATTTATTTCTAAAATCTTTAATTTTTATATTTTTTTATTACTATTATTATTATTATTATTATTTTTTAGAGAACAGAAAAGAAGAGTTTTTGAAAATTAAAGTTAAAAAAAAATAGATTTATAAATAAAAGTAGAATTATGTAGAAATAAATTTGATACTAAGATCTATTATTTAGATCTTAGCAACTACTTGCAATGAAATTAAAAAGCAATAAGGAATAATTAATTTAAAGAACTAGAATTAAAAAGAACAATCAAACTTTCTTTATTAAATTTAAAACTCAGATGCAGAATTTAAATACAAGAAATTAAAAAAATTTAGAATTTTAATACAAGAAATTAAAGAAAGAGAAAACTAGATTGGAGATCGTAGATCAGCGTAGGCATGGAGATGGCGCAGAAGACCGGCTCTTCTTCTCAGCACTGTAGCTTCGAAGCAACCTTCTATCCAGAGCTTGGCTTCCACCCTGTACTTTAGCTTTTCTTCCACCTCCTTCCCTTTTCAAGAGGCTTAGAGTCCTTTTTATAGAGCTAGGGGGGTTGGATCTTTATTTCTGAAGGCAATGTGGGACTAATGGCCTTTGCAATCATCAAAATACAAAAGAATTTGAGTAAAATTTGAATCAAAATAGCTCTGATATGTCTCTGATAAATCTAATAAAATCCAGCCATTCAATAGGAATCCATCGATCCAAAAATCATTAAAATCAGATGCGTATTGGCCCAGATCAAGTCGGATTAATTTCTGGCCGTTGGATCGCGCTTGATGGAGGAAATCTGGCCGCAAATCATGCGCCTGAGAGTTTGATCACCGTCGGGAGCTTTCTGGACCGTCGGATCATCGCCTGGATTGAGCGCTGCCATCTGATGGTGATCCGCATGATGTCTGCAGCTGAATTAAATCCGAAAGCAACCATAGCCGTCCGATCCTGACTGCAAACAACCACAGCCGTCCGATCGCGCAATCACTGTTCCCATGGACTGCGTGGACCGACCGCACCGCACACCGCAACCAATCAGCACCTCTGTTGCTAAGTGAAATGACCAAATTGCCCTTGTGAGCCATGATAAATTTCTATAGACCCTTTAGGGGTCTAGGTCCACCACGTGGCAAGCTCTGATTCACCGAATTTTGCTGAGCTGGTGGTCCACGCCTAGATCGTGGACCGACTGACGGCTTCTGGGATTGAGTCGGCTAGCATGAATCGCGTGGCACGCTGGCTTGGTCGGCTTGGCTCGGCACGTTTGGACGCGCCGGTTGCTGCGGCTTGGCAGCTTGAGCCATTTTCTTCTTTTTTTTATTTAATTTTTATTTATTTTATATCTTTAAAAATTCATATCTTTTTTGTTTTAGCTCTATTTTATTTGAAATTTATTTCATTATGATTAAAAAAATGAGCTCTTTCTATTGATAATAAAATTTTATTTTTTAATTTTTATTATTTTTTAATTAATAAAAATATGAATTTTTAAAAATTATATATAAATTGATTATTAATTTTTAAAAATTAATATTAATTAATTGATAAATTAATACTTTTATTGGTGAATTTATGATGCTCATCACTAGGTCAAAGGGTTTTGGTTATCTCATCTGCCCACTATGAAGCTTTGCCACATTCTCTCCATACCTCCTCCCTTCTCCAAATCCTCTCTCTCCCTCCCTCTCTCTCATGCCCAAGTGTTAGGTTGATCATAACTTCGAGGGTCAAAGTGCTGCTCGCACAAGAAGAAGAAGAAGGAGATCGATCGTGTGTTGATCGGAGTGCTTCCAGCAATCGAATCGAAGGCAGAAGAAGAGATTCTAGATTTGATTTTTAGAAATCAAATTATGCAATGAGAAGATATCTAGATTTGATCTGAGTGGATATCGGTAGAGGCTGGGCGTGTGTGCGAGTTGAAGGCAAACATCAAAACTGAATTCAGATCATCGCAGTGGGAAGATTGTCTACCCACAACAGGTGGTATTTTTAATATCCATTGCATGTTTATTTCTAGGTTTATACAATTAGATCTAAGAACCCTTAGATCAGATCAGATCAAAGAAAATTTTAAAATTTCATTGCTTCAGATCTGATCCGATCTGGTCGATCTAAAAGATCCTTCATCAGAGGCCTTTAACGGCTTAATTATTTCTGCCATAATTTAACTTGCACAAAAGATAGGAATGTTAGAGTAAAAAAACTTTTTATTGAAAGATAGTTATTGATAGTATATTCATAGATTTTTTTGAATTCTAAGGTTGGGGCAGTGTAGCTCCTCCAAGCTCCTTTATATGATAAGTCCCTGATCGGACAACTTTTTTGACTTCATAAGAACCTTCTCAATTTAGAGTAAGCTTGCCTTGATTTTATGGTTAAGTAACCTTTGCTCAACACAGCAGCAGATCTTTGACCTTGAATGTTTTACTCCTAACCTTAGAGTTATGGTACCGAGCTACTTTTTGCTTATAGATTGTCATTTGAATTTAAGCTTTCTCTCATTTTTCTCTAGCAGATCAAGATTTGCCCTGAGATTCTATAAATTATTTTGTTCATTAAAGCTTTCAACTTGTTCTGAGGAAAGTCTAAGTTTGATTGGAATGATCGCCTCTATCCCAAAAACCAGAGCAAATAGAGTTTTCCTAGTAGGTATGTAACCTCTGAGTGGTTCTATAGGCCTAAAGCACATGGTAAAGGTCATCCACTTAGGTTCTCTTTGTTTATTTAAGTCTTGCCTTTATTCCTTACAGCAGAGTTCTATTGGTCACTTTGGCTTCACCATTACCTAAGGATGGGTCATAGATGTGAAATGATGAGAAATGTTCAAATCTTCATAGAATTCAGCAAACTTTGCTCCTACAAATTGATGCTCATTGCTGGTGATTAAAGTCTAAGGTAGGCTAAATCTATATATTTATTAGAAAATATATCCCAAAGTCAATCATCAATCTATTGATGGTGGTGCTATATTGTAATTATAAATGATTTGTTATTGAATAAAATTTTATTCTAACATTTTTCATCATAAATTTTTATCTTCTAATGAACTCCATATTATGATGAAGTTTTTAGGACTATTTAGTTTTGATAAAGAGAGGATTTATTGATTAGTCTTTAAACTATTTATGACCAAATGATATGTTGTTAACTAAGATGACAACATTTATCGAGTATAGGTTATTGTGTTCTATATAGGTTGATCGTCCTTTTAACCAAGGAGTGTGGAGATACTGATATGGCATACAGGTAAGATGTAGGGGTACATCATCACTAAATATGACCAACTTTGGAGCATTCTACTATCGAAAATTATTCTGATGGGATATGGGTATAAGTATCCTTTAGAATTAAGATCACTATAATAGTTTGTAAGCAACTCATTATGCTTTGGTGTTGGACTATTTGAATTTCTAATTTAGTGATGGAAGATTTTTGGGCACAGTCAAGTACTTATGAAGTTGATGAGTGATCAAGATGGGATTGACTACTCTAAGAGCTTGGAGAGAATGCATCGCATGTCAATTTAGCAAAACCTTGGCCAGGATAATCCATGAGATGGATTTGGTATTTTAAAATATAATGTAGATGACCTAATTAGAATTGACAGTTAAACCTTAAGTTGTTCTATAAGCATTTAGGTCAAGGGGATGAATTATATAGAAATCATATTCACATGGGTTCTAAGAGTGTTGCTTTATACATTCGATCTATCCGACCATTGGATACCATTGCTAGATGGTCACTTCGATTGGTACAAAAATTTATTTCTATGCTATCGATTTAGGTTCGAACCTATAGGATCATACACATTAGAGATCTTAATCTGATCGGATGGTTGATCAATGATTTAGAATCATTCTAAGGTCAAACAATCAATATGATTGATGTTTGTCTAGTACAAGTATTGCAAGAGGATTGATTAGCAATTGGATAGCTAATTATCTCAATTTGATTGAATAATTAGATTGAGATTGAGTCTAACTGAATAAGATTTAATTAGTTTTGATTTGGACTTGATTGGACCAAGTCCAATTGATTTATTGGATAAGTCAATTGCAAGGAAGAACAAGTTCCTGTTCAATTAGAACTTGTGTGCATCTAATTTCTAATTTGATTAAAAATTAAATTAAATTTAAATTTAATTTAATATGCTTTAATTAGATTCTTAGTTGGACTAAGATTATCTCTAATTGGGTTGTATTAGTTTTGATTTAATTGGGTTCAAATAATAAGTTGGACCAAGTCAAAACTAGAAGTCCTAGTGTGACTAGGATTTCTCCATCTTGCACCACCTTGCTTTCCACACCCTCCCATGCCAATTTCCTTATAATTTGTGTAAAAAATTTTATTTTTAGAGAGTTTCCTTGCCCCTTTTGTGCCTCCCATATTTTTAGAAGAAAATTAGTTGTTGAATAGATCAAAACAAAGAAGTTGTTTTGACCTAGGACTCTATTGGATAGAGTTTCACACATCAATTTTCCTTATTCTCTTGAGATGCCAAACCACCTGATTTTCCTCTAATTTTTTTGTGAAAAATAAAAGACTTTTGTGTGCATATTCTCTGGAGTCCATGCATAAAAATAAGGAGGGGGCACCCCAATCTTTCCTTAATTTGGACATGCTTTTTTAGGTATTTGACCTAGACAAGAACTCTATCATAACTCCCTATTTAAAGAGGGTTAGGGCATAAAATTTCTATAAGAATTAGTACTTTGAGAGAGGGTTTGGGTATGGGAGTCTTGGGTGTGGTGTTTTATAAAGACACAAATTATTGTGTCTAGGTGAGAGAAAAGAAAGAGAGAAGAGAGGTCTTCTCTAGGTTTTTCTTAGATCCTTTTTCATAATTTTTTTGAGAGAAAAAGCTGAAGAAAAGAAGTTATTTCAGATCCTCCCATCTCTTCTTTAGTACTTTGAAAGATCCAAGTTGATCAAAGAAAGAGTTTTGTCATCAACCATCGAAGAAGGATCAGCACAGTACTAGCATACTATGTTGATTTTCAGTCACTAGACTATGGATCAACGATCGAGGCTTCATGTGGGTCTTCTATAGAGGCTAGACATGTGTGCAGCTCAAAGCGATAACCTTAGCCTCAAATCAGCAAGTGGAGTTCCTGACTTGTGAAAGATAAAAGAGATTCGATCTCTTCCTCCCACTAAATTAAATCTAGTCTTGATTTGATGTTGATATGATCAACATCATCATCTTTATTTAATATTTAATTTTAAATTTATTTGTATGCATAGATCATGTTATTAGATCCTAGATCTAGGATTTATTTATATAATAAATTAATATGATTAATTTATTGCTTCTGCTAATCTAATTTTTTTAAAAAAATACCTATAAGAAATCCTAGACTTTTCCTTCAATATTATTGACTTTCAAATAAAGTCTTGTACTTTAGTTTTAGTAACTTTTGCCAGGAGTTTGGTCTCAACCTGCTTGGTAAAATAGTCCATCGCCATTAAAAAAAATTTTATTGTCTGAATGCTACGGAGAATGGTCCAAGTATATCCATCCTCCATTGTGCGAATGGCCATCGGACGCTCAAGGGTATGAGTAAGGAAACTGGTTGCCTTTGAACATCGGTATTTCTTTGACACTGATCATATTTTCTCATATAGTCAACTGCATCTTATTGCATGGTTGGCCAATAATATTTTTGTCGAAGTAGCTTGTAAGATAATAATCTAGCTCCGAGGTGGTTCCTACATACTTGGCTTTAGATGGTCGAAGGCATTTGAGTGGTAAGGAATAAGATTTCTTATATGGCTTGTTCTCATATAAAAAATAGCGGGAGACCTGGTTTCTCAATTTTCGAGTTTCTTTGGGATCTCTAGGGAGGATGCCATCTTTGAGATATAAGACTAACAGATCAATCTAGCTAGGCTCATGGTCTATTTGCATTACTGTCCGGGGTTCCTCCGAACTTAGATATTGAAGAACTTTAAAGAAAATCTTCTTTGGCAACTCATTTGGACCTAAAATAGCTAATTTGGACAAAAAATTAGCTCTAAAATTCTCTATTCTCGGAATCTACTGAATGTCAAAACTATGGAAGGCCGAGATCAAACTTTTCACTTTATCCAAATATTTCCTCATGCTCTTCTTTCGAGCTTCATAATTGCCATTCACATGTTCTACCACCAATTACAAATCGCTGTAAGCTTTCACATAATCTATCCTTAATTTCTTGGCTATTTTTAATCCTGCAATCAGAACTTCATATTCTACTCTATTATTAGTAGTAGAAAATTCAAAGTGTAGTGCATATTTGGCAATAACCCATTCTGGCTTAATAAGGATTAAGCTTGTGCCTACTCTAAAGGCATTGAATGAGCCATCAATATATAGAGCCCAGAAATATTTAAGAAGGTCTACTTTTTCTTTAAAAAAAATTTGGCTGAAAACTAGAAGTGCTGGCTTCCTGTTGCTCAGCTCTGTCGGATCTGGAATAGTGCATTCTACCATAAAATTAATCAATATTTGAGCTTTAATAAACAGTCGAAGTTGGAATTTTATATCAAATTCTATGAGCTCGATCACCCATTTGTAATTCTTCTAGAAGTATCTGGCCAATGAAGAACTATCTTTACGAGCTGATCCATAAGGAGTGTCACCGTATGCCCTTAAAAATAGGGTCGAAGCTTCTTAGCTGCAATCAACAAAGCATATGTTAGCTTTTTTAATTTGGTATACCTTATTTCTACATCTATTAGAACTCGGCTTATGTAGTAGATCAACTTTTGAATTTTAGTCTTCTTTCTGACTAAGATGACTTTGATGGTCGTGGGAGATACTGCTAGATATAAGAATAACTCTTCACCAAGTTCGAGCTTGGCAAGGAGGGAAGGTGAGCTGAGGTAGCTCTTTAGTTCTTCAAAGACTTACTGACACTCAGAGGTCCAACAGAAGTTCTTCGATTGTTTGAGCACTTAGAAGAAAGGCATGCAATGCTCCACCGATCTTAAAATAGAACGATTCAAAGCTGCAATCTTTTCCATCAGGCGCTGAACCTCTTTTATTGTCTTGGGAATGGTCATTTCTTAGATAGCCTAGATCTTCTCTGGGTTTATCTCAATGTTGTGCCTTGACATCACGAATTCCAAGAAATTTTTAGAAGTCACCCCGAAAGCATATTTGGTTGGGTTTAGCTTTATTTTGTACTTTTAGAAAGTGTTGAACATCTTGTCCAGGTCGGCAATGTGATATTTTAAAGATCTACTTTTAACAAAAATATCATCCACATAAACATCTATATTATGGCCAATCTGCTCTTTGAAGATTTTATTCACTAGGCACTGATAGATTGTCCCTGCATTTTTAAGTCTAAAAGGTATCTATAACAATAAAGACTATGGTCAGTAATAAAAATAGTTTTCTTCTTATCCTTAGGCACCATCTGGATTTGGTTGTAGCCGGAGAAGGCATCTATGAAGGTAAGAAACTCGTAGCCTGATGTTGCATCCACTAGTTGATCAATTTAGAGTAGAGGGTAGCTATCTTTTGGGCAGGCTTTATTTAAGTCGGTGAAGTCTATTCACATCCTCTATTTTTCATTTGTCTTCTTAACAAGAACTACATTAGCAATCCAATCTTAGTAGGATACATCCTAGATGAACTTGGCTTTAAGAAGTTTGTCTACCTCGTCCACGATCGTCTTCTATCATTTGGGTGCAAATCTTCACTTCTTTTGCTTCACAAATCGATGCTTGAGGTCCACACTTAGGTGGTGTTCCATTACCTCTGCATCTATTCTAGGTATATCTACATAAATCTAAGCAAAAACATCGGCATTCCTTTACAGAAAGGCGACAAGCTACCTTTTAACCTCTTCTTCTAGATTGGAGCCGATCTAAATCGTGTGGTCCTCATTTCCATCATTTAAGATAATTGCTACAAGGTCATCGATTAGTCCTCTCCGCTTCTTAGTCAAATCATCATGAACATCAAGCCCATCCACTGGACAAAGTTTGGGCTACTTTCCTCCTTGCAAAGCAATGGTATAATAATAACGTACAAGGGCTTGATCCTCTCTGACTTCTCCAACTCCATATTCTATTAGAAATTTCATCTTCAAGTAGTATGTTGATGCCATAGCTCGGAGCGCATTCAACCCGGATCATCCAAGGTAGAAGAAACCTTCACCAACAAAAAATCAATCCAAGCTTTGGATTGCTTTGGATACCAACCTACCATAATTGGCAGAGTGATTATTTCTTCAACTGGCATAGTATCACTAGTGAATCCTATTAATGGAGAGCTTAGTGGCTCCATGCGATTATTAGGTATAGATATTTTAGAAAAACTATCAAAAAATAAGATATCAACCAAACTTCTATTATCTACCAAGACACGACGTACATCATAATTTATAATATTTAAAAAAATTATAACCACATCATTATGCAAAAATTGGATCTCTTGTGCATCTTCTTTAATGAAAGTGGCGAGTTCTTCGATTCTCTACTTCTTCACTGGCTCTTCTGATTTGCTGGCCTCCTCTTGCCGATGTCCTCTAGTAATAATGTTGATGATTCCAAGTGATGGTGGTTATCTTGGGGTTCTTTCCTCTGAGGTGGTTCTGGTTGCAAAAAAGAGATCGATCTTTCCTCCTTTCTGGTTGATGTTACAGGAATCGGTCCAACCGACCTCATCGATCATCTCCTCTATCTTATCCTGGAGCTAGATGCATTTCTTAGTATCGTGACCATGATCATGATGGTACAAATAATACTTATTTAGATTGTGCTTGCTTGGTTGAGATCGTATCTTGTCCGGCCTCAATAGTTGCTCCTTGATTTCTATTAGCACTTGAGTTTTTGGAGTGTTCAAAGAAGAATAGTTGTAGAACCTTTTGGTAGGTGGGCTATGCCACATCCTTCTATCTAGACTTCTTGACCAACGAGCCCAAGATGGAGTTCGGGTTTATCTATGTTCTGGAGGGGTTCTGAAATTTGATCGAGCTTTCCTTTGTTTCTTCACTAGCATGGGCTTGCTGGATTCCTCCACCTACCGCTCTCCTGTGGCTTCATCATTACGAAGCTTAAAAGCTTCCTCAGCTTAGGCATAGCCCTCAACCTAAGCTAGCATATTAGCAAATTCCTGGGCATACTTCTTCTCTAATAAGAAAAGAAGATCATTCTTCAGAAGGCCATCCTTCAAAGTGGCCATAGCAATAGACTAGTCTAAATTTTAGACCTCCAGGGCAGCGGTATTAAAGCGACTGACATAGGCCCGGATGGACTCCTCTTTCTTCTAGTTGATGTTGATGAGGAAGTCCGAGCCTCATCTCTGACACCACCTATTAATGAAATGAGCTACGAACTGATGGCTCAACTGATCAAAGAAATAAATGATATCCAATTTTAGGCTCGAGTATCAGTTTCTTACTGTGCTCTTCAAAGTTGATGAGAAAGCTCTACATAGAATGGCATCCATCATGCCATGGAGCAATATCATGGTTTGAAAGGTTTTGAGATGGTCAACAAGATTTGAAGTCCCATCATAACTGATAAGAGCACGATGTTGTTGTTAGGACACCGTATTTATTAGTTTAATTTTGACTTCTTAAATTAATTAAAAATAGATAAAAAATAGTAAGTCAGGTTGAATCCATAAAGAAAGTAGTGAGTCGGGTTGAATTCATAGAGAAGGTAGTGTTTTAGTTTTGAAATATTTAATTTTTATAAAAGAAAAGAAAAAAGATTTTTTTAAATAAAATTGAAGTTGAAAAATAAAATTATAAATAAAATGTAGAATTAAAAGGTGTAGATAATTAAATTTGATACTAAGATCTACTAACTAGATCTTAGCATTTACTTGCAATGAAATTAAAGAGCAAAAATTAAATTTGTAATAAAAATAAAGTGTAATTAAAATAAAGAACAAGAATTTAAAGAGCAAAAAATAAAATAATAAAAATAAAAGACTAGAATTTAAAGAGCAAAAAATAAAATTTGTATTAATTAGAATTCAATTTAAAGTTTAAATACATGAAATTTAAAAAATACAGAAAAGAAAGAAAAACTAGAAAAGATGTGATCTCAATCTTGGATCGGCATCGGCGTAAAGATGGCATAGGAGACAACTCTTCTTCATAGCATCCATTGCCTTAAAGTAGCTTCTAATCCAAGCATGGCTCCCACCCTAGATCTTTCCCTCTCTTTGATCGAAGACAACTTTTCTTGAAGGCCTGGGATCTTATTTATAGGTGTTGGAGAGCTAGAGATCCTTGCTGCAGGCAATATGGGACTAAAAAGGAGTTTGATCGGCAAATATGGAAGAAATTAGAGTGAAAATCAGATTTAAAACAGTCCTAGACACATCTTGCTCTTCTAGATGAAGTCTGGCCATTGGATCTGCATCAAATGGTCCCAAAATTGCTTAAAAACTCATTTTAAAAATCCTAAATCCGGTCAGAATCAATGTGGGCCATTCGATCGCGCTTGATGATGAGAATCGAGCCATTGGATCAATGTTGGGTGGTTGGATCAGAGTCAAGAGCTTTTTCCGCCATCGGATCATTGCCTAGAATCCATGCGGCTGTCCGATCATGATCAGGGAGGCTATAGACTTCGAATCAGAGTAGGAATCTCTCCCTATCATTCGATCTTCATCGGGAACCACTAGGACCATTGGATGGTGCAATATCGTGCAGGTGGACCATATAGACTAATCGCACCATAAGCCATGACCAATCAGCGCCTGCTGTCACCATGTGAAAAGACCAAAATGCCCCATGAGCAGTGATAGATTTTTTGTAAACCCTTTAAGGGTCTTGGTCTACCACGTGGCAGTTTGTGATTTGCCACTTGTTGCTAAGCTGGCAGTCTATGCATGGGTTCGTGGACCAATGGGCTTTGCGGGCTAGGCTTGCAGGCCAGCTTCACTATCGGGTCAGCTTGGATGGCATGCCGATTGAGCCAAATGTGGTGGCTTGGCTGGGCACACCATCTTGGCTGGACGAGCCGGCTGAGTCGAATTAAATTTT
The DNA here is from genome assembly GCA_006176705.1 of Cocos nucifera. Lineage (NCBI taxonomy): Eukaryota > Viridiplantae > Streptophyta > Magnoliopsida > Arecales > Arecaceae > Cocos > Cocos nucifera. The sequence goes on from QRFJ01000095.1 coordinate 956,768, forward strand.
TTTCTTTGAAAATTCATATCGGATCCATTTTAACTCTTATTTGCGCCAAACTTATTTCATTACGATAAAAAATATAAGCTCTTTCCATTGATAAATATATTTTTTAAAAATAATAAATAAAAATATTTAATTTTTAAAAATAAAAATAAATTAATTAATAAATTAGTATTTTTAATGATGAATTTATGATACTTATCATACCCCCCAACTTAAGCTTTACTCATTCTCAAGTAAAGAAAGAATTTAGTTTTAGATATCTTTTAACTTTAGAGTTTTGAATTTTACCTAAATAATTTTCAAAATGACTATTGATGTTTAGTAGAGCTTAAGTGAGGTATGTCATTGGAGTATTAATACTTATCAATAAAAAAATAAGTAAAGAATATTCAACTTTTTTAAACTTTTTTTAAATTATCCCTATCTTTATCTCTGAATTATCTAAACTTTCATATGGGCACGTGTATTATTACTTCCACCCTTCATTTATTGAACTCATTTTATTCACATTACCCACTTTTTGATGCAAATATCATTGCTTACTTAGGCAACAGAACTCGATTACTTAGTAAAAAATTAATATATTTTTTTATTTTATTTTTTATTATTTTATTATTTTAATATTGTACCACTATTGAGTGTCTTAACCCCTTAAGCTTTTTATTTGATCCATGTAGCAAGTTAGGCCAATGACTTCCAAAATAGTTGGCTTTAGGACACTAGGTATAAAATATTCCTTGGATGTACTAGCTCGAATCAAATAGGCTATGAGTTAAGACTAGCTTTATAACAAGCTCCTTTGCCCTTCCCATCTTTTGATGCAAAAATCAATGCTTACTAGGATAAAGAGGCCCGATTACTTAGTAAGAAGTACTTGAAAATTATTTTATTTTAATTTTTTTATTTTTATATAAAAAAATATAGTTATTCTATACAAGTTCATAAAAATTAGACTTTTCTTTGATGTTGGTAGAAAAAATTAGAAGTGCTCAAAAAAAAATTATTTATGTTCTAGACTTAACTCTTTATTAGATTTTCTTAATACATGATGTTTCAATATCTCATAAATTCTCTGATCTGTGCATCAATTTTTTTTAAAAAATGCTTAGTTCAACTTGATTCTTAAGCATAATCGGATATCTAAATGTTAAATACTAATTTTTTTAGGGATTTTCAAAAAAATATAAAATTTTATTATTCTCCCCCCACTTAATTGACATTATCCTTAATGGAGAAGAAAATAAAGGATGTAATAAAGAAAAGAAAAGAATACACATGACTCAATATATTCTCATGGTCCAGCATGTGCCTTTAAAAATTTAACTTTTTCTCCAACTTATTCAAAATATTCTAAAAAAAAATAAACTAAAAAGATAAATTAGATACAAAAAAACTAAATATTGGGTTGCCTCCCAAGAAGTGCTAAGTTTATCATTTTTAGCCAGACACAAGGCAACTTACCTATCCTGTATCAAATACTAGATTGACAAATTTTAATGATTTTGGATTGCCAATCTCGGAAAGATAGTTTATTATTTTTTTATTAATAAATTTATTATTAATTATGGGAATATAGATCATTGTCCCATTCTCAGACCCTTATTTGTTAAGATTTTTTCCTATTTGTTCTTCTAGAATGCTCATATATTGAGTTTTTGGGTTATGAGATAAATTTGATGCAATGGATATAGAAAGGATATCTAAAGGCAATTTTAATTATGGAGGTAAATTAATATGATCTTGCTTAAATAACTTCATTGGCAATTCATTACATGCCTCTTGATTTTTATGAAAGAACCAACTTCTAGGGTCGAAGAAAATGAGACTATTGATTTATTGGTCTCGGGTAAATTATCTGCTATTTTCTTTTCTTTGTAGTCTTATTTAAATTAGAACTAGCATCAGTACTAGTTTTGAGCTCAGGTTTTTCTATATGGTTAGTCTTAGTACTAACCGCTTCTTTTAAATTTTTATTTTTGCTAGCATCAGTACTAGCTTTTCTCACCTGATCTTGATATGGGTCCATAAGAATTCTATAGCTTTTAAGTTTAGAAATTACTTTGATATTCTCTAATTAAAAATTATTAGGTGGGACATTGAATTGATAATTAGGTCCAGGTGGTTGTTGTACATTAAGTAGATTGTTTATAGGATTTGAAATTGCTAAGCTCGATAATTGACTTAGTTCTCTCCTCATGTTAGACTCAGCTAATTATCCTATTTGAGCTTCTATCCTGGTGATAGATTATTATTGAGTTAAAATTGATTGTTGTTGGATCAGAATTAGTTCTTGAAGTTGATTAAATCTGTCGTTAGCTAGATTGGTCTATTGAGGAGGTGGATATAAGGATTAATTATAATGCGATGGCTGGATAGTCTGACTAGGCTGACCTCTATTATAGACAATTTTGATATTGAATCTGAGCTTGAGTTTATTGAGATATCCAAGAAAAATTAGAGTGGTTTCTTCAATCAAGGTTATATGTATTTGAAAAAGGATTATTAATCGGCTTGAAGTAGTCTTGCATAACTTGGACTTATTCTTGGATAAAAGGTGAAAATTTTGCAGCCATAGGACATTCACTCACATGATGGGTTAGGCTAACATAAATAGAATAAATCTCCTGATAATTAGAGGGTGATGTATATTGTGTAGGAGATTATTGACCTAGGATTAAGAGTTGATCTAATTTCTGGGCAAGAAGGTCTACTTTATTTATCAGATTCAAATGAGCCTTAGAACTAGATTCTAGATGTTCATAGATTCTTGCCCGCTTTTGGTAGAAACATAATAAATCATGATTAATTAAGTTTTCACTCAAAATTTTAAATAAAGTATAGGCTTCATCCTCACTCTTATTCATGAATGCACTTCCACAAAATGCATCTACTATTTGCTTATATTGGTCTTCTAAACCCTCATAGAAAGCTTGAACGATTTGCCACTTAGACAGACCATGATATGGGCATTTTCTAAAAGGTTTCTTAAGTCTCTCTCATGACTCATGAATTTATTTTCTAGAAAGCTGAGCAAATTCAGTGATAGCTCACCTCATGGTGTTGGTTTGGCCTATGGAATAAATTTTTTTAAGAAATTCATGTTGTAATTCAGCCTAAGTTTTGATTAGTCTCCCTATTGTGTTAAGCCAGTGCTTGGCTTTATCTTTTAATGATAAAGAGAATAAAATTAGTCTAAGGGCATCATCAGAAAAATTTTGAATTTTTATCATAGAGCAGATTTTTAAAAATTCATCTAGATGCTTATAAGGATCTTCATTGATGTTTTCATAGAAAGATGGGAGCATTTGAATTATGGTTGACTTGATCTCATAATAGATAGTAGGGATATCTAGTAATTGGACACAAGTCGATGGATTATAGATAGAAGAAATAAAGTATTCCTTCATCTGCCTAGGTGGTTCTCTAAAATTTTCAGCCATTTGATTTTTTAGTTTAACATGAATCAGCCATTCAATTTTACAATTGGATATAACAAGATCAGGTAAAGCAATCTCCTACCGTGCATGTACTAATGCAATCCTAATGTGTGGTTTAGAATTTTTATTATTTTATTATTTTTAATTTTTTTATAATTTTTTTAAATTTTTTTATTATTATTTTTAATTTAGTTTAATTTAATTTAATTTAATTTAATTTAATTTTTTGAAGAAGAAAAGGAGAAGAAAGAGAGAAGAGTTCTAAGGAAGAGGTCCTAGAACTAAGAATTAGGGTTTAATTAGGTTTGATGTTTTTGTTAGTAATCAAGTTAGACAAATAATCCTAACCAAGGATTATTCAAGATCTAGATACTCCAACTGTCAAGATCACCTTCAAGCCCTCCAAGTGTAAGATCAGCCAATTAACTGACTAGGTAAGTATAAGATCAATGGGAGTCCTCTCATTGCTTGTCTTAGACATCAGTTATGCTTGGCCAGGTAAGCTAATAGAATCAATTATAAACTACCTTCCTTCAGGCCCAGTCATCCCATAAACTACTTGATTAGACACTAGTCAAATTGACTAACCCTAATTCGGTCCAACTCTTAGGGTTTCTTATTCTATTGAGCTCAAATTTCTAAGATCGATGTCTAATTGATTTTAAAATTAAAGACTTAGATCAATGCAAGATGCTGGTTGGTTATTTATGGGCCAAGGAAGGATGATCAAATTTTCACCTTATCTTGTTTAATGGATTGTGCCCTTAAATTGATTTAAAGATGGATATGTACAATCACTTTCAGGCAAGGGATTCTATGTAACTAAATTAGATGCATGAAATTGATTGAACTTGAGAGCTTACCTTGTCTCTAGCGATTACTAAAAAGAAAATAAAAAATAAAACTAAACCTAATATGATGGATGCTCTAAGTAGTTATGGTTTCTAATCTTGTCATGAAGCTTTTAATTAAATTTAAATAGATTTTTCTAGATTAATTTAAAAATAAAATAAATAATAATAAAAAAGTTTAGGATCATGATTGATCTCACCAAGTAGGATTGGAAGCTTCCTCCTTGTCCTAACCATTTTGTTCTCTTTTCTTCTTTTTTTTATTTTTCTATAAAATAAACATGACAAGTTAGTAGGCAATATTTATAAAAAAATTAAAAATTAAAAATTTTATTTATAATTTTTTTATAAGAAAATTAAAAGAAATTAATACTCATACCATCCCCAGCAATGGTGCCAAAAATTTAGTATGTTTGCTAAAATTATTCTTAATTTACAAGAAAATCAATAAAATCAAAAGAAATTAGCATCTATTTCTTTTCCGATAACAACATCAAAAACTTGATAAGAGCACGATATTATCGTTAAAACATCATATTTATCAATTTAATTCATACTTTTTAAATTAATTAAAAATAGGTAGAAAGCAGTGAGTCGGATCGAATTCACAGAGAAGGTAGTGTTGTAGTTTGGAAATCTTTGATTTTTGTAAAAGAAAAAAAAGATTTTTTTAATTAGAATTGAAGTTAAAAAATAAAATTATAAATAAAAAGCAAAAATTAAAAGGTGTAGAAAATTAAACTTGGTACTAAGATCTACTAATTAGATCTTAGCATTTACTTGTAATGAAATTAAAAAGCAAAAATTAAATTTGCAATAAAAATAAAGTGCAATTAAAATAAAGAACAAGAATTTAAAGAGTAGAAAAATAAAATAATAAAAATAAAAGATTAAAATTTAAAGAGTAGAAAATAAAATTTTTATTAATTAAAATTTAATTTAAAGTTTAAATACATGAAATTTAAAAAGTGTAGAAAGAAAAGAAAAACTAGAAAAGATGTGATCTCAATCTCAGATCGGCATCGGCATGAAGATAGCATAGGAGACAGCTCTTCTTCCTAGTATTCATTGCCTTGAAGCAGCCTCTAACCCAAGCATGGCTCCCACCCTAGATCTTTCCCTTTCTTTGATCGAAGATAGCTTTTCCTGAAGGCCTAGGATCTTATTTATAGGTGTTGGAGAGTTGGAGATCCTTGCTGCAGGCAATATAGGACTAAAAAGGAGTTTGATTGGTAAATATGGAAGAAATCAAAGTCAAAATTGGATTTAAAATAGTCTTGGATGCATCCTGCTTTTCTGGATGAAGTTTGGCTGTTGGATTTGCATCAAATGGTCCCAAAATCACTTAAAAACTCATTTTAAAATCTTAAATCCAGTCGGAATCAATGTGGGCTGTTCTATCATGCTTAATGATGAGAATTGGGCTGTTGGATCAATGGTGGGTGCTTGGATCAGATTCAGAAGCTTTTTCCACCATTGGATCATTGCCTTGAATGCATGCAGCCGTCCGATCGTGATCAAGGAGGCTGTAGACTTCAAATCAGAGTAGGAATCTCTCCCGACTGTTCGTTCTTCATTGGGAACCACCAGGATCGTTGGATGGCGTAATACTATGTAGGTGGACCACGTAGACCGACCGCACCATAAGCTACAACTAATCAGCACCTATTATCACCATGTGAAAAGACCAAAATGCCCCATAAGCCATGATAGACTTTTTGTAAACCCTTTAAAGGTCTTGGTCCACCATGTTGTGGCTTGTGATTTGTCACCTGTTGCTGAGCTGGCAATCTACGCATGGGTTCATGGACCAATGGGCTTTGTGAGCTAGGCTTGCAGGTCGGCTTTGCTGTTGGGTTGGCTTGGATGGCGTGCTGGTGGAGCTGGGATGTGCCGATTGAGCCGAAAAGGGTGGCTTGGCTGGACGAGCTGGCTGAGTCGAATTAATTTTTTTTATTTTTTTATTTTTTCTTTAAAAATTTATTTTGGATTCATTTTAACTTTGATTTGCTCCAAACTTATTTCATTGCAACTAGAAAATAAGCTCTTTTTATTGGTAAAATATTTCTTAAAAATAATAAATAAAAATATTTAATTCTTAAAAATAAAAATAAATTAATACTTTTACTAGTGAATTTATGATACTTATCAATAACTTTCAAATTAGAAAAACTTGGAGTTTGGTGGGATGGGCTTCTGCATGATTTAGATGGTGAATGGTGGATCGATGTAGATGTCATCATTGCAGATAGAGGTAGCCTGGCAAACTTTCTCAATCTACTGGTTCATCTTCTAAAGCTTTTAATCGAGAACATCATCTCAATCATGGATCTCAAAGTATGGTAGACTTGATGATGGCAGACACTATAAGAAAATAGAGTATTAGCGATAGACATTAGCGACGGTATTTTTGTCGTTGCTAATAATGGATATTAGCGATGAAATTAGTGACGGCAAAATACCTTTGCTAATAATCTTTTTATCTATAGCTTTAGCGATAAAAGTTTAGCCATAGCTAATAGTTATTAGCGATGACAATGACGACGACAATGCCATCACTATAATTATTAGTGATAGTATTAATGATGGTAAATAACCATCACTAATACTAAGTAATTTTATTTTTTTAATTAGATTTTATTATTATTATTATTAATAGATAATTATTAGTGACAGTATTTTACCATCATGAATAAAAAATAATTTTATCTTTTAAATTATATTTTATTTTTATTAGCAGTGATAGATACTTATTAGTGATGGCATTTTGCTATTGCTAATAATATTTTTACCGATGGCAAATAGCGATCAAATAATCTATTATCGTGAAAACCAAAAATATTATTAGTGACAGCAAGTTTGGCTTTTAGCGATGACAAGTTGCATCACTAGTAAAAGTTAATTTTTTATATTAGTTCTAACATTATTAGGGATGGAAGATTATTATTAGCAATGTCGAAAGGCCATCACTAATACTAAAATAATTTTATTTTTTTAATTTGATTATAGGATTATTAGTGATAAAAAATTATTATTAATGATGGTAAAATACCAACTTTTAGTGATGGATATTAGCGACGGCAGATTCGCCATCACTAATAATTCATTTTACTGATGGCATTAGTGACCAAAAAACAAGCCATTAGAAAAACTAATTTTTTATTTATTATAATTATTAGCAATGGTAGAAAGAATATTAGCAATGGTGATAACTGATGCTAATGATCATCAGCGACAGCAATATTAGCGACAGAAATCATTATCATAAAAAAAAGTTTTTGATTTATTAAATTTATTAAAGATGACATAAGAAGTATTAGAGATGACAAATACTGTCACTAATATTCTTTAGTGATGACATTATTAGCGACAAAAATAGCCATCATAAATAATAAAAAAAATATTTATTATAATTATCAGCATTAGTGATGGCATATTAGTGACAGACATATCATCACAAAGAAAAAATATTATTTATTGAATTTATTAGTGATGATAAAAAAAAGTATTAGTGATAGAAGTTGCCGTCGCTAATAATCATTAGCGATGACACTATTTCCAATGGAGTTACCATCGTAAAAAAATAAGAGAAAAAGTTTTTCTATTTTATTTGAATATGATATAATTTTAAAATTTAAAGTTTATTTTTACTATTCATTATCTAAATAATTATCATTAGTGTCATCATGAAAGACCGCCTCAATTCGATAGGCTTAGCTATGTCGATTAATAAAATTTAATTTCAATAGTCATGAACGACTGCTTAATGATCTAATAGATAAAGACCTTCAATAGATCCAAAAATTTATAACATTGATCTTGGTGATATTTGTAAGATACTATCAAAATTTTACTTCAATTGAACATTATTATCATGGTCAATTTAGTATGAAATTTTTTCGACTGTTAAATAAAAGATGAGTGATTAAAAGGCCAAATGACGTTCGAACAAGAGAATTTTTTAGATAAATGATCTTTGCTACTACTTTGATTATTTGTATAGTGGTGATCATAAAATCCAAACTGTACGTATATCAATAATTCAAAATAATATATCTCTTGATACTCATTCTTAAAGTCCTTAAGTAATTATACTTATGCTTTTATAAAATCTGCTTAACATAAATGGTTCATACATGTACGATTTGAATTTTATGATTATCATCATATAAATAATTAAAATAATAGCAAAGATTATTTATCTATAAAATTTTTTTAATCGGATGCTGTTTGGCCTTTTGTCACTCATTTTTTATTTAATGATAAAAATCATCCTATGCTAAATTGACCATAATAGTAATGTCCGATTGAAGTAAAATTTTAATAGTATACTATAAATATCATCGAGATCATGCTATAAATTTTTGGATCCATCAATGGTCTCTATCTATCAGATCATCAAGTGGTCATTCATGGCCATTAAAATTAAACTTTATTGATTGATATAGCTAGGACTATCGGATCAAGATAATCTTTTGTGATGATGCTCTAACGATAATTATTTAGATAATAAATAATGAATATGAACTTTAAATTCTAAAATTATATCATATTTAGATAAATATAAAAAAAGATATTAATAATGAATTTTTTATCGACGGCATTAGCAATGGTAAGCTTGCCATCGCTAACAAAAATTATGAAAAAAATTAATTATATGATAAAAGTATTAGTGATAGATTTTTATTTTTAGCGATGGAGTTCATCACTAATGCTTTTACCGATGGCATTAGCAATGGCAAACTTACCATCCTAATAGTCTGCAATATCAAAACAACTAAGAAAAAAAAAATTTCGCTCCCGTGCTCATTCTCTCTCATTCTCACCCCTCATCCTCCTCTCACTAGCATCCAAACCCCCCTCACCCCCTGACCCTCCTTTCCTCCCACTCCACCCCGTTCCTCCAATATCCCACGGCCACTCCAACCCCATCGGCCCTGTCCCCATGCTGGCCCGACCCCTTGGCCCCGAGCTTGCATTCGTCCATGCCCATGGCCGCCCCACCCCCTTTAACCTCGACATCACCAGACCGGCTCTGCAGCTGCCCCAATACCATCGGCCCTGACGTCGCTGACCTGACCTAACAGTCATCCCGACTCTACCACCCCTGATGCCATCGGCCCAATCCCATAGCCCCGAGCCCACGTCCCTTCATGCTCGCATTCACCCCAACCCTCCTAGCCCTGACATCACTGGCTCGACCCCACGGCCTCTGCCCCACCACCCCCAGCCCGTAACCCTGCCCCACCGGCATAACACAATGGCTTTAACCCATGCCACCTTCCCACGGCCCTACCTCGCTGGCCTGACACCACCGACCCATGCGGTCTTCCCATGAGCCCATCCCTAGTCCTTCAATTCTGCTGCTGCATCCCTGAGCCACAGCTCCAGCCCTGCAGCCCTGCCCTACCATCTCAAGCCTACAACTCCGATCTTGCGGCCTCTATAGAAGTAAAAAATCTCTTGACTTCATTTTTCTTTCCCCATCAACAGAATTCCTACTCTATTATAAATTGATGAATATTTTATATAATTTTTTTCTATGAATATTTGATATTTCTCTTACTTATTATTGTAGAAATATATATTATAGAGATTTCATCAAAGAAAATATTGGAAGAAATAATGAAAAAAAACTATGTCTACATTGATCGAGATATGGACTTGAGTTGAAAATGGTAAATATATCAAAGCATATATAAATATTATATTAAATAAAAGAAGATGAATTAGATGAAGTTGCTAGGCTTTAGGATAGTCGAAATAAGGACAAAGATGAATCTAAAGAAGAGAATAAGTTCAATTTAGAAGTAAAAAAATTAACTTAAAAGATAAGAAATACTTTATATATTTATACCAAAAAATTTATGCAATTAAGGAGGATTTATATCTGAATAGTAGTTAGTTAAAGTGAGTGTAATATATTAGAAAGAAGATCCATAGATTTTATCAATGAGTATTGATAATTGTAAGAAGAGCAGATGCAAGAAGATGATTCATCTACATGCAGAGTCTTTTATGAGAGAGAATAAACTATGAGAGAATTTTAGGAAAAGAGTTATGCAAAGATAATTTAGTATTGTATAGATGTTTGGTGTCTTGTTATTTAAAAAAATATAGTTACATTTTATATGTTACATTATTATTCTATGTACCCCAGTGGAGTAGCAAAGAGTATGCCGATAAGCGGCAGAGGGCTCGATTGGGAGACTTGAAGATTTTAAGAGCTTAATCTCAGTAGAAGCTTGAGAGCTTAATATTTGGTCTGCTGAGGTTTTGAGAGCTTAATCTTGGTAGAAGCTTGTATTGGGAATAGTGTTACGAAGCCAATCGTAAGCTTATTTATAGTTGTGCTGATTCTTATATTTATATATAAATTATAAATAAATAAAAATTATTTTAATATTTTTTATCATAAATTTTTTCATCTTCTAATGAACTCCTGTGTTGTGGTGAAGTCCTTAGGACTATTTAGAATCGATAAAGAAGGATTTATCGTTTAGTCCTTAAATCAGCTCGCAATCAAATGATACATTATTACTAAGGATGACAATGTTTATCAAGTATAGGTCGTTGTGTGCCATTTAGGTTGGTTGTCCTCTTAACCAAAGAGTGTGGAGACACTGGTATGGTATGCAAGTGAGATGTAGGGGTACATCTGCATTGCACGTGACCAATCCTAGAGCTTTTTTGCTATCAAGATTTGCTCCGATGGAATATGGGTATAAGTGTCCCTCTGATCTGAGATCATCATGATGACTTCCAAGCAACTTATTATGCTTTGGTGTCGAACTATCTAAATTTCTAATTCAGTGATGGAAGATTTCTGGGTATAGTCAAGTACTTGAGGAGTTAGTATGTGAATCAAGATGGGATTAATCACTCCAGTTTAGGAGCTGTGTTCAATTGTATTTCAATTTAACAAAACCTTGGCCAGGATAGCCCTAGTGAGAAGTCATAGGATTGATTACATTGAGACATGATTTAGATGTATTTTTCAGGATTGATAGTTTAACTTTAAGTCATCTTAAACATAGAGATCAAAGGGATGAATTATGCGGTAACCATATTCACATAGGTTCTGAGTGTTACGATTGCGACTATTCGATCTACCTAGACATCAGGTACCATTGCTAGATGATCACTTTGATTAGTATAGTTATTGGTTCCTGTGCTATCGACTTAGGATCGAACCTACGGGGTCACACACATTAGAGGTTCTTACCTGATCTGATGGCTGGTGAAGAGTTCTACTGGACCGAAACTCTATGATCAAGAGTTCCACTGGACTAAAATTCTTCGATCAAGGGTTCTACTAGATTAGGACTCTAAGTTCTATCTATTTGATACTCTGTGATCAAGAGTCTCACTGGTCTAGGATTTTGTGATCATGAGTTTTATTGGTTTGGGACTCTTCGATCAAGAGTTTTATTTTCATAGGACTTTATTGCCTGAACACCCATCGGATTTGGACTCTATATTTTTAAGAGGTTTAATTAGTGATTTGATTACTAATTAACTTAATTTGATTGATTAATTATTTTTGGATCAATTCTAATTGAATTAAATTCAGTTGGGTTTGATCCGATTAGGTTATAAGATGACCTAATCACCGAGGAGGTTTGATCCCTGATGTGATCAGGAGTTGGATTTGATCAATTTCTAATTTAATTAAAATTTAATTAAGCTTAATTAAGCTTAAATTAGTTTTGTTTAATTTGGTCTAATTGGGCCTAACCAATTGTGATTGGAATGGGTTCAATTGGATAAGGTTTAAATTGAAACTAGTTTGACTGGTCTTCCCTTCCTGTGCAACCTCACTTCTGTGCCCATTTAAAAATTCATGAGAAAGGTTCTCATGAGTTTTCTCCCATGAACAAGGGGGCACACGGCCACCTTTCTCTCGCCTCACATGGATAAGTGCTAGGTTGTTTTAGTTTAAATTCAAATAAGATTTGAATTTGAACCACCAACAACTTACCCTTATCCTTGCGCCATCTTTTCCCAAAGAAAGAGTTCTTGTAATTTTTTCTCCATGCAAAAGAGGGTCCATTCCCTCCTTTCTCATGCCCATGTGGATATTTGTTAGGGGGTTGATCATTCAAATTTGAATTGAATTCAAGTTTGAATGAGAAACCACCTCATCCTCATCCACCCACACGGTATTGACTTGATCTTTTGCAAAATAAATTGCATTTCTCATTGGGCGTGCACAAACTTGCTGAATGAAAAGGTTTCTGTGCATCCCCTCCCTTCTGCATGAGTTTGAAACTAAAATCTTGAGAGAAAAATTATAGAGAGTGGTTTAGGCGTAGGGTTCTGGGTGAGTGCATGTCATAGGGTTTTGACCTAGGGTTCGGAAAGAGAGTTTGTGAGCTATGAGTATCGTGAGCCCACCAAACTTCTAGGAATGCCTCCTCTACCTCTCATCTACATAGCGATCTAGAGCATCTAAAGAGTCCATGGACAAAGATCAAAATCGTTCGATCGACAACAGCTATCGAAGGGTTCCAGCATCGAGCTAGCACTCGAGAGGAGCCAATCGGGACCAGAATCTTGTATGGACGATCTATAGTGGCCAGATATGCTGTGACTGCATCACAATGAGTGGACCTCCCAATGGTGATCGGATTATGAAATTTAGCTACTCACACAGGTATCGTGTTCTGAACACATATTGTAGTAGTAAATAGTTTACTGCTATCGATTTAATTTTCAAATTTGAAATGTATGTATATCATATTTAGATCCTTAGTGTAGGATTTTCTAATAGAATCAGTAGCTCTAAATTAATTAGATTAATTTTATTTTTTACTATATTTAATTAATTTTTTAAAAAAATTTGAAAGTGGAGCTAGAAATCCTACACTGCAGACCATCAGTGGTATTAGAGCATGGTTCATTAAATATGATTTATATGCTTTAAAATTTAAAAATTTATGCATATTAGACATGTATTTAATTTGAGTAGGCTAGTAATCGAGCTTGAATGAGTCACTAAGCCATCCGATCATAAGGGATAAGTATGGTTTAAAGGCCATCTCCTTCCATTCAATGGGGATTCCTTACGAAGGTAGGGATGCCATCGTGAACTCATTCCTGAAGAGAAATGACAAAAAAAAAATTTTTAATTAGTTTTAATCTAAAATTTATCATGAATAAGTGTTTAGATAGGATCTAAATTGATTCATGATCTTTTTATATATTGTACATGGATTTAGATTAAAACCTACAACTAATACTGTTTGTGAAATGAGTCGACCTATTTTTAAAATGAGTTGACCCATTTAGTGAATAGTGCCATGTTATAAAGAACCTTTCAAAATTTTAAAAAATATTTTCAAAATGTCAAATCCCAACCCTCAGTCTAAAAACTTAATTAAAAATTAAGTATTATGAATTACGATATAGAATTATGAATTAAAGATCCCAAGTCATTAATCATAAAATATGGGTTATTAAGTTAGATGAATTAGGTTCATTAATTAGGTTAGACCTAAGATTAGTTAAAGAATGGACCTAAGATTAGTTAAAGAATGGACTAAATTAGAGTAATTGATCAAATCAAACCAAATGTTGATTTAGATTAGGTCAAGGACTCTTTATATATAATTACAATAGTTGTAGTTGGTCAAGTCCATGCCTTTAATGAGGACCAAATGGACTTGATTCATGGCTATGTGGTCGAACCCAAAATTAGTAGGTTGGTTAAATTGAAACTAATGAATCAGATGGTGTATAAGATAAGTTTGATAGTCTAGATCAGTGGTTTTTAATTGGAAGCTACTCAAACTAATTTGATCTTTAACGAGTTAATGGCATATCCCTTCCACTGATCTCACTTACCTAGCCATCCTGGTGAGTTAGGTTTTGATTAGATCACTTGGTGATGTGGGCTCATCCATGTCAATTAGGTAAATCAGTATGACTGATTTAGGTGCTCCTAATGCTAGCTTAAATTAGGTCCTTCATAATCTGACTTGGTGAAGTTGGTGGAAGGATCCAAATTAGCTGGTGAATATTTCTCTCCTCTTCTTAAAATTAATTAAAAAAATTCTCTAAAATTATTAGATTCCTAAAAATAATATAGTTATGGTGATAACTAGGTCATAGCCTCTCATTAAGTTGAGTGATAATGAGTCCATTAGTTTAATAATCATTAGAGGTCCAAAGGTTTGGTGCTTATTGACTAATGAAATTATCATTCATAAAATGATGATTTGGTTATGTCTTTCTAATAATTATCAGGTTGCCTGGCCAAAGTTGAGCCTGATCATTTGTTGGTCAGATGCACCAAATATGGTCGTATTAATGGTTGGACCTAATCGGATCTTTTCAGTGGAGGCCAAAGTCTTCTGATTAGATTTTGGGATAAAATTAAAATACTAAAAATTATTTAGAAAAATAATTGATTATGAACCTATCCATAAATGTATATGGATTGATCGATCAAAGTCGGGCTTGTGCATAGTCTATGTAGATTCAGTACCCACTAAGAAATTAAAGTAATTTTTCAAATTAGAGATAGAGGCTAGCAGTTCATATAAAATAGTAGAAGAATCTTTAGACTAAAGTCTAAGTCTTTAATATAAAAAATTCATATACTAATTAGGTTTTATTTTCTTTTTGTGCAGAAATGGCCACTACCCTATCACTTCGATCATTGTTAGACAACGACAAACTCATGGGACCAAACTTCGATAGTTGGTATCAAAAGTTAAAAATCATTCTAGAGAATAAGCAGATCCTGCATATTTTGATGGATTCAGCACCTGAGGAGCCAGCTCTGAATGCTAGAGGTGCGGTCTGAGATTCTTACCAGAAGTGGCTCAATGACCATATCATCATTCGGTGCATTATGCTGGCAACGATGAATGATGAGTTTAGCCATAAGTTGAGAATGCCTAGTCATAGGAGATGCATGCTTCAAATGTTGAATGACTCCTTTGGCACACCTAACGATGTTGAGAGATACAAGACTAGTTGTGCCATTTTTAATGCTCGAATGAGGGATGGAACGTCAGTCACTGATCATATATTGTACATGATCGAGATGATTGAGTGCCTGAGTAAGCTGGGCTTTCCCCTGCATAAGCAGCTTGGTAAGGATGCGATCCTAAATTCTTTGCCTAAGTCTTTCCTCCCCTTCCTTAATCATTTTAGAATGACAAAGCCTACGTGAACTACCATGGCTTGTTGGGGTTACTGCAAAACTTTGAGAAGGATGACCAGCTCCTCAAGGAGCCGGTGAATGTAATGGGAGGGTCTTCTTCTGGTCGTCGACCCTTTAAGAAAGAAAAGAAGAATAAGAAGGTGCAGCTACATGCTGGGATGTCTATATAGGATCAGACCAAAAAGTGCATGCCCAACCAGAGCCAAGCATAGTGCTTCTTTTGTAAGAAGCAAGGGCACTGGAAGAGGAATTATCCTTAGTATATTACCTCCCTGGGTCCGAACAGACTGAGGAAGAAGCAAGCAATTGCTGGATAAGATAATTATATGATAACACTTTGCAACTTCTTGATATGTGATACTACTGCCTGGGTATTAGATATCGGAAGCTCTTATCATATCTGTAATTCGATGTAGGGCTTGCAGGTCCGTAGGAGATTTGATGAAGATGAAAGGTTTCTGAACATTGAAGATAGAAGACAAGTTTCAGTTCTAGCTTTAGGAATCATGAACCTTATAATCAATTCTCGTAATGTAATTCTCTATGAATGTCAATATTATCTAAGCTTTTTGTTGAATGTTATTTTTGTAGGCATTTTGGCCATGTATCGTTATGAATTTTTAATAAAAGAAACTATTTGTAATGTCATTTTGAATGGTGTTATGATGTTTGTTGGGCAATTGAATAATGAAATTTACTTACTATCACAGCATATTAATATGGTTCAGTCCTCCGATAAACATTCTAGAATTAGTGATGTGTCTGAAGTTTATCTTTAGCACTGTAGGCTAGGTCATATCAATAAGAGCAGAATAAACAGGTTGGCTCAAGAAGAAATTCTTGAAGATCTTGATTATGAATCACTACCAACCTGTGAGTCATGTCTTCTTGATAAGATGATCAAGTCATCTTTTATTGAAAAAGATGAGCAAGCTAGGGAACTCTTGAGTCTAGTACATTCAGACGTATATGGATCCATGAGCTCAAGTACTGGAGGTGGATATTTCTACTTCATAACCTTCATAGATGATCTATCGAGGTATGGATATATCTATTTAATGAAGCATAAGTTGGAGTCATTTGAAATGTTTAAACTATTTCATAATGAGGTAGAAAAGCAAACTGAAAAGAGTATTAAATTTTTTTGATCTTATCGAGGGAGTGGGTACCTTTCTAGTGAGTTTTTGATATATCTTGAGGAGAATGGGATTCTCTCCTAGTGGACTCCTTCTAGAACACCATAGCATAATGCTGTATCTAAAAGGAGGAATCAAACCCTATTGGACATGGTTCGATCCATGATGGGATTTACCAATCTGCCAATCTCCTTATAGGGATATGCGCTCGAGTTGGCTTGTTACATTCTAAATAGGATTTTGAGTAAGTCTATTTCCAAAATACCATATGCGATATGGATAGGGCATAAGCTAGTACTCTCGCATCTTAGGGTTTGGAGGTGTCCAGCTTATGTCAAATATTTAGTAACAGACAAGCTTGGACCTAAGTTTGACAAGTGTTATTTTATAGGATACCCAAAGAGACCAAAGGATATTACTTCTACCTAGTTGATAAGCAAAAGGTGTTTGTCAGCCTTAAGACAATCTTTTTTGAAAAGGAGTTTCTTGATGAAGGAACTAATGCTTCTAAGGTCAAACTTAAAGAAGTTCGATAGGTAGAGAAATCGACATAAGTAGCTAAATCTGAATCAGATTTGATTAGATCAAATTTGGAGTCCAATGAACCTGCATCCTTAAGATGATCTGATAGAGTACCACGTCAACTGGATAGATATACTACTATAGAACAAGGCTATGATAGTGGTTCGTAACCACTATCGTAGACCAAAAAATCGCTGCTATAGGCTATGACAATAGTTAGTGAACCGCTGTCACTGTAGCCATCACCGTAGATCTATGGCAGCGATTATTACAACGGTTCTAAAAACTGCTGCCATAAAGTGTCTATTATAGCAGTTTCTAAACTGCTGCCATAGCGGTTATAAAACCACTATCATAGACTAGTCTATGGCAGCGGTTATGCAACCACTATCATAGATCTAATACAGCGGTTGATACATTACCTACGGTAGTGGTTGACATGTTTACGATAATGATTATAAAACTGCTACTGTAGCTTCTAAATAATTAAAAAGATATAAAATTTTTAATTTTTTATATATTTTATCTGATAAATATAGAGATATATAATATATAAAAAATATTATAAACATAAAAATATTTTTGAAATGCTAAAATTTTACTATCAAAAAAATTTATTATAATATTTTAAAAAAAATCAAAAGTTTCCTAAATCTACATCATTGTCGTCACCGAAAGATGGAGCATGAGCTGGAGTCGGAGCTAGATCTGAAGCCAGAGTTAGAGCTGGAGCTAGAGCCAGAGCTAGAGATAGACGAGCTAAAGATGGAATGCAGGCCAACATATCCTCAAAGCACGTAAAGGCACCTTCAAAATGCATGCTGAGCGTTGACACCATGTCTCTCACGATGCCCTCTAGATGAGATGCACGATCCTCAGTCCGATCTATCCGAATCACAGCATGATCTGCTCATGCCAATACCTACACAAGCTTCTCCTGACTGACGACACTGGAAGCCTATAAAGAGATACTTGCCTCAAAGCAATAGCTAGTCAGCATATGTTCGAACCTACATCGGATCCTCGCAGAGTGCTCAGGCCCCAAGACCTGAGATAGATGGTCATGGGGGCCTGAGGTGTCCAGGCCCTCACTTGCGAGCATATCTAACTGATCCTATAATTATAAATTTAAATAAAATTTTATAAAAAATACTATAATATTAATCATATATACTAATATATTTAATACTTACAAAAATTCTTTTGATCGCGGTGTTCATCAGCCTGCCCTTCTTGTCCATACAGCTGGATCGAAAGATCTCACTATGGATGGGCATCACTCCATCTCTCATCAGCTATAACAATGGATCAATTTATTAAAAATATAAAAAAAAATATTAATTTAATTTATTTAGTAAGATTTAGAATTCATTACCTTTCTATGCACATGATTGGCCATAGACTCACGGTCGAGAGTGTGCGTTACTCCTGGGCTGCTCGATTCTCTCAATTTTGATGAGAGGTAGCCTAACAAATATTTAAATAAATAATAAATATTTAAAAAATATTTAAATGTAACTTTAAATATATTAAAAAATTTAAAAATTAGTAATTTTTTCTCAAACTCCTGGCTCCTCCAATGTGTAACCATCCTCTCCCACTGACTCGAAGGACAGTCCTATATCTAAGGAACAAGTTCCTCTAGAGTGTCTCATTGGTGCTCGAGCCATCCTCTGTGAAGCTTGATCTTGTAGCCCCGGTACAACTCTCCGATCTTCTTCAGTCGAGCATCTCGAGCCTTCTCATGATCAAGAAAGTCGTACCTTCTATGCACAAAGTTATCAAAAGTCAGTTACAAAATTATTCTAATCAAACATAGTGTAAACATGTAAAATGCATAAATATAATTAAGATGCACTTACCCATATCTCCTACATCCGATCCCTGACAGCATCATCCATCAATCATCAGTCTCAAGGCTCTATGGGAATAATGTCTGATCACCTTATAAGCACTTCAAAAAAGGAATGCATCTCCCGTGCGATCTCTCCTACTGGCCTTCCCTCTACATCATACTACACCATCACCTGATGCTGGCGGTTCCATACATGCACCATATGTGTGGGATCATGAAATGTCTGACTAGATGATGCACCTGTAATGAAAATACATTATGCAAATATATAAGTATACAAATACTATATAAAAGATAAATAAATAATATAATAAAAATATACACTCAAATGTCGGTGGAGTAGCATGTCTTGGAGATGTGGGTGATGGTGGAGGCTCAGATGTCGGTGGAGTAGATGCCCTCGATAGAGTAGATGTCGATAGTGGAGGTCCTTGAGTAGCCGATGTGGAGATGGATGGAGTATGCTCCGACAGCTCCTCAGATGCTGAACTCCACACAATCCATCGAGAGGTAGGGATGAAAGCTAGATGGTATTTTGGTGCCATCATGATCTGCAATGTTAATAAACATTAACCAATATAACATGTTGAATAATAATTAAAGATATACCTAGGTACCATCCATATAATTATATATAAATATATGGATGCTGAAGATTATGTACACTAATCAATTGATGGGTCTATTGCTATGCAATGCAATAAACAAAAGTAACAAGATGAGGGTTCTCTTAGCAATCGGGGGTTCTTTGAGCGATCGGCATGGCATGGCCCAAGGCATGGCCTACTGACATGGCATGACACGGCACAGCCTACCGACATGGCACAGTCCAAGGCACAGCATGACCTACCAACATGGCACGGCCCAAGGCACGACATGGCCTACCAGCACGGCATGGCCCAAGGCATTGCATGGCCTACCAGCACGGCACAGCCTACGGCATGGCACGGCATGACCCACCAGCATGGCTCTGATGCAGAGCTCTACATAGTCATTCGAGGGATGGGGATGAAAGCTAGATGGCATTTTGGTGCCATCATGACCTGCAACGTTAATCAACATAAGTTTGCGTATTTAACCATGTGTTTCATGAGTGGATGTAGATCTTTTCAGGTATTTAAATTAAATAATTATTTCAAGAAAAGATCTACAAAAATTTATCAAGTCAAGATCCTTAAAGAAGAAATTTTTCTTAAGCTTCCAAAGATCAGAAGAAAGAGAGCTCTTTGACCAAAACAAAAAAGATATAAAGGAGAATTCAAATAAAAATCAAATCTCTTTGATTGGTAGCAAAAATCTCTCAAAAATCTCTTTGACCAAAATAGAAACTTAGTTTCTATTTTCTGAGAGAAAGAAGTCTTATAGGATTCTCGAGAGGTCTCACAGTTCTGACGAGATATCTCATTTAAAATCGAGAGGTCTCAAAATCTCTCTCCAACCATCTCCATTTTAGAAATCCAATTCATCCCTCTTCTTGGGTTGCAACCTCTGGGCAATAAATATAATATGTTGAACAATAATATTAGCAACATATCAATAAATAGATTCTAATAATTTATACCAAAATGTTAAAGTCATCGTCTAGTGGCATCTACAATATGGACATCACCATCGCTCCTGACAAATGTGTCTGGGACCTCGATAGTACCAGGTAAGTTTTGTCCTAGAGGAGCACTTTGCATGCATGATCCAACATCGTCATCAACTTTGGTATCATCAAAAATATGCCTAGGCACCATCTTCATAATAACACCCTATTGAGGCTCCAATAGATCACTAACGTAGAAGACTTGACTAGCTTGGAAAGTAAGTATATAGGATTCTTCAATGTAGAGATGGCATTATATGTTAACGAGAGTAAAATCACACTCATCAGTCTTCATCCCAGACTGTGGCAAGGTGTCAAACCAATCACACTTCATCAACACAATCCTTCCTTTAGAATAATAGTCCAAGATGACTATCTTCTCCACTATGCCATAATAGTTCAAATCCTCTATGCGAGGCTGTAAATCCCTTGCGCTAGCATAACACCCAGTGGTGGCACTCAACATGACGCCACTATTTTGTGTTGCCATATTTACGGACCTGCTATGAATATTAAACTTGTAGCCATTAATGACGAGCTATTTATACTCATGCATGGTATGATTAAGATCCATTGAAAGAGCACGCACTTCAAGGCTCACATCATTATGTGACAATCTCCACATCTAATTAACAAGATGACACCTAATTAGTAAACATGTTCAAATAAGTTGTACAAAACAAAAATATATAATCACCTATATGATCTTTAAACCATTCAAAAAATTTTCTGCTGTGCATTTTCTCTTTCTCCCACATATTTAGAGCACCATATTTTACTTTTATGACCTTCTTATGTTTGCTGCATATACAAAAAATAAATTTAGGTATAATTAGATATTTTTTTCTAATTATTATAAAATAAATAAGGCTGAGTGACTTACCTTATGTATGGCTCAATGACATCATAGTTCAAGAGCACGTAGCAGTGTGCCATATCCCTTTCCTCAATGCTTAAATCAGTGAGGCGATATGAAGTAGAAAGTCCACCTAGCTATGGAATGGACTCAAATGCAGGCTCAATTAGCTCATATTGATTATCCTGATTGGTTGATTATGATGTGTCTCAAGCTTGTTTAAGTATATGGTACAAAAATCCATACACTCTTGATCCAAATAACCTTCTGCTATTAATCTCTCTGGGCGATTCATATTTCTTACATAAGATTTTAGAGTTTAAATATTCCTCTTAGTAGGATACATCCATCGACAGAACATTGGGCCTCCAAGTGCAATTTTTCCCATAAGGTGCACGGTGAGATGCATCATACTCATGAAAAATGATGATAAAAATATCTTCTCCAAATCACATAATATAGTCACTGCCCTTGCCTTCATTTTCTTCACATTTTTCTTAAGCAACTTCTTTGCATAAATATTTCTATAAAAGTTGCAAAGACGAATAACAGCCATTCTGATATTTTTGGCAACATGCGGCCAATAGCTTTTGGGATCAATTCCTGCATCAGCACATGATAATCATGAGTCTTCAATCCTTCAAGTTTAACATCCTTACTATTCACATGCTTTGATATGTTGCTTGAGTATCCATCAGGGACCTTTATGTTCTCTAACACACGAAAAAATGTGGACCGTTTAGAGGCATTCATAACATAGCATGCATGAGGGAGCCTCCACTATTCTCCTCCTACCAGCTCTGGATGGAGTGATCTCCTAATACCCCATTCTTTCAAGTCAAATCAAGAATTCAAGTCATCCTTAAACTTATCTTTGATATTTAAGATTGTTGTCAATAGAAGCTCGCACACATTCTTTTCAATATGTATTACATCTAAGCAATGGCGCAATAAGTTTATCTCCCAATATGGCAAGTCAAAGAAGATGCTCTTTTTTCTTTAATTAAAGTATGTGTCATCTTTCTTTGATCGACATTGTTTCTTTTTACCACCAATCGGATCATCTTTTTCAAATTCAATATTGGGATCATTCAGCTCTCTAAGTATATCACTTCCAGACATCCTGCTAGGCACCTCACCTTCTTCAACAGTGCCATCGAAGGAGCGTGCATCCCTTCTGTATGGATGGTTTCGATGGAGGAAACATTGATGCCCCATATAACTAAAGCTCCTCCGATGTGTCAACCTTTTAGATCGGATGTATTTTCATAAATCGGGCATGCTAGCTCACCTTTGATGCTCCAACCCGACATTAGAGCATAGGCTGGAAAGTCATTTATTATCCATAAAAGTGCTGCATGAATGGAGAATGACTCATTCAGCAAAGCATCAAAAGTTGAAAAATCTTGAATGCTCCATAACTATTTTAGCTCGGCAATAAGAGACTACAAATAAACATCAATGTCATTACCTACCTCCATTGGTCCAGGGATGAGCACTATCATGGAAGCAAAAAAATTTTTCATACACATCCATGGTGGGAGGTTGTAAACATGAATAAATACTAGCAATATACTATGGACAGTATTCATATGCTTGAATGAATTGAAATCATCACACGACAAGCCCAACCTCACATTACATATCTCATGTGCGAAGTAAGGATGTAATTCATTAAACTTCTGCCATGCTTCTCTATCGGCTGGATGTCTTAATGCATTATCTTTTGTTCGATCCTCTTCATATCATCTCATGTCCTTCAATATCCTTGCTGACATAAATAATTTTTGTAGTCTCAAAATCAAAGAAAAGTGCCACATTAACTTTTAAGGTATATGAGTCAATATGCTGTCTTTATTCTATTTCCATCTTGACACACCACACCTCATGTACTCATTTTGGTTGACATCCTCCTTCTAATAGATTATACAATCATTGGAACATGCATGTATCTTGGTGTAAGTAAAGCTCAGCTATTCAATAATCTTTGATGCCTCATAATTATTCTTCAAAATTTATGCATTGTAAGAAAGAATATCCTCTAAAAGCTCTAATATGCAGTTCACTCCATTATTACTGAACCCATTGGAGCATTTTGCATGATACAATCAGATTAAGAACTACAACTTTACCATCTTTTTATATCTAAAATATAATAAAATATTAGCATCCTCCATCAACTTACGGACCTTCTCTACATCCTCACTATTTATCATTCCACTAACCATAGGATCAGG
Source organism: Cocos nucifera (assembly GCA_006176705.1). Lineage (NCBI taxonomy): Eukaryota > Viridiplantae > Streptophyta > Magnoliopsida > Arecales > Arecaceae > Cocos > Cocos nucifera. The sequence continues at coordinate 980,420 of QRFJ01000095.1, forward strand.
CATGGATGTAGATGCACCATCATTATGGCCAATGATAAGCATCATAAATTCACCAATAAAAGTATTAATTTATCAATTAATTTATATTAATTTTTAAAAATTATCAATCAATTTATATATAATTTTTGAAAAATTCATATTTTTATTAATTAAAAAATTAATTAAAAAATAATAAAAAATAATAAAAATTAAAAAATAAAATTTTATTATCAATAAAAAGAGCTCATTTTTTTGATCACAACGAAATAAATTTTAAGTAAAACGAAGCTAAAATGGAAAAGATATGAATTTTGAAAGATAAAAAATAAATAAAAATTAAATAAAAAAAGAAAACGGCTCAGCCGGCTCCGTAAGCCGAGCCACCAAGCCAAGCCAAGCCATCAAGCCGACTCAGCCGTTGAAGCCATCAGCCGGTCCACGATCTAGGCGTGGACCGCCAGCTCAGCAAATTCCGGCGAATCAGAGATTGCCACGTGGTGGACCTAGACCCCTTAAGGGTCTACAGAAATTTATCGCGGCTCACAAGGGTAATTTAGTCTTTTTGTCCGACAACAGCGGCGCTGATTGGTTGCGGTGTGCGGTGCGGCCGGTCCACGCGGTCCATGGGAACAGTTATTGCGCGATCGGACGGATGTGGTTGTTTGCGGTCAGGATCGGACGGCTGTGGTTGCTTCCGAATTTTATTCAGATACAAACATCATGCGGATCACCATCGGATGGCAGCGCTCGATCCAGGCGATGATCCGACGGTCCAGAATGCTACCGACGGTGATCAAGACTCCCGAAGCACGATTTGCGGCCAGATTTCCTCGATCAAGCGCGATCCAACGGCCAGAATTTAATCCGACCCGATCTGAGCTTATCTGCATCCGATTTTGATGATTTTTGGACCGTTGGATTCCTATTGAATGGCTGGATTTTATCAGATTTATTAGAGTCGTATCTGAGCTATTTTGATTCAAATTTTATCCAAATTTGTTTGTATTTTGATGATTACAAAGGCTATTAGTCCCATATTGCCTTTAGAAAAAATATCCAGCCCTCCTAGCTCTATAAAAAGGACCCCAGGCCATCAGAAATCAATATCTCCGATCAAGGTGAAGCTTTGGTACAGGGCGAAGCCAGGCTATGGGTTAAAGGCTGCTTCGAAGCAACGGGTGCCGAGAAGAAGAGCCGAGCTTCTACACCATCTTTCTGCCAATGCCGATCCAAGATCAGAGATCAGGCTATTTTATTTTTTTTTAAATTTTATGTATTTAAATTTCTAAAATTTTAATTAATAAAATTTTATTTTTGCATTTTAATTTCTTTACTTTTTATTTTTATTATAATTTAATTTCTGCACTTTAATTATTACTTTTTATTGCTTTGCAAGTAGATGCTAAGATCTAACTAATAGATCTTAGTACCAAATTTAAATTTCTGCATCTTTTAATTTTTATTTTCAATTTTCCGACTTCACTTTTGATTCTCAAAACTCAAATCCTTTTTTCTTTTTCTTTTCAAAAAAATCAAAGATTTCAAATCTAAAAATACTACCTTCCCTGTGGATTCGACCCGACTCACTACTATCTATACATTTTCAATGATTTTAAGAAGTCGGATTAAACTGATAAACACGGTGTCTTAACGACAAGCATCGTTCCCTATCAAGTTTTTGGCGCCGTTGCCGGGGAAGGCACGGATATTAAATTTTTGATTCTCTTTGATTTTTTTTATAAATAAATTATAAATAAAATTTTTATTTTCTTGCTAATTTTTTTTATTATTTTGCAGAAAAAAAAATAAACAAAAAGAATCAGAAGTTTTGCCTGGTGAGATCAATCCTAACCCTAGTCCTCTTTTCTTTTTATTTTATTTATTTATTTATTTTATTTTTAAATTAATTTAAAAAAATATTACCATTTAAACCTAATTAAAAGTCTCATGATAAGATTAGAAACCCTAACTGTTTAGAGCATGCATCATATTAGTTTTATTTTTATTTTTATTTTTTTTGGTGATTGCTGGAGGCAAGGTAAGCCTTTCAGAATTACAATTAGTTGCATGCATCTAGTTTAAATTGCATAAGAACCCTTTGATTGAATTTTTTTTTTCGTGCATATTCATATTAAATCAAATTAAGGGCACAACCCAATTAAACAAGATAAGGTGGGGATTTGATCACCCTTCCTTAGCCCACAAACAACCAACCAAGCATCCTGCATTGACCTAAGCCTTTAATTTTAAAATCAATTAGACATCAACCCTAGGAACTCGAGCTCAATAGGATAAGGAAATCCTAAGAGTTGAACCGGGTTAGGATAAGTCAATTTGACTGGTGTCTAGGAAAGTGGTTCAGGGACGACTGGGCCCGAAGGAAGGTGGTTTCTAATTGGTTCCGTTCGCTTACCTGGCCAAGCACAATTGGTGTCTAAGGCAAGCAACGGGGGGACTCCCACCGACCTTACACTTACCTGGCTAGTTGATTGGCTAATCCTACACTTGGAGGGCTTGAAGGTGACCTTGGCAGTTAGGAGCTGTCTAGATCTAGGATAACCCTTTAGTCAGGATTGATTGACCAACTTGATTGCTAACCAACATCAAACCTAATTAAACCTAATTCTTCTCTTTCTTCTTAGTTCTAGGACTCCTTAGGACCTCTTCTTTAGAACTCTTCTTTCTTTCCTTACTCCTCTAAAAATAAAATAAAAATAAAATAAAATAAAAATTAAATTAAACTAACTAAAAAATATTAAAAATAATAATTAAATTAAATTAAATTAAATTAAAATTAATAAATAAAAATAATTTTTAAAAAAATTAATTAATTTTTAATATAATAAAATAATAATAATAAATAAATAAAAAAATATTCTAAAAATTTTTAAACCATACATTAGGGTTACACCATGCATGGTAGGAAATCGCTTTTTCTGATTTAGTTGAACTTAATTGAATGGTTGATTCACATTAAATATAATAATCAAATGGCTAATATAAATCTAATAGTCCAAAAATTAGATAAAGTTGACCTTCTTGATCAGAAAATAGATCAACTCCTAACCCTAGGTCAACAATCTTCTAATTATCAGGAGAGTTATTCAATCTGTGCTAGTCCAACCCATCATGTAAGTGAATATCCTATGACTGCACAGTTTCCATATTTTATCCAAGAACAAGTTCAAGCTACTCAAGGATACTCCAAATTGATTAATGACCCATTTTCAAATTCATATAATTCAGATTGGAGTAACTTTAATTTTTCTTGGACATCCCAACAGACTCAGGCTCAGACCCAAATTTCACTTGAGCAAAATTATCAAAATTATGCCTATAATAATGGTCAGCCTAGTCAGTTTAACCAGCCATCATATTATAATCAGCCTTCATACCCACCTCCTCAACAGACCAATCTAGCTGATGATAGATTTAACCAACTTCAACAATTAATTCTAACTCAACAGCAATCTATCGCCAGACTAGAAGCTCAAATAGGACAATTAGTTGAGTCTAACATGAGGAGAGAACTAGATCAACTACCGAACCTACCAATTTCAAACAACCCACCTAATGACCACCAACCACCTGGATTAAATTATCAATCTAATGTTTCATCTAAGAATCTTCAATTTGAGAATACCAAAGTAATTCCTGAACTTAAAAGCTATAGGATTCTTATGGACCCATACCAAGACCAGGTGAGAGAGGCTAGTACTGATGCTAGCCAAAATGAAAATTTAGAGGAACTGGTTAGTACTGAGACTAACCACATAGAAGAACCCAAGCCAGGAATTAGTACTGATGCTAGTTCCAGTTTAAATGAGATAGAAATAGGGAAAAAGAGAATAGATGATTTACCCGAGACTTATAAACCTAATGTCCTATTCCCTTCAACCCTAGAAGCTGGTTCTTCTTATAAAAATCAAAAGGCATGTAATGAAATGTCAATGGAGTTGTTTAAGCAGGATCACATTAATTTACCTCCAGAATTAAAACCGCCTTTAGTCACCATTCCAGCACCCATTGAATCAAACTTAACTCCTAAAACTCCATTCATGAGCATTTTAGAAGAACAAATAGGAGAAATTCTTAATAAACATGGGTCTGAGAATGGAATCATAAATTATATCCCTAAAATTAAAATGAATATATCAATAATGGGATTAAAAATAAATCAACTTTCTGAGATTGGCAATCCAAAACCATTGGAATTTGTCAATCCAATATTCGACACAGGATAGTGAGCTACATTGTGTCTGGCTGAAGACGGTAAACTTAGCGCTTGTTGGGAGGCAACCCAATATTTAGTTTTTATCTAATTTATCTTTTTATTTTTTTTCTTTTTAGGATAATTTGAATAAGTTGGAGGGAGAGCTCAAATTTTCAAAGGCATGTGCTGGACCAAAAAATAATTATAATATAAATAAAATAAATAAATTAAATAAATAATATATACTGAGTTAGGTGTATTCTTTCATGTTTTTTATTACATCCTTTATTTTTTTTCTTCTCCATTGAGGACAATGTCGATTAAGTTGGGGGGAGAGAAAAATAAAAATTTTAAAATTTTAAGTCCTCGAAAAAAGTTAGTATTTAGTATTTAGATACTTGATTATGCTTAAGAATCGAATTAAACTAAGCATTTTTAAAAAGAAAATTGATGCACAGATTAGAGAATCTATGAGATATTGAGGAATCAAGTATTAAGAAAATTCAATAAAGAGTTAAGTCTAGAACATAAAAAAATTTTTTCTTGGAGCATTTCTAATTATTTCTACTAGCATCAAAGAAAAGTCTACTTTTTATAGGCTTGTGTAGGGTAACTATACGTTTCTTCATATAAAAATTTATTTTAATAAAATAGTTTTCCAAGTACTTCTCACTGAGTAACCGGGCCTCTTTGCCTAAGCAAGCATTGAGTTTCGCGTCAAAAGGTGGGAAGGGCAAAGAAGCTCGTTGTAAAGCTAGTCTTAACTCGTAGCCTATTTGATTCGAGCTAGTAAGCCCGAGGGGTATTCTATACCTAGTGCCCTAAAGCCAACTGGTTTGGGAGTCATTGGCCCAAGACTCGCTACATGGATCAAATAGAAAGCTTAAGGAGTTAAGACACTCAATAGTGGTACAACGTTAAAAAAAAAAAAAAAAAAAAAAAAAAAAAAAAAACATTGGTTTCCCACCGAGTAACCGGGTCCCGTTGCCTAAGTAAGCAATGATATTCGCATCAAAAAGTGGGCAATGTGAAAATAAAAATTAATAAATGAAGGATGGAAGTAGCAATACACCTGCCTATATGAAAGTTTAGACAAATCAGAGATAAAAGTGGAATAATTTAGAAAAAGTTCTGAAAAAATTTAATGTTCTTTACTTAATTTTTCTATTGATAAGTATTAATACCCCAATGATATATCTCATTTAAGCTCTACTGAATATCAATGGCCATTTTGAAAATTGCTTAGGTAAAATTCGAAACTCTAAAGTTAAAAGGTATTTAAAACTAAATTCTTTCTTTACTCGAGGACGAGCAAAGCTTAAGTTGGGGGGTGTGATAAGCATCATAAATTCACCAATAAAAGTATTAATTTATTAATTAATTTATATTAATTTTTAAGAATTAATAATCAATTTATATATAATTTTTTAAAAAATTCATATTTTTATTAATTAAAAAATTAATTAAAAAATAATAAAAATTAATAAAAATTAAAAAATAAAATTTTATTATCAATAGAAAGAGCTCATTTTTTTGATCACAACGAAATAAATTTCAAGTAAAACGGAGCTAAAATGGAAAAGATATGAATTTTTAAAAATATAAAATAAATAAAAATTAAATAAAAAAAGAAAATGGCTCAGCCGGCTCCGCAAGCCGAGCCACCAAGCCAAGCCAAGCCATCAAGCCGACTCAGCCGTTGAAGCCATCAGCCGGTCCACGATCCAGGCGTGGACCGCCAGCTCAGCAAATTCCGGCGAATCAGAGATTGCCACGTGGTGGACCTAGACCCCTTAAGGGTCTACAGAAATTTATCGCGGCTCACAAGGGTAATTTCAGTCTTTTCGTCCGACAACAGCGGCGCTGATTGGTTGCGGTGTGCGGTGCGGCCGGTCCACGCGGTCCATGGGAACAGTTATTGCGCGATCGGACGGATGTGGTTGTTTGCGGTCAGGATCGGACGGCTGTGGTTGCTTCCGAATTTTATTCAGATACAAACATCACGCGGATCACCATCGGATGGCAGCGCTCGATCCAGGCGATGATCCGACGGTCCAGAACGCTGCCGGACGGTGATCAAGACTCCCGAAGCGCGATTTGCGGCCAGATTTCCTCGATCAAGCGCGATCCAACGGCCAGAATTTAATCCGACCCGATCTGAGCTTATCTGCATCCGATTTTGATGATTTTTGGACCGTTGGATTCCTATTGAATGGCTGGATTTTATCAGATTTATTAGAGTCGTATCTGAGCTATTTTGATTCAAATTTTATCCGAATTTGTTTGTATTTTGACGATTACAAAGGTATTAGTCCCATATTGCCTTTAGAAAAAAATATCCAGCCCTCCTAGCTCTATAAAAAGGACTTCAGGCCATCAGAAATTAATATCTCCGATCAAGGTGAAGCTTTGGTACAAGGGCGAAGCCAGGCTATGGGTTAAAGGCTGCTTCGAAGCAACGGGTGCCGAGAAGAAGAGCCGAGCTTCTACACCATCTTTCTGCCAATACCGATCCAAGATCAGAGATCAGGCTATTTTATTTTTTTTATATTCTATGTATTTAAATTCTAAAATTTTAATTAATAAAAGTTTTTACATTTTAATTTTTTTCTTTTAATTTTTATTATAATTTAATTTCTGCATTTTAATTATTACTTTTTATTTTATTACAAGTAGATGCTAAGATCTAACTAATAGATCTTAGTACCAAATTTAAATTTCTGTATTTTTTAATTTTTACTTTTAATTTTCCGACTTCACTTTTGATTTTGAAAACTCAAATCCTTTTCTTCTTTTCTTTTCAAAATTCAAAGATTTCAAATCTAAAATACTACCTTCCTTGTGGATTCGACCCGATTCACTACTATCTATACATTTTCAAGGATTTTAAGAAGTCGGATTAAACTGATAAACACGGTGTCTTAACGACAACATCGTGTCCCTATCAGCCAATAAATGAAAAAATATCATGAACCATTTGTTCCACTCTCCCATCATGTTGATCACCTCCTTGCGGTCTGCCCTCACCATGTTGGTTCCAACAAATTTCATAACCGACTTTAAAGCCATAAATAGTAAGGTGATTATTTACATCTTGACGAGATAGCTACGGTCCATCCATACACTTTTTATAAGGATATTGAATCAGTCCATGGTCCCCAAATTTTTCTATAGTAAAATCAAAAAAATTTTGAAGTCCAGCCTTATATTCTGGTGAGAGCCTACTAAACTTTAACCACCCCTTATCTATTTTAAAATTGATGATACTGTAATTAAATCAATTATGAAACTTAAATTATATACTAATGTATTATAAATAAATATGCATTATAAATAAAAAATACATCATAAATAAGGATTAAAATAAATATCATGTGTGGAACTCACATTAAATATCATTTTCAGACATGCAATAAATGTATCCTATCACCAACTAATAGGTAAGATAGGTTTTATCCCATTTAGAAATTGCATTAATTCTATAGGTTCAATACAATAATCAAATGATATGCAATAGGGATCGAATAAAATTTTGATAGTATTTTCTCTTAGTTCTCTCATGTAGGGAGAACAAAAGAAAAATACTGTCCAAAATTTTATTCAAAATTCTTAGCATATCGTTTGATTACTGCAACTACCTATAGAATTATCTATAAGTTTCAAACTATCCAAATTGGATAATCAATTGATTATTGTATATAATTCTCTCATCCATATAATTACATATAATTGTATGGATGCTGGAGATTATGTATACTAATCAATTGTCGGGTCTATCATTATGCAATGCAATAAACAAAAGCAATAAGATATAAACACTCAAAAAATATTATCCAATAAATTTTACAATATGAATTACATTCATAAATAATTAAGGATGAGCAACAGTCATAGATTCGATCTCTTGAGCAAGCCTAGGTGTTAATCCAGAAATCTGAAAGAAGAATGAAGTAGATGATGGCGGCATCTTAGGGCTTAAAGTTGGAATCTTAGAGAGACATATCAAATTTTGTTCGCACCCATCGAGCCAGCTCACTCAGAAGTCGAGCCAGCTCCATGCCTGAGATAGCCAACTTCATGCCTGAGACATCTGGCTCGGATCCTCCCCCAATTGGCTTGATCTCGATCTGAGCTAGTTCGACTGTGTGCCATCCCCTATTCTTAGCTATCTCCACCCTTCCCTCATCTTTTTGACTGCCCGTCTCCCACTCAGTCTCCATCATCGACGAGGCTGGACCCCCTCCCTGATCCCTCTCTCCCTTTCTCGATCTCCCTCTCTTCCTTTCTTGATCTCCCTCGCCGGCGATGGCGGCGAGGCCGAACCCCTCCCTCCCTCTCACACTCTCTCAATCTCCCTCGTCGGTGAGGCTGGACCCCCTCCCTCTCTCTCTCTCGGTCTCCCTCACCAGTCATCACCGACGAGGCCGAACCCCTCCCTCCCTCTCACACTCTCTCGATCTCCCTTATCGATGAGGCCGGACCCCCTCCCTCTCTCTCTCTCTCGGTCTCCCTCACCAGCGATGGTGGCAAGGCCGAACCACTCCCTACATCTCTCCCTCTTTCTTTCTTAGTTTTGGATCTCAGAATTAGGTCCGAATATCCAAGATCCATTAGGGTCCAGGTCTGGTACTTCAAGTATGGATTCGTTAGGTATTTGGGTTTGGATCCAATACCAATAATTAAAATCAAGTTTGGATCTGAATATCTAGGTTCTGACCTAAACTCGATCTATTGACAGGTCTAGTCTAATGATTAATAAATAATACTATAAAATTAAAATAAAAGTTACACATGCAGCTACCGAGATGGGATCACACCGAAAGCTCCAAGGGTCATCGACGACAGCGCTAGAGGAAGACGATGAAGGAAAAAACCTATTTTTCGGATCAAATTCGTTCAAATCTGATTTGACCAAGGAAAATATTTTTAATTTTTTTTTTTAGATCTAAATCAAATTTGATACTTTTCAGATCTAATTTGATGGATCTAATAAATTAAATTAAATTAAATTAAATCAGATTTAATTTATACCTTATTCTTGGGTAATCTTATTATCCTATGATGATCCTACTGATTGCCTGAGGTTCTGAATTTAGCCACGCAATCGTCTGATCTCTACTGATATCCACTCAGATAGGATTTGGATATCTCCTTCTTCTCAATCTTTCTTCCAAAGATGAGATCTAGATCTGATCTTGAAGGTCTTCAAAATAACTTTTGAACATCCGATGTCATCTCTTACAGTAGTGCTGCCTTTTTCCTTTCTTGTCGCCTTTCTCTTGCCTGGATTGCACCAAACTGAAGCCCAAAGCCCCTTGGGTGTGGAGAGGAGAGAAAGGATCAAAGGTAGGCATGGAGGAGAGAAGGAGATGGCTATGTGGCGTGGGCAAGGGAAGAACCTCTTAAAACTAAGGCACAGACAGGGTTTATATAGACTCTACTGTGCCATGTAGTGCCACATCATCCCGGCTAAACATGTCTCTTCATACAATCAAATCTAAATCTAATTGATGGGATGACATCACCTGAACCAATCAGATGAGAGCCCCTCTTCAACATCCTTAGGTGGTGCCAAGACTGGTCAAAGTAGAGTCTTTGGTGCCACCTAGTTTGATACCAAGAAGCAATCTGGAGTCCCATTTGTATGAGACTCTAAGCATCATTATCCTTGGGCACACATCTTCCTAGGCATGCACCCCCTTCTTTCCTCTTTCTAATAGGGTGATATACCCCTATCTGCTCTTCTATGGGTGCATGACATATGGGCAGATGTCTAAGTGTCAAAGGTCAACATTTGACCAAAGTCAAAAGACAAGAATTAGCAGGTGATGGAAAATGGCAACTATTATTTTAAATTTATCTCATAAATTAAAACAATTCTTTTCTAATCTGAACAAGCTTCAATCAGACCAATAAAGGTACCTGAGTGAGCCCAAATATATTTGGCTCAGTCGAGACAACATTTAATGATTGTTGAAGGAGCACATTAGGCTCAATCGTGTGCTAGCATGATTTTCTTGAACCTAATTGAATCTAAATCAAAATCAATTAAACTAGGTTAGTCCAATTAATGATATCCAGATCCAAACTCTTATTTGTGTGATCTAGTTAGATTCAATTTTGTATAATAATGAGATATATCATTATCTTTATCATCAACATCATTGAAATACCTTCCAATGGATCAAAACTTTTTTGATTCGGACAACTAAAATGATCAATTATCCAAATCATTCTAATTGCTCCCAATCCATCAGTGACACCTAGCAGTATATGGTGGCAACCCATCAGAACTAAAAATGAACCTCTCGGTGCAGTTACTGTGTGATTAAGTTCTTCTATCTTGAGCCCCAATCAATTTAAGGTTAAGGTGAACTCGTCAAATCCTAATTTCCATCATATGAATTAATCATTTGATTCAAGTCCTGATGTGAAAACCTTAATAGAAACTCTTTCTATTCATTTCACTCTGCCATGGCCATGGGCTTATGGACTTGATTCTCATGATCATCATAGGGCTGCTCCTCATCTACCGAGGTAGATAGATTTTCCTCTTGGTGCAATCCAGTTCCTACAATGAACATGCTATAGCCAACATACACCTCAGGATTTTGGATGGCTAGGAGATCGAGTAATGGTGTAGTCAAACTATAACACCCTCAAGGTGAACTGCCGATGCACCTCAGGTCAAAGAACCAGACACACCACTGCAGCATCGAGTCAGTCATTGACGAGAAGGTAGACTTCCTAATGACTACTCGAGGTGGTCACGCTCAGTGCCCTCGTTCTCTAACGAGTACCTGTACTCTCGCTCCGGTGTCTCCACACCATAGACTCAAGACTCATCTACTAAAGAGAAGCGATTGTACACCAACCTTCCGGATCAATCACCATCCTCGTGATGATCCTATGGTCGGAAGCATTTTATGAGTTAATAATGATTATTCATGTCTTAAATTTTCAACTCTTGAAAATATGAATTATCATTACCATTAACTCAAAGGATGTATCACAGACACTAAATACACATATGTGATAGAAAATAACCCATTTTATTATTTATAGTCAAAATTATAATTTTGCCCCTAGAAGTGTATTACAAGTGTCAGCCAATTCTGGCTTCTAGGGCACATATATCTAACAATCTCCCACTTGTCCTAAAGCCAATTGGCTACAAGTCTAAGTCCCATCTTCTCAAGGTGGGCTTCGATCTTCTGCTGGCCCAACGGCTTTGTAAGTGGGTCTGCCACATTATCTGCGGAGTTCGACTCTCTTGACCTCAACGTAACCTTTCTCGAGGTAATCGTGGATGAGGTGGTATCGCCGCTCAATGTGCTTGGATTTTTGGTGAGACCTCGGCTCCTTAGCAAGGGCTATGGCGCCATTGTTGTCGCAGTATAGAGGAATGGCATCTGATGGCATTACTTGATTTCTGCAGCAAACTTCTTATACCAGAATGCTTCCTTCGCAGCCTTCTGATGCAGCGATATATTCTGCTTCCATGGTGGAATCTGCTATCACTGTTTGCTTGAACTCTTTCAGCTGACAGCACCACCATTGCACACAAACAGACTCCAGATGTCGACTTTCGATCATCTACATCGAACATGAAATCCGAGTCTGTGTATCCCTGAACTTGGAGTTCTCCGTTACCAAAGACCAACATCATATCCTTAGTTCTTCTCAAGTACTTAAGGATACATTTCACAGAAGTCCAGTGTTCTTCACCTGGATTTGACTGATATCTGCTTGTGACACTCACAGCATGGGCTATATCAGGTCGTGTACATAGCATGGCATACATGAGGCTCCCTATTGCAGAAGCATAAGGGATCTTGCTCATGCGTTCTATTTCCTCAGGTGTGCTAGGGCACATCTTCTTGGAAAGATGAATACCATGTCTGAAGGGTATTAATCCCCTCTTAGAGTTTTCCATACTAAACCTCTTTAGTACTTCCTCTATGTACATCTTCTGTGAAAGTCCTAGCATCCTATTCGGTCTATCCCTATAGACCTTAATTCCTAGAATAAAGGATGCTTCACCTAGGTCTTTCATGGAGAATTCCTTGGACAACCATATTTTGACTATCGTCAACATGGGAATATCATTCCCAATAAGGAGGATGTCATCCACGTACAATACGAGGAAGACAGCAGCACTCCCACTGACCTTTTTGAAGACACATGGTTCCTCTTCATTTTTGATGAAACCAAACTTTTTGATCACATCATTGAAATGAGTGTTCCAGCTCCGAGATGCTTGCTTAAGTCCATATATGGACCTTTGCAGCTTGCAAACCTTGTGATCAGTATCACTGGATGTGAAACCTAGCGGCTGTTCCATATAGATATCTTCCTCAAGATATCCATTTAAGAATGCCATTTTCACGTCCATTTGCCATATTTCATAATCGAAATAGGCTGCAATACGGCAAGCAATGTGCGGATGGATTTTAGCATAGCCTACTGGGAAAAGGTATCCTGATAGTCAATGCCTTCGCATTGACTATAACCTTTTGCCACTAGTCTAGCCTTGAATGTCTCCACATTCCCATCTGCACCAATCTTTCTCTTGAAGATCCATTTACACCCAATAGGTACTATACCTTCTGGTGGATCTACCAAGGTCCAGACTTGGTTTGAGTGCATCGAGTCAATTTCTGACTTCATTGCCTCCAAGCCATTTCTCGGAGTCGATATCTGATATCGCCTCGTTGTAGGTTTTGGGATCATCACCATGAGCACCATTACCTACGAGGAACATTTTCTCTACTTTCTCTGAAATAATACCTAAGTATCTTCTCAAGGGGATGGAAAAATCTCTTTTCGATCTACGAGGTGGAGGAGGTAGTGTTCTTATTGGCTCAACCTGATTTGGTTTCCATTTGGTCCTTAGCTCGTTGCTACTTGTGAGACTTTCTCATCAAGCTTGATCTGCTTTCCAATGCCGCTATCTTGAATAAACTATTTTTCAAGAAAGATGGCATGTCGACTCACAATCACATTGTGGTCTTCTGGAATGTAGAAATAGTATCCTAATGACTCTTTAGGATATCCTATGAATCGAGCTCTAAAGGACCTAAACTCTAACTTGTCCGCTTGTTGTCTTTTGACATGAGCCGGACAACCCCAAATTCTGAGATGACTCAGACTTGGTTTCTTACCATGCCATATCTCATACGGTGTGGTAGGAATAGTTTTAGAGGAAACCCTATTCAGTAGATAAATTGAAGTTAACAATGAGTGTCCCCAAAGAAAATCAGGAAGGTCTGTGAAGCTCATCATGGATCGGACCATATCCTAATAGGGTCCGATTTCTCCGTTCTGAAACCCCATTGAGTTGAGGTGTTCCTGGTGGAGTCCATTGAGAGACTATGCCATTTTTCTTGAGATAGTCTAGGAATTTTTGACTAAGGTATTCACCTCCTCGATCTGATCGAAGAACCTTAATGAGTTTTTCAGTTTGCTTTTTCTACTTCATGTCTGAATTCTTTGAACTTTTCAAAAGCTTCAGACTTGTGTCTCATAAGATACACATACCCATACCTAGATAAATCATCGATAAAGGTAATGAAGTAGACAAAATTGCCTCTAGCCGGCACATCAAATGGGCCGCACACATCAGTATGTACTAGGGCAAGGAGATCTGTGGCCCTTTCTCCATGTCCAACAAAAGGGAGTTTAGTCATTTTGCCTTGAAGACAAGATTCACAAGTTGGATATGACTCGAAAGTCAATGGACTCAATAGCCCATTTTCTTCCAATTTGTTGATCCTATCTTCTGCTATATGACCTAATCTTAGGTGCCATAGATATCTATCATTTGGACTATCCCTAGGTCATTTTGATTTTTGGCATTCACATTTTGCTCGATAGTTAGAAATAGGATACATCAATATGTAACTGATAAAGACCGTTAATAAGGAAAACCATTTGCAATTTTATTTCTTTCATAAAGAATGTTACAATGGTCCTTAAGAAAACTAATTACATAGCCTTCTTGTGCTAAGCATGAAATAGAAATCAAATTTCTGCTAGCTGCAGGCACATAAAATAACAGTCCTTTCAAATACTAAGTCTAAACCAGATGGTAAGTCGAAGAGGATATGTTCCCATGGCCACAACAGCAACTCTTGCTCCATTTTCGATGCATAGGATCATCTCACATCCCTTCAGCCTCCTGCTATCCTCAAGACCCTATATGGAAGTGCATAAGATGAGCACTAGAACCAGAGTCAAGCACCCAATTGGATGTAGAAGAAACCATAAGATTAGACTCAATAATGAGCATACCTTCAGAAGAACCTACCTCATTCTTATTCTTTAGGGAGATCAGGTAAGTAGGGCAGTTCCACTTTCAGTGGCCGTCAATATTGTAATGTAAATACTTTCCTTTGTCAGCGGCCTTCTTCTTCAGCTCTATCTTTTTCTTCTTTTCTCCTTCCATCTTTTGTCTTTTCATAGACTTCTTCTTCTTTTCAAAAGACTTTCTCTTGAAAGAAGTCCATTCCATAGCAAGCACTAAGCCTTTAAAATCTTTCATAGAAAGCTCAGCAGTAACCAGCATGTTCATAAACTCGGCCAGAGAATTTTGAAGTTTATGCATATGGTAGTTCATGATGAACTGCCCATATGCATCAGTCAAGGATTGCAAAATTATATTATTATGTAGATCCAGGTCCAACTTCACACCGAGCTTCTCAAGCTCTTCCAAATCCTTGATCATCATCAAACAGTGATCTTGGACTGACTGCCCATCATGCATTTTAGCCTTAAAAAGTCATTTAGTGACTTGATACTTGGCTGCGCGACTCTGTTCACCAAACATCTTTTGTAGGTGAGCCAACATTTGGTGGATAGTCCTGATATCTTCATGTTGGTGCTGAAGCTCATCAAACATCGAGCCCAACATATAATATCTGGCCTTATTATCTTCATCTGTCTACTTGTCAAGAAATGCTCTCTGTTCAATGGATGGATGAGCTGGTAAGGTGGGGGGGTCTTGGTCCAATACATGAGTTAACTTCTCGAAACCTAAAATAATTTTAATGTTTCAAACCCAATTCTTGTAATTGGGTCTGGTCAGTTTATAGGTGTTCAGGATACGTGCTAGTGGGTTGGATGCAGATATTTTTCTATAGAGAGTCAAAGTTTCTAGTTAGATATTGTAATTAAGACTTGACCAATTTGTTTAGGAGTTTTATTTTTAAACAAATTAGCTTCCACTATTTTCTCATATTCCTACACTCCCTCTGTAGAGATGCAAAAATCTTCATGATTAATGATTTCTAGTGGGTGGTGCGGTCCCACCAACTGACTCATCACCTCACCTAACAGTTATTGGTGATGGGTTAGCCAATGAGTGAACAACTCTTGTTCAATGATTCTCTAATCATGGTGCACCCAAACTTGGTCTCTAATTCATGAATCTCACCATACCCGAAATATTGATCCACTCCTTAGTTAAGTCAGACCCACCATTTGCATAGATTGGATTCCTAATTGAGTCTCTCACCGTATCCAAAATATTGAGCCCAATCCATCCTCCAGCCCATAGCATCCAATGCCTAATAGACATGGTTGCATCTTTTCGATGCAACTGAACCACTATAACCAGTCGAGAACAATCAACCTCGGGAAGGGCCCGCACATCTACAATGGTGGAAGACCTCAGACTTAATCTTTTCTTAGGAAAGAATTTGATTTAGTCTCATTAAACTAGACTTGATCATAGTCATAACAATTATGACTAACCTAGTGGCATGGGTTAGCTCGGATTATTGACCTACCTCAGATCAGAACTGAGTCAACAAATATGGCCAGGTAAATGAGACCGATGGAAGGGATATACCATTAACTCGATAAGAACGCATTCGAGTCGAGTAGCTCCCAATTAAAAACCAATCAATCGTATCTACCAAACTTAGCTTAGACACCAAATTGTTGAGCCAGAACCAATTGGGTTAGCCTACAATCCAGACTCTAACCACTGAGCCTAATTAGGTCTTAGCTTGATCGATCACTCATGTGATTCAATCTTGATCCAGACTAAATCCTATTAGGCTGATCAATTTAAGCACTCTTGATCCCATCTAACCAACTTTTGATTCGATTTGAGCAACTGCTTAGACCTAATTGAGCTACCCAACCCGAACCTAATTTTATGAATATATCTTAAATCTAAAAATTCTTAATTTTTAGACTTAACATATTTCATAATCTTAATTCTTAATTAAGTTTAGGGTTCATAAATAAAATATATAAATAAAATCCTAGAATTTCAGGATCTAGGTTTTACAGAAAATAAATTTTAAATTTTTGATTAAGGACGAACGCGCAGCACCCCTACACATCATAAGAACATCCAATCAAATGGAATGAGAGGGCATTTAAATCCTAATTTATTCTTATGATCGGATGGCCAAGGAGAATGCCTTAATGAAAAATATAAAAAAACTATAAAACTAGTTAGATCTATGTCATATATCTCATATATAAAAATTGATCTAACTATAAACATGTTTTGCATACATCTTATGTATCATATCATGCTTATTTTTTAGATCTAAATTATCTCATAATCATCTAAAAAATTAAATTTAAATTAATCTCATCAAAATAAATTTTATACTAAATAATTATGTAGAACTATTCTACAACTAGTCTAAACATGTATTCATCATATCTCATATGAACAAAAATTAAATAACTTTATTTTTTATCTTTTAGATCTTATTATAATATTTATAATATTAAAAAATAGTAAATAAATTAATCTAAAAATTATAACTTAATCAAATTAAATTATGATCATGCAAGACTATACATAGAACTATTCTATTCTACAACTAATCATGCATCTTGTAGAATTTAGATCTAAATTATTTAATTTTTATATTTTTTTAATTTTATATCTAATCATATATCATGTGATATTTAAAATTATCTAATTATTAGATTAAAATTAAATTAAAATTGGATCTAAATTATTTATAGAAACCTGGCTCTGATACCAGTTGAAGGAAAAAATTTATTTTTCGAGTTAAGTTCGTTCAAATTTGATTTAACCAAGAGAAATATTTCAAAATTTTTTTTCTTATATCTAAATCAAATTTGATACTTTTTAGATTTAATTTGATGGATCTAATAAAATAAAATAAATTAAATTAAATTAGATTTAATTTATATCTTGTTATTGGGTAATCTTATTATCCTATGATGATCCTGCTGATTATCTAAGGTTCTGGATTTAGCCATGCAATCGCTTGGCCTCTACCGATATCCACTCGGATAGAATTTGGATATCTCCTCCTTCTCAATCTTTTCTCCAAAGATCATATCTGGATCTAATCTTGAAGGTCTTCAAAATAACTTTTGAAGATCCGATGTCGTCTCTTGCAGCAGTGCTACCTTCTTCCTTTCTTGTCGCCTTTCTCTTGCCTGGATTGCACCAAACTGAAGTCCAAAGACCCTTGGATGTGGAGAGGAGAGAGAGGATCAGAGGTAGGTGTGGAGGAGAGAGGGAGATGGCTATGTGGCATCGACAAGAGGAGAACCTCTCAAAACCTAGGCGCAGACAGGATTTATATAGACCCTATTGTACCATGCAGTGCCACATCATCCCAGCCAATCATGTCTCTTGGTGCGATCAGATCTAAATTTGATTAGTGGGATGACATCACCTGATCCAAGCAGATGAAAGCCCCTCTCCAATATCCTTAGGTGGTGCCAAGACCGATCAAAGTAGAGTCTTTGGCGCCACCTAGTTTGATACTAAGAAGCAACCTAGAGTCCCATCTGTATGGAAATCCAGGCATCATTATCATTGGGCGCATGCCTCCCTAGGCGTGTGCCACCTCCTTTCCTCTTTCTAGTAGGGGACAAACCCTCATCTACTCACCTATGGGTGCATGACACATGGGCAGGTGTCTATATGTCAATGGTCAATGTTTGACCAAGGTCAACATTTGACCAAAGTCAAAAGACAAGAATTGGCAGATGATGGAAAATGGTAGGTGTTTTCTCAAATTTATCTCATAAATTAAGACAATCATTTTCTGATCTGGACAAGCTCTAGTCAGACCAAATAAAGGTACTTAAGTGAGCCCAAACATATTTGGCTCAATCGAGACAATATTTAATGATTGTTGAAGGAGAACATTAGGCTCAATCGTATGCTAGCATGATTTTCTTGAACCTAATTGAATCTAATTCAAACTCAATTGAACTGGGTTAGTCCAATTGATGATATCCAGATCCAAACCCTTATTTGTATGACTCAGTTAGGTTCAATTCTGTAAGGTAATGAGATATGTCATGATCTCTATCATCGACATCATTGAAATATCTTCCAATGGATCAAAACTTTTTTGATTCAGATAACTAGAATGATCGATCATCCAAATCATTCTAATTGCTCCCAAAATCCTCCAGTGATACCTAGTAGTATATGATGGCAATCCATCAGAACTAAAAATAAACCTCTCAATGTAGTTACATGTGTGATTAAGTTCTTCTATCTTGAGCTCCGATCAGTTTAGGGTTAAGGTGAACTCATCAAACCCTAATTTCCATCATATGAATTAATCATTCGATTCAAATCCGATGTGAAAATCTTAATAAAAATTCTTTCTATCATTTCACTCTATCATGGCCGTGGGCTTATGGACTTGATTCTCATGATCATCATAGGGCTGCTCCTCATCTACCAAGGTAGATAGATTCTCTCTTGGTGTAATCCAATTCCTACAATGAACATGCTATAGCCAACATACATCTTAGGATTTCAGATGGCTAGGAGACTGAGTCATGGTGTAGTCAAACTATAATACCCTCAAGATGAACTATCGATGCACCTCAGATCAAAGAACCAGACACACCACTGTAGCTTCAAGCCAGTCATCGATGAGAAGATAGACTTCCTTATGACTGCTCGAGATGGTCACACTCAGTGCTCTCATTCTCTAACGAGTACCCGTACTCTTGCTCTCGATGTTTCTACACCATAGACTCAAGACTCATCTACTATAAAGAAGTGATTGTACACCAATCTTTTGGATCAATCATCATCCTCATGATGATCCTACGGTCGGAAGCATTTTATGAGTTAATAATGAAAAATCATGTCTTAAATTTTTAACTCTTAAAAATAAGAATTATCATTGCCATTAACTCAATGGATATATCACAGACACTAAATACACATTATGATAGAAAATAATTTATTTTATTATTTATAGTCAAAATTATAATTTTGCCCTTAGAAGTGTATAACAAGTATCAGCCAATTCTGACTTCTAGGGCACACATATCTAACAGACGATGATGCTAGAGGTAACCTATGAAATAAGAGCAAGATAGTGAGATAGAGAGAGAAGAAAGAGAAAGAAAAAGAGGAAAGAGAGAGGGAGAGGGGGGCTCAGAGAGCGCCCATGACGGGAAGGCTAGGGGGGGAGGGCAGGGGCAGGCGATCGGGATGGTGAGGGCAAGGGTGGTAGCAGCCTAGGATGGAGAGGGCAGGGGCAGGCGACCAGGGATGGGGAGGGTAGGGGGCAGGCGGCGGTAGTCGGGGATGGGAAGGGTGGCGGCGGTCGAGGATGGGGAGGGTAGGGCGAAGGCAGTCGAGGATGGGAGGACAGGGGTAGTGGTGGCCGAGGATGGGGAGGGCAGGGGCGGGTGTGGCGGCTGGGGATTGGGAGGGCAGAGAGTGGACAGCAGCAACCAGGGATGGATAGGTAGGGGCGATGGTGGTCGGGAATGGGGAGCGCAGGGGTGGGTAGCAGCGGCCAGGGATGGGAAGGGCAAGGGCAGCGGCCAAGGAGGGTAGGGGTGGGCAACCAGGGATGGTAGGGTAGGGCGGTGGCGGCCGAGGATGGGAGGGCATGAGGTGGTGGTGGCTAGGATGGGAAGGGCAGCATGGGGGTGGGACGGGCAGGGGGTTGGATGGGTAGGGGGTGGGCCAAGATCGCTGGGGAGGGGCCGGCACAAGGGGTGGGTGAAGACCGTCGAGAGGCAAGGCCGACCGAGGGGGAAGGAGGGGCGACGTCGGTCAGGGGGGAAGGACTTGGGTGGAGTCTCACCGACGATGGAGAGAAGGGAAGAGAGAGAGCGCACGAAAGAAAAGAAAATTTTAGAGATTTTTATCCTAACCTACGGTAGTGGTTTTGAACCGCTGCCTTAGATCTATGATAGTGGTTACTGAAAACCACTGTAATAGATCTATGGTAGTGGTTTTCTAACTGCTGCCATAGATCTACGGTAGCAATTTTCAGTAACCTCTGCCATAGGTTGAAAATAATTTTTTTCTTATTTTTTTTTAAATATTATATAATTTTAAAATTTAATGCTCATCTTCACCATTCATTATCTAAATAATTACCATTAGAGTGTCATCGCAAAAGATTGCCTTGATCCGATGGCCCTAGCTTCATCGATCAGAAAAATTTAATTTCGATGATCACGAACCATGATGCGATGATCTAATAGATGGAGACCTTCGATCGATCCAAAAATCTACAATGATGATCTCAATGATATTTGTAGCATACTATCAAAGTTTTTCTTCAATTAGATATTGTATCATGGTCAATTTAGTATGAAATAATTTCGATCGTTAAATTAGAAACAAGCGAACAAAGGACTAAACAGCATCCGATTATGAGATAATTTTTTAGTTAAATGATCTTTGCTATAATTTTAATCATTTTATGCATTGATGATAGTAAAATTTAAATCATTTTTGTATGAACTGTTCACGTTAAGTAGATATTGCAAAAACATGAGCATAACAACCAACGGAGTTTAAGAATGGTTATCAGACGACGTATAGTTTTAGATCGTTCTTAGTTTTACGAGTTGAATTTTATAATCACCACCATAAAAAATGATTAAAGTAGTAGCCAAGATCATTTATAACAAAAATTATCTCATAATCGGACACCATATGATCTTTTGATTACTCATTTATCATTTAATGGTCGAAATTAATCTATACTAAATTGACCAAAATAATGATATCCGATTAAAGTAAAACTTTGATAGTACACTACAAACATAATCGAAATCATCGTTGTAGATTTTTGAATCCATCTAAGGTCTCCATCTATCAGATCATTACATCATCGTTCATGGTCGTCGAAATTAAATTTTTCTAATCGATGAAGCTAGGGCCATTGAATTGAGGTGATCTTTTACAGCGATACTCTAATGATAATTATTTAGATAATAAATGATAAAGATGGACATTAAATTTTAAAATTATATAATTTTTAAAAAAAAATAAAAAAATATGACAGCAGTTACAAATAACCGCTGCCATAGATCAACTTATAGCAGTGGTTACAAGAAACCACTGCTATATGTCTGACTTATAGTAGTGATTTTCCTAACCACTACTATAGATCGGATCTATGACAGCGGTTACAAAGAACCACTGCCATAGGTCGGCCTATGGTAGCGATTTTTTGTAATCGCTGCTATAGGTCGATCATATAGCAGCTGTTCCTTGTAATAGCTGCCGTAGATTCTATTATAGTTGTTTCAAAAATCGCTGCCATAATATGCACTATCGTAGGCTCTTTTTGTAGTAGTAATACTATGGTTTCTTGATCCAGAATGAAGATCCTGCCGAACTCGATGAGAACGACGAGGATCAGATCACCTACATAAATACAATGTAGAGATCCGACTCTAAGAAATGACTTGAGGTCATGAAATCTGAAATGAAGTCCATGAAGGTCAATGATGTTTGGACATTGATTGATCCATCCGAAGGGATAAAATCCATAGGATGTAAGTGGGTCTTCAAAAGAAAAAGGGGCACAGATGGGAAGGTGAAGATCTATAAAGCATGTCTGGTTGCCAAGAAATTTCATCAACGTTATGGTATAAACTATGATGAGATATGTTTTTCTTATGGAAATGCTCAAGTCCATTTGGATCATGCTTGCAATTTCTGCCTATCTAGACTATAAAATCTAGTAGATGAATGTGAAGACAGCTTTCCTAAATGAAGAGCTGGACGAAGATATGTATATGATACAACCTGAAAGCTTCATATCCATAGATGAGTCTAAGGTGTATAGGCTTCAAAGGTCCATTTACAGATTGAAGTAGGCATCTCGAAGTTGGAACATATGTTTTGATAGGATGATCAAAATATATGGCTTCGTTAAGAATGGAGAAGAGTCCTGTATATATAAGTAGGCTAATGGTCCAATGGTTATATTCCTAGTATTATATATGGATGACATTCTCTTAATCGAAAATGATGTCTCTGCATTACAAGAAATAAAGATCTGACTGTCGTCACAATTCTCCATAAAGAATTTGGAAGAAGTTTCCTACATCCTTGGGATGAAGATCTATAGAGATAGATCTAAGAGATTTCTTGGGTTATCCTAGTCCATGTACATTGATACTATGCTAAAGAGGTTCAGCATGGAGAATTCTAATAAAGGCTATCTACCGATAGGCAATAAAATTTCTCTCAAAGAGCGATTGTCAGATAACACCTCAAAAGAGAGAGCGTATGAGTAGAATTTCATATACTTCGGTAGTGGGTTCTATCATGTATGCCATGACACGTATATGATTAGATGTGGCATACTCACAAGGGGTAGTGAGTAGATACCACTCTGATCCAAGAAAGAAATACTAGAAGGTTGTTAAAACTATCCTAAAGTATTTGAGAAATACTAAGAACCAATGGCTTATTTATGATGAGTTGGACTTAAAACTTATGAGGTTTACAAACTCCAGTTTTCAATCTAATCATAATGACAGTAGGAGTGTATCGGGGTATGTGTTTATTCTTAATGGTGGAGCTGTCTGTTGGAAGAATTCCAAGCAGTACATCATGGTCGACTCAGTTTGCGAGGCAGAGTATATTGCTACATCAAATGCTGCTAAAGAAGCAGTGTGGATGAGAAAGTTCATCATCGAGATTGGAGTAGCACCCTCCATTGATAGTCCAGTTCTACTCTACTGCAACAGCTCTGGAGCCATTGTTTAGATAAAGAAATTGAAGGCACACTAGTGGATGAAGCATATTCTGCACTGCTACCACCTTATCCAGGAGATTGTGAATCAAGGTGATGTCGACCTTCAGAAGAATGATAAAAAAGAGAATCTGGCTGATCCATTCACTAAAGTTATTATGGTGAAGAAGTTCGACGACTTCAAATCGAAGATGGGTATTAGATACTGCACCGATTGGCTTTAGTCTAAGTGAGAAAGATTGTTGGGAATAGTATCCCAAAGTCAATCATCAACCTGTTGATGGTTGTGTTGATTCTTATATTTATATATGAATTATAAATAAATAAAAATTATTTTAACATTTTCATCATAAATTTTTTCATCTTCTAATAAACTCCTGTGTTGTGGTGAAGTCCTTAGGAATAGTTAGAATCAACAAAGGAGGATTTGTCGTTTAGTCCTTAAACATGTTCGCGACCAAATGATACGTTGTTACTAAGGACGACAATGTCTATCGAGTATAGATTATTGTGTGCCATTTAGGTTGATTGTCCTCTTAACCAATGAGTGTGGAGATACTAGTATAGCATGCACGTGAGATGTTGGGATATATCTGCACTAAACGTGACCAACTTCAGATCTATTTTACTATCAAGATTTGCTCCGGTGGAATATAGGTATAAGTGTCCCTCTGACCTGAGATCACCACAGTGACTCCCAAATAACTCAGTGTACTTTGGTGCCAAACTACTTGAATTTTTAATTCAGTGATGAAAGATTTCTGGGCACAGTCAAGTACTTGAGGAGTTGGTGTGTAAATCAAGATGGGATTGACCACTCTGATTCAGAAGCTGTGTTCAATTATATTTTAATTTAGCAAAATCTTGGCCAAGGTAGTTCCAGTGAGAAGTCATAGGACTAATTATGTTGAGACATGATTTAAATATATCTTTTAGGATTGACAGTTTAACTCTGAGTCATCCTAAACACAGAGGTCAAAGGGATGAATTATATAGTAACCATATTCACATAGATTCTGAGTTTTGTGATTACGACTATTCGACCTATCTGGATGTCGGATAGCATTGCTAGATGGTCATTTTGATTAGTATAGAAATTGATTCTTATGCTATCGATTTAGGTTCAAACCTGCGGGGTCATACACATTAGAGGTTCTTACTTGATTTGATGGTTGGTAAGTAGTCCTACTGGACTAGGACTCTATGATCAAGAGTTCCACTAGACTGAAACTCTTAGATCGAGAGTTCTATTGGGCTGAAACTCTAAGTCCTACCTATCTAGGACTCTTTGATCAAGAGTCTCACTAGTCTGAGACTTTGTGATCATGAGTTCCACTGGTTTGGGATTCTTCGATCAAGAGTTTTATTTTGATGGGACTTTGTTGCTTAGACACCCATCAGATTTGGACTCTACATTTATGAGAGGTTTAATTAGTGATTTGATCACTAATTAACTCAATTTGATTGAGTAATTATTTTTGGATCAAGTCCAATTAAATTGGATTCAATTGGGTTTGATCTGATTAGGTTATAAGATGACCTAATCGCTGAGGAGGTTTGATCCTTGATTTGATCAGGGGTTGGGCTTGATCAATTCCTAATTTAATTAGAATTTAATTGGACCTAATTAAACCTAAATTAGTTGGGCTTAATTTGGTCTAATTGGGTCTAACTAATTTTGATTGGAATGGATTCAATTGGATAAGGTTTAAATTGAAACCAATTTGATCGGTCTTCCCTTCTTGCACCACCTCCCATGCTCAAGGTGGCGCACATCAACCTTTCTCTCGCCCCACATGGATAAGTGCTAGGTTGTTTTAGTTTAAATTCAAATAAGATTTGAATTTGAACCTCCAACAACTTACTCTTATCCTTGCGCCTACTCTTTTCCACGAGAAAGAGTTCTCATAATTTTTTTCTCCATGCAAAAGAGGGTGCATGCCCTCCTTTCTCACATCCATATGGATATTTGTTAGGGGTTTGATCATTCAAATTTGAATTGAATTCAAGTTTGAATGAGAAACCACCTCATCCTCATCCACCCATGCAGTATTGACTCGATCTTGTGCAAAATAAATTGCGCTTCTCTCTAGGTGTGCACAAGCTTGCTGACTGAGAAAGGTTTCTGTGCATCCCCTCCCTCTGCATGAGTTTGAAATTAAAATCCCAAGAGAAAAATTATAGAGAGATGTTTAGGCGCAAGGTTCCAGGTGAGTGCATGCCCTAGGGTTTTAACCTAGGGTTTGGGAAGAGAGTTTGTGAGCTATGAGCATCGTGAGCCCACCAAACTTCCAGGAGTGCCTCCTCTGCCTCTCATCTACATCCATTATCAATCTGGAGCATCCGAAGAGCCCGTGGACAAAGATCGAAGCCATTCGATCAATAACAGCCTTCGAAGGATTCCGACATTGAGCTAGCACTTAAAAGGAGTTGATCAGGATCAGGGCCTCATGTGGACAATCTGCAGAGGAAAAACATACTATATGGCAACGTCACGATGAGTGGACCTCCTCGATAGTGATCGAATTATGGAGTTCGGCTATCCGCACAAGTATCGTGTTCTAAACACGTAGTGTAGTAGTAAATAGTTTATTGCTATCGATTTAATTTTCAGATTTGAAATGCATGTATATCACATTTAGATCCTTAGTGCAGAATTTTATGATAGGATCAGTAGCTCTAAATTAATTAAATTAATTTTATTTTCCACTATATTTAATTATTTTTTAAAAAAAATTGAAAATAAAGCTAGAAATCCTGCACTGCAGACCATTAGCTTGATATTTGGTAGGATTTGGAGATTTTTTAATGAAAGGATTCATTGTTGGCTATAAAATTTTGATTTATGAGACTCTATTCTCATGATAATAATGTGGGGGCCTACTGGAAGGAGACAGCTAGGGGTGAATTTTTTTTTTTTGGACGGTGATTTTGGAGGCAAGGGTAGGACTCTTAGAAAAGAAAAAAAGAAAAAAAAATCAATCTTTGTAAGAAAAGATCTTGCATTTTAATTTTTTAATCCTAATATTTCTATATTTTTTCTTGGTTTTTTCATTCTCAGGAGTCTCAATTGGATGGTTCTTCTCCCAAGCAATAGCAATATTTTTTTCCTCATTTTTTTTTGTTTCGATTCAATAGGCAAAGATAAAGTTAGCAGTAGTGTTTCTTCTTTTTTATTATTTTTTATTATTTTTATTATTTTGTTAGTTTATTGGAGGATTCAAATAGTCAAAAAGGATAGTCTTTAGAGCACTCAATAGAGCAAGATAGGGTTAACAGTGTTATTTCTTATTAATTATTTTTTAATTATTATTTTTTTGTTGTTTCACTAGTTTGCTCAAGAAGAAACTAAGAGGGAAAGATGAGTTGCATATCCTTTTTATTTGGTTTGTTTAATCATTCATTATACTTTGTATTCCCTCATTAGTTCGATGAAATGATGCTGATACAAATCCAGTAACTTTTAGATTTTTTTAGTCCATCATATGAGAAGCTATATTTGGTTTTTTATCAGAAATGTATCTATGTTTAGGTAGCCTTCCACTCCATCTACTCCATCCACTCCATCTACTCTTTTCACTCCATCCATATTTTTTTTATTTATTTAATCATTCATTATACTTTGTATTCCTTCATTATTTTAAAGAAACTAACTTCTCTTTCCTTGTATAGAGATGAGATAGTATCATTATCGAAGAGAAAAATGCATATCAGATAATTTAACTTTAAGCAACTTATTTTTTTGCTATAATAATTAATTTATTTAATTATAATATGTATATAAGTTTATAATATGGAAATGCAATATTTACTTTTTGATTTTTAGTATAAGCGAAGAAAAAAGTTCTTAAAAAATTAATCAATGTATAAGTTTTTAAAATAATATTATATATCATATATTAGGACCCGTGACTGTATGACTAGCTAGGCTCATTATTTCAGCCATCACAATAGATAATTTTATTAGTAAATTTTTTTATTTATTTTAAATTTTTATATTTAGAAGCTTCATATATTTAGGCTAAGCTTGAGTCGAGAAAGAAGATTTAGGGGCTAAAAATTTAATCTAATCACCCAATTGATGGACTGGAGGTATCTATAGTTTCGTATCATCGAATGAAATGTGTAGAAATAATCTATTCGAGAATCAAAAGATGGTATTGAAAGATACACCTCAGTATCAAAAGATGCATCTCTATATCAAAACTTATGAATAATATTTTATTTTTTTTATTTCAGGATGCTGGAACATGCAGCTCTCATCCACCAATTACTGGAGATGAGCAAAAGGATGAGAAGAATGTTATCTATTTTTTTTATTTATATATAATTTTGATATGTCATTACTCTATGTCTTAGTGGAGCAATGAGGAGTACGCTAGTAGGTGGTAGAGGACCTAGTAGAATTGAGCTACGCAACAAGATCCGATCAGGCACACGAATGGCTCCATTAGCACACATGTTGTGACTGACAGACTATTAAGAAATCAATATCAAAACTGTTCATTAGAACTATAAAACTTCTTATATGTATACTTTAATTAGTTTAATTTTATTATTTACTTATTGTGGACACGACAATCGGATCATCCACTAAGTTATTTGCAGTTGTGGAAGGCCACACACTAGTCTATGAGGATTGATGATTATTTAGATTCTAGGTCACGGTAGATCATGGTAAGAATTTTAAATAATATTTATTAAGTACACATGGTTATAGGATTTGATATGTATATTAGAACTAATGTATTTTTTAACTTAGGCGGATTACGCAGAGTACGTCGTTACGTAGTATGGTGATGACCTATCCACTTAGCCCGCCCTTGACCTTAAGAGATGGCTCAGGGTCACCGGAGGGGTGAGTAGGAGTCGGGTCATAGGATTCGGCCACAGCTTCGATCCTCCAGCAACTCAATCCTCTTTGGCATCCTCATAGATCTCGACATCCCAGATTTAGAGCGATGCCCACATGGAGGAGATTGCGCAGAGACTTCTGAGCCAGCGACCTTAGAGCATCTGGAATACCGTCCATGATGCAGTTGTGGAGGATCTTCAGAATCGATGGTAGAGCAACCAACTGAGCTCGTTGTTCTAGCCATCTTATTAGATAATTCTATTAGTAAACTCTTTTACTTATTTTAAGTTTTTATATTTGGAAATTTCACATATTTAGGCTAAACTTAAATTGAAAAAAGAGAATCTAAGGGCTAAGAATTCAATCTAATCATCTAATTGATGGACCAGGGGTCTCTATAGTTCTATATCATAGAATGAAATGTGTGAAAATAGTCTGTTCAAGAATCAGAAGAGAGTATCGAAATATATACCTTCGTATTGAAAGATATACCTCCATATCAAAACTTATGAATAATATTTTATTTTTCTTTATTTCAAGATGCTGGGATATCCGACTCTTATCTACCAGCTGCTGAAGATGAGCAAAAGGATAAGAAGTACGTTACCTAATTTTTTTTGATTTATATATAATTTTGATACTTATAAAATAGTACTTAATATAAAATTATATAATTTATATTTTTAATATAATATAATTAATTTTATATTTATGATTATATTAAATAGTTATTATATTATTTTTAATAGATTTTAAAAATATTATTATTTATTAGTAGATTTTAAGTTATTTAATTATATTATTAAAAAAATAAAAATTATTAGCGATGGCATTAGCAATGGTAGATTGCCATCGCTAATAATTTTTTAAAATTTTAAAAAAATAAAATAATATTAGTGATGGTATTAGTGACAAAATTGCCTTCATTAATAGTTTTTTGAGTTTTCTTGAAAAAAATAAAAGTTATTAGCAATGGCATTAGCGAATAAAATATTATCATTAATAGAATTTTATCAATTTAATTAATAAAAATTAAAACTTTTAGCAATAGTATCTTTGTCACTAATACCATAGCTAATTAGTTATTAGCGACGGCAATAGTTGCCATCACTAATAATGATAATTAGCAACAAAAAATTTTTAAATTAGATTTTGCAATAGTATTAGTGACGACAAGGTTATTAGCAATGGCGTATGAACTATTAGCGATGGTATTTAGCCATCGCTAATATTCAAAATTCTTGTAGTGAAAGATCTTTCGGGGGTAGAGTCATGCTCGGAGCAAAGGCTCTCTACTCTCTGCTTTCTCTTTCCAAGATTCTATAGTTGGCTCCTCTAGGTGGGCCTTTCTTAGCTAGATCTCGATGTTCCGATGATAGTCTTTTCGATGGTGCCAGCACTAGAGCCTGCTACATGGCCTGCACAACCTCCATAAGGCCTCTCACCTACTGTATCAACAGGTTGAACTGATCCAGATCCATCACCACTATCAGCTGAGATGGTTGAGGTGCAGGCGATGGGGCTAGAGCTGGTTGATCAACTGGTTCTAGGTTAGATCGGACAGCGGTAGTGATGGATTGACAGGAAGAAGCTCTCCTAGGAGGCATCTTGCTTGAATGGAAGAAGAAGACTGCTAACCGAGTACTCCTTTTAGAGCAAAATCATACTGATCCCTTCCTCTAGCGCCAATCGTATTGGTGCAGAAAATGGACGACCATCGGAGTACGCTAGAGGTGAAAATCAAGGTCTCACCGTCAAGATCTACATGACAAAATTCTGACCAGAGTTGGCTCCAGCGTGGATCCTTCGATGGTCAAGTTATCTTCCTAGCCAGTAAGAATGGAGTATATAGGAGATTAGAATAGAGAAGAGAGCTTAGAGAAGAAAGCATATCTGGAGGATCCTATTTATAGATGGAGCCCATAATAGATTAATGGTGGCAACCATAATAGATTATCAGTAGGCTACTCGAGCCGCTCCAAGTTTATTACGGAGAGTAGGCTATTATTTGTCATGACCTGCTAGCCATTGAATATTATTTGCTCGAGTTTGTATAGGAAGTTGAATGCTTCCGAGCTTGGTCATGGATTATTCATGCTGAGATTAAGTCATTAGAGCTTAAGATCAGGTTGGCCGAGCTTTAAAGATCGACCTTAAGTTGAGTATGGCAGGCTCGTAGGTTAGGTTTCAAGTTTGAACCTTAGCAGAACTACTTCAATAATTTTTGGAAACTCGATCGCCTTCAAGGTCAGTCAATGGCAGGTGCTAATACTCTAGACTAAGAAGCTTGAGGTCAAAAAAGAAGTAATGGATTCTTTAATAAAGTATGTGCTAGAGATGCTTTTTTTACTTTGATAAAGCTCAACTTATACTCAAGATCGGCCTAAAGTCGGGACCAGATAGTGCCGAGGTTTAATGCTTGTGATGTGGTTGCTGCTTTTTCCAAACTGAAGATCGAAGTCGAACGGATGACGAGTTTTCCTTCTTGGCTCAAGTTAGTCTAGCCGAGATTCGTGGTATAGCTTTGGTAAGATCTGCCACCCATAGGATAGAATTGGAGAATTAGAGTAAAGAAGCTCGGCCAGTACATAGAATCGGGCATCAGCTGAAATTATTATTATTTTCGAGACGAGCTACCTTTGGTTGAAGTTTTGAGCTCAATCAAATTTGAAAGCCGATCTTCTGAAACTCGTCTGAAGTGGGGGATTGACTTGGTTGAACCTCGGGCTTGGATGTCGCAACTTCAGATGGTATAGTGTCAAGATCGGATTTTGTTAGACTTCGTAAGGAGCTATTTTACCCTCAATAACAATAATTTATATATTTATATTCAAAGCACTTTGCCGTAAGAACCTTGAGAAAAATATACAAAAATTAATTAGAGAAAATTTTGTCTGTTCATGATTTCCCATTACCTTTCATGGGTGATGTCACATGCAGGTGTCATTCTTATTGAAACTGAGAAGCATGAATTTATTCCTTCGAGCATAAAGTTTATCACCGCTTATATCAAGGGCATCCATAGTTTCTTCTTGTAGCAATGTTTGGTGTTCCGTTTGTGCCAAAGTGGACAAATTATTTACCACTACATGTGTAAGAAGGAATCTATCAATAGCAAATGCAAATCCCTAAAGTATAGCTCATATTTGTGATTTTTGAAGCAGAAGACCTGCGTTAAGCAAATTTAAAATTTCTATCCACCATTCCTCTATGCCTAGCCCAAAACAAATAAAAAACAGGTCCATAAGCATTTACCAAAAATGTAATTCTAATTTTCTGGTGTATAGCAAGCTAGAAAAATCTTACAGGAAGCATAGGATAAGATTTTTCAATTCCACTATTCAATTACAAGTTTACTTCATTAGGGAGCCAAGCCTTTACCTTCTATGCAATAGATCAAGAATAATGTAAGAAAATAACAAGTATTGGAAGCTAGAATCAAACATACAAGCTTTACCAAACAATAGCAACCAATGAGAAGAGAACACTATAATTTTTACATTAAAACACCTGTAAGGAAAAAACATGAGGTCATGCCCATTCTCATCCACCATGTGAAAATAATGAGATAAAAGTCTTCTCTAGTCTATTTACCCAAAAAAATAAAAATTCTTCTTGTCTTAACCAGAGACATACAACATCAAGAGAACACCAAATTCTTGGATGACATGCTTCACCTCACCAATAGATGGATTACAAGCAACATAGGGGTAGGAAATCCTCACCAATAATAATGAATGATAAACCTTTGTTGATAGTGACATAGATTAAAAAGCAGTAATAAATTTGGATGATCATAGCATATCCAATATGTCAGGTTGGATTACTTACTCGATTCCATGATCAAGAGTGCATCATGTAGTGGAAAGTGTTCACTTGGCATAGTGCAAGTGTCCTATAGTTTCCTAGTGCAATGATAGAGAATCTCTTAAGATTTCTCCACATGCCTAGCTGCTTGTTAGGCTTAGCTACTTGGATCTTTAATCCTCTCAATTTACATAGAATCAAGGGACGGCCCTCTATTTATATTGGTAAGAGTCATAATTGCCTCAAGCAACAAAGTTAGGGCTGAACTCTAACATCCATAGCAATAGAAATAACTTTGAATTTTATCCTCACACGATATAGTGATTATCCTTTTATAGAATAGTGCTTGGCTTGGACTCGGTTAGCCTATCATGGGCGTCCTAGTTTGGATCCAATTTCAAAAGTTCAGTATCTCTCACGTACTCACGCATGATGGGCTCCACAAGATTTAATTTGCAAGGAAAAGGTCCTCACATCCATCAACTCAAGAAGCCATTCATACTTCGCAAATGAGATGTGCGATCGCAAGTACATGTACATTTGATGCTCAATATTATGCATATTGTGGAGATAACATAATGGCTACAACCTAGAAATGCACCTTGTTGTGCTCCATATCCATTTTTTTCATCAATCCAAGCATCTTGGGCCCCTTTAAAAAAAGCTACACCGGGCTCTTCTTACCTCATTATATATCCAATATTATGTCCAAGCCACAATAAAAAGGACGTAACTCGTCCCCCAATGAATATATCATAAATTTAAAATAAGATGATCTTCCCTTCATCCTTGTACCACTTTCATTTGGATTAACTACTTTCCTAAACATGTCCCATAATGTTGAATCACTCATAACTACAGATGATATGCTAAAGTAATGATTACTAATTTGCCTCTTCATGATATAGTTGAAAATCATATAGGATATAGTAGGAGGCCAAGTTTTCCTCAAGAGTCTCACACAATGAGGAAATATGGATCTATTCACTCACTTCCTCTGTTGGTTACTCTGACACATGATATGAACCACGTGCTACAATATAATCTTCCCGTAAGAAGCATATGTCATATGATTGTAGTATAATATACAAATCTTGATTCAATTATTATCGGTACCTAACTCGAGTCCTCAATTTGTTTGCCCTCCTTAGGCACCAACTGTGTGCTTGCACCAAGCTTTATACATGTTATATGGATGGTGGGATATCCATATTCCCTAATCTAAACTTTCTTCCTTAATGCAAGTAAAATATAGAAATAGCATAATGGTTTCAAAAACAAATACATCATAATTTATGCAACCCAATGACCTAACATGTAACAAATATGTATCTCCAAAGATAGATTTAGTGTGAGGAGTGCAACCAACTATTGCATAGTAATATGCTATAAGACTACCTCTATGTTATGATGCCTTCGACAAAGTTGTATTTGATATCTTGGTCTTGCCATACTACATAGGATCCTTTGTATAGAGAGAAATAATATAGAGAAAAGCATAATTTTTAGAGAAAGAAAATTCTAGCAAGAGAAAATTATAGACAGAAGAAGTTGTAGAGAGAGAAATAAATCTTTTAGAGAGAATGGTGGGGATTCAAAATCAGAGAAGGTAGAGAGGGAAGAGGGAAGAGAGAGTTTCTTTTCTTTTTTTTTTATTTCTTTTCTCATTCTTTTTTTCTTCATTTGGGCGCATTATAAGAAAATTAGATTTTAGTGAAGGTATTAGCGATGGCAACAAATCCCATCACTAATAAAGCTTTTTGCCACTACAACATCGATAAAAAAAAAAGCCATCGCTAATAATATTAGCAATGATAAATAAATTATTAGCGACGATAAAAATCATCTCTAAAAATATAAAAATTATTTTAAAATATTTAAATAAAAAAATTATTAAAGATGGCAAATTTGGATTATTTATGATAAAAATATTGTCATCGCTAATAACAAACTATTAGTGACAACATTATTATTATTAACGACGGCACGTGCCGCCACTAAAATTATTAAAATTTATAAATTTTTTTATAATATTTAAATATAAAATAAAAATTAGCAATGATATTTTTGAATATTAACAATGAAAATCTACAATCGCTATTAATTTTTTTTAAAAAAATTATTTAAAATATTATTGGTGATGGAATTAGCGATGGCATATTTGTCGTCGCTAATAATCCATAACTAGTCCAACCCAATTCAAATCTAATTCAAAATTCTATCAAGCTAAATTTAATTAAGCTTTGAATCTAAGTCCTACTTAGATTATAAAATTTAATTAATTTCAAATTAAATCAAAATTTATTAAATTAAATTTAATTTAAATTAATTATGATAAATTGGTATTTAATTTGGATTCAATTCGAATCCAATTTGAAATCTTATCAATTCTAATTCAATTAGACTTTTAATTCAAGTCCTACTTGGACAGTAAAACTCAATTACTTTTAATTTAAGTCAAGCCTAATTAAATTTAAGCTGATTTAAATAATTAGAAGAAAATAATTTTTAATTTAGATTTGATTTGAATTCAATTCGAACTCGATTCAAATTTAATTCAAAATTCTATCAAATATAATTCAATTAGGCTTTGAATCCAAATCCTACGTGGATTATAAAATTTAATTAGTTTCAAATTAAGTTAAGATTAATCAAATTAAAGTTGATTTAAATTAATTAAAAAATAATAATTTTTAATTTGAGTTTAATTCAAATCCAATTCAAACCTTATTCAAATCTAATTAGATTATCTATCAATCCTAATTCAATTAGACTTTAAAATTTAGGTCCTACATGGATAATAAAACCTAATTACTTTGATATTAAGTTAAGCCTAATTAAATTGAATCTGATTATAATCAATTAGGAGAAAGCTTAAGGCGTGGTGGATTAGGGGATCACCCATCCCCTTCTATTCACGAAACAGAGAGCTTAAGGCCCAGCGACAGTAGTCAGCTAGATTGGTGGTCGGTCTGCTATGAACAATGGCATCAATAGTGATAGTCGAAGGGAAGGACATGAGGAAAAGAAGAAAATAGGATCGAAATAAGGGATTGTTTCTTGATTGATTTCAATAGATCTCATGGCTGACAGTGAGGCTTTATGCAATAATAATGAGGGAAAAGAAATCAAACACCTTACCTTAGCTCTCGATGAGATCTAAAGGCTAAATCCGATGGCTTTGGCTATGATTCTGATGGGCAAATTAAAACTCATCCGAAATCAAAAGACAGAATAGGACGATAAGAGAGAGAGGTGAGTGGTTGTTCACAGAGGGAACGAGGGTCTTCTCTTATAGAGGAGCCCTAGAGTTTGGTTCAAATTGCCCTTCCATTGGAGAAGAAGACTTCCTTCAGGAGTCTTCTTCCTTCCATTTTTTCTTTCTTTCTTTCTTTTTTGTTCATGCTTCAAGATCCATGCAGAGATCTTATTGGGCCCTTCTCTTTGAAGTTGGGCTAGGTTAAATTGGATTGGGGTATTACATCATCACTGAATGTGACCAACTCTGAAGCATTTTACTGTTAAGAATTGCTCTGATGGAATATGGGTTTAAGTGTTTCTTGGATCTGAGATCACTACGGTGACTTGCGAGCAACTCACTGTGCTTTGGTACCAGACTATCTGAATTTTTAATTCAATGATGAAAGATTTTTAGGCATAGTCAAGTACTTATGAAGTCAGTATATGATGGGATTGACTACTCCAAGTGTTTGGAGAAAATGCATCACTATATTTCAATTTAGCAAAATCTTAGCCATGGATCAATCCTACTCTCTCTTTATTTTCGCCCATCCTCTTTCTCATCTTCTTATTGTTGTCCAAGAGGAAGAGCCCTTTTCCTCTCTTCTTCCTTCCTCTCTAATAAGTGCTTCTTCATGATTTCTTAAGAACAAAAAGAAGAAGAAGATGGATTCAATTTGAAGTAAGAAAGATCTGCAAGAGAGCCAACACACTGATGATCTTCGGATTCTCCTGATCAAGATCAATCCTGTGTTGATATCTGTAGAGGCAGGATACTTATCTAGCTTCAAGAAACCTCAGAAGATATACATAATTTTTCAAATCGCAGTGAAAATCTACCCATGCAAAGGTAAAATTTAGATGCTTAATCAGATTAGATTTTAATCTTATATATATAATGATTCCTAGTATGAGATTTGATCTCCATGTATGCTAAATTAGATTAGATCTAATTAGATTTAAAAGGTTTAGATCTAAAATATTTTTTTTGCTGCATGAAGAATTTTAAATTTCTGCATGCATACATGTCACCATGAGATGGCATTTCTTTCAAGTGGTATCAGCGCAATCATTATATTGCAAGGTTAAGATCAAGATTTCAAATATAAAAATCTATTTTCAAGATCTGAAATTCTAAATTTTATTATTTATTAGATTGATTTCAGGTTCAAAAAATTATTTTCAAGATCTAAAATCAAGAACAATTCTTGATCATGCAGTTGTTTTCAGATCTAAACATCTATTTTTAGATTTGAAATCCAGATTTTGAATGATCGATAGATGGATTTCAAGATTTAAAATCTGTTCTTAGATTTGAAATTCAGAGGTTTGATGTTCATGTTAATATTTTCTAGATCAAAAATTTTATTTTTAGATCTAAAATTATGATATTCTTATGTTCATGTATCTAAATCTAATCTAATCTTTATATGATTAGAATTTAATTAGATCTAAATTTTATATGTTCATGCATGAGATAATGTTCATAGATAGAGACTAATCTCGTTGTGATCTATGATGGTATGGATGCTTTCAAATAATTGATGTAATTTGATTGAACATAAGATTATGTTTTATAAGTCAATCTTGAATCATCCCGATATAAGGTTGTTCTAGCATCCTGATGGATAGCCCTACCATTGCTAATATTATCGTAAAAGCTAATTTAAAAAATTTTTATTGCTAATTGCCACTATTAGTGATAACAAAAAGAGGTGTCGCTAATAAGGCTATCAGCAATGGCTTTAAAAATAAAAATAATTTCATCACTAATTATTTTTTAATATTTAACCTAAATTTAAAAAAAATAAAAAAAATATTAGCAATAATATTTTCATGGCTAATGTCATTGCTAATAATTATTGTTGATCAAAAATACCATCACTAATGCCATCTCTATTTTTTTAATTTTTAAATAAAATTAAAAAATATATATTTTAAAAAATATTAGCAATGATAATTTAGTCTCTAATGTCATTGCTAATAGTTATTAGCGAGGGCAATAGCTGTCACTAATACCGTGTTAATAGTTAATTTTTTTTAAAAAAATAATAATAATATATTTTAAAATCTATTTTAATTAATCATAATGAATTATATTTCTTATACTTGTTAAAATTAAAATTCAAAGATAATATGATAATCAAAAATTTAAAATTAATTATATTATATTAAAAATATAAATTATATAATTTTTTTATAAGCAATATAAAAAAATAAAATACATAAAAAAATTAGGTACGATCCTCATCATCATCCATCTCCTCCTCCTGCTGCTCCTCTCCAATAGCTGGTGGATGAGAGCCGAATGTCCCAATATCCTGTAATAAAAAAATAAAATAATATTAGTAAGTTTTAATATAGAGACGTATCTTTCAATACTAAGATGTATCTTTCGATAAACTCCTCCAATTCATTAAAAGATTATTTCTATACATTCCATTCAATGATACGGAATTATAGACACCCTTGGCCTATCGATTGGACATTTAGATTGAATTTATGGCCCCTAAATCTCCTTTCCAAACTCAAAGCTAAATATATATATATATATACACATATACACAAAGCTTCTAAATATGAAAACTTAAAACAAGTAAAATGGTATAATAATATAATTACCTGATGTGATGGTTGGGACAACGAGTGTAGCTAGTTGTGCAGCTGTGGATCTCAGAGAAGCTCCATGATCGTATCGCAGATGGCATCTAGGAGGCTCTGAGCTCGCTAGCTCAGAAGCCTCTTCACGATCTTCTTCATGTGTGCATTGCTCCAAGTCTGGATTATTGAGATCTATGAGGATGCCGAAGAATATCGAGGTGGTGAAGGATTGAAGCTATGGTCGAATCTTATGATCCAGCTCCTAGTCACCTCCTCGGTGGTGCAAAGCCATCCCTCAAGGTCAGGAGCGCTGAGAAGATGGATCATTACTATATCTCTCAGCAACGTGGATTGTATAACATATCTACACAGTTCAAAAATATATTAGATTTAATATAAAATTTAGATCTTGTAACAACTTAATTAGTAAATAAAGTTTGAAGTTGTTATCACGATCTATCGTGACGTAGAATTTAAGTAGTCACCAATCCTTTTAGACTGGTGTGTGGCCAACCATAATTGTAGCTCGTCTGGTGGATGACTTAGTTGCCATATCTATAATAAGTAAATAATAAAATTAAATTAATTAAAACATGCATATATGAGTTTTTAAAGTTCTAGTGAAGAGTTTTGGTATTAATTTCTTACCAATCTATCAGCCACAACATACGTGCCGATCGAGCTGCTCGTATACCTGATCGAATTCTACTGAATAGTCCGATTCTGCCAGGCTCTCTATCGCCTATCAGTGTACTCCTCGCTACACCATTGATCGTGGAGGGCCTACCATATGTCTGCTCACATTTAGTGATCTATGAAA
Source organism: Cocos nucifera (assembly GCA_006176705.1). Taxonomy (NCBI): domain Eukaryota; kingdom Viridiplantae; phylum Streptophyta; class Magnoliopsida; order Arecales; family Arecaceae; genus Cocos; species Cocos nucifera. The sequence goes on from QRFJ01000095.1 coordinate 1,018,933, forward strand.
GACCTCTAGTCCGATGGTGACTGAGAATCAGAGTGTTGGATGGCAGACTGCCTAAGACTGTAGAGGCCATCTTGGAGCCTCCATGTGGCTATCTCCTCAAAGGTTTGATGGCTAGCCTTCTCGTCTTGGAGAGTCTCGAATTGATAGTACCTCTATAAGATAGAAGCAAGCATGTATTAATATATAATTAAAAAATTAATGTATTAAAAATTTAAAAATTAATCTAATTTTGACGTACCAGAAATATCCTTAGGCTGCATCACGAGCTCCAGACGGCCAGTTGGAGAACTCGTTCACTAGCACTGGCATCAAGCATTGGATGATGTTGGTAACCACATGAAATATTTTAGACTCTCTAAACTTGGTTAAATTCTAAATATATTAATTGAAGTTATAGTACTTATGAGTGGCTCTGAACATGAATGAGCTATCTATCCTCTAGCCAAGTTAGAGATGCCACAAGCCGGGTAGATCCTTGACCACGACTCTATGTCTGAGAGCTAGTTGCTACTGCATATGACTGTGGGATCACTGGTGACCCCCTATCATCTGAACCTGAGCATAAAATATCTAATATAAAGAATGTTATATTAATTAGAAAAGCATCTTGGGTGCTTCTTACAATTGCCCCTTTGGATATTCCTTTTCTAGGTATTTGACCTAGAGAAGGACTCTTCCATATCTCCCTATATATGAGAAGTTTGGGTATGAGATTTCAGAGAGAAATTCACCAAGAGAAGGTCTTTTGGGCATGGGATTTTTGGGCATAGGGAGATCTTAGGCGTGGAGTTTTGTAAGGACAAAGGTTGAGTGTCCTGTTAAGGGAGAAAATGAAAAGAGAAGAAAGAATTCTTCTTTAGGGACCCAAATTCTCTTCCTCCACCTTTCTTTGAGAGTTTTGAGAAGAGAGTTCCCTCTCCCAAATCTTTCCAACCTCCTTTGATCCTTAGAAGGTCCAAGCAATTTGAAAAAGGAGGTTTGTGATCAACCATCGAAGAAAGATCAGCAAGGTGCTAGCATACCGTGCTGATTTTCAACCACTAAAATTCTGATCAGTTTGAGGCTTCATGTGGACTACCCATAGAGGCTGGACATCTATGTAGCTCAAAGTGACAACCTCAGCCTCAAATCAGATTAGATCTAGACATGATTGATGTTGATATGATCAACATCTTTTCTTTTATTTCATATTTAATTTTTAGATTTAATACTTGCATAAATCATGTCATAAAATCCTAGATCTAGAAGTTTTTTACATACTTTATAGATTAATATGATTAATCTAATGTTTTTGCTACATTTAATTTTAAAAAAGTTTTAAAATAGATGCATGTAAACCCTAGTTTTTCCTTCAAATGGTATCAGAGCCTAAGTCTGTTTGACATAATTCTTATGCATATTTTAGATTAATAATTTAGATTAGATCTAAATTATAATCTAAATTTAAATCTAAAATTAAATATTTAGATCTCATAATCTAATCTTATAAGGTTGTCTTGCTATAAAATTTATCCCTTATAGTGAAAAGATTATCCTAGTTCATGCAGATCTAAAATTAATCATAAATATATTAGATATGATCTAAATAAATTTATAATTTAATAAATTTAAAATTATTTAAATTTAAAAATAATAAATTTAAATTGTATGGACTGATCTGATAAGGTTGTCTTGCTGTAAGATTCATCCCTTTCGATGAAAAGGTTGTCCTAGTTCGTACAAATCTAAAGTTGATCATAAATATTTTAGATATGATCTAAATATATTTATAATTTAATAAATTTAAAATTATTTAAATCTAAATTAAATAATTAGATCATATGGATTGATCTTATAAGATTGTCCCGCTATAAGGTTTACTTCTTGTAGTAAAAAGATTGTCCTAATATGTGTTGATCTAAAAATTAATCATAAATAACCTAGATTTGATCTAAAAAATTTATGATTTAATTAAAATTATTTTAATCAAAATTATATGATCATAAATATGTTAGATTTGATCTAAAATGATTTATGATTTATTAGAATTAAAATTATTTCAATCTAAATTTCATTATTATGAATATATTTAGATTAGATCTAAAGTAGATTCATGATTTTGTTTATATTATATACATATTGATTATGAATCAAATATACAACTGGTTGATAGAATCAGGTTGTAAAAATATTTTACAAACATGAAAGTCATTTTCGAAATGCTGAACCCCAACCCTCAGTCCAAACACTTAATTAAGAATTAAGGGTTATTGATTAGGATCTAGGATTGTAAATTAAAGATCCTAAGACATAAATCATAATACATGGGTTAATGGGTTAGAGTGAATTAGATCCATTAATTGGGTTAGACCTAAGGTTAGATTAAAGAATGGACTTAATTAGAGTAATTGACTAAAACGTCTTAAATTAGGTCAAGAATTCTATAGAACAATTACATTAGTTATAGTTGGTCAAGTCCATGTCTTTAATGTGAACAAGTTCACATAATTACATTAGTTATAGTTGGTTAAGTCCATGTCTTTAATGTGAACAAAATGAACTTGATTCTTGGCTACATGGTCTAGCCCAAATTGAGATGAATCTAATTACAACTAATTAACCAATTGATATTTAAGATAAGTCCACAATTTATGATTGGTGGTTTTTAATTGGAAGCTACTTACACTGATTCGATCTTTAATGAGTTAATAGCATATCCCTCTCATCGATCTTACTTACCTAGCCTTCTTGGTGAACTTATGTTTTGATCAGATCACTTGATGTTACCCAGCTATGCAACCTAAGAAGAGGGGGGATGAATTGGATTTCTTTAAAAAATTTTAAGAAAAAATAGAATTACAAGATGTATGATTGATATTTTAAGTGAAGTGAGGAGACTAAAGCAAGTAATATGCAAGGGTTTAATTTTTAAAAAAAAGAAGTCAATACAATAGAATAAATAAAGAAGATAGAGAGAAAAAATAATATAAACAAAAGAATTTATAGTGATTCAGTGCTAACTTTACACCTGCATCCACTCCCCAAACTCCTACTTGGAAATTTCAATCCACTATCTATATTCAAACCGAATATAATATTGGATATCCTGACCCTATCTATCCCAAACTAGATACTTATCTTTTAGGTACAAGCCAACCCAAAACATTTCAATTTAAGGTTTGAATCAATCATTTTAAGCTTTGGAACCTTCCAAAACTTGAGCTCCAAAATAGTGAACAGAATATAAAAAAGAAATACAAGTTTAGCACAGTTAGCTTCTTAATGAGTATAATAAAATCTTAAATACTATTTACATAGAATAAAAGAAGCTTTTAGAAACTCTCTCGAAAGAATTGAAGACTTGAATGAGCATTGGAGAGATGGTTAAGCTTGAAATCAATGCTTCTATTGCTTAAGACTGAGATTTCTTTTGAGCTGAATATCCTCTTGGTTTTTTTTTAAAGTATTTCTTCTTTTTGAATGCATTAAACCTTCAATGAATGCTGGAGAATGAATAGTAGCCATTGGAGATAATTTAAGTAGTATTAAATGCATCAAAATGGAGAAGAAAATAGTCATTATAAGATTTTCTGCTATAGGAGGCGACCCTTGGGTCGATCTATTAGAAAATATGTTCTAAAATCAATCATCTAAGTGGTAGATGATTGAAATTAGTATATGAATTATCTAATAATAATAATTATTTGGTTGGTTCATTATAAAAATTCTATTTTTCTTAAATGAACTTCTAAATTATGATGAAGTCCTTAGAATCACAATCAATCGATAAAAGAGGATTTATTGGATGGTTCTTAAATTGTTCATGATCAAATAATAAGTTATTAATAAGAATGATAACTTATCAAGTGTAGGTCCCTGTATGCCATATGCATTGATTGTCCTCATAACTAAGTGGTGTGGAGACACTCATATGGCATCTAGATGAGATGTAGGAGTATATTTGCACTGAATGTGATCAATGTAGTACTCTACTATCAAGAGTAGCTAGCAAAGGCCAAGGGTATAAGTATCCCTCCGACCTGAAATCACCATGATGACTTGCAAGCAACTCACTGTACTTTGGTGTCGGACTGTCTGTATTTCTAATATAGATTTGAAAGATTTTTGAGTACAGTCAAGTACTTATTAAGTCGGTGTGTAAGTCAAGATAGGATTGACCACTCCTGATTAACTTCAGGAAGAGAATGACTCAATGTGTTTCAATTTAGCAAAACCTAGGCCTCGATAATCCTCGTAAGGAGTCACAGGATTTGCAAAATTTTGAGACACAATAGAGATGACTTGTATGAGTGTTTGACAGCATACTCGAAGTCATCTTGAGCATTACTTATCAAAGGGATGAATTATATAGTAACCATGGGCCAGGGTTCTAAGAATGTTACTTTGCATATATCGACCTATCCGAACATCGGGAACCATTGCTAGATGATAACTTTGATTGGTATAGAAATTGATTCCTATACTACTGGCTTAAGCTCGAACCTATGAGGTCACACATATTAGAGCTTATAACCTGATCAGATGGTTAATCAATGATTAAGAATCATTCTAAGGTCAATCCATCAATACGATTGATGTTTGACCTAATGCAAATATTGTAGGAGGATCGATTAGCAATTGGATTGCTAATTGACTTAATTTGATTGAGCAATCAGACTGAGATCAAGTCTAATTGAATTAGATTCAATTAAAATTAGTTTAGACTTAATTATATTAAGTCTAATTGGTTTATTGGATAAGCCATTTGCAAGAAAGAATAATTTCTTGTTTGACTAGGACTTGGGTGCACCTAATTGATTTAGGATTTAAATCATATTTAAATCTTAATTTAATCTAATTTAATTGGGCTCCTAGTTGAACTAGGATCATCCTTAATTGAGTTGTATTTAATTTGATTTAAATAAAATTTAAATTGGGTTCAAACCTATTTTGACCTAGTCAAACAAAAGGAGTCCTACTTGGATTGGGACTCTCTCTCTTTCTCTTACGCCTAAGAAAGCTCACACCCCACAATTATATTTTTGATGTTTACGTGAGAATTTCCATGCCTAATAGGTCTTCCACATCCCATATATCTGGTTATTTGGAATATATTTTGACTTTGTCAAAACTAGAAAGTGGTTAGGATTAGTTTCCTATTTGATAGTCTCCTTTGACCAAAACTCTTCCCTCCTTCTTTTGTCATTTTCCCACGCCACCCAACCTTTTGTTCCACCCTTTCTCTCTTAGTTTTATATGTTGGCCATCAGGTTCTCATGCCTAAAAATTAGGGAAGGGGCATCCAAGAGTTGGACGCCCCATAGAAGTCATTTTAAGACTAGGTTTGACCTAGTCTTCCTCATCTAATAAGGATGCCTCCTTCTTTGACCAACATGGAGCCAATAATACCTGGTATTCCACCGTGAAAATTAGAAGAGAGGTGCTAGGGGGTGTGGAGTCTTGGGGTGCCATGTTTTTTGGAGAAGATCCTTTCTTTTGGACAACATAGGATGATGTCTTGAGGGTACAAAGGTAAAAGAAGATCGTCTTCTCTTTAATTTTTTTTATGTATTTTTTTCTTATTTTTTATTTATGATTTTTATGTGATAAAAATTTAAGAGAGAGAGGAATAGGGCATGGGGATAAGTGCTCTAAGTTGTTGGGGCATGATGTTCTTTTTGGACATGATCAAAATCATGTCCTGATGAGAGAAAGAGAAGAGAAGAAAGGTCTTCTCTTAGAGTTTTTTGGAGAACCCTTCTTCTCCAATTTCTTATGAGAATTTTATATGATAAAATTAGAGATATTAGATCTAAACACATAGAAAAAATTTTAGAGGAGAAAGTCTACTCTTGTCCTAACATAGAGATATTTTCAGGACATCAATCGTTGATGTCCTGAAGGAGAAGATTTATCTTCTCTTAGGATTTATTTTTTCCTGATTTTATTTTTTGATTTATGGAAGATCCAAGATTTAGATTTCTTTCTCAATCCTCCATATATTTTTTATCTTTTGGAGAGTCCAAGAGATCTGAAGAATACTTATTTAATTGACCATCAGAAGGGATCCGCAAGAAGCTAGCACTTCGAGCGGATCTTCATTCGACGAACCTCCGACCTGTGTTGTAGGTTCGTGTGGATCACCTATAGAGGCCAGACGCGTGCACTATTCTAAAAGCAACAACAGAAGTCAACCACGGAGTTCTCGACCCATGCAAAGGTAAGAGATCTAATCTCTTGGTTGAAGGGAAAATCTATTTTTCAAGTCAGATTTGTTTAGATCTGATTGGATCAAGAGGAATATTTCAAAAAAATTTTCTCTTAGATCCAAATCAGATCTGAGACTCTTCAGATCTAATTTTATTAATCTAATAAATTAAATTAAATTAAATTAAATTAAATCTAATTTAATTATACCTTGTTATGGGTAATCCTATTATCCTATGATGATCCTGATGTTTGCCTGAAGTTCTGAATGTAGCCACGCAAGTGCCTGACCTCTACCGATATCCACTCAGACAAGATCTAGAGATCTTCTTCTTCTCAATCTATCCTCTAAAAATTAGATCTGGATCTGATCTTGAAGGTCTTCAAAATGGCTTTTGAAGATCAATCGTTGTCTCTTGCAGCAGTGCTATCTTCTTTCTTTCCTATCATCTTTCTCTTGCTCGGATCGCACCAAACTTGTGCCCAATAACTCTTGAACATGGATAGGAGAGAGAGGATCTAAAGGTGGCATTGAGAGGGAGGGAGAGAAGCCTTGTGTCATGGGCAAAGGATAGAACCTCTTAATTCTAGGCGCGGACAGGGTTTATATAGACCCTGCAGCACCATGCAATGCCACATCATCCCGGACAATCATGGCTCTTTATGCAATTAGATCTAAATCTGATTGGTGGGATGACATCATCTGATCCAATCAGATTAGAGTCTCTCATAAACCTCCTTAGGTGGTGCCAAGACTGGTCAAAGAGGACTCTTTGGTGCCACCCAAGTTGAAAGCATGAAGCAACCTAGAGTCCCATCTATTTGGGACTCCAGGCATGATCCTTATGGGGCGCACGCCTCCCTAAGCATGCACCTCCTCCCTTTCTACTTTTTAGTAGAAGGACAAAGCCCCATGTTCTCTCCTATGGGTGCATAACACATGGGTAGATGTCTAAGTATCAAAAGTCAATGTTTGACCAAAGTTAAAGGATAAGATTTAGCAGATGATGAAAAATGGCAGATATTGTCTCAAATTTATCTCATAAATTAAGACAACCCTTTTCTAACCTAGACAAGCTCCAGTCAAATCAAATAAAGGTTCATGAGTGAGCTCAAATATATTTGGCTCGGTCGAGACAAGCTTTAATGATTGTTGAAGGAGAATATTAGGCTCAATCGTATACTAGCACGATTTTCTTGAACCTAATTGAATCTTATTCAAGTCAATTGAATTGGGTTAGTCCAATTGATGATATCCAGATCCAAACCCTTATTTGTGTGATCCAGTTAGGTTTAGTTTTGTATGATAATAGGATACGTCGCGATCTCTATCATCGACATCATCGAAATACCTTCCAATGGATCAAAACTTTTTTGATTCAGACAACTAGTATGATTGATCATCCAAATCATTCTAATTGCTCCCAAAATCCACCAGTGATACCTAGCAGCATATAGTGGCAACCCATCAGAACTAAAAATGAACCTCTTGATATAGTTATCTATGTGATTAAGTTCCTCTATCTTGAACCCTGATCGGATTAGGGTTAAGATGATCTCGTCAAACCATAATTTTTGTCATACGAATTAATCATTCGATTCAAGTCCAATGTGAAAACCCTAATAGAAACTCTTTCTATTATTTCACTCTGCCATAGCCATGGGCTTATGGACTTGATTTTTAAGATCATCATAGGGCTGCTCCTCATCTACCGAGGTAGATAGATCCCCTATTGGTGCAATCCAATTCCTACAATGAACATGCTATAGCCAACATACACCTCAGGATTTTGAATGGCTAGGAGATCGAGTTATGGTACAGTCAAACTATAACACCCTCAAGGTGAACTGTTGATGAACCTTAGGTCAAAACCAGACATACCACTGCAGCTTCGAGTCAGTCATTGACGAGAAGGTAAACTTTCTTATGACTGCTCGAGGTGGTCACGCTCAGTGCCTTCATTTTCTAACGAGTATCTGTACTCTCACTTTGGTGTCTCTACACCATAGTCTCAAGACTCATCTACCTAAAAGAAGCGATCATATACCAACATTTCAGATCAATCACCATCCTCATGATGATCCCACGATCGAAAGCATTTTATGAGTTAATAATAAAAATTTATGTCTTAAATTTTCAACTCTTGAAAATATGAACTCTCATCATCATTAACTCAAGGGATGTATCACAGACACTTTCAAATACATATTATGATAGAAAATGATTAATTTTATTATTTATAATCAAAATTATAATTTTGCCCTTAGATGTGTATTACAAGTGTCAGCCAATTCTAGCTTCTAGGGCACACATATCTAACAAACTCCCACTTGACCTAAAGCTAATTGGCTATAAATCTAGGTCCCATCTTCTCAAGGTGGGTTTCGATCTTTTGTTGGTCCAATGACTTTATGAGTGGGTCTGCCACATTATATGCGGAGTCGACTCTCTTGACCTCGACATATCCTTTTTCTTGAGATAATCGCGGATAAGATGATATCGCCATTCGATATGCTTGGATTTTTTATGAGACCTTGATTCCTTAGCAAGGGCTATGGTGCCACTGTTGTTGCAGTACAAAGAGATGGCATTCGATGGCATCACTCTGATCTCTATGGTGAATTTTTTGTACCAAAATGCCTTCTTTGCAGCTTCTGATGCAGCGATGTATTCTGCTTTCATGGTGGAATCTGCTATCACTGTCTGCTTGAAACTTTTTCAACTGACTGCACCATTATTACATACAAACAGAATCCCAGATGTCAACTTTTGATCATCTATATCGGACATAAAATCCGAATCTGTATATCTCTGGACTTGGAGTTCTCCATTACCAAAAATCAACAACATATCCTTAGTTCTTCTCAAGTACTTAAGGATATATTTCATAGAAGTCCAGTGTTCTTCACCTGGATTCGACTAATATCTGCTCATGACACTCACAGCATGGGCTATATTAGGTCATGTGCATAACATGGCATACATGAGGCTCCCTATGTTAGATATATGTGCCCTAGAAGCCAGAATTGGCTGACACTTGTAATACACTTCTAGGGGCAAAATTGTAATTTTGACTATAATTAATGAAATGGGTTATTTTCTATCACACATGTGTATTTAGTGTCTGTGATACATCCTTTGAGTTAATGGTAAAGATAATTCATATTTTCAAGAGTTGAAAATTTAAGACATGAATAATCATTATTAACTCATAAACAGCTCCCGACCATAGGATCATCACGAGGATGGTGATTGATCTGGAAGGTTGGTGTACGATCGCTTCTCTTTAGTAGATGAGTCTTGAGTCTACGGTGTGGAGACACCGAAATGAGAGTACAGGTACTCGTTAGAGAACGAGGGCACTGAGCGTGACCACCTCGAGTAGTCATTAGGAAGTCTACCTTCTCGTCAATGACTGACTCGATGCTGCAGTAGTGTGTCTGGTTCTTTGACCTGAGGATGCATCGGCAGTTCACCTTGAGGGTGTTATAGTTTGACTACACCATTACTCGGTCTCCTAGCCATATGGAACCCTGAGGTGTATGTTGGCTATAGCATGTTCATTGTAGGAACTGGATTGCATCAAGATGGAATCTATCTACCTCGGTGGTAGAGGAGCAGCCCTATGATGATCATGAGAATCAAGTCCAGAAAGCCCATGGCCATGGTAGAGTGAAATAATAGAAAGAGTTTCTATTTAGATTTTCACATTGGACTCGAATCGAATGATTACATCATATGACAGAGACTAGGGTTTGACGAGTTCACCTTAACCCTAATCTGATCGGGGCTCAAGATAGAAGAACTTAATCACACAGGTAGCTGCACCAAGAGGTTCGCATTCAGCTCTGATGGGTTGCCACCATATACTGCTAGGTGTCACTGGTGGATTTTGGGAGCAATTAGAATGATTTAGATGATCGATCATTCTAGCTGTTCGAATCAGAAGAGTTCTGATCCATCGAAAGGAGTTTCGATGATGTCGATGATAGAGATCATGACATATCCCATTACCATACAGAACTGAACCTAACTGGGTCACACAAACAAGGGTTTGAATCTGGTGATCATCAATTGAACTGATCTAGTTCAATTGATCTGAATGAGATTCAATTAGGTTCAAGGAAATCGTGCTAGCACTCGATTGAACCTAACGTTCTTCTTTTACTATCATAAATAAGTTGTCCTGACTGAGCCAAAGGAGTTTGTGCTCAATCAGAGGCCTTCATATGGTCTGACTGGAGGTTGTCCAAGTCAGAAAAGGTTGTCTTATTTTGTAAGACATTACCTGCCATTTTTGGTCACCTGCCATTTCTTGTTCTTTGACTTTGGTCAAAAGTCTACCTTTGACTGGTCAAACGTTGACCATTGACCCTTTGACTTTTGACCACATGTCATGCACCTATTGGAGAGCTGGTGGGGGCCTTGTCCCCCTGCCAGAACCTGGCAAGGAGGAAGGGCGCACGCCAAGGGTGGCGTGAGCCCAAGTTAGGAGGCGCCTAGGAGTCCTTGTTGGACAAGGACTCCATCTCCCTTTTGGATTCCAATTCAGAGTTCTACTAAGAATCCAAGTTTGACTGGTCTTAGGCGCCCTCTAAGGAGGAATCCAGGGGTCTCTATTCCAACCAATCAGATTTAGATCTGATTTCACAAAGGGTTGTGATTGGTTGAGAGGAAGAGGAGTTGGATCACAAGAGGTCTATAAATAAGACCCTGCGCCCAACCCTAATTAAAATGAGATTTCCCATGCCCCAAGGCTGCCTCTCCCCTCCTTCTCCATGCCATAGTCTCTTCTCCCCTTGCTCTCCACGTCCAAAAGGTGTTTTGGATTTGGTTGGTGCGATTCAGATCAAGGAAAGGCGATCAAAAGCAAGAAGGCTGCGCTGCTGCAAAAGGACGACTGCAGATCTTCAAAAGAGTTTTGAAGATCCTCCAGATCAGATCCAGATCTGATTTTTGGAGGTGTGATAGAGAAGAAGAGGTTCTCCAGATCCAACCCGAGTGGATACCGGTAGAGGCCAGGCGCTTGCGTGGCTAAGATCCAGAACCTTCCGCTGCAATCAGGATCATCTACAGGGTAATAGGATTACCCAAATCAGGTAAATTGAATTTGATTTAATTTATCTTATTTTATTTTATTTATTGAAATAATAAGAATCACATCTGAAACATATCAAGATCTGATTAAGGTCAAGAGAAAATTTTTGAAATATATCTCTTGATCTAATCAGATCTGGACGAACCTGGACCGAAAAATCAGGATTTCCCTTCACCCTATTGCTGAAGCATAAGGGATCTTGCTCATGCATTCAATCTCCTTTGGTGTGTTGGAACACATTTTCTTGGAGAGATGAATATCATGTCTGAAGGATACTAATCCTCTCTTAAAGTTTTTAATGCTAAACCTCTTTAACACTTCCTCTATATACATTTTTTGTGAAAGACCTAGCATCCTATTTGGTCTATTTCTATAGACTTTGATTCCTAGGATGCTTCTCCTAGGTCTTTCATGAAGAATTCTTTAGATAACCATATTTTAACTATGGTCAATATGAGAATATCATTTCCAATAAGGAGGATATCATCCACATATAGTACGAGGAAGACAATAGCGCTCCCATTGATCTTTTTGAAAATACATGGTTCCTCCTTATTTTTGATGAAATCAAATAATTTGATCCCATCATTAAAATGAGTATTCCAGCTCTGAGATGCTTGCTCAAGTCCATGTATGAACCTTTGCAGCTTGCATACTTTATGATCAGCATCACTGGATTTGAAACCTAGTGGCTATTCTATATAAATATCTTTCTCAAGGTATCCATTTAAAAATGTCATTTTCACGTCCATTTGCCATATTTCATAATCGAAATAGGCTACAATAGCAAACAATATGTGGATGAATTTTAGCATAGCTGCTGACAAAAAGATATCCTGATAGTCAATGCCTTCATGCTGACTATAATCTTTTGCCACTAATTTAGCTTTGAATGTCTCTACATTTCCATCTGCACCAATCTTTCTCTTGTAGATCTATTTACACCTAATAGGTACTATACCTTCAGTGGATCTACCAAGGTCCAGACTTGGTTTGAGTGCATTGAGTCAATTTCTGACTTCATTGCATCTAACCATTTTTTGGAGTCGATATCCGATATCGTCTCGTCATAGGTTTTGGGATTACCATGAATCCCATTACCTACGAAAAATATTTCCTCTACTTTCTTTGAAATAGTACCTAAGTACCTCATAGAGGGATGAAAAACTTTTTTCGATCTATGAGATGGAGGAGGTAGTGATTGTATTGGCTTAACCTGATTTGGTTCCATGGGGTCCTTAGCTCGTTGCTCTTGGGAGACTTTCTCCTCTAGCTTGATCTGCTTTCTAATGCCGCTATCTTGAATAAACTATTTTTCAAGAAAAATGGCATGCCGACTCACAATCACGTTGTAGTCTTCTGGAATATAGAAATAATATCCTAATGACTCTTTAGGATACCCAATGAATCGAGCTCTAAAGGACCTATAGTCTAACTTGTCTGCTTATTATCTTTTGACATGAGCAGGACAATCCCAAATTCTGAGATGACTCAGACTTGGTTTCTTATCATGCCATATCTCATACGGTGTGGTAGGAATGATTTTAGAGAAAACTCTATTTAGTAAATATATTGCAGTTGACAGACTATATCCCCAAAGAAAATCAGAAAGGTCTATGAAGCTCATCATGGATCGGACCATATCTAATAGGGTCTGATTTCTCCATTTTGAAACCTCATTGAGTTGAGGTATTTCAGGTGGAGTCCATTAAGAGACTATGCCATTTTGCTTGAGATAGTCCAGAAATTTTCGACTAAGGTATTCATCTCCTCAATCTGATCGAAGAACCTTAATAAATTTTTTAGTTTGCTTTTCGACTTCATGTCCGAATTCCTTAAACTTTTCAAAGGCTTCAGACTTGTGTCTCATAAGATATACATATCCATACCGAGATAAATCATCGATAAAGGTTATGAAGTAATCAAAGTTGCCTTTGGTTGACACATCAAATGGGCCGCATACATCAGTATGTACTAGGGCAAGTAGATCTGTGGCCCTATCCCCATGTCCTACAAAAGGGAGCTTAGTCATTTTGCCATGAAGACATGATTCATAAATTGGATATGGCTCAAAAGTCAATAGATTCAAAAGTTCAATTTTCTCCAATTTGTTAACCCTATCTTCTGCTATATGACCTAGCCTTAGGTGCCATAGATACCTATCGTTTGAACTATCCTTGGATCATTTTATGGCATTCATATTTTGCTCGATATTAAAGATAGATACATCAATATGATCGTTAATGAGGAAACCACTTATAATTTTATTTCTTTCATAAAGAATATTATAATGGTCCTTAAGAAAACTAATTACATAGCCTTCTTATGCTAAACATGAAATAGAAATAAAATTTCTGCTTGCAGTAGGCATATAATAACAATCCCTAAGTACTAAATCTAAGTCAGATGGTAGTCGAAGAGGGTAGGTTCACATGACCAAAGTAGCAACACTTGCTCTATTTTCGATGCGTAGGATCATCTCACCATCCCTCAGCCTCCTACTATCCGCAAGATCCTGCATAGAAGTGCACAAATGAGCACTAGAACCAAAGTCAAGCACCCAACTGGATGCAGAAGAAACTATAAGGTTAGATTCAATAACGAGCATATCTCCAGAAGGACCTGTCTTCTTCTTATTCTTTAGGGTGGCCAGGTATATAGGACAGTTTCGCTTCTAGTGGCCGTCAGTATTATAATGGAAATACTTTTCTTCGTCAGCGGCCTTCTTCTTCAGCTCTGCCTTCCTTTTCTTTCCACCTTCCATCTTCTACCTTTTCATAGACTTCTTCTTCTTTTTAAAAAACTTTCTCTTGGAAGAAGTCTGTTCCATAGTAAGTACTGAGCCTTTAGAATCTTTCATACAAAGCTCAGTAGTAACTAGCATATTCATAAGTTCGGTCAGAGTATTCTGAAGTTTATGCATATGGTAGTTCATGATGCATCGCCCATATGCATCAGTCAAGGATTGCAGAATTATATCATTCTATAGATCCTGGTCTAACTTCACTCTGAGCTTCTTAAGCTCTTCCAAGTCCTTGATTATCATTAGACAATGATCTTGAACTGACTGTCCATCACGCATTTTAGCCTTAAAAAGTCATTTAGTGATCTGATATTTGGCTGCACGACTCTATTCACCAAATAACTCTTGCAAGTGAGCCAACATTTGGTGGACAGTCTTAATATCTTCATTTTGGCACTGAAGTTTATCAGACATCGAGCCCAACATGTAGTATCTGATCTTGTTATCTTCATTCGTCCATTTGTCAAGAGATGCTCTCTATTCAGTGGATGGGCTGGTAAGATAGGAGGATCCTAGTTCAATACATGAGTTAACTTCTCAAAATCCAAAATGATTTTGAAGCTTCGAAGCCAATCCTTGTAATTGGGTCCGATCGGTCTATGGGTGTCAAGGATACGAGCTAGTGGGTTGGATGCAGACATTTTTCTTTTTCCTATAGAGAGTCAAAGTTTCTAGTTAGATTTTGTAATTAAGACTTGATCAATTTATTTAAGGGTTTGATTTTTAAACAAATTAGCTTCCACTATTTTTTTTGGATCCCTATACTCCCTCTGTAGAGATGCAAAAATCTCCATGATTAATGATTTTTAGTGGATGGTACAATCCCACCAACTATCTCATCACCTCACCAAATAGTTATTGATGATGGGTTAGCCAATGAGTGAACAACTCTTGTCCAATGATTCTCTAATCATGGTGCACCCAGGCTTGGTCTCTAATTCATGAATCTCATCGTGCTCAGAATATTGATCCACCCCTTAGTTAAGTCAGACCCACCATTTGCACACATTGGATTTCTAATTGGGTCTCTCACCATATCCAAAATATTGAGCCCAATTCATCTGCCAGTCCATAGCATCCAATACCTAATAGATATGGTTGTATCCTTTCAGTGCAACTAAACCACTATGATCAGTTGAGAACAATCAACCCCGAGAAGGATCCGCATATCTATAATGGTGGAAGACCTTAGACTTAATCTTTTTTTAGGAAGATTTGATTTAGGTCTCTTTAAACTAGACTTGACATAGCCATAACCATTATGACTAACCTAGTAGCATGGGTTAGCTCGAATCATTAGCCACCTTAGATCAAGACTGAGCTGACAAATATGGTTAGGTAAGTGAGACTGGTGGAAGGGATATGCCATTAACTCGACAAGAATGCATTCGACTCGAGTAGCTCCTAATTAAAAACTAGTCGATCGTATCTACTAAACTTATCTTAGACACCAAATTATTGAGTCAAAACCAATCAGATTAGCCAACAATCCAGACTCTGACCATTGAGCCTAATTAGGTCTTAACTTGATCGATCACTCATGTGACTAGACCTTGATCCAGACTTAATCCTATTAGGCTGGTCAATTTAAGCACTCTTGATCCCATCTAACCGATTCTTAATTTGATTTGATCAACCGCTAGACCTAGTTGACCTACCTAAGCCTGAACCCAATTTTATGAATATGTCTTAGATCTAAAATTCTTAATTTTAGACCTAATATATTTCATAATCTTAATTCTTAATTAAGTTTAGAGTTCATAAATAAAATATGTAAATAAAATCCTAGGGTTTCAGGATCTAGGATTTTGCAGAAAATAAGTTTTTGATTTTTGATTAAGGATGAACACACAGCATCCCTACACATCATGAGAACACTCCATCGATTGGAAGGAGAGGGCCTTTAAACCCTTCTTTGTTCTTATGACTGAACGGCCAAGAAGAATGCCTTAATCAAAAATATGATGAATCTACAAAACTAGTTAGATCTACATCATATATCACATATAAAAAATTGATCTAACTTAAAAACATATTTTGCATACATCTCATGTATCATAACATGCATATTTTTATATCTAAATTATCTTATAATCATCTAAACAATAAAACTTAAATTTGATTATATCAAATTAAATTTATTTAAGATAACTTTGTAGATCTATTCTACAACTAGTCTAAACATGCATCAATCATATCTCATATGAATTAAATAAATTTATTTTCTATTTTCTAAATCTAATTATAATATTTATAATATCAAAAAATAATAAATAAATAGATCTAAAGATTATAATTAATTAAATTAAAATTATGATGATGTTAGACTACACAGAATAATTCTATTCCTAGTCTAGACATGCATCTCATACATCTTAGATTTAAATTATTTAATTTTAATTTTTTAATTTTAGATCTAATCACATATCATGTGATATCTAAAATTATCTAATTATTAGATTAAAAATATATTAAAATTAGATCTAATTAATTTTGAAAATCTAGCTCTGATACCAGTTGAAGGAAAAAATTTGTTTCTCGGATCAGGTTCGTTCAGATCTGATTGGATCAAGAAAAATATTTCAAAAATTTTTTCTCTTAGATCTAAATTAGATCTGAGATTCTTTAAATCTAATTTTATTAATTTAATAAAATAAAATAAAATAAATTAAATTAAATCTAATTTAATTATATCTTATTATGGGTAATCCTATTACCCTATGATGATCTCGATGTTTGCCTGAGGTTCTGGATGTAGCCATGCAAGTGCCTAGCCTCTACCGGTATCCCCTCGAGCAGGATCTAGAGATCTTCTCCTTCTCAATCTATCCTCCAAAAATTAGATCTGGATCTAATTTGAAGGTCATCAAAATGGCTTTTGAAGATCAACCATTATCTCTTACAGTAGTGCTGTCTTCTTTCTTTTCTGTCGCCTTTCTCTTGCTCAGATCGCACCAAACTTATGCCCAAAAAGTCTTTAACATGGATAGGAGAGAGAGAGGATCTGAAGGTGATATTAAGAGGAAGGGAGAGAAGCCTTGTGGCATGGGCAAAGGATAGAACATCTTGATTCTAGATGCAGACAGGGTTTATATAGACCCTGCTGCGCCATGCAATGCCACATCATCCCGACCAATCATGGCTCTTTATGCAATCAGATCTAAATCTAATTGATGGGATGATATCATCTAATCCAATCAGATTAGAGTCCCTCATAAACCTCCTTATGTGGCACCAAGATTGGTTAAAGAGGACTCTTTGGCACCACCCAAGTTGAAAGCATGAAGCAACCTAGAGTCCCATCTATTTAGGACTCCAAGCATGATCCTCATGGGGCGCACACCTCCCTAGGCATGCACCCCCCTCCCTTTCTACTTTTAGTAGAGGGACAAAGCCTCATGTTCTCTCCTATGGGTGCATGACATATGGGCAGATGTCTAAGTGTCAAAGGTCAATATTTGACCAAAGTCAAAGGACAAAATTTAGCAAGTGATGGAAAATGATAGGTGTTGTCTCAAATTTATCTCATAAATTAAGATAATTCTTTTCTGACCTGAACAAGCTTCAGTCAGATCAAGTAAAGGCTCTTGAGTGAGCTCAAATATATTTGGCTCAGTTGAGATAAGCTTTAATGATTGTTGAAGAAGAACATTAGGCTCAATCATGTGCTAGCACGATTTTTTTGAACCTAATTGAATCTTATTCAAATCAATTGAACTGGGTTAGTCCAATTGATAATATCCAGTTCAAAACCTTTATTTGTATGATCTAGTTAGGTTCATTTTCATATGGTAATGGGATATATCATGATCTCTATCATCGACATCATCGAAACACCTTCCCGATGGATCAAAATTTTTTTGATTCAGACAATTAGTATGATCGATCATCCAAATCATTCTAATTGCTCCCAAAATCTACTAGTGATACCTAGCAGCATATGATGGAAACCTATTAAAATTAAAAATGAACCTCTTGGTGCAGTTACCTATGTGATTAAGTTTCTTTATTTTGAGCTTCGATCGGATTAGGGTTAAGGTGATCTCGTCAAACCCTAATTTTCGTTATATGAATTAATCATTCGATTCAAGTCCAATGTGAAAACCCTAATAGAAACTCTTTCTATTATTTTACTCTGCCATGGCCATGGGCTTATAGACTTGATTCTCATGATCATCATAGGGCTGCTCCTCATCTACCGAGGTAGATAGATCCCCTATTGGTGCAATCCAATTCCTACAATGAACATGCTATAGCTAACATACACCTCAGGGTTTCGAATGGCTAAAAGATCGAGTTATGATGTAGTCAAACTATAACACCCTCAAGATGAATTATCGATGCACCTCAGATCAAAGAACCAAACATACCACTGCAGCTTCGAGCCAGTCATCGATGAGAAGGTAGACTTCCTCATGACTGCTCGAGGTGGTCACGCTCAGTGCCCTCGTTCTCTAATGAGTACCTATACTTTCACTTCGGTGTCTCTACACCATAGTCTTAAGACTCATCTATCCGAAAGAAGCGATCGTACACCAACCTTCTGGATCAATCACCATCCGCATGATGATCCTACGATCATGAGCATTTTATAAGTTAATAATGAAAATTTATGTCTTAAATTTTCAACTCCTGAAAATATGAACTACCATTACCATTAACTCAAGAAATGTATCACAGACACTTTCAAATACATGTTATGATAGAAAATGATCCATTTTATTATTTATAGTTAAAATTATAATTTTGTCCTTAGATGTGTATTACAAATATCAGCCAATTCTGGCTTCTAGGGCACATATATCTAACATTGGTAACCTCAATATGATCTAGGATTAGATCTAGAATTATTCTAGATCTAAGTATTGATATAATCAATACCACCTATGATTAATTTAATTTTAAATTTATATTTGCATCATGACATGTTATAGATCTTTGATGTAGGATTTTGTAATATGATTACATGCATATTGTAGATTAAACTGTTTAATCTATTTCTTCCACTGTTTTAATTTTGAAAAAAAAAATTTGAAATCAATCACTACTACAAAAAGAGCCTATGGTAGCACATACTATGGTAGTAATTTTTGAAACCGCTACAATAGAGTCTATGACAGCGGTTATAAGGAACTGCTGCCATAAACCTAACCTATAGCAACGATTACAACAAACCACTGCCATAGTCTAACCTATGGCAGCGGTTCCTTGTAACCGCTGCAATATATTTTTTTTATTTTTTTATAAATGATGTATAATTTTGAAAATTTAATGTTCATCTTCATCATTTATTATCTAAATAATTATCATTAGAGTATTGTCGCAAAAGATCACCTCGATCTGATGGTTCTAGTTTCATCAATCAGAAAAATTTGATTTTGACAATCACGAATGATGATGCGATGATCTAACAGATGGAGACCTCCAATAGGTTCAAAAATCTGCAATAATGATCTCAGTTATGTTTGTAGCATATTATCAAAGTTTTATTTTAATCGGATATCATTACCTTGATAATTTAGTATAGATTAATTTCGACCATTAAATGACAAATGAGTGATCAAAAAATCAGATAGTGTCCGATTATGAGATAATTTTTTTTATAAATGAACTTGGCTGCCATTTTAATTATTTTTTATGATGGTGATTATAAAATTTAACACGTGAGACTAAGAATGATCTAAAACTATATGTTGCCTGATAACCATTCTTAAACATCATTGGTTGTTATATATATTTGCTCGTGCTTTTGCAATATCTGCTTAACATGAATAGTTCATATGACAATGATTTGAATTTTACTATCATTATTGTATAAAATAATTAAAATTATAGCAAAGATCATTTAACTAAAAAATTATCTCATAATCGGATGCCGTTTAGTTCTTTGATCACTTATTTTTAATTTAACGACCGCAATCATTCCATACTAAATTGACCATGATAATGATATCTGATTGAAGTAAAACTTTGATGGTATGCTATAAATATCACTTAGATCATCGTTGCAGATTTTTGGACCGATCGGAGGTCTCCATCAATCAGTCATCGCATCATCATTTGTGATCATCGAAATCAAATTTTTCTGATCGATGAAGCAAGGGCCATCGGATCAAGGTGATCTTTTGTGACGACACTCTAATAGTAATTATTTAGATAATGAATGATGAAGATGAGTATTAAATTTTAAAATTATATAATATTTAAAAAAAAATTAAAAAAAATTATTTTCAACCTACGATAGCGGTTACTAAAAATTGGTACTATAGATCTATGGCAGCGGTTATAAACCACTACCGTAGATCAATTACAGTGATTTATCATAACTGCTACCATATATCTATGGCAGCAATTCGAAAACCGCTATCGTAGGTTAGACTAAAAATCCTCAATTTTCCTTCCCTCCCATGCATCCTCTCTCTCTCCCCTCCTCTCCATCGTCGGTAAGACTCCACCCATCACCGACCGTGGCCGCCCGCCCCCATCGTCCCCCTCCTCGACCGCCCGCCCTCCCCATCCCTGGTCGCCGCCGCCCGCCCCCCATCCTCCCAATCCTCGTCCATGGAAAGATGAGGGGAGGATGGAGATAGCCAAGAATAGGGGATGGCACACAGTCGAGCCAACTCGGTTATGCAGCCTATTGTTCCTACGGCTGCTCAGAGCCACAGTCGAAGATCCGATCTCTTGCATGAACCTGGATGTTAATCTAGCAAACTGAAGAAGATCCAAGAAAGATGAGAGAAGCTAGGGTTTTGGTGTTAGAATCAGAGAGATGAGATTAGGAAGAAAATCTCAATTGTATTTTCTTCTATTGTAAAAATTACAATGTCCTAGTTTATATGCCCTAGAGTTCCCACATGAATTCTAATAAACCACAGCTTAAAAACACCCTTAGGCTAACCCAATACATGAAAGCACTCACCGAGCCCAAGTCTCATATGCTCTCATCCCCTGGATCTAATTCCAATCCATACATGAATTAGCCCCCTTAAGACCTCTCAAACTAGACCTTAAGACCCCTAGGATCAACCCATACACTAGCCCAAAACAGACCCTTGCATAACCCTGCCGGCACACTGAGTCGGCTCAGTCTCAGCACTAAGCCGGCTAAGTTTCACTGGATCGGCTCAGTTTGAAACTAAGCTGGCCCAGTTCTGTGCCGTGCCTGCAGTCCTGAAACTCGACCTTTTTATTTTGCCAGTGCTCGAGACTTAGCCGACCCAATTTTGGATTGAGCCAGCTAACCTGCAGAAAATATTCTTTCTACAGTCTTGATTCTCCAGCTTTAGTTTCATGCTCCACCTTGAATCCTAGGTCTCCGAAGCACCAACCAAGCCCCTTGAGGCCCTTAATACCCAAACCTTAAGCCCGTGGAGAGCTACATGCTACCTCCATCTTAAGACAACTCCTGTCCTAATCCTAGGACCACACCTATCCTAGCCTCCTCGGAGCCCTCACCCTGGCTCCGTCCATGGCCTCCCAAGGTTTGGGAGCACCACACCACCTACAATCTCCACATTGGTGCACCCAAGCCTTGGCACACCGGGCAACATCCTCCTGCACGATCCTGCTATCCCTGCATGTCCTGATAGCCCCTCGTGCTCACCTTGCAACCGACATTCTTCTTGAACTACTGAGCTCCCTTTAAGGCCTTTGGGATGACCGCCTCTACCGCTGAAGTCCTTGGCTTGTTTCTCTACACCACCTTTGAAGTTGCAGATATCCTTCTGCTTGGCAACTACATCACTTATCCTAGACTTCCCTAGAGATCATGCAATATTCCTTTACCGGCACTCGCTGCATATCCTAATGCTCCACCTGACACTATCCTCTTAGAGCCATGTCTATCTCCCTGCATAATCCTTTCCATCTAGATCTGTACAACCCCGGCACTGGTCTTGGGATATAGGTCCTCCCTCTGCACCCCTCTGCTCTGAACTCGTGTCACAGCTTCCTCCACCCCTGAAGCCACCTCTGTTCGATGCTCCACCTGGAGCGAAGTCTCTCTGATGCTGCAGAAGCCGACTCTGTCTCCGAGTCCCCCAAGGCCAACCATCCAACGCTGCACTGCTGGGCCTACCACTGTACCTCGAATACCATCGCTACCCCTTCGAATCCTCTGCACTCCGCATACCTGTCCAAAACCATCTCAGATACACCACACCCTGCGGGCTCCTCCGAGACCACCAAGATTTCATCCAAATCTTTACCTTCAGCGATTGTACTAATGGAATCTAAGCTTTTTCCTTTCTTGCACTTCTTCCAAAGTGGACACTCCCGCTTAAAGTGCCATGCTTCTCCGCACTTGAAGCATCTCTTAGATCCCTTACTAACCCTCTGTTCGCCCTTCTTCCCTTTCCTGTGCTTCTTTAAAATCACAAAACTCTCCTGAAAGACCTTCCTCTTCGTCATCCATTCTCACTGCTTGTTGGACCTGAGCACCGATACGATCTCCTCATACACCAGTGTCTCCTTACCATACAGCAAAGTTGTCACCAATGGATTGAAGCTTTCGATTAGCGAATATAGCAACAATAGACTCTTATCCTCCTCTTCTAAATCCACCCCTATATTGAGCAAGTCTATACTCATCCAGTCGAACCGCTGAATATGTCTCGCAATATCCTCACCCTCTTACATCTGAAGGCTATACAGTTGCTTCTTCAGCATCAACTTGTTGCACATATTCTTTTCCATGTACAACTGCTATAACCTCGACCATAATCCCTTAGGTGTTTTCTCCTCCAACACACCATACAAAACCTCATCCACCAAACAAGCCTAAATCATAGCATATGCCCTTTTCTCCAAGGACATCCACTCCTTATCTGTGATCTCCTCCGGCCTATCTTCCAAGGCCAAATCCAACCTCATCTGAACCAGCAGATCCTCTACCCTTACCATCCACATCGTGAAATTTTCTTTTCCATCAAACTTTTCTAATCCTACCTTCAACCCGCTATTCTCCACAATCAATCCAAATCAAATAATAGCAAACAGATAGATCTGAGAAATACCTTGACTAGGGATGGTGGATAGCAGCCCTGTGATCTCTTCCTTCCTTACGAAGCCTGGAGAAAGCCTTTAGATCTGAATCTCACTGCTGATCTCTACTGAAAACTAATTTTCTTCCTCCTTCATGCTCAACCTTGCTCTGATACCAATTGTTGTTCCTACGGCTGCTCGAGGCCACAGCCACAGATCCGATCTCTTGCATGAACTTAGGTGTTAATCCAGCAAATTGAAGAAGGTCTAAGAAAGATGAGAAAAGCTAGGGTTTTGGTGTTAGAACCAGAGAGAAGAGAGTTAGAGAGAAAAGCTCAATTATATTTTCTTCTATTATAAAAGTTACAATGTCCTAGTTTATATACCCTAGAGTTTTCACATGAACCCAAATAAATCATAGCTTAAAAACTCTCTTAGACCAACCCAATACATGAAAGCACTCACCGAGCCCAAGTCTCACATGCTCTCATCCCTTGGATCTAATTCCAACCCATACATTAATTAGCCCTCTTAAGACCTCTCAAACCAAGCCTTAAGAGCCCTAGGATCAACCCAGATCCTAACCCAAAATAGACCCTTGCGTAACTCTGCTCGTGCACTGAGTCGGCTCAATCTCGGCACTAGGCTAGCTAACTTTCACTGGGTTGGCTCAGTCTGAAACTGAGCCAGCCCAGTTCTGTGCCATGTCTGTAGTCCCAAAACTCGATCTTTCTATTTTGCCTGTGCTCTAAGACTTAGTCGACCCAATTTTGGACTGAGCCGGCTAACCTGTTGATGTGTGCTAATCTATAGCTATGGCAAGTACACCAGTCGATCAAGTAATAAAGTGAATGAGTAGAGTATCGTCTCTAGAGGATTGAAAAATAAGTACTGAAAAGCTCTTTCCTTTGCTTTATTTAGAAGATTAATTTATGAGAATAAAAAATTAAAGAAAAAAATAAAAAATAATTAAAAATTTTTAAAAAAATAGAGAGAGTGTAAATTATTAGGATTTTAAACTCAAGAGCAATGGATTACTAAGGCAATCGGTTCACCAACTCAGTCAGTATAATATTTAGATTTTTAGATTAATTTTATTTCATGTGACGATGGAGTCTCCTAATTTATTCACTATTCTTTGGTCCAGGCATAGCAAAACTATCAATATTTATTAATTACCCTTTGGTTCAGGTGTAATTTAAATAAATATTAATGCATTAAGTTTTGTGAAACCCTCTAATTAAAATACGCTGCGTCCAAAGTGCACTAAAATTTTTGCATGCATATGAATTCTAATTTGATTCATAATACAAGGTATATAATCAAGAAGCATTAATATAGATGTACTTGGTCCGTAACATCTATGTTCATCAGATCAATTAGAAAATGGTCAGTAATCTAAAAGCATTAAGATCAAATTTATATACTCCTCATGAATAAAATTTAAAAATAAATCACACTGAATATTGTATCAAAAGAGTGGCTACACCTTAGCCTTAGTAAAAGAAAATTTAGTTCATGATAATAAGTTCAAAAATAGCAAATAAAATAAAACGTATAGAGAAATTAGACTATTTGATTGCTGAAATTGATTGTTTGTTGCTCTTGATGTGGAGAACTTGATGAAGAAGAAGATGCTCCTTGATTGATGTCTTGATTGTCGAAAAAAAATCAAAAATCCTTTCTTATTTCTCACAAATCACTCTTCTCTTTTTACCTCTTTCTTCTCTTTTTCTTTTTTATTTTTCTTTTTTTTAACTCTCTCCCTTTTTCTCTTTTTCTCTTTTCCTCTGACTTTCTGTCTCTCTCTCTCTCTCTAATTTTTTTTTTCACAGCAACAACAAGTTTTTATAGATAAAGAGTTTGATTTTCCCCCAAAATCCATCAAAAATTAGGTTTAAGACTCCCAAAACAACTCAAATTAAGATCTGGATAATTCTGCCCATTAGATGTTAATCAAACGATCCAAAAATCACTCAAAAACCCCTTAAAATAACCCAGATTAAGTCGGATTTCATGCCAGCCATTGGATCAACTGTTAGATTGAATCTGGGCCATTCGATCGCATAGAAAGAGGCCTTTTGATCTTTAGTTTACCGTCAGGATGAATCTCAGCCGTTGGATCTCGATCGGGAGTTACGGATGCCGTCCATCAGTGCCTTCATTTCGACCATCCGATCGAGTTTCAGTGAAAGGCGCCCATTGGATCAAACAAAATTTCCAAATTGCCCTTCATAGACCATGTGCGAGCCCGGTGTTGCATGGACCGCCACGTTCTTTAGCCAATCGGAGCACGCTTTATGATGTGAAATTCTCGAATTGCCCTTCAGATGGTCCACCGTGCACTATGAAAAATGCTGATGTCAGCATTACGTCGGCGGGTCGGCTGCTATTTCGATCGAACCGGGCCGAACCGCTTAGCCAATTTTCTGAATCGGTTTGAACCAAACTGAATTTTTTTTTTTTTGAAATTCAATTTGGGCTCGTTTGAAGTCCGTTTTGCCTAAAATTTATTTCATCTGAACCAAAAAAATAAGATCTTCACATTGGTGGCCTTCTTTCCTACATAAAATTAATAAAAATATTAATTTCTAAAAAAATAGATTAATTTATTTTATAATTTAATACTTTTATTAGTATATTTTTATCACTTATCACACTCCCCAACTTAGTCATTGCTAGTCCCTTAGCAATGTTTTATTTAATATCATGTTTCAATAAGATTATCCATCACAAAGATAAAATCTAGGATTAAAGGTCAAAAAATTTAGAAAATACTACTAACTAAGCATTGAGCTTCATAAGCAAATTTTCTAGTCTTACAATTAAAAACTTTCTTAGAGTACATCAAAGATCTATAGCACTTGTATTCATGATAACTAACTTTAGCATTTCAGTATTAAATTAAAAGAACAAAAGTATCTTCTCTTATCACCTATTTTGGTCAATTTTCTATACATTCTCAATTTTATACTCATGAATTAAGATAGTTTTCACACTGTCTTTCTTTTTCTTTTTCTTTTTTTTTTTTACTTTGTTGAGCATCCTGGCCTTTCCTTCACTGTTTTACGTGAATTTTCACACTTGACCTAGGTGCAAAGACCCAATTACTAGGCTTTGGATAATCCACATATACTCTATCTTTTGCACTTTATTTATAGGCAGATAGCTCTTTTCTTAAATTCAAATTTTTTTTATTAGAATGTATATTAATTACCAATTTTTAATATAATTGAATCCTCAGTTGGCCTTATAATCAATACCTACTTTGCCTTGTTAGTGTGCATGTGCAATCAGAAGTGCTAATAGTCTTTTAATGACCTAAGTAGGCTGCTAAAAGTTGACCAAATAATCTACTTCTTTAACTCATTACATTCATTAGCAAATAATTCTATCTTTTATCACTTGTCCAGTCTATCTTGCTCAAGATTTTCTTCTTGACACATGATTTTTTTTTTTTTAACTTATTCTACATTGTCTTAAAGGAGAAAGAAAAATAAAGGATGCAATAAAAGATAGGAAGGAATACACCTGATTTGGTTCAGTCTGGTTCTTTGGAGCTTTGAAATTTTGCTTGAGCTCTCATTGATTTTTCTGCAAAATTGAAAATACACACCAGAGCAGTAAAAGAGCAACCATAAATTACTGAAAAAAAATAAAAAAAAAATGATTAAAACTAAAAAAAAAAGAAATAACCTATCTAGTAGTTCTGATTTATAGTCTTCAGCTTGACTTTCTTTGAATTCTAAAGTGGATCAATCTGGTGCCACTTCAATTAGAATACTTTCATGTTTGATTGCGTCCTCTTTCAATTTGACATTGCTCTCTTTTATAGTCTCAAACCTATTTTCTACAGAATTCTCATATAATGGATTGTCAATAATATCAATTAGAAAATAAGTTTGATTATCATCAGTTTGTTTAGTATCTTTGAAAATATTAAAAGTAACTTATTCGTCTTGGACTCTAAGAATTAATTTTTCTTGTTGAACATCTATTAAAGCTCCTCCATTAGCTAAAAAGGGTCTTCCTAAAATAAGGGGTACATCATAATCTTCTTTCATATCAAGAACAATAAAATCAACAGGAAAAATAAACTTGTTTACCTTTACCAAGACATCCTCCACTATACCTCTTGGATATTTAATGGATCTGTTGGCTAATTGAAGAGTAATAGTGGTAGGCTTTGGTTCTCCTAGACCCAGCTTCCTGAAAATAAAAAAAGACATGAGATTAATACTTGCTCCTAAATCACATAAAACTTTATCAAAACTACAATCACCAATAATAGAAGGGATAGTAAAACTCCCTGGATCTTTTAACTTCTGTGGTAATTTATTTTAAAGTATTGCTGAGCATTCTTTATTCAAATTTATTCTCTCATGCTCCTTCAGCTTTTTCTTATTTGTTAGGATTTCTTTGAGAAACTTGGCAAACCTAGGCATTTAAATAATAGCATCTACAAAAGAAATATTAATATATAAATTGTTTAGAATTTTGAAAAAATTAGAAAATTTCTTATCTGGATGCTGTATTTGTCTTTCTGGGAATGGTAGTGGCGGCACGTAGGGCTTCACATTTGGATCAGCAAACCGTATACTTGGAGACCATCCATCTGCTGGTGGTATTGGTGACTGATGAATTTTAGTTGATGGTTCCTTATTTGTAGTTGGCTCTTCAGTCTCTTTCTTCTGATGTGGCTCCTCCAACTTTGTACCACTTCTTAGGGTGATAGCATTTACTTGCTCCCTTGGATTAGTCTCCGTATTGCTTGGCAAGGATCCTTGAGATCTTTCAGAGATTATCTTAGCCATTTGACCTATTTGTATCTTGAAGTTTCGAATTGCTGCTGTTTGGTCCTATCTAAGTTTGGCTTCCAAATTTTTTATAGTTGCTTCTTGGTTTTGCATAAATTTGACCATCAGCTCTTCCATGTTGGACTTCTTTTTAGGTACTTGGAATCCCGGGGGTGGCTGTTGTGTTGCATTTTGATTACTCCATGAGAAATTTGGGTGCTGCCTCCACCCTTGATTGTATGTGTTGGAGTAGGGATTGTTTTATTACGGCCTGAAAAAATTACCAATATAATTAGCTATATCAGTTATTTTAGCAAAAGGATTACCTATCTAGCAATTGCTCGTATCGTGTCCTCCTCCACACAGGTCACAAGTAATGCTCTGAACATGCATAGCTATTCCCTTTAAGTTGTTGACTTCGGCTCTAAGGGCTGCAATTTCAGCTAGTAAGGTTGGCATGCAATCTACTCCCTGCACAGCTGCTAGTCTTTTTGGCATCATACGTTCTGTCTGCCATTGACAGTTATTTGATGCCATCTCATCGATCAGATCGAAAGCTTCTTCCTTCATTTTTCGATTAATGGTTCCTCCTACTGCTGCATCAATCATAGAACGATTAGTAGAAGATAAACCATTATAGAAAGTTTGTATCTAAAGCCATACGGATAGTTGATGATGTGGACATCTCCTCAGCAACTCCTTGAAACGTTCCCAAGCCTCATATAGTGTCTCCATGTCCATCTGCATAAAGGAAGTAATATCGTTGCGCATCTTGGCAGTCTTGGAAGGTGGAAAGTACTTGGCTAAGAATTTTTGGGCTAGGATATCCCAAGTTGTAATAGAACCTGCAGGAAGAGATTGAAGCCAACTCTTAGTTTTGTCCCGTAAAGAGAAAGGAAATAATCTTAATCTAATAGCATCATCCGACACCCCATTAATTTTAAAAGTATCGTAAAGTTCAAGAAAATTAGAAATATGGGCATTCGGATCATCATGCACGTGTCCATTGAATTGGATAGTTGATTGAATCATCTGGATCATCGTCAGTTTTATTTTAAAGTTGTTTGCTCACACTGACGGTCTCCAGATGCTCGAAGCTACATCGGCTATAGATTGTATGATGTAATCATTTAATGGACGATGTACTGGTTGAATAGCTTCATGCTGTCCTTCAGTCGCCATATCCAATCCTAGATTGATGTCATTAGGATCTTCAGCTGCCATGTTTTTTTCTTGTTGTAGTCTTCTAATGGTCCTTTCAATTTCTGAATCTAAAGGTAGTAAGTTACTATATCCAATACATGTCATGCACTAATTTTTTTTTAATAATAAAAATTTTAAAAAAAAATTCTAAAGTAAAGCTAGGATCAAAATTTCAATATTGTTTTAGACACAATCCCCAACGACGGCGCCAAAAACTTGATGCGTGCTAATCTATAGCTATGGCAAGTGCACCAGTCGATCAAGTAATAAAGTGAATGAGTAGAGTATCGTCCCTAGAGGATTGAAAAATAAGTACTACAAAGCTCTTTCCTTTGCTTTATTTAGAAGATCGATTTATGAGAATAAAAAATTAAAGAACAAAATAAAAAATAATTAAAAATTTTTTAAAAAATAGAGAGAGTGTAAATTATTAGGGCTTTAAACTCAAGAGTAATGGATTACTAAGGCAATCGGTTCACCAACTTAGTCAATACAATATTTAGATTTTTAGATTAATTTTATTTCATGTGACGATGGAGTCTCCTAATTTATTCACTACCCTTTGGTCCAGGCATAGCAAAACTATCAATATTTATTAATTACCCTTTGGTCTAGGTGTAATTTAAATAAATATTAATGCATTAAGTTTTGTGAAACCCTCTAATTAAAATACGCTGCGTCCAAAGCGCACTAAAATTTCTGCATGCATATGAATTCTAATTTGATTCATAATACAAGGTATATAATCAAGAAGCATTAACATAGATGTACTTGGTCCGTAACATCTATGTTCATCAGATCAATTAGAAGATGGCCAGTAATCTAAAAGCATTAAGATCAGATTTATATACTCCTCATGAATAAAATTTAAAAATAAATCACACTGAATATTGCATCAAAAGAGTGGCTACACCTTAGCCTTAGTAAAAGAAAATTTAGTTCATGATAACAAGTTCAAAAATAGCAAATAAAATAAAAAGTATAGAGAAATTAGACTGTTTGATTGCTGAAATTGATTGTCTATTGCTCTTGATGTGGAGAACTTGGTGAAGAAGAAGATGCTCCTTGATCGATGTCTTGATTGTCGAAAAAAATTGAAAATTTTTTTTTATTTCTCACAAATCACTCTTCTCTTTCTATCTCTTTCCTCTCTTTTTCTTTTTTGTTTTTCTTTTTTTTAACTCTCTCTCTTTTTCTCTTTTTCTCTTTTTCTCTGACTTTCTGTCTCTCTCTGTCTCTGATTTTTTTTTTCACGGCAACAATAGGTTTTTATAGATAAAGAGTTTGATTTCCCCCCAAAATCCATCAAAAATTAGGTTTAAGACTCCCAAAATAACTCAAATTAAAATTTAGATAATTCTGCCCGTTAGATGTTGATCAAATGGTCCAAAAACCACTCAAAAATCCCTTAAAATAACCCAAATCAAGTCGGATTTCATGCCAGCCATTGGATCAACCGTTAGATTGAATTTGGGCTGTCCGATCATGTAGAAAGAGGCCTTTTGATCTTTAGTTTACCGTCAGGATGAATCTCAGCCGTTGGATCTCGATCGGGAGCTGCAGATGTCGTCCATCAGCGCCTTCATTTCGACTGTTCGATCGAGTTTCAGTGAAAGGCACCCATTGGATCAAACAAAATTTTCAAATTGCCCTCCATAGATCATGTGCGAGCCCGGTGTTGCGTGGACCACCGCATTCTTCAGCCAATCGGAGCACGCTTTATGCTATGAAATTTCCGAATTGCCCTTCAAATGGTCCACCATGCACCGCAAAAAATGCTGACATCATCCTGACGTCAGTGTTGCATCGGCGGGTCGGTCTGTTGTTTCGATCGAATCGGGCCGAACTGCTGAGCTGATTTTCTGAACCAATTTGAGCCAAACCGATTTTTTTTTTTTGAAATTCAATTTTGGGCTCGTTTGAAGTCCGTTTTGCCTGAAATTTATTTCATCTAAATCAGAAAAATAAGATCTTCATATTGGTAGCCTTCTTTCATGCATAAAATTAATAAAAATATCAATTTTTAAAAAAATAAATTAATTTATTTTATAATTTAATACTTTTATTAGTATATTTTTACCACTTATCACCTGTAGAAAATGTTCTTTCTACAGTCTTGATTCTCCGACTTTAATTTCTTGCTCCATCTTGAATCCTAAGTCTCCAAAGCACCAACCAAGCCCCTTGAGGCCCTCAATATCCGAACCTCAAGTCCATGGAGAGCTACATGCCGCCTCCACCTTAAGACAACTCCTGTCCTAGCCCTAGGACCACACCTATCCTAGCCTCCCTAGAGCCCTCACCCTAGCTCCACCCATGGCCTCCCAAAGCTTGGGAGCACCACACCACCTACATAGCTAAGCTGGCTCGGATACACAGTCGAGTCGACCTAGATCAAGATTGAGCTGACTGGGGGAGGATCCAAGCGGGATGTCTCATGCATGGAGCCAGCTGTCTCAGGCATGGAGCCATGCCTTAGGCCATGCCGTGTCGGTAGTTCATGCCTTGGACCATGTCGTGCCGGTAGGTCATACCATGTATTGACCCACCAACTGGCATCATCTCGCTCTGATACCTATTATTGTTCCTATGGCTGCTTGGAGCCACAGCCGTAGATCCGATCTCTTGTGTGAACCTGGGTGTTAATCCAGCAAACTGAAGAAGTTCTAAGAAAGATGAGAGAAGCTAGAATTTTGGTATTAGAACCAGAGAGAAGAACATTAGGGAGAAAAGCTCAATTGTATTCTCCTTCTTTTGTAAAAGTTATAATGTCCTAGTTTATATACCCGAGAGTTCCCACATGAATCCTAATAAATCCCAAATTAAAAACTTTCTTAGGCTAACCCAATACATGAAAGCACTCACCGAGCTCAAGCCTCACATGCTCTCATCCCTTGGATCTAATCCCAACCCATACATAAATTAGCCTCCTTAAGACCTCTCAAACCAAGCCTTAAGACCCCTAGGATCAACCCAAACCCTAGCCCAAAATAGACCCTCGCGTAACTCTGCCCACGCACTGAGCTGGCTCAGTCTCAGTACTATACCGACTAAGTTCCACTGGGTTGGCTCAGTCTGAAACTGAGCCGGCCCAGTCCTATGCTGTGCCTATAGTCCTAAATGCTCAACTCTCTATTTTGCTTATGCTCTGAGACTTAGCCAACCAAGTTTAGAACTGAGCCGGCTAACCTGCAAAAAATCTTTTTTCTACAGTCTTGATTCCATGGCTTTGATTTCTTGCTCCATCTTGAATTTCAGATCTCCGAAGCACCAACCAAGCCCCTTAAGGCCCTCAATACCTGAACCTCAAGCTCGTGGAGAGTTACATGCCGCCTCCACCCTAGGACAACTCCTGTCCTAGCCTTAGGACCACACCTATCCTAACCTTCCCGGAGCCCTCACCCTGGCTCCACCCATGGCCTCCTAAGGCTTGGGAGCACCACACCACCTACAATCTCCACCTTGGTGCACCCAAGCCTT
This sequence comes from Cocos nucifera, assembly GCA_006176705.1. Classification (NCBI taxonomy): domain Eukaryota; kingdom Viridiplantae; phylum Streptophyta; class Magnoliopsida; order Arecales; family Arecaceae; genus Cocos; species Cocos nucifera. Next base: position 1,051,485 of record QRFJ01000095.1, read on the forward strand.
GGCACACTTGGCAACATCCTCCTACACGATCCTGCTATTCCTGCATATCTTGATAGCCCCTTGTGCTCACCTTGCCACTGCCATTCTTCTTCAACGCTAAGTTTCCTTTGAGGCCTTCGGGATGACCGCCTCCACTATTGAAGTTCTTGGCTTGTTTCTCTACACCACCTTTGGAGTTGTAGGTATCCTTCTACTTGACAGCTGCATCACTTATCCTAGACTTTTCTGAAGATCATGCAACATTTTTTTACCGACACTCACCGCATATCCTGATTCTCCACCTAACACTGTCCTCTTAGAGCCATGCCTATCTTCCTGCACAATCCTCTCCACCTGGATCTATACAACCCCGATATTAGTGCTGGGATATAGGTCCTCCCTCTGCATCTCTCTGCTCTGAACCCGTGTCACAGCTTCCTCCACCAGCGAAGCCACCTCTGCTCAGTGCTCCACTTGGAACTGAAGTCCCTCTGATGTCGCAGAAGCCGACTCTATCTTTGAGTCTTTTGAGACTGACCACCCAATGCCTTCGGATCCTCTACACTCCGTAGACCTATCTGAAATCATCTCAGATACACCACACCCTATGGGCTCCTTTGAGACCATCAAGAGCTCAATCAAATCTTCAATTTCAGCGACTGTACTGATGAAATCTGAGCTTTCTCCTCCCTTGCACTTCTTCCAAAGCAGACACTCCCACTTAAAGTGCCCTGCTTCTCCACACTTGAAGCATCTCTTGGACCCCTTGCTTCCCCTCTATTCGCCCTTCTTCTTCCCTTTTTTGTGCTTCTCCAAAACCATAAGACTCTCCTGGAAGACCTCCCTCTTCGTCAATCGTTCTTGCTGCTCATTGGATCTTAGCACTAATATGATCTCCTCTTACACCAATATCTTCTTACCATACAACAAAGTTGTTACCAATGGATCAAAGCTCCTAAGTAGCAAACACAGCAATAATAGACTTTTGTTCTCCTTTTCTAAATTCATTCCTATATTGAGCAAGTCCATGCTCATCCGGTTGAACCGCTGAATATGTTCCGCAACATTCTTGCCCTCCTGCATCCGAAGGCTATACAGTTGCTTCTTCAGCATCAACTTGTTGCACATGTTCTTTCCTATGTACAACTGCAGCAACCTCAACCATAATTCCTTAGGTGTTCTCTCCTCCAATACAACATACAAAACCTCATCTACCAAACAAGCTCTAATCGTGCCACATGTCCTTTTCTCTAAGGACACCCACTCCTTGTTTGTGATCTCCTCCGACCTATCTTCCAAGGCCAAATCCAACCTCATCCGAACCAGCAGATCCTCTATCCTTACCATTCACATCATGAAACTTTTCTTTCCATCAAACTTCTCTAATCCTACCTTCAACCTGCTATTCTTCATGATCAATCCGAATCAAATAATAGCAAATAGATAGATCTGAGAAATACGTTGACTAGGGATGGTGGACAGCAGCCCTGTGATCTATCCCTTCCTCACGAAGTCTGGAGAAAGCCTTTAGATCTAAATCTCGCTATTGATCTCTACTAAAAACTGATCTTCTTCCTTCTTCATGCTCAATAGAGCTCTGATATCAATTGTTGACCCACCAACTGGCATCACCTTGCTCTAATACCAATTGTTATTCCTACGGCTGCTCGGAGCCACAGCCATAGATACGATCTCTTGCATGAACCTAGGCACTAATCCAACAAACTGAAGAAGATCTAAGAAAAATGAGAGAAGCTAGGATTTTGGTGTTGAAACCAGAAGAAAGAGAGAAGAGAGTTATAGAGAAAAGCTCAATTGTATTCTCCTTCTTTTGTAAAAGTTATAATGTTCTGATTTATATACTCTAGAGTTTCCACATGAACCCTAATAAATCCTAGCTCAAAAACTCCCTTAGGCTAACCTAATACATGAAAGCACTCATTGAGCTAAAGTCTCACATGCTCTCATCCCATGGATCTAATTTCAATCCATACATGAATTAGCCCCCTTAAGATCTCTCAAACCAGACCTTAAGACAACCCAAACCCTAGCCCAAAATAGACCCTCGCATAACTCTGCCCGTGCACTGAGTCGGCTCAGTCTCAGTACTAAGCCGACTAAGTTCCACTGGGTCGGCTCAGTTTGAAACTAAGCCGGCTCAGTCCTATATCGTGCCTACAGTTTTGAACACTCAACTCTCTATTTTGCCTTTGCTCTGAGACTTAGCCGACCTAGTTTTGGACTGAGCTGGCTAACTTGTAGAAAATCTTTCTTCTACGGTCTTGATTCCATAACTTTGATTTCTTGCTCCATCTTGAATCCCAGATCTCTGAAGCACCAACCAAACTCCTTGAGGCCCTCAATATCCGAACCTCAAGCCCATGGAGAGTTACATGCTGCCTCCACCCAAGGATAACTCTTGTCCTAGCCTTAGGACTACACTTGTCCTAGCCTCCCCAAAGCCCTCACCCTGGCTCCATTCGTGGCCTTCTAAGACTTGGGAGCACCACACCACCTACACCGTGGCCGTGCTAGTCGCTAAGAGAATCCCCGACCGCTAAGAGAATTCCCATCTTGTTGCTTTTATTTATTACATTGTATAGCGATAGATCCATCAATTGATTAGTGTACATAATCTTTGGCATACATTTATTTATATGTAATTATGTGGATGGTACTTAGGCATATCTTTGACTATTGTTCAACATGTTATACTGGTTAATATTCATTAACGTTGTAGATCACGATGACATCGAAATGCCATCTAGCTTTCACCCCTATCTCTCGATAGGTTATGTGGAGTTCAGCATCTGAGGAGCAATCAAAGCATACTCCATCCACCTCCGCATCGACTGCTCAGAGACCTCCACCGTCGGCATCTACTCCACCGACAGCATCTAGTACTCCACTGGCAGCATCTAGTACTCTAGTGGCATCTGAGCCTTTACCATCATCCATATCTCCGACACATGCTACTCCATCGACATCTGAGTGTATAATTTTATTATATTATTTATTTATTTTTTATATAGTATTTATATACTTATATATTTATGTAACATATTTTTATTGTAGGTGCATCATCCAGTAGGATATTTTGTGGTCCCACACATATGGCGCATGTGTGGAACCACCAACATCAGGTGATGGTATAGTATGATTTGAAGGGGAGGCCAGTAGAAAAGATCACGTGGAAGATGCATTTCTTTTTTGGAGTGCTTATGAGACAGTCGGACATTATTCTCATAGAGCCTAGAGATTTATGATTGATGGATGATACTATCAGGGACTGGGTGTGGGAGGAGATATGGGCAAGTGTATCTTAATTATATTTATGCATTTTATATATTTACACTATATTTGATTAGAATAATTTTGTAACTGACTTTTGATAACTTTGTACAGAGAAGGTATGACTTTCCTGATCATGAGAGGGCTCGAGATACTCGACTAAAGAAAATCGGAGAGTTGTACTAGGGCTACAAGGTCAAGCTCCATAAAGGATGGCTCGAGCACCGACGAGACACTCCAGAGGAGCTTATTTCTTAGATATAGGACTATCCTCCGAGTTAGTGGGAGAGGATGGTTACACATTGGAGGAGTCAGAAGTTCAAAATAAAATTACTAACTTTTAAATTTTTCAATATGCTTAAAGTTATATTTAAATATTTTTTAAATATTTATTATTTATTTAAATACTTGTTAGGCTATCTTCCATCAAAATTGGAAGAACAGGGTAGCCCAGGAGTATACGCACACTCTTGGCCGCGAGCCTATAGCCAGTCGTGTGCATACAGAGGTAATGAATTCTAAATCTTACTAGATAAATTAAATTGATAATTTTTTTTATGTTTATGATAAACTAATCCATTGTTATAGCTGATGAGAGATGGAGTGATATCCAGCCATAGTGAGATCTTTCGATTCAATCGTACGGACAAGAAGGATAGGTCGATGAACACCGCGATCGAAAAGATTTTTATAAGTATTAATTATATTAGTATATATGATTAGTATTATAGCATTTCTTATAAAATTTTATTTACATTTATAATTATAGGATCAGTTAGATGTGCTCGCGAGTGAGGGCCCGGATACCTCTGGCTCTCATGACCATCTATCTCAGATCTTGGGGCCTGAGCACTCTAGGAGGATCCGATGTAGGCCTGGACATATGCCGACCAGCTATTGGTCGAAGGCGAGTGTCTTTTCATAGGCTTTCGATATCGTCAATCAGGAGGAGCTTGAGGCAACGTTGGCATGGGCAGATCATGCTGCGACACAGGCAGATCGGGCTGAGGAGCGTGCATCTCATCTAGAGGATATTATGAGAGACATGGTGTCGATGCTCAGCACACATTTTGGAGGTGCCTTCATGAAATTTGAGGATATGTTGGTGTGCATTCTAGCTCCAGCTCCTCCAGCTCCAACTCTGGCTCCAACTTTAGCTCTGGCTCCAGCTCATACTTTATCTCCTAAGGACGACGATGATGTAGATTTAAAAAAATTTTGATGTATTTTTTTTAAAAAAATATTATAATAAATTTTATTCGATAATAAAATTTTAGCATTTTAAAAATATATTTATATTTATAATATTTTTTATGTTATATATCTCTATATTTATCAGATAAAATATATAAAAAATTAAAAATTTTATATTTTTTATTATAAGAAGCTATGGTAGTGATTTTACAATCACTATCACAGACATGCCAATCGCTACCATAGGTAATGTATCAACCGCTGCATTAGACCTATGGCAGTGGTTACATAACTGCTTCCACAAGCCTATGGTAGTGGTTCCATAACCACAGCCATAGATCGATCTATCACAGTGGTTCTATAACCACTATCATAGATAAGCTTATGGCAGTGGTTTGAAAATCATTGCAATAGACATCTATGGCAGCGGTTTCCATAACCACTGCAACAATCACTGCCATAGACCTACGACGATGGCTACAGTGGCAGTGGTTAGCTAACTACTGCCATATCCTATAGCAGTGATTTTTTGGGCTATGGTAGTGGTTACAAATCGCTGTCGTAGCCCGATTCTATAGTAGTGTATGCATGACACCCTGCATGTTTTTCAACATGACCCCTAAAAAAGAGTCTTCCTATGGGATGCCCCTTTTGCAATAGTGACAAAAGACCCCTTTCTATTCTACATGTGGGATCTGCAGGGGATGATCCATGGATTGTCTCTTTTCCATGGGATGATCTAGGGGTCGTCCCTTTTTAGCATGTCATTTTTGTAGGTGGTGTGATGCTCCCAAGCCTTGGGAGGCCATGGGCGGAGCCAGGATGAGGGCTCCGGAGAGGCTAGGATAGGTATGGTCCTAGGGCTAGAATAGAAATTATCCTAGGATAGAGGCGGCATGTAGCTCTTCACAGGCTTGAGGTTCAGATATTGAGGGCCTCAAGAGGCTTGGTTGGTGCTTTGGAGATCTGAAACATAAGGTGGAGCAAGGAACCAAAGTCGGAGCTTGAAGGCTATAAAAAAAAGATTTTCTGCAGGTTAGTCGGCTTAGTCCAAAATTGGATCGACTAAGTCTCAGAGCATAGAAAAAATAGGGAGCTGCATGTTCGAAACTGCTGACATGACATAGGACTCGACTGGCTTAATTTCAGACTAAGCTGATCTAATAAAACTTAGCTGGCTCAGTGCTGAGACTGAGCCAGCTCAGTGCGTGGGTAGAGTTATGTGAGGGTCTGCTTTGGGCAGCACTGAGCTGGCTCAGTGCGCGGGTAGAGTTATGCGAGGCTCTATTTTGGGATAGGATCTGGGTTGATCCTAGGGGTCTTAAGGTCCAGTTCAAGAAGTCTTAATGGGGCTAATTCATGTATGGGTTGGGTTAACTTAGGGAAGTTTTTGAGCTAGAATTTATTAGAATTCATGTGGAAACTCTAGGGTATATAAACCAGGATATTGTAACTTTTACAATAAGGTTGGAATACAATTGAGCTTTTCTTCCTAACTCTCTTCTCTCTTCTCTTTGGTTTCAATGCCAAAAATCCTAGCTTCTCTCATCTTTCTTAGATCTTCTTCAGTTTGCTGGATTAACACCTAGGTTCATGTAAGAGATCGGATCTACGACTGTGGCTCCGAGCAGCTGTAGGAACAACAATTGGTATCAGAGTTTGATTGAGCATGGAGGAGAAAGAAGATCAGTTTTCAATAGAGATCAGCAGCGAGATTCAGATCAAAAGGCTTTCTCCAGGCTTCATGAGGAAGGAAGAGATCACAAGGCTACTGTCCATCATCCCTAGTCAAGGTATTTCTCAGATCTATCTCTTTGCTATTATTTGATTTGGATTGATCATGGAGAACAGCGGGTTAAAGGTAGGATTAGAAAAGTTTGATGGAAAGAAAAGTTTCACGATGTGGATGGTAAGGGTGGAGGATTTGCTAGTTCAGATGAGGTAGAATTCGGCCTTGGAGCATAGGCTAGGAAAGATGACAGACAAGGAGTGGGTGTCCTTGGAGAAAAGAGCATGTACCATAACTAGGGCTTGTTTGGCGAATGAGGTTTTATATGGTGTGTTGGAAGAGAGAACACCCAAGGGATTATGGTCGAGGTTATAGTAGTTGTACATGGGAAAGAACATGTGCAACAAGTTGATGCTGAAGAAGCAACTGTACAGCCTTCGGATGTAGGAGGGTGAGGATGTTGTGGAGCATATTCAGCAGTTCGACTGGATGAGCATGGACTTGCTAAATATAGGGATGGATTTAGAAGAAGAGGACAAGAGTCTATTGTTGCTGTGTTTGCTATCCGGGAGCTTCGATCCATTGGTGACAACTTTGCTGTATGATAAGGAGACACTAGTGTACGAGGAGATCATATTAGTGCTCAAGTCTAATGAGCGGCAAAAATGGATGATGAAGAGGGAGGTCTTCCAGGAGAGTCTTGTGGTTTCAGAAAAGCACAGGAAAGGAAAGAAGAAGGGCAAACAGAGGGGCAGCAAGGGGTCCAAGAGATGCTTCAAGTATGGAGAAGCAGAACACTTTAAGCGGAAGTATCTACTTTGGAAGAAGTGCAAGGGAGGAGAAAGCTCAGATTCCATCAATACAGTCACTGAAAGTGAAGATTCGAATGAAATCTTGGTGGTCTCAGAGGAGCCCGTAGGGTGCGGTGTATCTGAGAGGATTTCGAATAGGTCTGCGGAGTGCAGAGGATTTGAAGGGGCAGCGATGGTGTTCGAAGAATAGCGGCAAGCCCAACAATGCAGCATTGGGTGGTTGGCCTCAGGGGACTCGAAGATAAACTTGGCTTCTGCAGCATCAGGGGGACTTTAGCTCTAGGTGGAGCACCGAGCAGAGGTGGCTTCACGGAAGGAGGAAGCTGTGACATGGGTTCAGAGTAAAGGGATGCAGAGGGAGGACCTATATCTCAGCACTAGTGCCGGGGCTGTATAGATCTAGGTGGAGAGGATTATGCAGGGAGAAAGGCATGGTTTTGAGGGGACAGTGTCAGGTGGAGCATCAGGATATGTGGTGAGTGTTGGTAAAGAAATGTTGCATGATCTCTAGGAAAGTCTGGGATAAGTGATTCAGCTATCAAGCAGAAGGATACCTACAACTCCAAAGGTGGTACAGAGGAACAAGCCAAGGACTTCAGCGGTGGAGGCGGTCATTCCAAAGACCTCAAAGGAAGCTCAGCAGCTGAAGAAGAATGGCAGTGGCAAGATGAGCATGAGGGGCTATCAGGACATGCAGGGACAGCAAGATCGTGCAGGAGGATGTTGCCAGGTGTGCCAAGACTAGGGCGCACCAAGGTGGAGATTGTAGGTGGTGTGGTGCTCCCAAGCCTTAGGAGGCTACGAATGGATCTAGGATGAGGGCTCCAAAGAGGCTAGGATAGGTGTGGTCCTAGGGCAAGGATAGGTGTTGTCCTAAGGTGGAGGTGGCATGTAGCTCTTCATGGGCTTAAGGTTCAGGTATTAAGGGGCTCAAGGGGCTGGGTTGGTGCTTCAGAGACTTGGAACACAAGGTGGAGTAAGAAACCAAAGCCAGAGCTTAAAGGCTGCAGAAAAAAGATTTTCTACAGGTTAGCCAGCTCAGTCCAAAATTGGGTCGACTAAGTCTCAGAGCATAAGTAAAATAGAGAGATGTGCCCGAGAATGCTGGCATGGCACAGGACTGAGCCGACTCAATTTCAGACTGAGCCGACCCAGTGGAACTTAGCCGGCTCAGTGCTAAGACTGAGTCGGCTCAATGCACTGGCAGAGTTATGCGAGGGTCTATTTTGGGCTAGAGTCTGGGTTGATCCTAGGGATCTTAAGGCCTGGTTCAAGAAGTCTTAAAGGGGCTAATTTATGTATGGGTTGGGTTAGCCTAGGAGAGTTTTTGAGCTAGGGTTTATTAGAATTCATGTGAGAACTCTAGGGTATATTAACTAGGATATTGTAACTTTTACAATAAGATTGGAATACAATTAAGCTTTTCTCCCTAACTCTCTTCTCTCTTCTCTCTGATTCCAACACCAAAAATCCTAGCTTCTCTCATCTTTCTTAGATCTTCTTTAGTTTGCTGGATTAACACCCAGGTTCATGCAAGAGATCGGATCTACGACTGTGGCTCCAAGCAGCCATAGAAACAATAATTTTCAGCCCTACGTGCTAGCATGCCAAATCAAAAAGGGTCGACCTAGGGGTCACTTCTTTTTGCTTAAATTGCTATTTCTTCAATTTTAAGCTTCCAAAATGTTTGAGAATGCCTTCAAAAGAATCAATATCATCTAAAGAGTTCTTGAGGCTTCCGAAAAATTTTAATTTTACCTCCAACTAGAGTAAAGCTATTTTGACCATCTCCAACCTTTTCTTTTAATGTAAAATTTCTTGAAGCTCCTGAAATAACTTTCTAAAATATCTTTAAAGATAGAAATCATTAGTACTCCTCTCAATTATTTTGTCCTCATCAAAATCAATCCTAGGAATAACAATCTTCCCCTTTTTGATGATGATAAAATAATTGAGTATAGGCAAAATAATGTAAATTTGATATTGAAGAGGAAGATGCCATTTGAAATGAAGGAGCTCAAAACAATTATATATAAATGATTAGTTCAATGCATCTAATTTGGGTATTGTTTCATGAATATAGTTTAGACAGTTTCAGCATTTTTCATAAAAAAATTTGCAATTTGAACATATAACATTCAAGTATGAAAATTTTAGCAATTAAACATGAAATTTTAACATTTTAGTATGAAACTTCAATATTTAAGTATGAAACTCATTCAAGCATGAAACATGTATGAAAAAACTTTTGCAATTGTTAACTTTAACTATTTGCTTATACCATTGCACCATTGCATGCAAAACATGCTATACCACTTTTCTTTTTTGACATCATCAAAGAGGGAAAGGAAAAGCAGAAAAAAATTAGATTTAAGACAATACTCCCCCTAAAGGTTTTAAGCTTGTAGAATCTGCATGAGTGAAGAACAAAATTGCAATATATAGCCAAAGAAAAAATATAAGACATTCAAGGCATTCAAAATGAACAAGATTAGTTCGCATCACTTCATAACATATAGTCTTTACATAGAAGGTTTAAACTTTAGAAGGTTCAAACATAGTCATCTCATGTTAGCCTATATCAAAATACAACCAAAATACAACCATACATCGAAAGTGGCTAACATCAAAGGATTCCATAACAATATCATATGCCATATCCAGGGTTAGAATCATCAGAGGAATCAAAAATAGGATGAGGAAGGTCAAGCACATATCCACGAGCTCAACCATGACCATGCCTGCCTCAGCTCCAACTAGATGAACTGGCACGAACAGAGGAACAAGGAGAAGATGTAGAGGGCTGAAGTGAAGAATGATCTCTAGCTAATAGGATAAGGCGAATGGAATCAAGCTGTCCTAGTGCTCTCAATAATGATTGTATGAGTAAGTGAATCCCAGCAGCAATAGTTTCACTAGAACCTCTAATCTCTTCTCTCAAGGCTGCAATCCCTAACTCTACCAAGTCACGAAGCCTCCCAGCTTCAACTGATAAATTTAAAATCTGAGTGGGATCTCCCAAATCCCGACAAGTAGGAAGTGAAAAACTTCCAACCTCTCTCTCTAAATCTGAAACTCTGGAACTGAGAGCAGTCACAGTCTAAACTAAGTGCTCAATTGTCGCACTCATATCGAAAATTATAGTGGTGATGTGAGGAACTATAGAGTAATTAATAGAAGATGTTGAGTGTGAGCTCTCCCATTGAGTAGTCCCTCAAGCTGACATAATGATGCTAGCAATCTCCTGTGCAAGAGTCTAAAGCTGATCATTAGCAAGTCTGATAATAGAATGATGATGTTGATGCTCAGACTATAGCTCAAAAAAAGTGCCTCCAACTACCTCTAAAGGACCAGCCTCATGATCAAAAACAAACTGTATATCAGGTGAAGCTCTATGCTCATGGGGTGGTGAAGACAGTCCTTCCTCCTTAGGTCTATCCTCCTCCTCCTCACTACATTAGTACCCTTAGTCCAATGATCACCTACCTTGGTATAACCCATACGACGCAAGGAGTTGGCATTACACATATCGGTGTGGACAAGGTCAATAGCAACCTCTCTCTCAACATCTATCTTAAGGCTTCTAAAAATTCCAGTAAGTGACATGCCATAGGATAAAGGTGCTTTCACTCTATTCATTGCCTCTCTTATGGCATCAATCATTAAGGCCGACAAATTGATAGGGATCTCACACACTATATGGTGCATAATACAAAGGTCCCTACTAGACACAAAGTCAAAGCTGCCAGCTTTAGAAATAAAGATAGTGCAGACTATGTGGTGAAGCACTCTCATCTCCACACTAAGATCTTTACTGGCATCTAACTTTTCAATTCTACTTCTTCTCTTTGCAAAATAGATTTCAGCCCATCCTCCTTATTTAGTAGTATATCAGAGGTCAATCCTTCACAGGGTAGGTGAATAAGGAAACCAAGCTGTTGTACATCAAACTCGATCTCTACACCTTTTACCAATGATCTCACCCTCCCATCAGAATATAGAAAGTTCAGATAAAACTCCCCAACCAAGTCAATATAGATTGTTTCCCTCATTATGCAAGAAGAACCCCATCCCAAAGATTTAATTTTCTCTCCAAAAGAAAAATCATCCTTTTCAAGAAAATGGAAATCTATGTTTCTGCCCAGAGAGATTTTTCTTCTGAAAAGGGGTTTCTTACTTGGAGTCATAGGGGAAGTGGAGGGTGCCGAAACTAGTGTGGGAGCAGGTACTGGAGCAGCTCTCTTCCTTCTTTGCTCTTCTTCTAGGCTGTGGGTGGACTTGCACTATTAAGGAAGTTTCACCTGAGGAGACATTATCGAGTAAGGGCAAAAGGAAGCAAGACAAGGAAGGGAAGGAAGGAAAAAGAAATGTCGAATGCTATGAAGGATTTGTCGGAGAAGATGGATTTTGCCAAGAAAATGGGATTTGGTTTGAGGTTAGGGCTTGTGGTAGATTTAAGAACAGAGTAAAATTGATCAAAACAAAGAAGAGATGGGAGGAAGAACTATTGGGGGAATGTCTTTGGAGAGGTTGGAATCGGTTTGGAAGAAGTTTTTGGTGGATTCAAGCAAAGAAGGGTTTAGCAGGAGAAAAGGAGAGAACGCCTAAGTGAGAGAAAGAAGAGAGGGTGTCCTATGGGAGAAGGAAAGATGAATAGAGATCATTTTCATTTAAGGCCAAAGAAAAAGATGAAAACGCCCAAGGGTCGTCCCTTGGGTCGTCTCTTTTTGCATGGGGTGACCTAGGGAGCGTCCCATTCAGTTCAAAAATCAAATTTTCTTTTTTTGATCAAACCAACGCTTATGAGTAAAAAAAAAAGGATTTTTTTTTGTAAATGGTGGAAAGAGGATTATAACTCAAAAGATCACTAAGCATATGGATCCAAGATTCCTAGCTCCCTTCTAATTTTATAAAATTTATTTTCAATTAAAGATTTTGTAAAGATGTTTGCTAATTATTTTTCTGAGCAAACAAAGTCAATCAATATATTATTGTTTTGCATATGCTCTCTTATAAAATGGTGTCTTGTTTCAATGTGTTTTAATCTAGAGTATTGATTGAATTTTTAGTTAGATTAATGGTACTAGTGTTATCATATCTTATTGAAATGTTATTAAGTTTTATGCCAAAATCTTCGAGTTGTTGCTTAATCTACAAGATTTGAGCACAATAACTTTTGGTACAATGTATTCAGCCTTGACCGTAGACAATGCCATCAAATTTTATTTCTTACTAAATCAAGAGATTAAGTTTACACCAAGAAATTGATAAGTTTTACTAGTACCTTTTCTATCTAGCTTACATCCTACAAAGTCTGCATCTGAGTATCCTATTAAATTTATGGATAATTATTTGAAAAACCATAAGCCTAAGGTTTGAGTTTCATTTAAATATTTTAATATTTTTTTAACAACATTTAAGTGTGATTCTTTAGAATTAGATTGAAATCTTGCACACATACAAATACTGAACATGATATCGGGCTACTAGCAGTAAGATATAGCAAAGATCCTATCATGCCTCTATAAAATTTTAAATTAATACTTTTACTATTTTCATCTTTGTAAAACTTACATGAAGGACTCATTGGTGTGCCAATACTTTTAGAGATCTCCATCCAAAATCTTTTTAATAGTTCTCTTGTGTACTTATTTTGGCAAACAAATATTCCTTCTTTAAACTATTTATTTTGGAGTCTGAGGAAGAAAGTGAGTTCTCCTATCATGCTCATCTCTCACTCTTCCTCCATGAGCTTTGCAAAGTCTTGACACAAAGTCTCATTTGTAGAACCAAAAATAATATCATCAACATATATTTGTATTACAAGAATATCATCAACCTTTCTTTCTATGAAAAGGGTTGTATCTACTTTTTCACTTAAAAAATCATTATCTAGCAAAAATTTACTTAATCTTTCATTCCAAGCTCTAGGAGCTTATTTTAAACCATATAAAGCTTTATTTAATTTAAAAACATGGTTTTGAAAAGCATGGTTTTCAAAACTAGAGGGTTGTTCTACTTATACTTATTCTATAATAAAATTATTTAGAAAAGAATTTTTTACATCTATTTGAAATAATTTGAAGTTCATAAGACATGCATATGCAAGCATCTTATAGCTTCTAATCTAGCAACGGGTGCAAAAATCTCATCAAAATCAACTCCTTGTTGATTATATCCTTTAGCTACTAGTCTTGCTTTATTTCTAATAATATTTTTATTTTTATCTAATTTATTTCTAAACATCCATTTAGTTTCAATTATAGGGTGATCTCTTGGTCTTTCAACTAGGGTCCATATATTATTGCTTTCAAATTGATTTAGTTCTTTTTGCATTACATTAATCCAATTATGATCTTTTCGGCTTCATTAATGATTTTTTATTCAAAATGAGAGACAAAAGCAAAATAATTATTTACATCTCTAAATGAGAATCGAGTTCTTATCCCATGTGTAAGATCACTAATGATAAGTTCTTTCGGGTGATTGTGAACATACCTCCATTCTTTTGAAAGATCATTTGCACCTTTAGATTGTTCTTGTTGTTTCTCATCTTCATTCTTATTTTTGTCTTTATGTTCCTTTTCATTTTAGACTATTGACTCCTTTATAGTGAGCTTATTCATGCTTTCAATAATTTGACCTATATTATCAATACCATCTCTCTTTCTTGATGGAAGATCATTAGTCTCATTAAAAATAACATGTATTAATTCTTCTATGACTAAGGTCTTTTTATTAAATACTCTAAAGATTTTACTAAAAGTAGAGTAATCAAGAAAAATTACTTCATCAAATTTAGCATCAAAATTTTCTAACTTATCTTTACCATTATTTAAAATAAAATATCGACAACCAAAAACATGAAGATATGCAATATTGGATTTTCTTCCTTTTCAAAGTTCATAAGATATTTTCTTTAAAATTGGTTTAATTAAAGTATGGTTCTAAATGTAATACGCCATGTTAATTGCCTCCATCCAAAAATATGTTGGAAGGTTGCTTTCATGTAGCATGGTATGAGCCTTTTTTTCAAGAGTTCTATTCTTTTTTTTTACTATCCTATTTTGTTGAGGTGTCCTAGATGTAGTTCATCATAAAACTTTTTAAAATCATAATTTTGAAACTCGGTACTATGATCACTATAAATTTTGAGAATTGGAAGATCTTTTTTATTTGAAACTTTTCGATAAAACTTGGTAAAAGCTAAAAAAGATTCATCCTTTGATGCCAAAAATAAAATCTATGTAAATCAAGTAAAATTATTAATAATCACAAAATCATATCTTTTCCACCTAAGCTTATAGTTCTAGTAGGTCCAAATAAATCCATATATAATGATTTCAATGGCCTCAAAGTTGAAATAATATTTTTACTTTTAAATGAAATTCTAATTTATTTTTCTAGTTGACATACATCACATATTTTATCCTTTTTAAAATTTAGTTTAGGTAGGTCAATAATAACCAAATCCTTTTTAATGAGTTTAGAAAGAGAATGCATGCTTATGTGTGCGAGCTTACGATGCCAAAGCCAACTAGTCTCATTAATTTTGGCATTCATGGCTACTAGGAATTGCATGTTTTGTAAAGATAAATCATTCAAATCTATCATATAAATATTACCATACCTATATCCAATGAATCTCATGCCATCGTTAATGAGACTAGTTATAATGCACAAGGTAGATTCAAATATAATTTTAAAACCCTTATCGCATAATTGACTAATGTTTAAAAGATTATGCTTGAGACCATCTACTAGCAAAATATTTTTTATAAATATGAAGGAAGTGATACCAATGTTACCTACTCCAATGATCTTTCCTTTGCCATTATCTCTAAAAGTGACCATCCCTCCACCCTTTGCTTCAAGAGTGATGAATTGAGATTCGTCACCGATCATATGTCTTGAACATCTACTATCAAGATACTAATTTTTCTTTGATCCTTGGGATGCAAGACATAACTATAAAAAAAATCAAGTTTTAACTTTAGGTATCTAAGCTTGCTTGAGTTCTTTTTAGTTAGTCATAATGGTTCATTTAGAAATCCATATTATTTTTATATGAAAACTACCAAATCTGTTAGAAGAGCATGCAAAAGATTTATGGCCTAATTTACCATAGTTGAAATATGAGATTGTATTTTGAGGGGAGTTCACAAATATATTCTTCAAAAATTTTTATTTCTTTAGGAGGTAACAAAGACCAACTTTATCATAAACAACCATTTGATTTTTAAGAATTATATTTAGTTTATTTGAACTTAAAGTAAATTTATCTACAATAAGTTTTAGCTTATTTACTTTAATTTTTAGGTTCTAATTTTCTTGGATTAAATTTTTGTTTTCAATTGAAATATCTTTTTTTTATTTGAGTAAACATTGGTTTTGCTTTTTCACCTCTTTATTCCTTAATCCTAACTTCTTTAGATCATCTAATAGATCATTAAAAGCCTCTTGTAATTCATCAATTATAAAGTCATTTGAGGGTTGTTGCTTCAAGAATTAATTTTGATGATTATAAAATATTTAAAAAAATTACTAATAATTTTGATTTAGAAAAAAATTTATTATATTTCATAGATAAAATCATAATTTTATCAAATTCTAATTCGAAGGCCTCAAGAGTAAGAATAGAAAATTTATGATCTATTAAAGATAATTTCATATTTTTTGGATGTATAAATTAAGAAAAAATCAAATTTAAAAAAAAGGATCGATCCCTAGGTCGACTTCTATCGAAAGGGGCTGATTGGCATGCTATTCTTTGGCTGGCATACCAAAGGGGTCAATCCCTAGGTCGTCCCCTATGCCAGGATTCGACCTCTGATGTTCTAAAGGCCAAAAATGTAGAATGTAGATTTTTTTATTTTCTTTCATAGAGGTCAACCCCTAGGTCATTTCTTACAGGGTTCGACCCCTGTGCAGGGGATGACCTAGGGGTCAACCCAGGGGTTGACCCCTGCAATGAAAAAACTCCACAATGATTATTTTTTAATTTCCTATATTTAATACACATTTAAAACCCTCCAGCAGCTCTAATCCTGTCTAGATTTCTCTCTAACACTTATTGAAGATATAAAGACTTAAAAAGAAGGAAAGAAAATAAAAGATTTAACTATTCATTTTAGTCCTAAGTAAAAAGTCCTCTTCAAGCAAAGAAGCTTTCATTTCAATCTCACCAACCCCTCAAAAGCTTATTCAAGTCTTTAACAATCTTAAGAAAAATTAAAAAAGCTTTCTCTTTGTTGTGTAAAGTATTCTTAAAGCTTTTATTTGCTTATTTAAGGGATTTAAGTTGTATTTATTGATATTAACTTTTATTCTCTAATAATTTGAGTTGTTTTAAGTTTTGTAAGGGTTTCAAAACTTGGAAAGGTTTATTCGAACCTTGAATCAGATTGTATTGGATTGGTTTGTACCTAAAAAATAAGTGTTCTAGCTTGGGATAGCAAGGGTTGAAAGTTTCTAACGTTGTATTCAATTTGAATACATTTAGTGGATTTAAATTTTCAAGTAGAAGCTTGAAAAGTCGATGTAGGTACAAGATTAGCATCGAACCACTATAAATCTTATTTGTTTATGGTGTGCTTGCCCTCTCTCTATCTTTACTTTATTATATACTTGCTCTCTTGGTATTCACTTCTCTATACTTAGAAACACCTATCACGTATCACTTGCATATCATCACATAATCTTTGTAACTCTAAATTAGCTTCAAATTTTTAAAAATTTAATTCACCCTCCCTCTTGGGTTGCATAGCTGGGCAACAAATTGTATCAGAGCTTGGTGCTCTACCCCTACTTTGATTTAACCATCAAAGAGCTAAAAATCTATGGCAACTCAAGTTGGTGCTTCATTAGCCGAGAGACAATCCACAAATTGACTTTCACTTTTCAATAGGTCAAACTACACCTATTGAAAAGATTGGATGAAAATTTTTATCCAAGCACTTGACTGTGATATATAGAGTATTATAGTTAATGGACCTCATACACCCACCAAGATAATCGATGGTGTACAATCAATCAAACCCAAAAGAAAATAGGATGAGATTGATAAGAAAATGGCTAAGCTTAATAATAAAATCATGAATATTTTGTATTATGCTTTAGATGCTAATGAATTCAACTATATTTTAATATGTATATCAGCTAAAAAAATATGGGATAGGTTAGAAGTGACACATGAAGGCACTAATCAAGTTCAAGAGTCAAAAATTAACATGCTTGTGCATAAATATGAACTCTTTAAAATAGAGCATGATGAATCAATAACTAAAATATTTACTCATTTTATGAATATTATTAATGGTCTAAAAAGTCTTGGTAAGTCTTATTCTAACAGCGATCTTATGAGAAAGATTCTTAGATCTTTACCAAGAACTTAGGAGGCCAAAGTGACCACAATCCAAGAAGCCAAAGATCTAAATGTTTTACTCTTGAAGGAGTTTCTAGGATCACTAATGACACACGAGCTAAGCGTGAAACAACATCAAGAAGAAGATGTCAAGAAGAAGAAGATAATTGCTCTCAAATCTATCACTCAACAAGATGAGAGATCCGATGAAACAAAAAATGAAGAACAAGATGAAGAATTAGCACTCATCACTAGGAAGTTCAAAAAAATTTTGAAGAAGAGAACAAAGGATGAGGAAGAGGCCACCTATAAAAGAAAAGCATAGCAAGAAAAAGAATAATGAGCAACTCCTTACTTGTTATGAATGTAAGAAGCTCAGGTACTTTAGGTTCGAATGTTCATAACTCAAAAAGAGTTCCAAGAAGTACAAAAAAAAGACTATGATGGTTACATAGAGTGATAATGATGATTCAAACTCCGAAGAAGAAGAGGTTTGTGAACAAGCCAACTTATGCCTTATGACACATGAAAATGAGGTAAATGCTAAAATCTCAAATGAATTTACTTTTGAAGAACTTCAAGAAGCCTTCTATGATTTAGTAGATGATTTAAAGAAATTAGAAGCTAAAAACAAAGAACTCAAGTTAAAAAATCAATCCTTGCTAAAAGAAAATGAAAGTATCTCAAGTGAAAAACTAGCTTTAACTTAAGAGAATCTAAATTTGAAAAATAAAATTGATAAGTTAAAACTAATAGTAGAAAATTTTATTTTGAGTTCAAATAAACTTTATATGATTCTTGAAAATCAAAAGGTCATTTATGATAAAACCAGCCTAGGCTATAACCCCCTAAGAAAATAAAAATTTTTGAAAAATACTTTTGTAAATTCATAAAGCAATAAATTTTTAAATGTTACTTACTTTAAATGTGGTAAACTAGAACATAAATTTTATACATATTTTTCTAATAATTCAAATATAAAAAAAATATGGATTTCAAAAGGAACCATTGTAACTAACCTTAAAGGACCCAAGAAAACTTGAGTACCTAAAGTAAAGACTTGATTTTGTATATAGGTGTGTCTTGCATCTAAAGAAGAAAATCGAAGATGATATCTTGATAACGGATGCTCAAGATACATGATTGATGATGAGTCTTAATTCATCATGCTTGATGTTAAAAATGGAGGGATGATCATCTTTGGAGATAATGGCAAAGAAAAGATCATCGGTATAGATAACACTGGTATCACTTGCTCCAAGTATATTGAAAATATTTTATTAGTAGATAGTTTGAAACATAATCTCTTAAGCATTAGTCAATTTTATGACAAGGATTACAAAGTTATTTTTGAATCTTCATTATGCATTGTAACTAGTCCTAATGATGATGGCATTAAATTTATTGGGCATAAGCATGGTAATGTTTATATGGTAGATTTGAGTGATCTTTTTATGATAAATATGTAATGTCTAGTAGCTATGAATACCAAAATTAATGAGACTAGTTGGCTTTGGCACCATAGGCTTGCACATATTAGCATGCATTCACTTTCAAAGCTTATTAAAAAGGAATTAGTTATCGGTTTACCAAAATTAAATTTTGAAAAAGATAAGATTTATGATGCATGCCAACTAGATAAATAAATTAGAGTTTCATTCAAATCCAAGAACATTGTTTCAACTTTTAGGCCATTGAAATTATTGCACATGGATTTGTTCAGTACTACAAAAACTACAAGCTTAAGTGGAAAGTATTATGGTTTTGTTATTATCGATGACTTTTCATATTTTATATGAATTTTCTTTTTAGCACATAAAGATGACACCTTTCAAGTTTTCTTAAAGTTTTATCAAAAAGTTATAAATAAAAAAGATCTTTTAATTCAAAGCATTCGAAGTGATCATGGAACCGAATTTGAAAACCAAGAATTTAAAAAATTTTGTAATGAAAAAGATATAGACCATAACTTTTTAGCACTTAGAACACTTCAACAAAATAGGATAGTAGAAAGAAAAAATAGAACACTAGAAGAAATGACCCGTACCATGCTATGTTAAAGTAACCTCCCAAGATACTTTTGGATAGAAGTAATTAACACAGCATGTTATATTTTAAACCAAGCTTTAATTAGACCAATTCTAAAAAAAATACCCTACAAATTTTGGAAAGAAAGAAAATCAAACATTGCATATTTTCATGTTTTTGGTTACTGCTATTTTGTTTTGAATAATGGTAAAGAGAGATTAGAAAAATTTGATGCAAAATCTGATGAAGCTATTTTTCTTGGTTACTCTTCTTCTAGTAAAGCCTTTAGAGTTTTCAACAAAAGAACTTTAGTAGTAAAGGTGTCATTACATGTTGTTTTTGATGAAACTAATGATCTTCCATCAAGGAAGAGTAAAGCTATTGATGATGTAGATTCTCTTATATAAGGGATGAAGGAGCTCACCTAAAAGACTCAACAATTCAAAATGAAGAAGAATATAAGAACAAACAAGAGGATGAAGGTGAAGAACAATAAGAACAACCTCAAGGTACAAATGATCTACCAAGAGAATGGAGGTATGACCACAATCATCCCAAAGAATTAATTATTGATGATCCTACACATGAGGTAAGAACTCATTCTTTACTTAGAGATGTATACAATCATTTTATATTTATTTCTTATTTTGAATCTAAAATCATAGATAAAGTTGAAAAAGATTATAATTGGACAAATGCAATACAAGAGAAACTTAATCAATTCAAAAAAAATAATGTATGGACCTTAGTATCAAGACCTAAAAATCATCCAATAATTGGTACAAAATGGGTATATAGGAATAAATTAGATAAAAATAGAAATATAATTAGGAATCAAGCAAGATTAGTTGCAAAGGATTATAATTAAGAAGAGAAAATTGATTTTGATGAAATCTTTGCACTTGCTGCTAGATTAGAAGCAATTAAACTTTTACTTGCTTATGCATACTTTATGAATTTTAAGTTATTTCAAATGGATGTCAAAAGTATTTTTCTAAATGGTTATATTGCTGAAGAAGTATATGTAGAACAATCCTCCGATTTTAAAAATCATGCTTTTCCTAATCATATTTTTAAATTAAACAAAGCATTATATAGTTTAAAACAAGCACCTAGAGCTTGGTATGAAAGGTTAAGTAAATTCTTGCTAAATAATGATTTTTTAAGAGAAAATGTAGATACAACTTTTTTTATTAAAAGAGATCATGATGATATCTTAGTTATACGAATATATGTTAATGACATTATATTTGGATCTACTAATAAAATTTTATGTTAAGATTTTGCTAAGCTCATGCAGGGAGAGTTCGAGATGAGCATGATGGATAAACTAATATTCTTCCTCGAACTTCAAATCAAATAAATAAGAGAAGGGATCTCCATCACCTAAAGCAAGTACACAAGAGAGCTACTAAAAAAATTTGAAATGGAGAGCTCCAAAACCATTGGTACCCCCATGAGCCCATCATGTAAACTTGATAAGGATGAAGGAAGTAAAAATGTTGATCCGAAACTTTATAGAGTCATGATTGATTCTTTATTATATTTAACTATTAGTAGATTAGATATCATATTTAGTATTTGCTTATGTGCTCATTTTCAATCTAATCCAAAAGAATCATATTTAAATACTGTTAAAAGGATACTTAAATAGCTAAAAGGAACTCAAACCCTAGGATTATGGTATTCTAAGAATTCATCTATTGATTTAATAGGATATTTAGATGCAAACTTTGCTGGATATAGATTAGACAGTAAAAGAACTAGTGAAATTTGCCAATTTCTAGGAGTTAACTTAATCTCTTGGTTTAGTAAGAAGCAAAATTCGATGGCATTGTCTACAGTCGAGACCGAATATATTGCAGCCAGAAGTTGTAGTGCTCAAATCTTATGGATTAAGCAATAACTAAAGAATTTTAACATCAAACTTAACAAGACTCTCATAAGATGTGATAATACTAGTGCCATTAATTTAACTAAAAATCCAATTAAACACTCTAGGTCAAAACATATTAAAATTAGGCATTATTTTATAAGAGAACATATCCAAAATAATGATATATTTCTTGATTATGTTTATACTAAAAAATAATTGGCTGACATATTTATAAAGGCCATAAGTGAGGATAGATTTTGTAAAATTAGAAGAGAATTAGAAATTCTTGATCCATTAGCCTAAACATCTTTTTGATTCCATGTTCATTTCTATTAAAATTACCTTGAATAAAATCTTGAGCTTAATTCTCATCTTTCAACCTTTAAAAAGCTCAAATTTATACTTTCTTTGATCAATCTCATGAATGAAGTTCTACCTTAAAAGTTTCAAATATTTCTAAAATTTTTTTATCATTTTTTTTAATTTTTCTATACCATGGGTCGACCTAAGGGTCGACCCTAGGGCATTCTTGTAATTTTCCCAAAATCTTTCAAGCAGCTTTCTTTTTCTTGGATTTTCTTTTCAGCCAAACAGGCCGACCCATCATTTTTTCTATTCATCATCCCACTGAACAGAGCCCTCTCCCTCTTCACTCTCTCAATCGAACAGCTCTCTCAAAATCCTCCTTCCCACCTAGATCTCCTCCCTAAATCGCCTCTAAGAAAGCCAAATCTCTCTCTGTCTCTTCTCCTTTTGGGCGGATTCATGGCATCAAGCTTATCCTAGTTTCAAACCCCCTTCTCCAAATCATCAGCCATTCTCCTCCAAATCTTCTCTCTCCCTCCAAAAACCTCTTCCACTCTACCTCTCTTGAGTGTCTTGAACCTGTAGCAAGCCTTTCTTGGTTGGAATGATGCCCAAGATGTTTCCACAAAGGAGGATGTTGTCCAGCTAGACAACCCAAAGGAGGGTGAATCGAGTTTTTTAAAACTTTAGAGCAAGTATGTGTAATAAAAACTATTTGAATGCTATGTGAGAGAGATGAGAGAGCAATAAAAAGTAGAGAGAAGAGCACACACACAAACAAAAGATTTTTATAGTAGTTCAGTGCACTTCCAGCACCTATGTCCACTCGTCAAGTAAGACTCTTGAAAATTTTACTATAATCTCATAAGATTATAGTCAGATAGTTTTTCTAGGCTTACTATCCAAAAATCTAGTTGGTTTTTCTAAAGGTTCACCAACCATAACCCTTACGATAAATAGACAGATCAATCCCAAATAATGAATGGGGAGAAGAATCCCAATACCCAAGTTTCAGTCCCTGCTGAAATCAGGTACACGAAAAGGAAAAGAAAGATTTTATAATAAAGAATGCTCCTTTAAATGAGCAGAAAAGTTATTGTTGCAGTTTGTTGGAAGCCTCTTTGAATGCTTGGAGTTATTGCACTTGAAGACTCTTCAATGCTTGAGAGAACTATTTGATTGGTGAATGAGTTTTCATTAAAAAGTAGGGCGTACATTCCTATCTCTCATTTTTCTTTTTTTTCGAAAATACATCTTCTTACTTTTATATCCGATGCATTCTCTCTCATTTGGATATGATTGGAGTTCAAAAAAAATAATATCTGACCATTAGAGAGCAGTAGGTAGCCATTGGAATCGAGAAAATTTGATCTAGAACACTCCACTGAAAAGTTATCCCAGTGTCTCGAGATCTCTCGATTTGTCTCGAGACGTCTCGCCAGATTTCGAGGCTTTTTGATTTGATCAGGAGACCTCTCACCTTCAATTGCTTGAAAAATAGCTTTTTAAAAAAAGTTAAATTATCTGGGATTGAGAGCTCTCGATTCTAAACGAGACATCTCATCAGGACTGCGAGAGCTCTCAAGAATCCTACAAGATCTTTTGCTCTCAAAGCATGAAAACTGAGTTT
The DNA here is from genome assembly GCA_006176705.1 of Cocos nucifera. NCBI lineage: Eukaryota > Viridiplantae > Streptophyta > Magnoliopsida > Arecales > Arecaceae > Cocos > Cocos nucifera. Next base: position 1,074,693 of record QRFJ01000095.1, read on the forward strand.
CTATCTCCGAAGATCAAGAGCTCTCGAGATTAACTCGAGACCTCTCAAAACTATGCCAGAAGCTTACTTGAGCATGCCAGTTCACACGAGAGCTCTCGAAAAAATTCTAAGACATCTCAAAAATTGCTCCAAGACTATTTATGAAAATTTTTGCTACCATTCAAGAAGATTTGATTTTCATTTGAATTGAACGTTGTGTAATTCTCATTTTGGTCAAAGAGCTCTCTTTTTTCTACCAAAAGAATACTTGAAATACAAAATATTAGTAATCATTTGCTTTAATGTTTGATCATCATCAAAATCACCTAGGGGTTCAACAATCTTCCTCTTTTTGATGATGACAAAACATTATGTAGTTCATAAAAAGAATGTAAGCGATACGTATATCATATATTAATGAATGAAAGTATGTGAAATTCTTTTATATTGATGTCCTCCTTAATGTATGCTCTTTTGATTTGTATGGGATTAAATAATGTTCTTTTATACATTTACATTTTTCTTTCTTAATGTATGATCTTTTGATTTGTATAGGATTAAATAATGTTCTTTTATACATTTATATTTTTCTCCCTTAATGTATGCTATTTTCAATTAATTTTTTTCTCCCTTTTTATCAGTATCAAAATCACATAATTGAGACACATAATTGAGAGAAGTAGATATTAAAGAAGTCAAGAATATAATTGAAAAGATTGATTTCATTGCACAAGATTGAAATGACAAAGTTGTATATTGGTTTATAGAAAAAAGATCTATACCAATATACTAAAAAATACACTAAGTAACAAACAAAAACAAATAGGAGAAGCTAGATCTATTCCTCATCAGAGAGAAACTCTATGATTGGTTCCAAAAAAGATTTAGGTCTAGAAGAGGATAAGTGAGGTGCAGGTCTAGGAGATGGTGAGGGTCTAGAAGTGGATGGCATCCGAGATCCAAGGCTACCAATCCGATCCATAATCTGCCACAATGATGAAATAAGGACTTCAACCATGGTGCACTGAATGGTGATGTTCTCCTCTAGTCTTTGTACAATTCTGACAGTCTCGGATAGAAGAAGTTTAATCTAAGTTGATGATCCATGTTGCTCCTCCAAAATTTTAAGCCTTTGAGATAATCCACTAAGTTGTTGGCTAAGCATTTCAGTCTGACCTTCAAAAGATAATTTTTGTTCTTCAATGCTCACTAATAGTTGATGCTTTACACTAGAGAAAAGATCAATGAACCTTTCAGATACTTTTTGAACTACTTCCTCTACCATCCTTTCAATTAAATTTTCTTGATCAAAAGCAGAGGGAGGTGCTGGAACATGACTAGAAGGCCCTTATGGAGTATGTGGAGACCCCGATGTAGTGAATGAAGGTCCAGCAGCAAAGGATGATGGTGGAGGTGGAGATCTGTGCTCCTCAGGCTCATCTGTAGTAGCAACATGTTCATCTGCCCTTACCCATCTATCATCCTTTTCTACAAATTTCATTCTATTCAAAGTTCTCTCATTTATGTAGTTGGTGTGCACCAACTTCTTGAAGTCTTCACCTTCTAGATTAATGTGAAAATCCTTGAAAATTAGAGTGAAGATCATCCCATAGGACAGACAGGCTTTGCTTTTGTTGGCCGTGTCCTTTAACTATTGAAGCATTAGAGGTGGAAAGCTTATGGGTGTTCTAGTTACCATAAAGAACATAACAGCCAATTCTTTCTTCCTAACCCAGTCATGTCTTCCTATCTTTGAAAAAATTATGTGGCTCACAGTGCATTGTAATAATCTTATTTCTACTGAGAGATGATGTGAGACCAATTGTTGATTTTTATCAATATTTTTTCTTTCCAAAATGCATTTTAGAGCTTTAGTTTTATTCCTCAAATTTAGATAACAATCTCCAGACCTGGATACTTCTAAGAGTTGCCCTATTTTCCTCTCATCCAAAGAGGTGTGCTCCTTTAACAACAGACTCTATTCTTGACCCATGCTCAAAGCTAATGTTCTCAAAGAACTCTCTAATTAAGTCTGGATAGACATTTACCTCAAGAGTACACAGCTTCTCGCAGCCTTGCTGCCTGATCCATGACCCAATATAGAAATATTTTCTATCTAGATATCCAATGTCGACACATCGGTCTATTGGAATAGTTCTTGTGATGATGAAGAGAAGAGCACGAGAAGAAGAGATGGATGGAGATGCTTCGACCATATCCTGCTGCCGCTATATCCTAGCTTCAGTCGAAGGAGTGACGGACAGTCTTCGTGCGGTGAAGGTTCTCTTCTTTGGAGCCATTGGAGTTGGATTAGGATGGAATGAGCAATAGAATAGTGTTTCAAGGAGTTTGGAGGAATGGATGGGAGTTTGGAAGAGTTTTGGAGGAGAGGTCTCAAAAAAATGAAAGGAGCGAATGAGAGAGGGGACCTCTCAGAAGTCCAATTAAAAAGGGATCCTATGAAATTCGAGAGCTCTCATTTTAAAGATGAGACATCTCAAAAAATTGAGAGATCTCCCTTTTAAAGCGAGAGATCTCGAAATACAGCCAAGAGATCTCGTGTGTAAACCGAGACTTCTCAAGTACACAAAAAAATAGAAAAAAATGAGAAGTTCAAGCCGACTTTTCTTGATTTCTCAAGATTGAATAAAGAGTATTTAGGATGAAAAAGGGGATCAAAAAATAGTCCAATAAATTTAATATTAAATATTTTTATAGAGGATCACATATACCAAGTTCACTCCTAATTTTTGAGAATCTACTTTATTTAGAGATTTTATAAAAATGTCAGTAAGTTGATTTTCAGTTGATACAAATTCTAGCATAATATTATTATTTTGAACATTATCTCTTATGAAGTAATATCTAATTTCAATGTGTTTGGTTATTGAATGTTGAATAGAATTTTTTGTCAAGTTTATGGCATTAGTGTTATCACACCTAATAAGTATCTTGTTTTGCTTAATTCCAAAGTCTTCAAGTTGTTGCTTGATCCATAGTATTTGATCATAGCAACTCCCCACAGCAATATATTCGGCCTTAGCCGTTGACAGTGCTACAGTGGTTTGCTTCTTGTTATACCAAAAAATCAAGTTTAACCCTAGAAATTGGCAGGTGTCATTAATACTTTTTCTATCTATTCTACATCCTCCATAGTCTGCATCAGTATATCCTATCAATTCAATGGAGGATTATTTTAAGTACCAAAGTCCTAAGTTATGTATGTAGATTAAATATCTAAAAATTCTCTTAATAGCTAGTAAATGAGATTCTTTAGGATTAGATTGAAATCTAGCATACATGCAAACACTAAATAATATAGTAGGCCTACTTATAGTTAAATAAAGTAGGGATCCAATCATACCTCTATAGAGCTTTTCATTTATGGTCTTACCATTTTCATCTTTGTCGAGTTTGCATGAGGGGCTCATTGGTATGTCGATCTCTTTTTCATTTTTCATGCCAAACTTTCTCAGCATTTTCTTAATGTACTTCATTTGGCCAATGAAAATATCTTTAATTATTTGATTTGTAGTCCAAGGAAGAAGTTCAGCTCCCCCATCATGTTTATTTCAAATTTATCCTGCATCAACTTTGCAAACTCTTAACAAAAAATTTTATTAATAGCTCCGAATATGATGTCATCCACATATATTTGCACTACAAAAAGATCATTATTTTTCTTTTTCAAAAATAGTATGGTGTCTATACTTTCTCTAATAAAATTATTTTGTAATAGAAATTTACTCAATCTGTCATACCATGCTCTAGGTGCTTGTTTAAGTCCATAAAGTGCTTTATTTAATTTATACAAATAGTTAGGAAGTGAGTGATTTTCAAAGCCAGGTGGTTGTTTTACAAATAATTCTTCAGCGATATAACCATTCAAGAAGGCACTTTTTATATCTATTTGAAATAATTTAAAGTTCATGTAGCAAGCAAAAGTAAGTAATAATCTAATAGCCTCTAATCTTGCTATAGGATCATATGTTTCATCAAAGTCAATCCTTTTTTCTTGATTATATCCCTTAGCAATTAGTCTAGCTTTATTTCTTACAACATTATCATTTTCATCTAATTTGTTCCTAAATACCCATTTTATGCCAATTATAGGATGGTCAAGGGGTCTGTTTACAAGAGTCCATATATTATTTCTTTCAAATTAGTTTAGTTCATCTTGTATGGCTAGCATCCAATTAGAGTCTTTTCAGCTTTTTCTATGTTCTTAGGTTCTATTTGTAAAACAAAAATATGATAATCAAATGTATCTTTAAAAGAAGATCTAGTTCTTATCCCTTGTAAAGGATCATCTAAAATCAATTTTCTTAGATGATTATGTGCATACCTCCACTCCTTGGATAGATTACCATGTTCATTAGATGCTTCATTTTCTTTGTCCTTATCTTGTTCAATAGTCATTGTAGATTTACCTTTATCATGAACATTGTTGTCCTTCAAGTTTAGCTCCTTCATTCCATCTTCGAGAATTTCTATATCATCATTAAAATCATCTTTCTTTCTCAAAGATTCATTGTTAGCTTCATCAAAAATGACATGTATTGATTCTTCAACAACCAAAGAATATTTGTTGAAGACTCTATATGCTTTACTAGATGTAGAGTATCCAAGAAAGATACCTTCATCAGCCTTAGCATCAAATTTTCCTAGATTATCTTTACCATTATTATGAATGAAGCATTTGCATCCAAAAATATGAAAATAATTGATATTAGGTCTTTTTCCTTTCCAAAGCTCATAGCGGGGTTCTTTAAAATTGGACGAATAGAAACTCTATTTAGAATATAACATGCTATGTTAATGGCTTTAGCCTAAAAGTATTTGGATAGATTTTTTTCACACAACATGGTACGGGCCATATTAACTAAGGTTCTATTTTTTCGTTCAGCTACTCCATTTTATTGAGGAGTTCTTAGTGCAAAAAAATTATATTCTATACCATGTTTATTGCAAAAATCTTTAAATTATTTATTTTTAAATTCTATGCCATGATCACTAAGGATACATACCACAGTTGAGTTCTTTTCATTTGTTATCTTCTTATAAAATTTTAAAAATATTGAAAAAGCTTCATCTTTATATACCAAAAATAAAATCTATGTGAATCAAGAAAAATCATCAACAATCACTAGACCATACTTCTTTCCTCCTAGGCTTGTAGTCCTAGTGGGTCTAAACAAATCCATATGAATGAATTCAAGAGGCCTAAAAGTTGAAATCATATTTTTAGATTTAAAACTCTTCCTTGTTTGTTTTTCAAATTGGCAAGCATCACAAACATAGTCAAATTTAAAATTAAGATTTGATAGCCTCTTAACTAAGTCTTTGCTAAGTAATTTAGATATAGTATGCATGCTAGCATGACCTAACCTATGGTGCCAAAGCCAACTAGTTTCTTTGATGTTAGCATTCATTGCAACTAAGTATTGACCACTCTTCATGGTAATTTCATCAAGATTTACCATGTAGATGTTGCCATGCCTAAACCAAATGAATTTTAAACTATTATCCAAGGAACTAGATACTTTGCATAAAGAAGATTCAAAGAAAATTCTAAAATCTTTATCACATAGTTGACTAATACTAAGCAAGTTATGTTTTAAATTATCAACTAACAATATATTATCTATAAATATAGAAGAAGTAATATGAATTTTATCATAGTCAATTATTTTGCCTTTACCATTATCGCCAAAGGTAACTACTCCCCCTTCTTTTCTTTCTAGGATGAAAAATTTCTTCTTATCACCCGACATATGCCTTAAGCAATCGCTATCCAAGTACCATTCACATTTAGATTTTTGGACTGCAAGGCATTCCAGCACAAATAATCAAGCAATAGTTTTAGGTACCCAAGTCTTCTTTGGTCCTTTTGGATTAGTGGTCATGGTTCCTTTTAGAATCCAAATTCTTTTAACTTATTTTCCATTGAATTTTCTAGTATTACATTCAAATGCCTTATGTCCTACTTTTCTGCATTTAAAGCAAGTTATATGTGAAGTGCTAATTGATATGGATGCAGTGAAAATTTTTTTTAGAAACTTAGTTTTATCTTTAGGTTTATATCCTAGTCCAGATTTATCATAAACTTCTCTTTGATTGTTTAAAATCATTTGCAATTTTTCAGAACTACAAGTAAATTTTTCAACTAAAGATTTTAGTTTATCCAATTCATCCTTTAGGATTTTGTTTTCTTCTTTCAACTTATTATGGTTACTTATTACCTCTTTCTTTTCTTTTAAAAGAATTTGAGTCATTTTCTTAAAATTTTTATTTTTTGTACTAATCCTTTTAAAATCTTTCATTAAGTCATAAAAAGCATCTTGAAGCTCATCAAAAGTAAAATCTGAATCAAGAGTAAAGGATATCTCATCATCTTATGCCATGAAGCACAAGTTTGCTTCATTTTGATTTTTCTCCTCCCAGCTTGACTCGTTGCTATCGCTCCAAGTCATTAACATAGCTTTATTTTTTGTTCTTTTTGGTCCCTTCTTCAATTGAGAACATTCAGTTCTAAAATATCCTGACTTCTTGCATTCGTAGCAAATGGGTTGATCCTTCTCCTTTTCTTTCTCTTTCTCCCTGCTAGCTTCTCCTCTAATGAAGCTCCTCTTCTTGAATCCTTGTCTTCTTCTTCCCATGAACTTCTTGAATTTTCTAATCACTAGGGCCATGTCTTCATCATTGTCCTCACTGATGAATAGATCATCTTCTTCTTCATCTGTCATGGATTTCAGCGCTATAGTTTTTTTCTTTTTATTGTCCTCTTCATTATGCCGACTCATGGCAAGCTCATGTATCATCAGGGATCTAATGAGCTCCTCTGGAGGTAGAGTGTTTGAATCTTTTGCCTCCTGAATGGTTGTCACTTTGGCTTTCCATGTCCTAGGCAAAGATCTGAGAATTTTTGTTACCAATTCACTATTAGTGTAAACTTTTCTTAAGCTTTTCAAATCATTTATAATATCAATAAATTTTGTGTACATGCTAGTGATAGATTCTGTGGGATCTATTTTGAATAATTCATATTGGTAAACTAGCATGTTAATCTTTATTTTTTTTACTTGATTTATCCCTTCATGTGTGACTTCAAGTCTATCCTAAATTTTCTTTGCAGAATTGCAAGTAAAAATTCAGTTAAACTCATTTGCATCAAGGGGACAATAGAGTACATTCATTACCTTGATATTTAATTGGACAAGTTTCTTATCTATTTCATCTCAATCCTTCTCCTGCTTAGGAGAGGATGTGCCATTGACAATGATTGTAGGTGTGTGTGGGCCATTAACAATGATACTCTATATGTCATAGTCGAGGGCTTAAATAAAAATGCGCATGCGAGCTTTTCAATAGGTATAGTTGGATCCATTGAAAAAAGGTTGCCTATTTTTGGATTGCCCTTCGATAAGTGAACCTTCTAGTTGGGTTGACATAATCTTTATCTCTAGTTGATAAAATTAATAATTAGTAGAGAACTAAGGCTCTGATACCAATTATTGCCCAGCTAGATAACCCAAGAGAAGGGATGAATTAGATTTTTTAAAACTTTAGAGCAAGTATGTGCACAAAAACTATTTGAATGCTATATGAGAATGATGAGAGAGTAATAAAAAGTAGAGAGAAGAGCACACATATAAACAAAAAAATTTTATAGTAGTTCGGTGTACTTCTAGCACCTATGTCCACTTTCGAAGTAAGACTCTTGAAAATTCTACTATAATCCTGTAAGATAATAGTCGGATAATTTTTTTGGACTTACTATCCAAAAATCTACTTGATTTTTTTAAAGGTTCACCAACCATAATCCTTATAATAAATAAATAGATCAATCCAAAATAATGAATGGAAAGAAAAACCCCAATACCGAAGTTTCAACCCCTGCTGAAATCAAGTACACGAAAAGGAAAAGAATGATTTTACAATAAAGATTGCTCCTTTAAATGAGCAGAAAAGTTATTGTTGTAGTTCATTGGAAGCCTCTTTGAATGCTTGGAGTTATTGGACTTGAGGGCTCTTCAATGCTTGAGAGAACTGTTTGATTGAAGAATGAGTTTTCGTTAAAAAATAGGGCATATGTTCCTTTCTCTCATTTTTCTTTTTTTTTAAAAAAAATACATCTTCTTCCTTTTATATCTGGTGCATTTTCTCTCATTTGGATATCATTGGAGTCCAAAAAAAGTAAATTTTGATCATTGGAGAGCAGCAGGTAGCCGTTGGAACCAAGAAAATCCAATCTAGAATGCTTCGCTGAAAAGTTATCCCCATATCTCGAGACCTCTCGATTTATCTCAAGACATCTCATCAAATTTTGAGTCTTCTCGATTTGATCAAGAGACCTCTCATCTTTACTCGCTCAAAAAATAGCTTTCTGAAAATATTAAATCGCCTGAGATTGAGAGTTTTCAATTCTGAACGAGATGTCTCATCGAGACCGCAAGACCTCTCAAGAATCTTACGAAACTTCTCACTCTTAGAGCACAGAAACTGTGTTTCTATCTTCTGAGATTGAGAGCTCTCGAGATTAACTCGAGACCTCTCAAAACCATGCTAGAAGCTTACTTGGACGTGCCAGTTCATACGAGAGCTCTCAAAAAAATTTTGAGACGTCTCGAAAATTTCTCCAAGGCTATTTGAGAAAATTTTTACTACCATTCAAGGAGATTTGATTTTCATTTGAATTAGACTTCATGTAATTCTTATTTTGATCAAAGAGCTCTCTTTTTTTTAATAAAAAAATATTTAAAATATAAAATATTAGTAATCATTTGCTTTAATGTTTAGTCATCATCAAAATTACTTAGGGGTTCAATAGAGAAAGTTGGTTTGCAGCTTGGAGGAAGAAGCTCGTCAAAAAAGAATGGCAACCAAGCCCTCTCCTACTCCAACCCCTATTCTCGATCTTGCTCGAGCTTCTTCTCTGTCCCCTCTCAGTCCAGGCAAGGTACCTCTTTCTGATCGTAAAGTAGAACCTAGGAAGAACATAGATTTCAAGTTTTTTAAAAATGAAGGATTCTCCATTGGATCAAAAATCAAAAATCAGGGATGGAAGTTTTACTATTTGTTAAAGGAGAATGCTTATGTTGATCTGATTAGAAAATTTTATTTGAATCTAAGTTACTCCAATGGAATAGTAAGGTCCTCTGAGAAAGGAGTTGACATAGTTCTTGATCCATTTTATTTGGGAGAAATCTTGCACCTACCTTGTGAGGGTTATACTGGTATGGAGCTCATAAACAAAGAAGAAGGAGTGAGAGTTATTTTAGGAAGAGAATTTACTGATAGTTTAAATATGTTAGAAGCAAAGATTCTTTCAGTAGAGATGAGGCTATTGCACCACATGGTGACCAAATTACTTAACCCTAGAAGTGGTAGGCATGATTTCTTATAGGGTAGGGACATATGCATTATGTACCATATGATCACTGAGACCTCCTTGAACCTCCCTGTTTTGATGATTGAGGCCATGAGGGAGACACTGAATAGATCAAAGGCTCACTTGCCTTATGGTATGGCCCTTACCTTAGTCTTTAGGAGGTTCAGAGTCAGTTTTGAGGGGGAGGTAGTCACCAGATTATCACACACTGATACCATCAACTGCCACACACTGCACCATATGGAATTTTCAAAGACTAATGGTGGTTGGTCAAAGGATGTTGAGGAGGAGAGAGTAAAGGAGGAGGGACCGTCTTCACCTTCTTATGATTGCAGAGCATCTCTTGATATTCAATTCGTGTCGATCATGAGGCTAGTCCCTTAGAGTCAGTGAGGAGAGATGCATCAGTACTACTGATGGGGAGCAGAGATACAATTGCCAGATTTTTTGATGACCAGCTCAGGATGATTATCGATCTATTGTCTCAATCGATTGCCAACATTTTATCAAGATTGCAGATTTCTTATCTTGGCAGATGACCAATTCTATTCAGGAGAGGAGTTCTCATTTTGTCCCACCTTCTGATCAGACCTTGATTCCTCATGTCTCTACTATTTTTTAGATGCTTTCAGCTTAGTCTGCATGGCTTAAGGAGCTCAAGGGATGTGTTTTGAGGCTGACTGGCAGGGTCTTGGATCTTCAGAGGCAAGTATTAGCTCTAGCCCATCTTTATCCTTAAGAAGATGTCATAGAGATATCAAACCTTTCTGTAGAGGCAACCAAACTTCGTGGTGTTCTGGAGGATGGTTTTGATTTTTTGAGAAGAGAGTTTAGAGACTCCAGTGGGACTGTTTCTACTCAGATTAATTTTCTTATGCAGTCCATGTCGAGAGCATTGGGATACTTGGACACCATCAGGATTACTCTCCTTGCTCAGCCTATTTCTTCTCAGGCTCTCGGGCCATCTTGTCCAGCTGCTTGAGCCGGCACCTCTACCCATGGCTGAGGTAGACATGGTCGAGGATGTGCCCCTAGCTTTGATCTTGATACTCCTCATCACATCTTTGACTTTTTATCTGATTCTGACGTATCAAGCCATGACCTCTACTAGATCTAGTTTAGTTATCTATGTGTTAGTTTATAGTCTTGTATCTTTTAGTTGTTTATATGTGTTGGTGGTTAAGTCATGGTTGGTTATATTTTTTTTTGGATACCCATGATTTCTATATGAATTGATGACTAATGTAGCTTTATGTTCTAATACTTATATGTTTTGATGACTTTATGTTCTAGTTTGTTGTGTGTGGAATGTCTATATATATATGATGATATCATTTGGATGATGTTAGAATTAACTCTTATGAATGGTTTAAGATTCCTATTATAGTATGCTATAAACATTGTCTTGCTTGCCCTATATAATTGCTATATGTCTTGTTTTCTTTACAAATTCTTGTTTTAATAGGAAAACATATGGAATAATGAAAGAGGGAGGCTTTTTCTCTTTTTATTTAAAAATTCCTTAAGATCTTAATTGATGTGTCAAAAAGGGGGAGTAGAGAAACAAAATTGGGCGATAAGCAAAGCAAAATTGACAAAACAAAAACAAATTTGATAAAGGCAGCAAGTGATTTAATTATCAAGCTACTCATGATGCACTTTACTACTTTTAATATATTTTAGTCAAATAATTAAATATAATATTCAAGTAAGTGATGTATCATATTCCTTCAAATACTTGAAATTCTTAATCAATGCTTCTACATGTTTTATTTTTGCTTATGCTCAAGTATTTTGTCATCATCAAAAAGAAAAAGATTGTTGCTCCAAGAATTGATTTTGATAATTACAAAATATTTGAGGAGATTACTAATAATTTTGGCTTGAGAAAAGATTTATTATATTTCAGAGGCAAAATCATAATTTCACTAAGTTCTGATTCGAAAGCCTCAAGAGCAAGAACAGAAGATAGAAGATTTATGATCTATTAGAGGTAATTTCATATTTTTTGGATGTATAAACTAAGAAAAAATTAAGTTTAAAGAAAAGAATCGATTCCTAGGTCAACTCCTATCAAAAGGGGCTAATTAGCATGCTATTCTTTGGCTGGCACACCAAAGGGGTCGTCCCCTATGCCAGGGGTTGACCTAGGGGTCTATCTCTACTGTTCCAAAGATAAAAAATGCAAAACATAGGATTTTTTTATTTTCTATCATAGAGGTCGACACCTAGGTTGACCCCTGTGCAGGGGACAACCTAAGGGTCGATCCCTACGATGGAAAAACTCCGCAATGGCTATTTTTCAATCTATTTTAACCATATTTAATGCATATTTAAAGCTCTCAAATGGCTCTAATCCTATTCAGATTTCTCTCTAACACTTATTAAAGATATAAAGGCTTAAAAAGAATGGAAGAAAATAAAAGATTCAAACATTCATTTCAGTCCTAAGCAAAAAGCCTTCTTTAAACAAAGAAGCTTTCATTTCAAGCTCACCAAATCCTCAAAAGCTCATTCAAGTCTTTAACAATCTTAAGAAAAATCAAAAAGCTTTCTCTTTGTTGTGTAAAATATTCTTAAAGCTTTTATTTGCTCATTTAAGAAGCTTGAGTTGTATTTATTGACATTAAGTTTTATTCTCTGCTCTTTGAGTTGTTTTAAGTTTTGAAAGTGCTCCAAAACTTGGAAAGATTTATCCAAACCTTGAATCGGATTATATTTGATTGGCTTATACCTGAGAAACAAGTATTCTAGCTTGAGATAGCTAGGATTGGAAGTTTCTAATGTTGTATTCAATTTGAATACATTTAGTAGATTTAAATTTCAAGTAGGAGCTTGGAGAGTGGGTGTAGGTGCAAGGTTAGCACCGAACCACTATAAACCTTATTTATTTATGATGTGCTTGCCCTCTCTCTATCTTTACTATGTTATATACTTGCTCTCTTGGTATTCACTTCTTCTCTATACTTAAAAATACCTATCATATATCACTTGCATATCATCACATAATCTTTATAACTCTAAATTAGCTTTAAATTTTTAAAAACCCAATTTACCTCCCCCCCTCTTGGGTTGCATAGCTGGGCAACAAGGTTCAAATGTTACCTCATTTACATGTGCCATGAGACAAAGATTGGCTTCTTCATTGGTGTCATCTTTGGAGCTTGCTTCATTGCTGTCACTCCATGTTGCCACCATAGCCTTCTTTTTGAATTTCTTAGGGGCCTTTTTAAGTTGAGGAAATTCGGATCTAAAGTGCTTCAGCTTCTTACATTAGTAACATATAAGGGGCTACTCTATCTCCTTCTCTTAGCCTAGCTTTCCCTTGGTTAATGGTCTTCTTCTTAATCTTTGCCTCCTTTTCTTTATGAATCTCTTAAATTTTTGGGTGATGAGTGCAAGCTCTTCATCTTCATCTTCCTTATTTGATCGATCCAAGTCTTTCTCATCTTGAACAATGGACTTGAGGGCAATAGTCTTCTTCTTTTTGATTTTTTCTTCGCTATGTTGCCTCATGGTGAGTTCATATGTCATGAGTGATCTGAGAAGCTCCTTCAAAAGTAAGATATTAAGGTCCTTTGCCTCTTAAATCGGTGTGATCTTTGCCTCCTATGATCTTGGTAGAGACCTAAGCACTTTTCTTACAAAATCACTATTAGTATAGAACTTACCAAGACTCTTAAGCCCATTAATGATATCAGTAAAGTAAGTAAATATTTGGATAATAGACTAATCAGGTTCCATTTTAAAAATTCATATTTGTAGACAAGCATGTTGATTTTAGACTCTTTTATCTAATTTGTACCTTCACGAGTTACCTCTTGTCTATTCCATATTTTCTTAGTAGAATTACATATGAAAATTCTATTGAATTTATTTGCATCAGAGCATAGTATAAAATATTCATAGCTTTTGTATTAAGTTGTGCCATCCTCTTATAGACATCATCCCACTCATTTTTAGGTTTAGGAATATCCTTCCCATCAATTTATTTTATGGATGAGTGAGGTCCATTTACTATGATACTCCATATATCATAGTAAAGAGCTTAAATAAAAATCTTCATTTGAGCTTTTCAATAGATATAATTTGACCCATTGAAGAATAAAAGTCGGTTTGTGAATTGCCTCTTAGCAAATAAAGTGCCAACTTAAGTTGCTATAGATTTTTGGCTCTTGATGGTAAAATCAAGAAAGAGCTAGAGCACCGGATTCTAATACTACTTGTTGCCCAGCTATGCAACCTAAGAGGAAGGTGAATTGGATTTCTTTAAAAAATTTTAAGTAAAAATGGGGAGAGTGAAGCAAGTAATTTGCAAGAGTTCAATTTAAAAGAAAATGAGTCAACACAATAGAGAAAATAAAGAAGACAGAGAGAGAGAGAGAGAGCGCAACATAAATAAAAGGATTTATAGTAGTTCGGTGCCAATCTTGCACCTATATCCACTCCCGAAGCTTCTACTTGAAAATTTCAATCCATTATTCATATTCAAACCGAATACGATGTTGGATGCCCTGATCCTAGCTATATATTTCAAGCTTAATACTTATTTTTCAAGTATAAACCAACTCAAAATACTCTAATTCAATATTCGAATCAACATTCTCAAGCATTGAAACCCCCCAAAACTTAAATCCCAAAATAATGAACAGAATATAAAAGGAAAATACAAGTTCAGCATAGTTAGCTTCTTAATGAGCACAATAAAACCTTAAATACTCTTTACATAGAATGGAAGAAGCTTTTAGAAATCCTCTCAAAAAGATTAAAAACTTAAATGAGCATTGAAGAAGTGGTTGAGCTTGAAATCAATGCTTCTATTACTTAGGGCTGAGATTTCTTTTGAGCTAAATATCCTCTTGATTTTTTTGATTTTTTTGAGTATTTCTTCTTTTTAAATACTTTTAAACCTTCAATGAATGTTGGAGAGTGAATAGTAGCCATTTTGTAGCTGTTGGAGATAATTTGGATAGCATTAAATGCACCAAAATGGAGAAGAAAATACCTATTATAGGATTTTTTGCTATAGAGGGTGACCTTTAGGCCGACCCCTAGAAAAGGGTTGCCCCATAGGATGCCCCTTTTGCAACAAGTGACAAAAGATTCTTTTCTATTCTGTGCATAGGATCTGCAGGGGACAACCCATAGGTCACCTCTTTTCCATGGGACCACCCAGGGGTCGCCCCTTTTCAACGTGCTATTTCCAGCCCAGCATGCCAGCATGCCAAATCAAAAAGGGTTGACCTAGCTAGGGGTCAGTCCTTTTCACCCAAACTACCATTTCTTTAATTTTAAGCTTTTAAAAAGTTTGAGAATACCTCCAAAAGAATTGTATCATCTTGAAAGTTCTTGAGGCTTCTAAAAAACTTCAATTTTACCTCTAACTAAAAAAATTTGTTATTTTAATCATCTCCAACCATTTCTTTCAATGTAAAATTTTTTGAAGCTCCTGAAATAACTTTCTAAAACATCTGCAAGGATAAAAATCATTAGTACCCCTCTAAATTATTTTATGTTCATCAAAATCAATCCTAGGGATAATACTTGACGATGCAAGCTAATCCATGTCAGCTAGGTAAATCAATGTGACTGATTTAGATACCCCTAGACTAGCTTATCTATGGTCACCATTGATCTAACTTGGTGAAGTCAGTGGGAGGATCATGATGAGCTGGTCAATCTTCTCTTTTCTCTCAAATTGAGTTAACCAAATCCTCTAAAATTATTAGATCCTTAAAATTAAATAGTTATGGCTAGATCATAGCCTTCCATTAAGATGGATGGTAGTAGGTCCAATAGTTTGGGTGGATATTGGAGGTGCTTTACGGCTAGTGTTCATCGAGATATTGAAATTATTATTCATCATATGATGATTAGGTTGCACTCTCTAAATGGCAATTAGGTTAGCCGGAGCTTTCTTTAGGTCTGATCATCATTCGTTTGATATACCAAACTCAATCATGTTAATGGTTGGACCTAACCGAGACTTTCAATAGAGGCCCCAACCTACTGAAAAGATACCTGGAGCAAAATCTAATATTAAAAAATATTTTAAAAAATAATTGATTAAAAACCTATCCATAGATGCACACGAGTTGGTCAGAGCTTTCCTCGAACTCGTATGCAGTCTATGTGGATTCTGGTATCCACTAAGAAATTAAGATAATTTTTTGAATTGGAGGTAGAAGCTTTCAATTTGAATAAAATAGTGAAAGAATCTTTTGATTAAAGTCCAAATCTTTAGGCTTAATAAATTATTTATTAATTAGATTTTTGGTTCTTCTTTGTGCAGTTAAGGCCAAATCCTAGTTGCTCTGTTCACTATTAGATAGTGATAAACTTATGGGACCTAACTTCGATATAAGTATCGAAAGTTGAATATTGTTTAGTAGCATGAAGAGGTTCGTGTTGGGGCTTCTATACCCAGTCTAAACAAAAAGTCCAAGACTGACCTAAACTAGGTAGAATACTTCTACTGTAAGAAGCAAGGACGCTGAAAGAGGAACTATCCTTAGTACCTTACTTCTCTTGATCCCAACAGGCTGAATCAGAGAAAAGAGCAAGTAGTTGCTAATCAAGAATATTATATGATAACACCTTGTAATTTTTCTATTTGTGATACTACTACTTGGATATTAGATATCAGAAGTTCAATTTATATTTGCAATTCATTGCAAGGACTTTAAGTTAGTAGAAAATTTGAGAATGACAAGCAATTCTTGAAAATTGAAGATGGAAGATCTGTTCCAGTTCTGGCTTCGAAAATAGTTCAACTTATTTTTAATAGTAATATCATTGCTTTAGATGATTGTCATTATTATCTTTTTTTCTGATGAATATAATCTCTGTTGGCCTTTTGGCCAAAGCTGGTTATTATTTGTCAATAAAGAAAGATTATTATGATATCATCATGAATGATGTTACAATAATACATGGACAATAAAGAAATGATATTTATATTTTATCACAATCTGTGAGTATAATATACACTTCCAATAAATATCTTAGATTAAATAATATCACTGATGCCTACCTTTGGCATTGCGAGCTTGGTTATATTAACAAGAATAGGATAAATAGGTTAGCCAAAGAGAAAATCCTTAATGTTGATGATTGTAAATCATTACTGACCTATGAATCCTGTCTTCTTGGAAAGATGACAAAATCACTTTTTACTGAAAAGGATGAAAGAGCCAATGAAGTTATAAGTCTTGTACATAGTGATATATGTGGATCAATGAACACTAGTGCTAGAGATGGATATCACTATTTTATTATATTTACTGATGACCTATCTAGAAATGGGTATGTCTATCTTATAAAACATAAGTCTAAATTATTTAAAATATTTAAATGATTCCATAATAAAATAGAAAAATAAACTAGAAAAGTATTAAAACTCTTCGATTAGATCGAGGAGGTGAATACCTATCCAGTGAGTTCTTGACATATTTAGGAGAGGATGGAATTGTCTCATAGTAGACTCCTCCAAGGACACCATAGTATAATGATGTATCAAAATGGAGGAATCAAACTTTGTTGGACATGGGTCAATCCATAATGGGGTTTGCTAGTCTACTTGTTTTATTTTGGGATTATGCTCTTGAGATCACCTATTTTATATTGAATAATATTTTGAGTAAATCCATTGCAAAGACTCTATATAAGATATGAACTGAACGTAGCCCTACACTCTCTTACCTTCGGGTTTGAGGTTATTTATCCTACATCAAATGTATGCATATAGATAAACTTGGACCTCGATCCGATAAGTATGTGTTTATAGGATACCCCAAAAAAATTAGGGGTTACTATTTCTATCATGCTGAAGAACAAAAGGTGTTCGTCAACAATAGGGCAATCTTTTTAAAAAAGAAGTTTCTTGGTGAAGGAACTATTGCCTCTAAGATTGAACTTGAGGAAGTTCAATAGGTAGAAAAATTGATACAATTAGCTGAACTTGAATCGGATTTGATTAGATCAAATTTAGAGCCCAATGTACCTACACTATTAAAATGATCTAGTAGAGTATCGCGTCAGCTGGATAGATACTATAATTTTCTAGTCCAAAATGATAATCCTATCAAACTCGATGAGAATGATAAGGATTCGATCATCTACATGGATGTAATGCAAAGATCTGATTCCAAAAAATAGCTTGAGGCTATGAAATCCAAAATACAGTCCATGAAGGTCAATGATGTGTGGAATTAGTTGACCTACCTGAAGGGGTTAAATCCATTGAGTGTAAATGGATCTTCAAAATGAAGAGGGGTGCAAACAGAAAGGTGGAGACATACTATGATGAGATGTTTTCTCTCATGGCAATGCTCAAATTTATTTGGATTATGCTTGCAATAGCTATCCATCTAGACTATGAGATCTGGCAGATAGATGTAAAGATAGCTTTCCTAAATGAAGAGCTAAAAGAAGAGATGTATATGATATAACCTAAAAGATTTGTATCCACGAATGAGTCCAAGACATGCAAGCTTCAAAGATCTATTTATAGATTGAAGTAGGCATCTCGGACTTGGAACATGCACTTTAATAAGGTAATCAAAATATATGACTACATTAAAAATGAAGAAGAGTCCTACATTTACAAGTAGACAAATAGCTTAGTTGTGGTATTTCTTGCATTATATGTGGAAGACATTCTCTTAATTGAGAATGACATCCCTATACTATAGAAAATAAAAGTATGAATGTCATCTCAGTTCTCCATGAAGGACTTGGTTGAAGCATCCTATATCCTAGGAATGAAGATCTATAGGGGTAGATCTAAGAAGATGCTTGGGTTATTCCAATCCACGTACATAGATACTGTGCTAAAGTGATTCAGCATGGAGAATTTTAAGAAAGACTATCTTCCGATAGGCCATGAAATTTTTCTCTCCAAGAAGAAATGTCTAACAACTTTTGAAAAGAGAGAGCATATAAATAGAATCTCATATACTTCGATAATGGGATCTATCATGTATGCCATAATATATATGAGATCAGATGTAACATACTCACTAGGAGTAATGAGTAGATACCAATCTGATCCAAGAAAGAACCACTAGAAGGTTATGAAAATCATTCTTATTTGAGAAATACTAAAGACCAGTGGTTGATTTATGATGACTCAAATTTAAAACTTATGTAGTTTACAAACTTCAGCTTTCAATCTGACCATGATGATGGCAAAAGTATGTCGGATTATATATTTACTCTTAACGATGGAGTTGTCTATTGAAAAAGTTTCAAGCAGCACACTATGACCGACTCTGCTTATGAGGTAAAGTACATTGCAATATCCGATGCTGTGAAGGAAGCTGTATAGCTAAGAAAATTCAACATCGAGCTTAGAGTGGCATACTTCCTTGATGGTTCAGTCCTACTCTACTGTAATAATACTGGAGCCATTATTCAAACGAAGGAACCAAAAGTACACCAGTGAACAAAATATATTTTATGTCGCTATCATCTTATCCAAAAGATCATGGATCAAGGTGACGTCGACTTTCAAAAAATTGATGAAAAAGAAAACTTGGCAGACCCATAAGTAAAAAATGTGTATAAGATACTGCACCGCATGGCTTTAAGATAAGTGAGAGTTGTTGAAAATTATGTCCCAAAGTCAATCATCAACCTATTGATGGTTGTACTAATCTTCTAAAATATAAATAATTTATAATAAATAAAATATTTATTCTAACATTTTTTATCATAAATGAACATCTTCTATTGAACTCCTATATTATGATATAGGACTATTTAGATTCGATAAAGAGAGGATTTATCAATTAGTTCTTAAAAATATTTACGACCAAATGATATGTTGTTACCTAGGATGACAACGTTTATCGAGCATGGGTCATTATGTGCCATATAGGTTGGTTATCCTCTTGACCAAGGAGTATGAAGATACTGGTATGGCATATAGGTGAGATGTAGGGATACATTATCACTAAACGTGACCAACTTTAGAGCATTCTACTATTAAGAACTGCTCTGATGGAATATGGGTATAAGTATCCCTTGGACTTGAGATCACCACGGTGACCTGCAAGCAACTCACTATGCTTTGGTGTCAGACTATCTAAATTTTTAATTCAGTAATGAAAGATTTCTGGGTATAGTCAAGTATTTATGAAGTCGGTGCATGATCAAGATGGGATTGACTGCTCTAAGGGTTTGGAGAAAATGCATCACTATATTTCAATTTAGCAACACCTTGGTCAGGATAATCTATATGATGGATTTAAAATATTGAAATATAATATGGATGATCTATTCAGGGTTGATAGTTAAATCCTAAGTCTTTCTATGAACATTCATGATCAAAGGGATGAATTATATGAAAACCATATCCACATGGGTTCTAGAATATTGTTTTATACATTTGACATATCCGATCGTTGAGTACCATTGCTAAATGGTTACTTTGATTGCTGTAGGAATCTATTCCTATGCTACCAGCTTAGGTTCAACCTTATAGGATCATACATTAGAAGTTTTGACCTGATCGGATGGTTAATCAATGATTGAGAATCATTTTAGGATCAAATAGTCAATACGACTGATGTTTGACCTAATGTAAGTATTGCAGAAGAATTAATTAGTAATTAGATTGTTAATTAGCTCAATCTGATTGAGCATTAGGGTTGAGATTGAGTCTAATTAAAAAAGATTCAATTAGGTTTGGTTTGAACTTAATTAAATCAAGTTCAATTGATTTATGGGATAAGCTAATTGCAAAGGAGATCGATTTTCTATTGAATTAGGACTTATGTGCACTTAATTTTTAATTTGATTAGAATTTAAACTAGAATTAAATTTAATTTAATCTAATTTAAATAGGCTCCTAGTTGGACTAGGAATATTCTTAATTAGGTTGCACCAGTTCTAATTTGATTGGGCTTAAAAATTGCTTTGACTAGTCAAAACATGAAGTCCATGTATGACTGGAACTTCTTTCTTGCGCCACCTTACCCTCTCCATGCCTCTCTCCTTGACTTTTGGTGTGAGATCCCTCACGTCTAGAGATGCTCACACCACCCCTTGCACCCCCTCTCTTTTGATTTGGAAATTAGTGATGGACCAGGTCAAAACAAATAAGTAGTTTTGACCTAAAACTCTATTGGGTAGAGTTTGACACCTCACCAACTCTATCTAATGTTGGTGCCAACTCATAATCAGATTTGATCTAATTTTGGTGCAAGAAAAGAAGGGATTTTAGCATGCATACAAGATATGGCACACCCAAAAAAAGAAGGAGGCGCCTAAGAGTTGGGCGCCCCCTACAATTGCCCCTTAGAATATTTCTTTTCTAGGTATTTGACCTAGAGAAGGATTCTTCCGTATCTCCCTATATATGAGGAGTTTGGACATGAGGTTTTAGAGAGGAATTCACCAAGAGAAGGTCTTTTGGTCAGGGTGTTTTTGGGTGCAGAGAGGTCTTAGGTGTGGGGTTTGTAAGGACAAAGATTGAGTGTCCTATTGAGAGAGAAAAAGATAAGAGAAGAAAGGGTTCTTCTCTAGGGATCCAAATCCTCTTCCTCCACCTTTCTTTGAGAGTTTTGAGAAGAGGGTTCTCTCTCCCAAATCGTCCAAATCTTCTTTTATCCTTGGAAGGTCCAAGCAATTTGAAAAAGGAGGTTCATGATCAACCATCAGAAAGGGATGAGCAAGGTGCTAGCACATCATGCTGATTTCCAACCATTGGACTTTTGATCAGTTTGACGCTTTGTATGGACTATCCATAGAAGCTGGACACCTATGCAGCTCAAAGCAACAACCTCAACCTCAAATTAGCAAGTGGATTTCTTGACCCATGAAAAAGTATTGAGATTTGATCTCAGTAGTTGTCTAGATTAGATTTAGATCTGATCAATGTTGATATGATCAACATCTTTCCTTCTATTTTATATTTAATTTTTAGATTTAATACTTGCATAAATAATGTCATAAGATCCTAGATCTAGGGATTTTTTACATGTTTTATAGATTAATATGATTAATCTAATACTTTTGCTTCATTTAATTTTAAAAAAAATTCAAAATAAACGTATGTAAATCCTAGTTTTTTCTTCACGATCTACCTATACCTGGAGCTCCACCTTTTATTGGGTTTCCACTAGCTTCTAAAGCTCCATCTTGCACTGGGCTTTCTGCCAAGAGATAATATCCTTCATACTTTCTTTCCTTCAAGATAATCCTACTATTGTGCAAGACCTTTAAGATTCCTCCATTAGCTCTCCATCTGGAGCCAATCAAATCCAATCTGCTCATTGAGATTAGATTTTTTCTAAAACTGGATATATATCAAATCTCATCCAATTTGCTGACTATTCCATCATAGATCTTTATGCCAACAGTCTCGATGCCCTTGATCGCACAACTCGATCCATCTAGTAAGTGAATAGTACCCTCACTACTCTCCAAAAAGTCAAACAGCTCTTCTCTGCAACACACATGATGCAAATATATAGAATCTATAATCCACTAATGAAAAAAAGTACATACCTCGTCAGTCACTAGAAGAATATCATCACTATCTTTTGAGTCACTACTTGCCATCAGCATAATACCCTTTGCTCGATCTTTGAGTTATGGGAAATTTCTGGCATGATATCCTAACTCGTCGTACCGGTAGCACCTGATCTTGTTGTAGTCCTTCGTCCTAGACTTGGATTTCTTACCTCGCAATCTCCTACTACTCCATCTTCTACCGCCATCACCTCTAGACACCAACAAAGCCAAGTCACCATCTAAACTCGAGACTTGATTCTCCCTCCTGAGAATCTCATTATAGAGTACAGCAAAAGTTACCTCTTCAATCTTGATATTACACTTTTCTACTAAAAGAGCAGTCATCAAGGACTTTAAAGAAGAGGAAAGCAATGACAGTAAGACCAATGCCCTAGTCTTCTTCTTAACTTTCTTGCCAACGTTGAGAAAGTCAATGAGGATATTCTGAAAGTTGCTAAGATGCTCCTGCATGCTCTACCTCTCGATCATCCACAGCTAGTAGAACTACTTTCATAACAAGAGCATGTTGGCGAGCGACTTTTCCATGTATATCTTCTTGACCACATCACCAACAGAAAAGTTTTGCCAAGCACAAAGATTACCATACCATCTGCTAGGAATAAGCAGATCATACTCACCATCTGTATCTAAAGTCGCTTCTAATTCTGCACCTTCATGGTAGTCGGTATCTCCTCATACAAAAGAGCATCAATCAATCCTTATTGGATGAGCACGTCCTTCACCCTTATTTTTTACAAGAAGAAATTGCTCATTCCATCAAACCTATTGATCTCCATTTTGATTAAGCTTGATTTCTCCATCTTCTTTAATCTTAATCACCACTATCACAACCTGCGCTCTAGTACTATCTAGCTCTGATACCAATTATTGGGGATTTGGTACTACTTATTGCAGCAAAAAGAAAAAAAAAATAAAAATAAGACACAATCAAATACATGGATTAGACCAAGGTCTACCTCCATATGGCATGCAAAGACTTCACTATAAAAAAAAATAATTACAAGAGGAGACTACATACTCAACTCTTATAAACCTCTCTCTTCCAATAAAAAGCTCTCACCTCTCACTTCTTACAAAAGCTCTCTCTCTGGGAAAACCCTCTAAAGTGACCCATGTCCGCTGCCTGATAATCTACCTGAAGCCTCCTGCTTTAGCTCTCTATCGACATCTTTTAGGATCTATCACTGTCATCTACTGCTTCAGGGCCCTTGCCGAACTACTGCTACCACCACAATCTCATTTTCTGCTCCACAGCACCCTTTTAAAAGGCTAAAATCCAGCCCATATTGGAGTCTCATCTCTAATTAGAACTCAAATAACCTCTCTAACCCATTCGATCATGATAGTGAGCTTTCAGGATTGTCAGATTATGCAAAAGGGCCTATGAGCCACATGAAAATCCCTATGGACCCTTAAAGGGTCCACAGAGTGCCATAGACCCTGCATAAATTCTCCCAATCCATAGTGGTGAAGGAAATATCTAGGGTTACATGCATCTATTTTGAAGCTTTTTCAAAAATAAGCATAGCAGAAGTTAGAGATTAATCAAATTAATCAATTAAAACATGTAAAAAAACTCTTAGATCTAGGATCTTATGACATGATACATGCATGTATTAAATCTGAAAATTAAATAACTTGAGATGAAAGGTATTGATCATGTCAATACCAATCAGATCTAGATCTAATCTAGACAAGTATAGAGATCGTATCCCTATACCTTATTGTAGGTCAAAAATATCACTTGCTATTTTTAAGGTTGAGGTTGTCACTTTGAATTGCACAGATCGCCCAATCTTTATGGGTTGTCCACACAAAGTTTCAATCTGATCGAAAGTCCAATGATTGAAAATCTGTGCGACATGCTAGCACCTTGCAGAACCTTCTTTGATGGTTGATCTCAAACATTCTTCTATCTATTCTCTTGGACCTTCCAAGTAATGAGACTTAGAGGAGGACTTGAGAGAGGTCTTCTTCTTCACAAAACACTCAAGAGAATATGGAAGAAGAATAACAGAAACCCTAAAGAAGAATCCCATCTTCTCTCTTTCTTTTCACTTTCAATAGGACATATATTGGGTTTATCCTAATGAAACCCCACACCCAAGAGGAGTTTGTGCCCAAAATTCCCATGCCCAAACCACTATCTCATGATGAATAATCTATAGAAATTCTACATCCAAAGCCCTCTTAAACAAGAAGATATGTAAGAGTCCTTGTCTTGGTCAAATATCTAGAAAGGCATATCAAAAGAGGGTAACAAGGGGCACCAACTTTTGTATGCCTCTCATATTTTCCTTGAGTGTGGGATATCATTGATTTGGTGCATAAAACCTTCTTTTTATTCATTGAAAAAATTAGATCAATATTTGATTGATTGGCACTCAGGTTAGATGGGGTTTGTGGATTCACAAACTCTATCAATTAGTGTCCTAGGTCAAAACAACTTGCTTATTTTGACCTAGTCAAAACTAATTTCCAACCACAACCAAAGGGGGTGCGTTGGACTCTTCGTGTGTGTGAGAAAGCACACAAAAAAAAATTTGAGAAAGGGACATGGGTGTGGGGGGAGTTGGTGCAAGATATGAGTTGGCGCAAGGTTGAGAGTCCCAGTCGAACTGAGCTCTCATGTTTCTATTGGTCAAACCATATTTTAAACCCAATTAAATTAAGATTAGTGCAACCTAATTAAGGATGGTTCTAGTCCAACTAAGATTCCATTTAAATTAGATTAAATCATATTTAATTCTGATTTAAATTCTAATCTAATTAGAAATTAGGTGTATATAAGTTCTAATTGAACAGGAAATTAATCTTCCTTGTAATTGACTTATCCCATAAATCAATTGGACTTGACCTAATCAAGTACAAACCAAATTTAATTAGCAAATTGATTACTAATTAATCCTCCTGCAATACTTGCACTAGGTCAAACATCAATCATATTGACTATTTGATCCTAAAATGATTCATAATTGTTGATCAACCATCTGATCTAATCAAAATCTCTAATGTATGTGATCCTAAAGGTTCGAACATAAGCTGGTAGCATAGAAATAAATTTTTATACCAATCGAAGTGACCATCTAGCAATGGTACTCAACGATCAGATGGGTCAAATGTATATGAAACAACATTCTAAAATCCATGTAAATTTGATTTCTGTATAATTCATCCCCTTGACCTCTATGTCTAGAATGACTTAGGGTTACACTGTCAACCCTAGAATAGTGCATCCATAATGTGTTTCAAAGCAATTAGTCCTGTAACTTCTCATAAGGACTACCCGGGCCAAAGATTTGCTAAATTAAAAACATAATTCAATCACAGCTCCTAAAATTAGGAGTGGCCAATCCCATCTTGATCATGCACTGACTTTACAAGTACTTGACTATACCCAAAAATCTTTCATCACTAAATAAGAAATTTGGATAGTCCAGTACTAAAGCACAATGAGTTGCTTGTAAGTCACCGTAGTGATTTCAAGTTCGAGGGATACCTATATCCATATTCCATCAAAGCAATTTTTGATAGCAGAATGCTCTAAAATTGATCACGTTCAGTGATGATGTATCCTTACATCTCACTTGCATGCCATACTAGTATCTCCACACTTCTTGATTAAGAGGACAACCAACCCATAGGGCACACAATGACCTACACTTAATAAACATTATCATCCTAGGTAATAATGTATCATTTGATCGTAAACTAATTTAAGAACTGAACGATAAATTCTCTCTTTATCAATTCTAAATAGTCCTAAGGACTTCATCACAATACAGGAGTTCTGAAAAAAAAATGTCCATTTGTAATAAAAAAAAGTCAGAATAAATATTTTATTCATAATAAATTATTTATATTTACAAGATGAGCTCAAACATCAATAGGCTAACGATTAACTTTGGAACATATTTTTCAACAACTTTCACTTATCCTAAAGCTACTGGGTATAGTATCTTATAGCCATCTTTGACTTGTAGTTGTCGAACTTCTTTATCGCTAGGACTTTAATGAATGGGTCGATCAGATTCTTCTTTCTATCGATCTTTTAAAGATCGACATCATTTTGATCCATGATCTTTCGGATAAGGTCGTAGTGGTGCAAAATGTGCTTCGTCTACTTGTAAGCCTTCGGCAAATACTATCCTCCATAACAAACTCCATGTGGCTCCGAGCGGCCCACTATCCGATATTTATGGCTGTCACTATCAGTTTGTTACAGGCTCTGTCTATAAAAGGGATCCTTCAGATATATTTTCTAAAGGCTCTCTTCTTCCTTTTGAAATTCTGCAACTTTCTTGACTGAACACTCCATTTCTGTTGGTCAAAAAAGCTAACTTAACCGTCGGAGGGTCTTGCCGGAGCCACCACCCCAGGCTCTGGATGAGACTTATTTTATAGATCATCGATGGCTATCTCATCTTCTCTGACTCCAGTACTTCTCCGATGGTAACTAGATTTCACACCAATCCATTTGAGATTTGATAGTCAAAGTTTGGAGGGGTAGACGTCGATTGGTGATGATCTCTGAACTATATTAATTCTAGAGGAGTTTGGACTCCTTTAAGATAGTTCAGGTGTGGGTCGATTCATGCCATGTATGAAATCGGACTCGTATGGAGATCTTTTTGGATGATTGTGGGAAGTTTGACCACTGGAAGAGTCTGAAAGGGGTTCGACCGCTGGAGAAGTCAGAAGAAGTTTGATTGCTAAAGGAATTTGGAAGGAGTTCGACTGCTAAAGGGGTCTGGAAGGGGTTCGACCGTTTGAGGAGTCTAAAAGGAGTTCGACTGCTGAAGGAGTTTGGCTACTGGAGGGGTCCTAAGAGGAAGAATTTTTAGTCGAAGCTCTTCTGTGGTTATCAGTTACATTAGGCTAAGCATCAGACTGGACTTCGATGGGAGCGAGGTTTATCCCTAATAATAGTCCACCTACTCCCGAGTTTGAAATTTGATGGAAGGAAGGAAAAAGGTGATGGTCGAAGTCCAATCCTGGGTTTCTGTGCCTGTCAGGATAAGATATTTTGGTGTTTACCATGCTGGCACTAAATCTTTCTAAGTCTGAAATGAGTCCGAAAAGATGATCCTTTGAATCTTCCATCGAAACTCTACCCTAGGTACAGCACCATAAAGATTCTATCCATCGTCGCTCCTCTATCATGATGAGTGGGACACACAGCGCATGCTGACCGACCAAAGTCGATCCGCAATCATAACTGCTTTGGATTACCTCTAGCTATTTAAGGCCTTCTCCTATTGTTTGAAAGTCATTCCTGCCCGAGTCTTCTTCTTCCTTCGACCTTCGTTCACCTTCTTTTCGAGGATCTCATCCTTCTCTTGCCTTCTTGAGCTCCGGACATCCTTTCGATTGATTCTCATCACGTCCATCATCCTTTCATCCTCCTCGGATAGTTTAGATCAATTTCCTAACCCTTCTCTTAGGTTATTCATTCTTATCACTTCTAGTTCCTTGCTTTCCTAATTCTTTTTGGGGAGGAGGGTTTCTTGGGGTTTATCTCGATCCAAATGTCTTTCGAAACCTCCCACTCCATCAGTTCGTGGGGCTCGTCTGGATCGACCTTCTTTAATTCTACACCCCTGGCAGAGGTAGAATCCAGGAACATGTCCTGCTCGTCTTTTGCTCTAGACACCATCCCATCCGTCCTTACCCCGGATGATCTTTCTCTAATTTGAATCGAATATGGAATCCCTCCAAAATATGATCTTGAACTCCCCAGCTCTGACGATCGGGTCAGCTCTCCTCCGATCGGCCGATTTTGTTTGTACTTAGAAGCTTTGCGTGCCAGGCTTAAACTCCCACTACCCCCATTCATAGTCATCCTCTTTCGATTTTTAAACATCTCCTTCACATCTATCATATCGAACTTCTTTCGATTCATCATAGGTTTTCTCTTCCTCTATCGATTGACCAAAGTCCAGTTGACCATTTCACTTTTTTAGAAATTTCTATACTTTCAAACACCATCCTTCCACGAAGGATTGATGGTACTTTTCTTTCTAAGTTAGCAAGAAGGGGTTATTGAAAGGTGCCCCTTCTTTCATTCACAACTGAAAGAAAAAGTTCTTTTTTGTACATTGCCCAACCTTGCCATTAGGTCTTCCTTTATGGGGTTATATTAGAGAGTCAGTTCATCGAGCTCCTAGCTTAGACGGAGCCGACCTTGATTCCTCCAATAAACTTAAGGTGTACCAAGCTCCTCTTCTTCCCGACCTTCTAAAGGAACAGACCTTGTTCAACCTGGGTCTGAGTCCTTATGATCCTGCTGGTATATCTTTTGATTTTTGAATCCATATGGTTTCGCACACGTGTATTGCCACTGACCGCTCTTCTTTTCCTGCTACAGAGATGGACGCACAAGCTACCAAGATGCTTACCAAAGGGCTCTTCATCAGGAAGAGGAAAGGGAAGGCACAAAATGATGGCTCAAAGAGGGCGAAGGTCGGTGCTTCCAACTCTGGAGTCCCCGCCTCCACTATCGCTACGTTCGAGGTCATTGTCAGCATCGAGATTTTCCCAACTATCGAGGTTGACACTGCTAGCGTGGGCCTGGTGCCTTCCATGCCCTTAGGCCCCTTAAATGGGGATTGGGTTTCGGAGCTTCCTATTAAGAAAGGGATAGGAGAGAAAAGAAAAAAGAAAGCCATTGTGAAGACATCCTATAAGGCTAGCTTAGGAGGACCGGATGGCGATGACAATGAACAAGAGAAGGATTCCTTCGACAACCCAGAGATCGTCTGGGATCTTATCGACACATTCGCCATGCTCGAGGTGGTGGACTAGATGGCCGACCTAGACCCACGGTAGCTCATCTAGGGTTCTCTCGGAACCATCCTCAAGGTGATTGCTTCGTTGCTCAACTCTCTCTCTTCTCTTTTACACTTTTCTTCTTCTCTCCTTCTTCTTTTTCTTTTAAACACCAATCATTTATTGCAATCGGATCACTAGATGGTCACTCACATCAAGAGGGCACATCGTCAGGAGATGGAGGCACAAAAGGCCTAGGAGGACCTTCAAGCCGAGGTCTGCCGTCTTCAAGAGAGGGTTGACGAGGTCGAGCACCTTACCGAGGAGAAGGCGGCAGACAATGAAAGTCTTCAAGACATGCTCCGCAAAGAGGAGTTCACCTTGGTCGGACTAAAGGCTACACTAGCCCTTGAGGAGGAGAGGAGGAAGGAAGCCGAAAATAGGATCGCCAAACTGGAGACTCAGATGGCGAAGTCGATCTCGGAGGTAATGACCCAGGCCATGGAAGAGTTCAAGACCTCTCCCGAGATGCAGAACCTGAACGTCAAGTTCAGCCAAGAAGCATTTATCAAGGGTTTCGAGCTCTGCAAAGGCAGAGTAGCCTGAAGGTTCCTCGAGCTCAACCTCAGCTTTTTGGAGGAGGAAGATGACGTAGATGCAGGACCGTCTAATGCTGTAGTCGACCTTTTCTTCAATGAGCTCGTTTCTGGCCCATCTAAACCTGCCGCAGAGGTGCCCGAACTAGTTCGAGAACCTAAGGTGGTCGAGAGCGATCCAGCTCCACCCTTCGAGGTTGAGATCCTCGAGTAGTTGTACATTTTTTTTTTACATCTTGTACTCAAAAATTTTGATTAAATGAAGTAAATTTTTTTCACACCCTTGAGCAATTTTCGTATCTCGAATGCAGTCTCCCATCAATGCTGATCCACTGCCTCAGGAGGTTTTGATAAAGCCCTTGATAAAGAACCTAAGGAAGAAAGTTCATCTTCTAAGGAAGAAGTTGAAGAAGATGAAGGACGACCTTCGAGCCTCATGAAAGAATACTTTTGAGGTGACCAAAGAGGTCACTCACCTTCGAGGCTTGCATATAAAGGAAGCGGTGAGCTTCAGCATCTGAAAGGATAGCTTTGAGAAGGAGATCGCCGAACTCAAAAGAAATGCCAGTGACAAGTCTTGGGCACTGACAGCAAAGATCAGCTCTCTTGAAGCTGACCTAAAGGATGCCGAGGAAAAGATCTATCTTCTAGAAGGGAGCTCGCCGTGGTGTACCAACAAGGCTCGGTACGATTAGGATTGGTCAATAAAATTTTTTCAGCTTCAGAAGTAGCTGCAAGATACTGAGGACTGGCATAATAGCTATCGAATGACCTATGCAGAGAAGATGTCTAGGCTTGAAGGCAAGCTCAAGGTTACCAGAGATGAGGTAGCTCATCTTCGAAAGCGACTGCATAATAATCGAGGAGCCAGCACGAGTGGTGAGTTGGAAGAGATTGCCTCCTTGAAGAGGACCATTGGTGAGCTTTCAGAGGTGGTTGGGATGGAGCAGGCCGAGGTTCAATGGCTGAAGCTTTAGCTCATCTATGAACATCGGGCTGTCAAGGACACAGAGGCCAAGTCTGAAGTTTTAAGAAGATAGTGGTGAGAGCTTGAGGGTAAGTTTCAGCTCACCAATAGAATGTATGTAGATGGTCTCTTCTAGAAAAAGGAGCTTGAGGAGGTGATTCCTAGGCTAAAGCAGGCCTTAATGATGGCTGGAGCCGACAGTCCGAAGTCTGAAGAATCTGGTTCGCCTTAGAGCTTCAGTCTTTTCTCCCTCTTTTTTTCTTTCTTTCAGTGTAATCAGCCTTATCGGCCTATGCTTTGCTTGTAATGAACTCATTTTTATAATAAAATAATATATTTTTTGCTATTTTTGTTTTGCATGAACCCGAGGCCTATTTATGGCCTTACCCTCTTTACCTCATTTTTCTCTCTATCGTTTTCTTATGAAATACTTGTTGTGGACGCCGAGCTCATTGTGGATGCTGGGCTTATTGTAGATGTCGAACTAGGATCTTTTTTGCAAATCAGGATAAGGTTATGCCTTTCGCATTTGACGTAGTTAGGTTGTCGTGAGAAAACACATGTAAGAATTCTCCACCAAACTTCTTCCTTCTCCACGTCTTTGGTCTACGAGGTTCTGACTTTTGCTCATGTTAGGATGAGGCTTTTCTTCTATTCTTAACATGGCTTACGAGAGTGCGTTAAGATCGTCGGTAGGATCTCTCCCTCCATTCTATCTTATATCGACGAGGTCGTCAACTTTGCTTATGTTAGAATGAGGTTCTCCTCCTGTTCCTAACATGACTTGTGGGGGCACATTTGGGCCATTGACAGGGCCTCTCCTCCCATTCTGTCTTAAATGGATGAGGTCTTCAACTTTGCTCACGTAAGGATGAGGTTCTTCTCCTATTTCTAATAGGTTGTAAGGACACATTAGGATCATTGTCGGGGCCTCTCCCCTCCTCTCGTCTAAAATGAACGAGGTCTTCAACTTTGCTCACGTTAGGATGAGGTTCTCCTTCTGTTCCTAATGGATTATAGGGCACATTAGTGCCATTGTTAGGGCCTCTCCCTTCATCTCATCTAAAAGGAATGAGGCCTTTGACTTTGCTCATGTTAGGATGAGATTCTTCTTCTATTTCTAATGGACTATAGGGGCACATTAGGACCGTTGTCAAAGCCTCTCCTCTCATCTCATCTAAAATGAATGAGACTTTCGACTTTGCTCATGTTAGAATGAGATTCTCCTCTTATTTCTAACAGACTATAGGGGTACATTAGGGCTGTTGTCAGGGCCTCTCTTCTCATCTCATTTAAAATGAATGAGGCCTTTGACTTTACTCACGTTAGGATGAGGTTCTCCTCCTATTCCTAATGGGTTGTAGGAGCATATTAAGGCCGTTGTCAGGGCCTCACCCCTCATCTCATCTAAAATGAATGAGGCCTTCGACTTTGCTCACGTTAGGACGAGGCTCTCCTCCTATTCCTAACGTGGTCGTATTTGTCATGAGATTAAGTTCAGAGGGTAGTCTCCCTTTATCACCGATATATAACAAAGATTAGGGTGTTGAAGTAGGAAAACTTCATTATAATCAAATCATTCATCGATAATGCATTCGTAGATTTTTTGAATTTCATGGTCGAGGTAGGTCTGCTCCCCCCTCCCTCTGAGTTCCTTCAAGTAGTACATCCCGGGTCGAATGACTTTCGTGACCTCATAGGATCCTTCCCAATTTGAGGCAAGCTTCCCCTAGCTCTAAGGCTGAAAAATGGCAGCTCGCCGAAGCACTAAGTCCTCCACTCTAAATATTTTACCTCTGACTCTAGAGTTATAGTATCAGGCCACCCTTCGCTTGTAAGCCGCCATCCGAACTTGGGCTTCCTCTCTTTTTTCTTCTAGTAGGTCAAGATTGGCTCTGAGGTCCTGTGAGTCATGCTGCTTGTTAAAAGCCACTACCCACGATGATGGAAGCTTAAGTTCAATCGGAATGACTGCCTCTATTCCAAAAGCTAAGACAAACAGTATTTCTCCAATCGACAGCCTTTGGGTAGTATGGTATGCCCATAAAATATGATAAAGTTCATCCACCCAGGCCTCTCTTGCTCTTTTGAGTCTTGTCTTGATGCCTTGTAATAGAATTTGGTTGGTCACTTTAGCTTCCCCATTTGCCTGTGGGTGAGCTACCAACGTGAAGTAATGGAAGATGTTTAGATCTTCACAGAACTCAGCGAACCTCATCCCAACGAACTATTGTCTGTTAGCTATTGTGAGAGTTCAAGACAAACCAAACCGACAGATGATTGACTTTCAAATAAAGTTTTGTACCTTAGTCTCAGTAATTTTTGCTAGTGGTTCGACTTCGACCCATTTGGTGAAGTAGTCGATCACAACCAGAAGGAACTTTCGTTGTCCGAATGCCATTGGAAAAGGGCCAAGTATATCTATTTTTCACTATGCAAATGGCCAAGGTGCACTTAGTGGAGTAAGCTTAGAGGTTGGCTATCTTTGTATGTTTGTATTTCTCTGACAGTGGTCATATTTTTTGATATACTCCATAGAATTATGGTACAAGATCGATCAATAGTATCCTTACCGAAGTAATTTTTGTGACAAGAATCTGGCTCCTACATGACTTTCATAAATTTTCTCGTGCACTTTCCATAATGCAAAGTCAGCCTTTGAAGATCGGAGACATGTCAACAGTGATAGCGAATATGACCTTTTATACAACTTGCCCTCATACAAAATGTATCGAAAGGCTTGATTTCTGAGTTTTCAAGCTTCTTTCGGATCATGAGGAAGAACTTCCTCTTTGAGATAGGCAATTAACGGATCAATCCAGCTCGGCTCGAGCTCCATCTGCATAATAAGCTATAATTCCTCTGAGCTTGGGCATTTTAGAGTTTCAAAAAATACTTCTTTGGACAGTTCGGCTGGGGCTAAAGTGGCCAATTTGGAAAGAAGATCGGCACTTATATTTTCTATCCTCGGAATCTATCGAATGCCAAAACTATCGAAGGCCAGAGTCAAATTCTTTACTTTCTCAAGATATTTCATCATACTTTTCTTCCGTGCTTCATAGTTGCCACTAACATGGCCGACCACTAATTAAAAATCACTGTAGACTTGAAGCCGATCTACTTTTAACTTTCTTACTATTTTTAATCCGACGATCAGTGCTTCATATTCGGCCCCATTATTAGTTGCAGAGAATTTGAAGCATAGCGCGTATTCAACGATGACTCCCTCGGGATTGACTAGGATCAATCTTATGCCTGCTCTAGTGGAGTTGGACGAACCATCCATGTATAGGATCCAAAAATCTTTGAAAAGGCCGGCACTCTCTTTAGGAAGGCTCGGTTGCAACCACGGGATGCCGATCTCGTTCTATTTAAGCTTGACTTCATTTGAAATGGTATATTCTACTATAAAATCTATCAATATCTGAGCTTTTATCGATGGTCGGAATTAATAATTGATGTCAAACTTAGTGAGCTCGATTGTCCATTTCGTAATTCTTTCGAAAGCATCTATTCGATGAAGGACTGCTTTTATTGGTTGATCCATGAGGACCGTAATGGTGTGCCCTTAAAAGTAAGGTTAGAGTCTCCTGGCAGCAATTAGAAGAGAGTAAGTCAATTTTTCTAACTTAGAGTACCTAGTCTCTGCATCCCTCAGGACCTGGCTTACGTAGTAGATTGGTCGCTGCAACTTCACTTCCTCCTTGACCAAGACTGCTGCCAAGGCCATCGGAGAGACTGCTAGGTACAAGAATAATTCTTCTCCAAATTCAAGCTTTGTTAGTAGTGGGGGTGAGCCGAGGTAGTTTTTGAGCTCCTCAAACGCCCGTTGGTACTTCGTTATCCAGCAAAAGTTCTTTCATTGCTTGAGAACTTAGAAGAAGGGCATGCAACGCTCAACCGATGTTGAGATGAAGTGATTTTGGGATGCCACTTTTTTAGTCAGGCGCTGAACTTGTTTGATTATTTTTGAAGCAGTCATCTTCTGAATAGCTCGAATTTTTCTGGATTTGCTTCGATCTCATGCCTTGACACCTAAATCCCAAAAACTTTCCTGAGGTCATACCAAAGGTGCACTTGATCGGGTTCAGCTTTATCTTATACTTCTTGAGTGCACTGAAGGTCTCTTCAAGGTCAGTGATGTGGTTTATTGAGGCTCGATTTTTGACGAGCATGTCATCCACATACACCTCCATATTGCAGTCAATCTACTTCTTGAAGATCTTGTTGACTAGGCGCTGATACATTGCCCCTGCATTCTTGAGTATAAAAGACATAATCCTATAATAGTAAAGACCACGATCAGTAACAAAAGCAGTTTTCTCCTCATCCTCTAGCACCATCCATATTTGGTTATAGTCGAAAAAGGCATCCATAAAGGTCAAGAGCTCGTGGCTCGAGGTTGCATCTACTAGTTGATCAATTCTAGGTAGAGGGTAACTATCTTTTAGGCAGGCTTTATTCAGCTTTTTGAAGTCTATACACATTCTCCACTTATCGTTGGTCTTCTTGACCAGGACCACATTAGAGACCCAAGTTGGATAGCTGATTTCTCAAATAAATCCAACATTGAGAAGCTTATTGACTTCTTCTGCTATTGCCTTCTGCCTTTCTTATGTATGACCCTAAACTCTTTATTCACTGGTCGATGCTTTGGATCAATGGCCAGCCAATGTTCCATAACCTCAGCGTCAATCCCAGGCATATCCATCGAAATCCAAGCGAAGACATCAGCATTCCTCCGTAAAAAGATGATGAGCTACTCCCGAACTTCATCTTCTAGATTAGAGCCAATTTGCACCATGTGCTCCGCATTTCTGTCATTCAGAAGAACAGTCACAAGATCTTCTATGGGCTCATCCCGATCTTCGTCAAGGTCATCGCGGACATCAAGCCCGTCAACTGGGTAGGGATCAAGTCGAGTGCTATTTTGTAAGATGATGGAGTAGCAGTGTTGGGTTAAGACTTGATCGCCTCTGATTTCACCTATTCTATTGTTTGTTGAAAATTTTATTTTCAGGTAATAGGTCGACACTATGGCTCGTAGTGCATTCAGACTAGGTCGATCAAGGATTGCATTATAAGCAGAGGGGGTTTTTACCACCAAAAATTTGACCCATGCCTTGGCCTACTTTGGATACTGTCCTGCAGTCTCGGTTAGAGTTATCATTCCCTCCACTAGCATAGTGTCGCCAGTGAAACCGACCAATGGGGAGCTCATGGGTTCTAGGCGATTATCAGATATCGATATTTTAAAGAAAGCATCATAGTACAAAACATCAGTAAAACTTTCATTATCTATCAAAACGTGGCATACATCATAATTAGCAATGTTCAAAGAGATTACAACCGCATCATTATGTGGGAACTGGACTTCTTGAGCATCCTCATCAGTGAAAGCAATGGGCTCTTCGGTTCTTCACCTCTTCTTGGGCTTGGCTAACCCGGTAGCCTCCCCTCACCAAAGTTTCCTAGAGATGGTGTTAATGATGTCGATCGGAGGCCGATCTTCTCGCTGCTCCTCACCCCTCAGTGGTTTTGGCGGTGGGGGTACTCTTGATCAATCCTCTCATCCTTTCGACCAATGTCGCAGGAATCGACCAAGCCTACCATGCCTGATGAGCTCCTCGATCTCATCTCGGAGCTGGATGCACTCTTCTGTATTGTGACCATGATCGTGATGGTAGAGGCAGAACTTGCTAGGATTATGTTTGTTGGGATGAGTGCGCATCCTTTTCGATCTCGATAGTTTCTCCCTGATCTCCATCAGTACTTAGATTTTTTAAGCATTGAGAGGAGCGTAGTTATAGAATTTTCTAAAGGGAGAGCTCCGTCGCATCCTTCTATCTGGGCTTCTTCGCCTCTAGGCTCGGGTAGGGGTTCGGGCCCGCTTATGCTTCAGAGGAGTTTGGGAGCATGGTCGAGCTCTGCTCGATTTCTCTCCAGCTGCGGGCACATTTGGTTCACCCACCTACCGCTCTTAGGTGGCTTCATTATCCCTGGCCTTAAGGCCTCTTCAACTCAGGCATAACCTTCAGCCCAAGCTAGCATATCGATAAAGTCCCTGGGGTACTTCTTCTTCAGGGAGAACAGCAAATTATTCTTCTGAAGGCCACCCTTGAGTGTAGCCATTGCAATAGATTAGTCCAAGTTTTGGACCTCTACTGCAACAGCATTAAATTGGGTGACATAAGTCCAGATAGATTCTCCCTCTTTCTGCTTGATATTTATTAAAAAATTTAAACCTCAGTGGGAACATTGACTGCTAACGAAATGAGCCACAAACTGATGGCTCATTTCATCGAAAGAAAAAATGGTACCCGACTTAAGTGCTGAGTACCAGTTTTTGACGACTTCCTTAAGGGTGGATGGAAAAGTCCAGCACAAAATGGCATCTGGCACATCATGGAGCAGCATCATTATCCAAAAGGCCTTTAGATGGTTGGTCAGACCGATGGTTCCATCGTAACTCTCAAACTATAGGAGCTTAAAGTTTGGTGGGATTGGTTCCTGCATAATCTTCTAAGAAAAAGAAGGATCAGTGCAAATATTGTTACCATGGGAGGAGGGAGCATGACGGAGTTCTTTGATTCATCGACTCATTTTTTGGAGCCTTTGATCCAGGAGATCTTCACGATCATTGATCTTCAGAATTTTTTGGTGGAACGGAGGCAAAGCTCCCTCCGAGGTTGAGTCATGGTTCGAGCAAGGGCTCTCCACCCTCTACTTTTCCTTTTTGGAGGTCACCAATCGGCTAGCCCAAGTCGACCATCTCCAGACTGAATCATGGGGCTCTGAAGAAGCCTACTCTGATCGAATTGGCATTGGAGCCTATCGATGCATGACCTGCACCGCCTCCATGAGATCGCAAACCTGCTAGACTAACAGATTAAACTGCTTTGCATCCACCATGGCTATAGGTGGAGCTTGAGTTGTCGGAGCTGAAGCAAGAGCGGATAGATCTAGATGGGATCTGACTACAGAGGTCATTGATTGCCAGATTGAAGCTTTCTTAAAAGGCATTTCTTTTGAAAAGAACTCTAGAGAGAAAGAAAAGAGATCGCTGCTGAGCACTCCTTTAAGAATAAGAAAACCTCAGGAACAAAGGGGCCCCTCCTTCTAGCATCAATCCTGTTGTTGTGAAATCTAGTTGCCATCGAAGAAGTGCTGAAGTCGGAGAAGATGAGGTCACCGTCGGTGACCTACAAAATAAGTCTCGTTCAGAGCCTAGGATGGTGGCTTTGGCAAGATCCTCCGACGGTCAAGTTAGCCTTTTCAGCCAATAGAAATGGAGTGCTCAGTCAAAAAAGTTGTAGAGTTTCAGGAGGAAGAAGAGAGCCTTTAGAAAATATATCTGGAGGATTCCTTTTATAGATGGAGCCTGTAACAAACTAATAGTAACAGTCATAACTATCGGGTAGTGGGCCGCTCGAGGCTATGTAGAGTTTGTTATGGAAGATAGTATTTGTTGTCGCAAGGTGCCAGTCCGTTTGAGATTTGATAATCAAAGTTCGGAGGGATAGGCATCGATTGATGATGACCTTTAAGCTATATCAATTCTAGAAGAGTTTGGACTCCTCTAAGATAGTCCGGGTATGGGTCGGTTCATGTCGTGTACAGGACCGGACTCATTTGGAGACCTTCCTGGATAACTGTGGAAAGTTTGGCCACTGGAAAAGTCCAAAAGGGGTTCGACCACTGGAGGAGTCGGAAGGAGTTCAATTACTGAAGTAGTCCAGAAGGAGTTCGGCTGCTGAAGGGGTCTGAAAGGGGTTCGGCTGCTGGAGAATTCTGAAAGGAGTTCGACTGTTGAAGGAGTTCGAAAGAAGTTCGACCACTAGAGGGGTCCCAAGAGAAAGAATTTTCGATCGAAGCTCTTCTATGGCTACCAGTTATATTAAGCTGAGCATCAGACTGAACTTCGACAGGAGCAAGATTTATCCCCAACAGATTTCTTTGCCTGAGCAATGGCTTCAGTGCTGTCATAGTAAAGTAGGACTGGACCATCAAGAAAGGATGCCACTCCAAGCTTGATGATGAATTTTCTCAGCTACACAACTTTCTTTATAGCATTAGATGTCGCAATGTACTCCACCTTATAAACTGAGTCTGCTATAGTGTTTTACTTGAAACTTTTCTAATAAACAGCTCCACTATTAAGGATAAATGTATAATTCAGCACACTTTTGATATCCTTATGGTCAAATTAAAAACTAAAATCTGTAAACCCCATAAGTTTCAAATCTATTTCACTATAAATCAGTCACTGGCCCTTAGTATTTCTTAAATACTTAAGAATGATTTTTATAACCTTCTAATGGTTCTCCTCTGGATCAGATTGATATCTACTCACTACTCCTAGTAAGTATGGCATATTTGATCTTGTATATATCATGGTATACATGATAGATCCCACTACCGAAGCATATGGAATTCTACTCATACACTCTCTTTTCAGAAGTTATCGGATAATCCTTCTTAAAAAAAGAAATTTCATGACCTATCAAAAGATAGTCCTTCTTGAAATTCTCCATGCTGAATTGCTTCAGCACAGTATCCATGTACGTGGACTGAGATAACCCAAGTATCCTCTTAGATCTATCCCTATAGATCTTTATCCCTAAGATGTAGGATGCTTCTTTCAAATCCTTGATGGAGAATTGAGATGATAGCCATACTTATATTTTCTGTAGTATAGGAATGTCATTCTCGATTAAAAAAATATCATCCATATAAATCAGAAGAAATACCATAACTAAACTATTTGCTCATTTGTATATGCAGGGCTCTTCCCCATTCTTAACGAAGCCATACGTTTTAATTATCTTATCAAAATGCATCTTCCAACTTTGAGATACTTCAATCCATAAATAGATCTCTGAAGCTTACACACCTTAAACTCGTCTATGGATGTGAATCCTTTAGGTTGTCCTATATGATGCGTGCTAATTTATAGCTATGGCAAGTGCACCAGTCGATCAAGTAATAAAGTGAATGAGTAGAGTATCGTCCCTAGAGGATTGAAAAATAAGTACTGAAAAGCTCTTTCCTATGCTTTATTTAGAAGATCGATTTATGAGAATAAGAAATTAAAAAAAATAAAAAAAAATAATTAAAAGTTTTTAATTAAATAGAGAGAGTGTAAATTATTAGAATTTTAAATTCAAGAGCATTGGATTACTAAGGCAATCGGTTCACCAACTCAGTCAATACAATATTCAGATTTTTAGATTAATTTT
The DNA here is from genome assembly GCA_006176705.1 of Cocos nucifera. NCBI lineage: Eukaryota > Viridiplantae > Streptophyta > Magnoliopsida > Arecales > Arecaceae > Cocos > Cocos nucifera. The sequence goes on from QRFJ01000095.1 coordinate 1,114,173, forward strand.
ATTTCATGTGACGGTGGAGTCTCCTAATTTATTCACTACCCTTTGGTCCAAGCATAGCAAAACTATTAATATTTATTAATTATCCTTTGGTCCAGGTGTAATTTAAATAAATATTAATGCATTAGATTTTGTGAAACCCTCTAATTAAAATATGCTGCGTCCAAAGCGCACTAAAATTTCCGCATGCATATGAATTCTAATTTGATTCATAATACAAGGTATATAATCAAGAAGCATTAACATAGATGTACTTAGTCCGTAACATCTATGTTCATCAGATCAATTAGAAGATGGCCAGTAATCTAAAAGCATTAAGATCAGATTTATATACTCCTCATGAATAAAATTTAAAAATAAGTCATACTGAATATTGCATCGAAAGAGTGGCTACACCTTAGCCTTAGTAAAAGAAAATTTAGTTCATAATAACAAGTTCAAAAACAGCAAATAAAATAAAAAGCATAGAGAAATTAGACTGTTTGATTGTTGAAATTGATTGTCTGCTGCTCTTGATGTGGAGAACTTGGCGAAGAAGAAGAACTTGGTGAAGAAGAAGAGGCTCCTTGATCGATGTCTTGATCGTCGAAGAAAAATCAAAAATCCTTTTTGATTTTCTCACAAATCACTTTTCTTTTCTTTTTTTTTACTTCTCTCCTCTTTCTTTCTCTCTCTCTTTTTCTCCCTCTCTCTCTTTCTCCCTGTCTCTCTCTTTGTCTCTCTCTGATTTCTTCTTCTTCTTTTTTTCATGACAACACTGATTTTTTATAGAATAAGAGTTTGATTTCTCCCAAATCTATCAAAAATTAGGTTTTAGACTCCCAAAATAACTCAAATTAGGATCTGGATAATTCTGACTGTCAGATGTTGATCAAATGATCCAAAAATCACTCAAAAATCTCTTAAAATAATCTAGATCAAGTCGGATTTAATATCAACCGTTGGATCAATCGTTGGATCGAATCTAGGCCGTCCGATCAAGCTTCAGTGAAAATCGCCCGTTGGATCAGCCAGAATTCCCAAATTGCCCTCCGTGGACCATGCGCGAGCCCGGTGTTGCGTAGACCACCGCGTTCTTCAACCAATCAGAGCATGCCTCTTGCTGTAAAATTCTCAAAATATCCTTCAGATGGTCCATCGTGCGTCGTGAAAAATGCTAACGTCATCCTGACGTCAGCATTGCGTCGGCGGTTTTTTTTTCTTTTGAAATTTGATTCTGAGCTCGTTTGAAGTCCATTTTGTGTAAAATTTTTTTCATCTGAATCAGAAAAATAAGATCTTCACATTGGTGGCCTTCTTTCCTACATAAAATTAATAAAAGTATTAAGTTCTAATAAAATAAATTAATTTATTTTATAATTTAATACTTTTATTAGTATATTTTTACCACTTATCATACCCTCCAACTTAGTCATTGCTAGTCCCTTAGCAATGTTTTATTTAATACCATATTTCAATAAGATTGTCCATCATAAAGATAAAATCTAGGATTAAAGATCAAAAGGTTTAGAAAATACTGCTAACTAAGCATTGAGCTTCAGAAGCAAATTTTTCAGTCAATACAATTAAAAACTTTCTTAGAGTACATCAAAGATCTATAGCACTTATATTCGTGATGACTAACTTTAGCATTTTAGTATTAAATTAAAAGAATAAAAGTATCCTCTCTTATCACCTATTTTGGTCAATTTTCTATACATTCTCAATTTTATACTCATGAATTAAGGTAGCTTTCACACTGCCTTTTCTTTTTTTTTTTTTTTTTTTTTTTTTTTTTTTTAATGTGCTGAGCATCCTGGCCTTCTCTTCACCATTTTACATGAATTTTCACACTTGACCTAGGTGCGGAGACCCAGTTACTAGGCTTTGGATAATCCACATATACTCTATCTTTTGCACTTTATTTATAGGCGGGTAGCTCTTTCCTTAAATTTAAGTTTCTTTGATTAGAATGTATATTAATTACTAATTTTTAGTGATAATTGAATTCTCAGTTGGCCTTATAATCAATACCTACCTTGTTAGTGTGCATGTGCAATTAATCTTTTAATGACCTAAGTAGGCTCGCTAAAAGTTGACCAAATAATCTACTTCTTTAACTCTTTACATTCATTAGCAAATAATTCTATCTTTTATCACTTATCCAGTTTATCTTGCTCAAGATTTTTTTCTTGACACATGATTTTTTTTTTTATATTATACTACATTGTCTTAAAGGAGAAAGAAAAATAAAGGATGTAATAAAGGACAGGAAGAAATACACCTGATTTTGTTCAGTCTGGTTCTTTGGGGCTTTGAAATTTTGCTTGAGTTCTCATTGATTTTTCTACAAAATTGAAAATACACACCAGAGCAGTAAAAGAGCAACAATAAATTACTGAAAAATAAAAGAAAAGAAAAATGATCAAAACTAAAAAGAAAAGAAACAACCTATCTAGTAGTTCTGATTTATAGTCTTCAGCTTGACTTTCTTTAAGTTCTAAAGTGGATCAATCTGGTGCCACTTCAATTGAAATACTTTCATGTTTGATCGAATTCTCTTTCAATTTGACATTGCTTGCTTTTGTAGTCTCAAACCTGTTTTCTATAGAATTCTCATATAATGGATTGTCAATAATGTCAATTAAAAAACAAGTTTGATTATCATCAGGATGTTTAGTATCTTTAAAAACATTAAAAGTAACTTGTTCATCTTGGACTCTAAGAATTAATTTTTCTTGTTGAACATCTATTAAAGCTCCTCTAGTAGCTAAAAAGGGTCTTCCTAAAATAAGGGGTACATCATAATCTTCTTCCATATCAAGAACAATAAAATCAATAGGAAAAATAAACTTGTTTACCTTTACCAAGACATCCTCCACTATACCTCTTGGATATTTGATGGATCTGTCGGCTAATTGAAGAGTAATAGTGGTAGGCTTTGGTTCTCCTAGACCCAGCTTTCTAAAAATAAAAAAAGGCATGAGATTAATACTTGCTCCTAAATCACATAAAACTTTATCAAAACTACAATCACCAATAATGCAGGGGATAGTAAAACTCCCTGGGTCTTTTAGCTTCTGTGGTAATTTATTTTGAAGTATTGTTGAGCATTCTTCATTCAAATTTATTCTCTCATGCTCCTTCAACTTTTTCTTATTTGTTAAGATTTCTTTGAGAAACTTGGCATACCTGGGCATTTGAGTAATAGCATCTACAAAAGGAATATTAATATGTAAATTCTTTAAAATTTTGAAAAAGTTAGAAAATTTCTTATCTAGATGTTGTATTTGTCTCTCTGGAAATAGTAGTGGCGGCACGTAGGGCTTCACATTTGGATCAGCAAATTGTATACCTAGAGACCATCCATCTACTGGTTGTTTTGGTGACTGACGAATTTGAGTTGATGGTTCCTTATTTGTAGTTAGCTCTTCAGTCTCTTTCTTCTGATGTAGCTCCTCTAACTTTGTACCACTTCTTAAGGTGATAGCATTGACTTGCTCCCTTGGATTTGTCTCTGTATTGCTTGGCAAGGATCCTTGAGGTCTCTCGGAGATTATCTTAGCCATTTGACCTATTTGCATCTCCAAGTTTTGAATTGCTGCTGTTTGGTCCTACCTAAGTTTGGCTTCCAAATTTTTTATAGTTGCTTCTTGGTTTTGCATAAATTTGACCATCAGCTCTTCCATGTTGGACTTCTTTTCAGGTACTTGGAATCCCGAGGGTGGCTGTTGTGCTGCATTTTGATTGCTCCATGAGAAATTTGGGTGCTGCCTCCACCCTTGATTGTATGTGTTGGAGTAGGGATTGTTTTATTGTGGCCTGAAAAAATTATCAATATAATTAGCTGTATCAATTATTTTAGTAAAAGGATTACCTGTCTGATAATTGCTCGTATCGTGTCCTCCTCCACACAGATCATAAGTCATGCTCTGAACATGCATAGCTGTTCCCTTTAAGTTGTTGACTTCGGCTCTAAGGGCTGCAATTTCAACTAGTAAAGTTGGCACGCAATCTACTCCCTGCACAGCTGCTAGTCTTTTTGGCATCATACGTTCTGTCTGCCATTGATAGCTATTTGATGTCATCTCATCGATAAGATCGAAAGCTTCTTCCTTCATTTTTCGATTAATGGTTCCTCCTGCTGCTGCATCAATCATAGAACGATTAGTAGGAGATAAACCATTATAGAAAGTTTATACCTGAAGCCATATGGGTAGTTGATGATGTGGACATCTCCTCAGCAATTCCTTGAAATGCTCCCAAGCCTCATATAGTGTCTCCATATCCATCTGCATAAAAGAAGTGATATCATTGTGCATCTTAGCAGTCTTAGAAGGTGGAAAGTACTTGGCTAAGAATTTTTGGGCTAGGACATCCCAAGTTGTGATAGAACCTGTAGGAAGAGAATGAAGCCAATTTTTAGCTTTATCCCATAAAGAGAAAGGAAATAACCTTAATCTAATAGCATCATCCGACATCCCATTAATTTTAAAAGTATCATAAAGTTCAAGAAAATTAAAAATATGGGCATTCGGATCATCATGCACGTGTCCACTGAATTGGATAGTTGATTGAATCATCTGAATTATCACCGACTTTATTTCGAAGTTGTTTGCTCGTACAGGCGGTCTCCTAATGCTCGAAGCTGCATCGACTATAGATGGTGTGATGTAATTATTTAATGGACGATGTACTGATCAAATAGCTTCATGCTGTCCTTCAGTCGCCATATCCACTCCTAGATTGATGTCGTTAGGATCTTCAGCTGCCATGTTTCTCTCTTATTGTAGTCTTCTAATGGTTCTCTCAATTTCTGGATCTAAATGTAGTAAGTTACTATGTCCAGTACGTGTCATGCACAAAATTTCTTTTTTTTTTAATAATAAAAATTAAAAATAAATTTCTAAAGTAAAGCTAGGATCAAAATTTTAATATTGTTTTAGACACAATCCCCGGCAACGGCGCTAAAAACTTGATGCGTGCTAATTTATAGCTATGGCAAGTGCACCAATCGATCAAGTAATAAAGTGAATGAGTAGAGTATAGTTCTAGAGGATTGAAAAACAAGTACTGAAAAGCTCTTTCCTATGCTTTATTTAGAAGATCGATTTATAAGAATAAGAAATTAAAAAAAATAAAAAAAATAATTAAAAGTTTTTAATTAAATAGAGAGAGTGTAAATTATTAGGGTTTTAAATTCAAGAGCAATGGATTACTAAGGCAATCGGTTCACCAACTCAGTCAATACAATATTCAGATTTTTAGATTAATTTTATTTCATGTGACGGTGGAGTCTCCTAATTTATTCACTACCCTTTAGTCCAGGCATAGCAAAACTATTAATATTTATTAATTACCCTTTGGTCCAAGTGTAATTTAAATAAATATTAATGCATTAGGTTTTGTGAAACCCTCTAATTAAAATACGTTGCGTCCAAAGCGCACTAAAATTCCCGCATGCATATGAATTCTAATTTGATTCATAATACAAGGTATATAATCAAGAAGCATTAACATAGATGTACTTGGTCCGTAACATCTATGTTCATCAAATCAATTAAAAGATGACCAGTAATCTAAAAGCATCAAGATCAGATTTATATACTCCTTATGAACAAAATTTAAAAATAAGTCATATTGAATATTGCATCAAAAGAGTGGCTACACCTTAGCCTTAGTAAAAGAAAATTTAGTTCATAATAACAAGTTCAAAAACAGCAAATAAAATAAAAAGCATAGAGAAATTAGACTATTTGATTATTGAAATTGATTGTCTGCTGCTCTTGATGTGGAGAACTTGGTGAAGAAGAAGAGGCTCCTTGATCGATGTCTTGATCGTCGAAGAAAAATCAAAAACCCTTTTTGATTTTCTCATAAATCACTTTTCTTTTTTTTTTACTTCTCTCCTCTTTCTTTCTCTCTCTCTTTTTCTCCCTCTCTCTCTTTCTCCCCGTCTCTCTCTTTGTCTCTCTCTGATTTCTTCTTTTTTTTTCCACGACAACACTGATTTTTTATAGAATAAGAGTTTGATTTCTCTTAAAATCCATCAAAAATTAGGTTTTAGACTCCCAAAATAACTCAAATTAGGATCTAGGTAATTTTGGCCGTCAGATGTTGATCAAACGGTCCAAAAATCACTCAAAAATCTCTTAAAATAACCCAGATCAAGTCAGATTTAATATCAGCCATTGGATCAACCGTTGGATCGAATCTGGGCCATCCGATCGCATTGAAAGAAGCCTTCTAATCTTTAGTTTACCATCGGGATGAATCTCAACCGTTGGATCTCGATCGAGAGCTGTGGATGCCATCCATCAGTGCCTTCTTTTCGGCCATCCGATCAAGCTTCAGTGAAAACCGCCCGTTGGATCAGCCAAAATTCCCAAATTGCCCTCCGTGGACCGTGTGCGAGCCCGGTGTTGCGTAGACCGCCGCATTCTTCAACCAATCAGAGCGCACCTCTTGCTGTGAAATTCTCAAAATACCCTTCAGATGGTCCATCGTGCGCCGCAAAAAATGCTGACGTCAGCGTTGCATCGGCGATTTTTTTTTTTTTTTTTGAAATTTGATTCTGGGCTCGGTTAAAGTCCATTTTGCCTGAAATTTTTTTCATCTGAATCTGAAAAATAAGATCTTCATATTGGTGGCCTTCTTTCCTATATAAGATTAATAAAAATATCAATTTTTAGTAAAATAGATTAATTTATTTTATAATTTAATACTTTTATTAGTATATTTTTACTACTTATCAATATACACCTCTTCTTCTAGCTCTCCATTTAGAAAAGTTATCTTCACATCCATCTGTCAGATCTCATAATCCAAATGGACAGCTATTGCAAGCATAGTCCGAATGAATTTAAGCATTACCATAGAAAAAAATATCTCATCATAGTCAGTACCATAACATTGATGATATCCCTTGACAACCAAATGGGCTTTATAGATCTCCACTTTTCCATTGGTGCCCCTCTTCCTTTTGAAGACCTACTTACACTAAATGGATCTAACCCCTTCAAGTGGGTCAACTAATGTCCATACATCATTGATCTTCATGAACTTCATTTGAAATTTCATGGTCTCAAACTATTTCTCAGAATTGGATCTCTATATTGCATCCATATAGGTGATTGGATCCTCATTATTCTCACCAAGTTTAATAGGATCACCATTCCAGACCTAGAAACCATAGTATCATCTGGCTACCGCAATACTCTACCAGATCGCCTTGAGGATGCAAGTACATTAGGCTCCAGGTTTGATATAATCAAATCTAGCTCATGTTCAGCTAATTGTGTCGGCTTTTCTACCTATCAAATTTGCTCAAGTTTGATCTTAGAGGCAATAGTTTCTTCACCAAGGAACTCATTTTATAAAAAGATTGTCTTAAGACTAATGCACACCTTTTGTTCATCAGCTAGGTAGAAATAATATCCTTTGATTTCTTTTAAGTATCCTATAAAAGTATACTTGTGAGACCTAGGTTCAAGTTTATCTGTCACTAAATGTTTGATGTAAGTTGGGCATCCCCAAACCCTAAGATATGAGAGTATTGGCTTACGCCCTATCCATATCTAATATGAAGTTTTAACTATAGATTTACTCGAAACCTATTTAAAAGATAGCAAGCCAATTTGAGTGCATATCCCCAAAAGAAGATGGGCTAGCAAAATTCATCATGGATCGGACCATATCTAATAGAGTCTGATTTCTCCTTTTAGATATACCATTATGCTGTGATATCTTTGGAGGAGTCTATTAAAAGAAAATCCTATTCTCTCCTAGATATATGATAAATTCATCAAAAAAGTATTCATCTCCTCAATCAGACCGAAGAGTTTTAATACTCTTCCTAGTTTGTTTTCTATCTCATTATGGAATCATTTGAATATTTTAAATGAATCCAACTTATGTTTCATCAAGTAGATGTACCCATACCTAAATAGATCGTCTATGAAAGTAATAAAGTAAAAATATCCACCTCCAATATTTGTGCTCATAGGTCTACATACATCAGTATGTACTAGATTTAAAAGCTCAGTGGCTCTTTCATCTTTTTCAGTAAAAGATGACTTGATCATTTTTCCAAGAAGATAGAACTCACAGGTTGGAAGTGCTTCATAATCACTAACTTCAAGGATTCTCTCTTAAGTCAACCTATTTTTTCTATTCTTGTTAATGTAACCTAGCCTATAGTGTCAAAGATAGATATTGTAATAACTATGTTGCACAACTTATAGAAGTTTTTTTCCATGCATATGTAAGTAACTAATACACACTCGATCACTCATTCCAATCATGATCTTAATGTTGGTGGTCCTACTAAGGAATCTACAATAAGAAGTCTCTCTATAGCCTTCCACTCCCTCATCATCACTCTCACTTTGAGTGTTGTTGGGGGCAAATCCGCTCCTATCGAAGTTCAGCTAGATATCTAATTGTTAAATGATCCCGTCCGATAGCGACGACCAAGATTGACCCTCAACCGAATTCGCAAGATCCCTCTGGACCTTTCCCAGATGAGCTTGAATGGTCGGGGTGGCCGAGCTCCTCCACCCTAGACAGTCAGCTCTCCTCGATCATAAGTCTTCCGAACTTCTCCTTCAGCCAAACTCCTTCATCGGTCAGACTCCTTCCAGACATCACCCTCAGTCAGACTTCTCCATCATAGGCAGGCTCCTTTCAATCGATCTTCTCCAATCGTAAGTCTTCCAAACTTCTTCTTCAATCGGACTCCTCCATCAATCCGACTCCTTCCAGACTTCACCCTCAATTGGACTTCTCCATCGGTCGGACTCCTTTCGAATCCTTCCAATTGACCTCCTTCTGGGTTCCTTCAATGGACTTTCTTCAAAATTTCTCCAGTGGACTTTCAAATCTCTTTCAGCTGAACTTTATACGATCATCTGGGAGGGCCTCCACGCCTACGCGAATCCAACAATCTGCACAGCATGAATCCAGTTACATACAAATGACCCTGAAGGAGTCCAAACTCCTTTGAAATTGATGAAACTTGAAGCTCTTCACCACCAACACCTATCTCCTTCGAATTTTAATAATTAAATCTTAACTACCTACATGTCACGATAATAAACACATCACAACAATAGACACTACTCTTCATAACAAACTTCACGTGGCCCTAAATAGCCCATTACTAGGCGGTTGCAGCAGTCACTATCAGTTTGTTATAGGCTCCATCTATAAAAAAAATCCTTCAGATATATTTTCTCCAAGCTCTCATTCTTTTTCTCAAAACTCTACTACTTTTTCCACTGAGCATTCCATTTCTATTGGTCAGAACAGCTGATTTGACCATCGAAAGATCCTGTTGGAGCCACCCCTCCTCTAGTTTGGACTTTTTTTGTAGGTCCCGATGATGACCTCGGCTTCTCCAACTCCAGTCAGTTCCGACGTTAACCAAATTCCATACCAATAGAATTGGTGCTAGAGGAAGAGGCCCTCTTTCTCTTGAGGTGCTCTTATTCTTAAAGGAGTGCTCAACAGAGATCTCTCTCCTTCCCCTCGGAGTTCCTCTTTCCCAATCAATCTCATGAGGATGCCTCCTAGAAAGGCTTCCATCCAGCGGTCGACTGCCTCCACGACCAAATCTCATCCAGATCTACTCGCCCCCATCTCATCCCAACATCTCTAGTTCCACTGATGGTAATGATGGACGTAGAGCAATTTAACCTACTAGTTCAATAGGTTAGGGGCCTCACTAAAGCAGTACAGGCCATGTAGTAGCAGCAACCTTCGGTGCTAGCCCGATTGGAGCAGGCTTATCCAAAACCCCAGGACCTAGTCTGGGGATGATCGACTTGGGCTTGTCAATCGATCACCTCTGAGAAAGGAAAGCAAAGGGCAGCGAGCCCCTACTCCGACCATGACTCTACCCCTAGAGGGACTCTACTCCCATTCGACCAGAAAACTTTGAAGATCCATGATCACAAAGATCTTCTAGATCGAAAGTTGCAAGAAATGAACCAATGGATTGAGAAATTCCATCATGCTTCCTTCTCTCACGGTAATGATATCTGCATCGATCCTCCTTTCTCTCATCAAATCATGCAGAAACTGATCCCGCCGAACTTTAAGCTCCTCCAGTTCGAGAGCTATGATGGGACTACTGATCCGATCAATCATCTGGAGGTCTTTCGGATAATGATGTTGCTCCACAGTGCATCAGACGTCATCTTATGTCGAGCTTTTTCATTTACTCTAAAGGAAGTAGCAAAAAATTGATACTCAACACTAAAGTCGGGTACGATCTTCTCTTTCAACTGATGAGCCACCAATTCATGGCTCACTTTGTTAGTAGTTGACATCCTCTATGAGGCTCGAATTTTTTCATCCATATCAAGTAGAAGAAAGGAGAGTTCATTCGGGCCTATGTCAACCACTTCAACACTGCTACTCTAGAGGTCTGGAACTTAGATCAGTTTGTTGCAATGGCTGCACAAAAGGACAGCCTCCAAAAGAATGATCTGCTATTATCCTTAGAGAAGAAGTATCCTAGGAATTTTGCTGATATGCTGGTCCAGGCTGAGGATTATGCCCGGATGAAAGAGGCCTTCAAGATGAAGGATGAAGAAGCTATGAGAGAGTGGCAGGCGGGTGATTCAAGCAAGCCCACAGTTGAAGAAAAGTCGAGCGAAGCTCGATCGTGCTCTAGAACTCCTCTTGAGCATAGATGAGCCCAAACTCCTCCTCGAGCTCGTCATCAAAGAAGCCCCAATCAAAGGGCACGGTAGAACTCTCCCCCCAAAAGGTTCCACACCTATGCTCCCCTCAATGCTCCAAAGGCTCAAGTCCTGATGGAGATCAAGGAGCAACTGTTGAGGTCGAAGAAGATGTGGTCTCATCTCGGCAAGTAAAATTCTAACAAGTACTGTCTCTACCATCGTGACCATGGTCACGATATTAAGAAATACATCCAGCTCCAAGATAAGATCGAGGAGCTCATCAGACGAGGTCAGCTTGGTCGATTCCTACGATGTCGATTTGAAATAAGAGAAGATCAGCCAAGGGCACTACCCCAGCCTGAACCATCAAGGAGAGAAGAGCAGCAAGAAGATCGATTTTTCTCAAGGAGTTTAGTTTTTCCGTAACGATGTAGTTGTAATCTCTCTAAACATTGCTGACTATGATATATGTCGCATCCTTATTGATAATAAAAGTTCGAGGAATATTTTATTTTATGATGCATTCTCCAAAATGTCTATACCTAATAGTCTACTTGGACCAATGAACTCCCCATTGGTAGGCTTCACTGGCGATGCAGTACTAGCTGAAGGTATAATAACTTTGGTTGCAAGGCAATATCAAAGATAGTCCAAGACATGAGTGAATTTTTTGGTAGTAAAAGCACCATCCGCTTACAACGCAATCCTCGACCGACCTGGCCTAAATGCACTTCGGGCAGTAGTGTCGACATACTACTTGAAAATGAAGTTTCCAATATACTATGGAATTGAAGAAGTCAGAGGAGATCAAGCTCTAGTAAGGCATTGCTACTCCATCGTCCTGCAAAAAAGTAGCCAATCCGGCCTTTGCCCAGTCAACAGGCTTGATGTTTGCGATGACCTTACTAAGGAGTGGGGCAAACCCATGGAGGACTTGGTGGCTATCTCTCTAGATGATGGGAACGCAGAACACACAGTGCAGATCGGCTCTAACCTGGATGGAGAAGTTCGGAAGGAGCTCGTTGCCTTCTTACAGAAGAATGTCGATGCCTTTGTTTGGGTCCTTGTAGACATGCCAGGAATTGACACCAAGGTCATGGAGCATCGGCTAGCTATTGACCCCAAATGTAGATTAGTGAAAAAAAAAGTTCGAAGCCATGCACCAGAAAGATAGAAGGCGATAGCAGATGAAGTGGACAAACTCCTTAAAGCCGAGTTTATTCGAAAAGTCAACTATCCAAGTTGGATCCCCAATGTGGTCCTAGTCAAGAAGGCTAACGGCAAATAGAGAATGTGCATAGACTTCAAAAAGCTGAACAAAATCTATCCAAAAGATAGTTACCCCCAATCCAGAATTGATCAACTGGTGGATGCAACTTCGGACCATGAGCTTCTCACCTTCATGGATGCCTTCTCCGGCTACAAACAAACCTGGATGGCATTGGAGGACAAGAAGAAAATTGCTTTTATTATTAATCATGGTCTTTATTGTTACAGGATTATGCCTTTTGGACTCAAAAATATGGGTGCGATATATCAGCATCTGGTAAATAAGATTTTCAAAGAGCAAATTGACCGCAACATGGAAATTTACGTAGACGATATGCTTGTCAAGAGCTGAACTTTGATCAACCACGTAGCCAACCTTGAAGAGACCTTCAACGCTCTTCGAAGATATAAGATGAAGTTGAATCTAATCAAGTGCGCCTTCAGAGTAATCTCAAAAAAATTCTTAGGGTTCATGGTCTCAAGGTGGGGAATCAAGACCAACTCAGAGACGATTCGAGCCATCCAGGAAATGACTATCCCAAAATCAATAAAAGAAGTTCAGAGCCTAACTAGGAAAGTGGCATCTTTGAATTGCTTTATCTTGAAGTCGGCTGAGTGGTGCATATCCTTTTTCCAGACCCTCAAACAACCGAAGAACTTCTATTGGACCACTGAATGTCAACAAGCCTTTAAAAAGCTCAAGGACTACCTCTGTTCACCTCTCCTATTAGCAAAGCTTGAATCCAAAAAGGAATTATTTTTATACCTAGTGGTCTCTCCAGCAGTCTTTGCGGTAGTCCTAGTCAAAGAAGAGGTAAAAATACAATGGCCAATCTACTACATAAGCCAAGTCTTGAGGGACATCGAGATCAGGTATACTAAGTTAGAAAAACTAACTTATGCTCTACTGATTGCAACCCGGAGGCTCCGACCTTATTTCTAAGGGTACACCATAACTCTCCTCACTGATCAACCAATTAAAGTAGTCCTTCATCGAACAGATGCCACTAGAAGAATCATAAAATGGGCAATCGAACTTACAGAATTTGATATCAACTTCCAGCCTCAGCCATCAATCAAAGCCTAGATATTAGCAAATTTTATAGTGGAATGCACCATTCCAGATGAAGCCGAGCTTGAACAAAACGAAACCAGTATTCCATGGTTACTACCGGGCTCTCCTGAAGAGAGAGCTGATCTTCTTGAAGATTTTTAGGCCCTATATGTGCATGGCTCATCCAACGCTTTTGGTGCGGGCGTAGGGCTGATCTTAGTTAACCCAGAGAGAGTCATCGCCGAATATGCACTACACTTTGAATTTTTTGTGACTAATAATGGGACCGAATATAAAGCTCTGATCGCAAGGTTAAAGATAGCTAAAGAGTTGGAAGCAGATCGGCTCCAAGTCTACAGTGATTTTCAACTGATGGTCGGACAGGTTAGCGATGGTTATGAAGTTCGAGAGGAAAGCATGATAAAATATCTTAAAAAGATGAAGAACCTAACTCCAGCCTTCAATAATTTTAGCATCCAATAGATTCCAAGGATAGAAAATACAAGAGCTGATCTTCTCTCTAAATTGTCCATCTTAGCACCAGCCGAACTACCCAAAAAAGTATTTTTTGAGATTCTAAAATGCCTAAGTTTGGAAGAGCGATAGTCTATAATGCAAGTTGACCATAAGCCATGTTGGATTGATCCACTGATTGCTTATCTCAGGGATGGAGTTCTTCCTTATGATCCAAAAGAAGCTTGAAAACTCAAAAATCAAGCCTCTCAGTACATTCTATATGAAGGCAAGTTGTATAAAAGATCATATTTCCTACCGCTCTTGAGATGCCTCAGGCCTTCAGAAGCCAACTTTGCCTTGTGGGAAGTACATGAAGGAATCTATGAAAGTCATCTAGGGGCCAGATCTATTGTCGTCCAGGCATCATCTAACTCTGATACCAAATTGTAGACCCATGATATCGCTCGAATACCAATCATCCTTGACATCACAAGCACCGATACCATGTTGCGAAAACTCCTGATCTTTAGCATGGATCTGAAGGAACCTATGATATTCTCTATGGGCAGCACACCACCGATCCTCCACCTGGATCTGTGATGGGATGCCTTCCTCCTTAGGCTTGAGGGAGATGCCCCCCTCTCTAGGCCTTCTTCAAGAATCCTAGGGCGGCAACTTTAGAGAAAATAGAAGAAGAGAGTTGAGGGAGAAAAGGACTATATTGATTCCAACCTTGAAAACCCTAATACAACCTATGTATTTATACATAGCCATTAGGCCCGACCAAAAAACTCTCCGACTAACCCAATACATGAAAGCACTCACCGAGCCTATGTACACCCATATCTTCCATGCTCTCATCCTCTGGATCTAAACATGACCCATACATGAATTAGCCGTCTTAAGACCTCTCAAATTAGGTCTTAAGACTCCTAGGATCAACCCAGACCCTAGTCCAAAATAGATCCTTGCGTAACTCTGCCCGTGCACTGAGCCAACTCAGTGCTGAGTCCAAAATAGACCCTCGCGTAACTCTACTCGTGCACTGAGCCAGCTCAATCTCAACACTGAGTCGGCTAACTTCCACAGGGTTGGCTCAGTCTGAAACTGAGCCAGCCCAGTCCTGTGTCATGCCAGCAGTTCCAAATGCGTAGCTTTCTATTTTGCCTGTGCATTAAGACTTAGCCGACCCAATTTTGGACTGAGCTGGCTAACCTACAAAAAATCTTCTTTCTATAGTCTTGATTTCCCAACTTTGGTTCCTTGCCTTACTTTATGTCCCAAGTCTCCGAAGCACCAACCAAACCCCTGGAATCTTCGAAGCTATCATCGTGACTCCTCTTGTGGCCTCCCAAGGCTTGGAGGCACCATAAATCCTCACAATCTCCACCTTGGTGCCTTAAGCCTTGGCAAACCCCTCGGTAATGACCTCCTGCACGTTCTCGCTATCCCTATGCACTCAATAGCCCCTATGCAAACATTGTCTCCGCCAATCCTCTTCAGTTGTTGTGCACCTTTGATGCCTTTGGGATGACCGCCTCCACTACTGAAGACTTGTGCTTGCTTCTTGGCACCACCTTGGAATTATAGGATCCCTTCTGCTTAGCAGCTGCATCACTTTCTCTAAACTTTTTTAGAGAATCTACAGCATTTTTGCACCAGCACATGCTATACCATCTGACACGATCTCCTCAGAGCTACATCTGTCTACCTGCACATGCTGCTCCACCTAAAACTATGCATCACCGGCACTCTGAACTCATGCCAAATTTTCTCTCCACTTATGAAGCCACCACTATGGAGTTTTACCTATATCCAAAATCCACTTGATGTCGTAGAAGCCGACTCTATCACCAAGTCCCTTGAGGCCAATCATCTAATGCTGCACTGCTGAGCCTGTCGCTGCACCTCGAACACCGTCGCTGCCCCTTCGAACCCTCCGCACTTCGTGAATCCCTTTGAAGCTATCTCGGATACCTCCATAATCCGCGGGCACCTCCAAAACTCAAGATCTCATCCAACTCTTTTGAAACTAGCGATTGAATCCTAGGGAATTCCATCCTAGTCCTTCTCTTCTACCCCTACACTAGCCATCGCTTCAGTTGCATCCGAAGAACCATCCTCCATCTGAATCATGACTCTTCTTGGTACTCCTGCAGAAGAAATCTGATCCATGATATTTTCGACTGCTAGAGACCTCCTGGTGCTCCTTGAGACCCCCTGATTCTCCCTGAGACCTACATCTGATCTTCCTGAGATACCACTGATACTCTCTACTGAGATACACTCCTCGACTACTGCACTACCGAGCCTCTCTCAGCCCCTATACCTTTAGGAAAGCGCTCCTACAGCACTCCAGCGCTCCCTGACTCATCTCTTTACCGCTCTATAGTCGCCCAGCCCTAACCTACTGGACCTCTATGGATCATCCATCTCCATCACTCCTAAGGCTTCATAAATCCATGCTCTAGTCGAACCACTGAATACATCTCCAACTACTTTCCCACCTTCCAGACACCGAAGGACGTATAGTCACTTCTTCAACCTTCCTTCGATCATTATCTCTTAAAAAATCTCTTCAATAGCCCTACACTGTCCATCTTCCTAGAAAATCCTGATGCTCTCTATTGAGATACCTTCCTCGGCTACTGCATCATCGAGCCTCTCTCAGCCCTGCATCTCCAGGGAAGCACTACTACAGCACTCTTGTGCTTCCTGCCTATCACATAACCGTAATACACCCCAATCTTTCCACCAAGATCGATCAGCAAATCATACACCAAATCCTTCCACCTCGAGAAAATCCCTTTCTATTAATCCTCTCAACCTCCACCTTCAACTCGCTGCTCCCAGTTGGCCAAACCATAGTAATAACAAGCTAGATTTGAGATATACCATGGAATTCTTGTATAGATTTCTGATTTCATCTTGTACGACTTCTCCTTTTCTTCCATGCACCATCATGCTCTAAAATTTGACTCTAATACCATATTGTCATCCACAACATTTCAAGCATCACCAAGCTCTGATACCAAATTATAGACCCATGATATCGCTCAAACGCCAATCATCCTTGACATCACAAGCACTGATACTATGTTGCGGAAGCTCTTGATCTTTAGCACAGACCTAAAGGAACCTGTGATGTTCTCTATGGGCAACACACCACCGATCCTCCACCTAGATCTATGATGGGGCGCCTTCCTCCTTGGGCTTGAGGGAGACACCCCCTTCTCTAGGCCTTCTTCAAGAACCCTAAGGCGGCAACTCTAGAGAGAAGAGAAAAAGAGAGTTGAGAAAAAAAAGGTCTGTATTGATTCCAACCTTAAAAATCCTAATACAACCTATGTATTTATACATAGCCATTAGGCCCAACCAAAAAACTTTCCAACTAACCCAATACATGAAAGCACTCACCGAGCCCATGTACACTCATGTCTCCCATGCTCTCATCCTTTGGATCTAGATCTGATCCATACATGAATTAGCCACCTAAAGATCTCTTAAATCAGGCCTTAGGATCCCTAGGAACAACCCAGACCCTAGTCTAAAATAGACCCTTGCGTAACTCTACCTACGCACTGAGTCGGCTCAATCTTAGCACTGAGCTGGCTAAGTTCCATAGGGTTGGCTCAGTCTGAAACTGAGCCATGCCAGTAGTTCCAAACGTGCAGCTCTCTGTTTGCCTGTGCATTGAGACTTAGCCGACCCAGTTTTGGACTGAGCTGGCTAACCTGTAGAAAATTTTTTTTCTATAATCTTGATTCTCCAACTTTGGTTCCTTGCTTCACCTTGTGTCTCAGATCTCCGAAGCACCAACCAAACCCATGGAATCTCCGGAGCCATCATCGTGACTCCTTCTATGGCCTTCCAAGGCTTGGAAGCACCATAAATCCTCACACAGATCCTTACCGTACAGACTACTTTGGCAGGATTACTATTGACCGATCTTGTACCATGATTTTGTAGAGTATGTCAAGAAATGTGATCGCTGTCAAAGAAATGCAAACATTCAAAGATAGTCGGCTTTTGAACTTACACCCCTAAGCATTCCATGGTCATTTGCTCAATGGGGGATGAACATACTCGAACCTTTTTCTATAGCATCTGGATAGCCTAAGTTCCTCTTGGTGGCAATAGACTATTTCACAAAGTGGGTCGAGGCTAAACCTCTAGCAAAAATCATTAAAGCAAAAGTGTAGGACTTCATCTGAAAGTTGATCATTTGCAGATTTGGCCTGTCCCAAACACTTATTATAGATAATGGGCGGTAATTTTCTGGGAAGAAGTTTGCTGAGTTCTATGAAGGTTTGAACATCTTCCATAACTTCACATCAGTTGCCCATTCACAAGCAAACGATGAAGCCAAAGTAACAAATAGAATCCTGCTGCAAGGTATCAAAGCAAGACTTGAAAGAGCAAAGGGGACCTGGGTGGATGAACTCCATCACGTGCTCTGGACATATCGAACTATCCAAAGATTGCCAACTAGGGAGACCCCATTTACCTTAGCTTTTGGAATAGAAGCAGTCATCCCAATATAATTCAAACTTCTATCAACACGAGTCGTGGCATTCAATCAGCAGTGCAACTCATAGGACCTCAAGACTAACCTCGATTTATTGGAGGAAAAATAAGAAAAAGCTCAAGTTTGGATGGCAGCCTATAAGCAAAAAGTAGCTCATTACTATAACTCTAAAGTCAAGGGCAAAACATTTAAAGTGGGGGACTTGGTACTTCGACGAGCTACCATTTCACAACCTCAAAGCCAAGAAAAGCTCATCCCAAACTAGGAAGATCCTTACAAAGTCAAAAAGATCGTCCGGCCTAGAACTTACTACTTAAAGAAACTTGGAGGCACCGATCTTCCATGCCGATGGAGCTCGGAGAACTTATACATGTACTATTAATAATCTCATTTCAATAAAATCTTCTTATTTTAATACCTTCGATCTTGGTGTAAAACTATGATGATAGAAAATAGCCTTCCGAATATTATCGTTAGACAAAGTTAGCCCTATTAGGAACAAGAGGAGAACCTCGTCCTAACGTTGAGCTAAAGCAAAGATCTCGGTTACCTAAGCTAGGATGCCAGAAGAGGCTCTTTCAATGGTCCTTTTGTTAAATATGTGTGCCCTAAAAGCCAGATTGGCTGATACTTATAATATACTTCTAAGAATAAATTTATAATTTTAACTATAAATAATAAAATGAGTTATTTTCTATCACAGTATGTATTTGAAAGTATCTGTGATACATTTCTTGAGTTAATGGTAATGATAGTTCATATTTTTAAGAGTTAAAAATTTAAAACATGAATTTTCATTATTAACTCATAAAATACTCCTGACCGTAGGATCATCATGAGGATGGTGATTGATCTAAAAGATTGATGTACGATCGCCTTTTTAGGATAGATGAGTCTTGAATCTATGATGTAGAGACACTACCATAATAGTACAGATACTCGTTAAAGAATAAGAGCACTGAGTGTGACCACCTCGAGCAGTTATGAGGAAGTCTACCTTCTCGTCGATGACTGGTTCGAAGCTGTAGTAGTGTGTCTGGTTCTTTGATCTAAGGTGCATCGATAGTTTACCTTGAGGGTGTTATAGTTTGACTACACCATAACTCGATCTTCTAGTCATTCGAAATCCTGAGGTGTATGTTGGCTATAGCATGTTCATTGTAGGAATTGGATTGCACCAATAGGAGATTTATCTATCTCGATAGAAGAGAAGCAGCCCTATGATGATCGTGAGAATCAAGTCCATAAGCCCATGGCCATGATAGAGTGAAATAATAGAAAGGATTTCTATTAGGATTTTCACATTGAACTTGAATCAAATGATTAATTCATATGATAGATATTAGGATTTGACGAGATCACCTTAACCTTAATCTAGTTAGGGCTCAAGATAGAGAAACTTAATCACACAAAAAAATGCACCGAGAGGTTCACTTTCAGTTTTGATGGGTTGCCACCATATGCTGCTAGGTGTCACTGATGGATTTTGGGAGCAATTAGAATGATTTGGATGATCGATCATACTAGTTGTCTGAATCAGAAAAGTTCTGATCCATCGAAAGATATTTCGATGATGTCGATGATAGAGATCATGATATATCCCATTACCATATGGAACTAAACCTAACTGGATCACACAAATAAGAGTTTGGATCTGGATATCATCAATTGGATTAATCCAGTTCAATTGATTTGAATAAAATTCAATTAGATTCAAGAAAATCATGCTAGCACACGATTGAGCCTAATGTTCTCCTTTAACAATCATTAAAACTTGTCTCGACTGAGCCAAATATATTTGGGCTCACTCAGAAACCTTTACTTGGTATGACTAGAGCTTGTCTAGGTCAAAAAAAAATTATTTTAATTTATAAAAAAAAATTAAGACAACACCTGCCATTTTCCATCACCTGCTAAATCTTGTCTTTGGACTTTGGTCAAATGCTGATCTTTGACACAGACATCTGCCCATTTGTCATGCACCCATAGGAGAGAACCTTGGGCCTTGTCTCCCTACTAAAAAGTAGATAGTCAAGGGTGCATGCTTAAGGAGGCGTGCGTCCCATGAGAATAAGATTTGGAGTCCCATACGGATGGGACTCCAGTTGCTTCAAAGAATCAAACTAGATGGCACCAAAAAGACTTATTTGATCCAGTCTTGGTGCCATCTAATGAGAGTTTTGAGGGACTCTAATCTAATTGGATTAGATGATTTCATCCCATAAATCAAATTTAGATATGATTGCACAAAGAGTCATGATTGGCCAGGATGATGTGGCACTGCATGGCGTAGTAGGGTTTATATAAATCCAGTCTACGCCTGAAATAAAAAGCTTCTACCCTTAGCCCATGCCACAAAGCTTTTCTCCCTCCTTCTCCATGCCACCCTCTAGTCCTCTCTCTCCTCTCCATGCCTAAGAGGTTTTGGGCATGAGTTAGGTGCGATCCAAGCAAGTGAAAGGCGATAGGAAAGGAAGAAGACAGCACTGCTGCAAGAGATAATGGTTGTTCTTCAAAAGAGTTTTTGAAGACCTTCAAGATTAGATCTATATCTAGATTTTGGAGGATTGATTGAGAAGAAGAACATCTCTAGATCCTACCCAAGTGGATACCGGTAGAGGCCAGGTGCTTGTGTGGCTACATCAAGAAGCTCAGGCAAACATCAGGATCATCACAAGATAATTGGATTATCCAAAATAAAGATATAATTAAATTAGATTTAATTTAATTTTTATTTTATTTCTTTATTAGATCAATAAGATCAAATCTAAAAAATCTTAAATCTAATTAAGATCTTAGAGAAAAATTTTTGAAATATCCCTCTTGATCCAATCAGATTTGAACGAACCTGATCCGAAAAATAAAGCTTTTCCCTTCAACTGGTATCAGAGCCAGATTCTAAAATTTATTAGATCTAATTTTAATTTATTTTTTATCTAATAATTAGATGATTTTAGATATCATATGAGATGTGATTAGATCTAAAATTAAAAAATTAAAAATTAAATAATCTAGATCTAAGATGTATGAGACGCATGACTAGACTAGGAATAGAATTATTCTATGTGTATTCAAATATGATCATAATTTTAATTTAATTAATTATAATTTTTAAATTTATTTATTTAATATTTTTAAATATTATAAATATTATAATTGGATCTAAAAAATATAAAATAAATTTATTTAATTTGTTCATATGAGATATGATAGATGCATGTTTAGACTAGTTATAGAATAGTTCTATAAAATTATCTAAAATAAATTTTAATTTGATATGATCAAATTTAAATCTTATTTTTTAGATGTTTATGAGATAATTTATATGTGAAAACATGCATGATATGATACATAAGATGTGTGCAAAACATGTTTTTAGTTAGATTAATTTTTATATATGTGATATATGATGTAGATCTAACTAGTTTTGTAGATTTATCATGTTTCTGATTAAGACATTCTCCCTGGCCATCCGATCATAAGAATAAAGTATGATTTAAAGACCCTCTCCTTTCATTCGATGGGGTGTTCTTATGATGTGTAGGGGTACTGTGCGTTCGTCCTTAATCAAAAATCTAAAACTTATTTTTCGCAAAATCCTAGATCCTGAAATCCTAGGATTTCATATACATGTTTTATTTATGAACCCTAAACTTAATTAAGAATTAAGATTATAAAATATATTAGATCTCAAATTGAGATTTTTCAGATCTAAGATATATTCATAAAATTGGGTTCGAGCTTGGGTAGCTCAATTTGGTCTAGCGATTGATCAAACCAAATTAAAAGTTGGTTAGATGGGATCAAAAGTGCTTAAATTAACCAGCCTAATAGGATTAAGTCTGGGTCAAGGTCGAGTCATATGAGCAATCGATCAAGTTAAGACCTAATTAGGCTCAGTGGTTAGAGTCTGGATTGTAGGCTAATTTGATTGGTTCTGGCTCAATAATTTGGTGTCTAAGATAAGTTTAGCAGATACGACCGACTGATTTTTAATTAGAAGCTACTCGACTCGAATGCATTCTTGTCAAGCTAATGGTATATCCCTTCCACCGATCTCACTTCTCTGGCCATATTTGTCAGCTTAGTCCTGATCTAAGGTGGCTAACAATCTGAGCTAACCCATACCACTAGGTTAGTCATAATGGTTATGGCTATGTTAAGTCAAGTTTAAAGAGACCTAAATCAAATCTTCCTAAGAAAAGATTAAGTCTAAGGTCTTCCACCATTGTAGATGTGCGGACCCTTCTTGAGATTGATTGTTCTCGACTGGTCATAGTGGTTCAGTTGCACCAAAAAGATACAACCATGTCTATTAGGCATTAGATGCTATGGGCTGGAGGATGGATTGGGTTTAATATTCCAAATATGGTGACAGATCCAATTAGAAATCCAATCTGTACAAATGGTGGGTCCGACATAACTAAGAAATGGATCAATATTTCGAGCATGGTGAAATTCATGAATTAGAGACCAACCCTAAGTGCACCACGATTAAAAAATCATTGGACAAGAATTATTCACTCATTGGCTAACCCATCACCAATAACTGTTAGGTGAGGTGATGAGTCAGTTTGTAGGACTGCACCACCCACTAGAAATCAGTAATCATGGAGATTTTCGTATCTCTACAGAGAAAATATAGGAATCCGAGAAAATAGTGGAAGCTAATTTATTTAAATTAAATTTCTAAATAAATTGATCAAGTCTTACTTATAAAATCTAATTAAAAACTTTAACTCTCTATAGAAAAAAGGAAAATCTCTAAGGAAAAATGTCTGCGTCCAACCCACTAGCCCATATCCTAGACACCGATAGACTAACCGAACCCAATTACAAAGATTGGTTTCAAAACTTCAAAATTATCTTAGGTTTCGAGAAGTTGACTCATGTATTGGACCAGGATTCCCTTACCTTACTGAAGGAAAAAAATCTATTTTTCAGATCAGGTTCGTTCAGATCTGATTGGATCAAGAGGGATATTTCAAAAAAAATTTCTCTTAGATCCAAATCAGATTTGAGATTCTTTAGATCTAATTTTATCGATCTGATAAAATAAATTAAATTAAATTAAATTAAATATAATTTAATTATACCTTATTATGGATAATCCTATTACCTTGTGATAATCCCGACATTTGTTTGAGGTTCTAGATGTAGCCACGCAAGTGTCTGGCCTCTACCGATATCCACTCGAACAGAATCTGGAGATCTTCTCCTTCTCTATCCTCCAAAAATCAGATCTAGATCTGATTTTGAAGATCTTCAAAATGACTTTTAAAGATCAGTCATTGTCTCTTGTAGCAGTGCTGCCTTCTTCCTTTTCTGTCACCTTTCTCTTGCTCGGATCGCACCAAACTAGCACCCAAAAACTCTTGGATGGAAATAGGAGAGAGAGGATCTAAAGGTGGCATGGAGAGGAAGGGAGAGAAGCCTTATGGTATGGGTAAAGGGTAGAACCTCTTTCTTCTAGGCATAGATAGGATTTATATAGATCCTACTGCACCATGCAGTGCCACATCATCCCGGCCAATCATGGCTCTTCATGTAATTAGATCTAAATCTAATTGATGGGATGACATCATCTAATCCAATCAGATTAGAGTTCCTCATAAACCTCCTTAGGTGGTGCCAAGACTGGTTAAAGAGGACTCTTTGGTGCCACCCAAGTTGAAAGCAAGAAGCAACCTGGAGTCCCATCTTTTTGGGACTCCAGGCGTGATCCTCATGGGGCGCACACCTCCCTAGGTATGCATCCCCTTCCTTTTTACTTTTTAGCATGGGGACAAAGCCCCATGTTCTCTCCTATGGGTGCATGACACATAGGCAGATGTCTATGTGTCAAAGGTCAATGTTTGACCAAAGTCAAAGGACAAGATTTAGCAGGTGATGAAAAATGGTAGGTGTTATCTTAAATTTATCTTATAAATTAAGACAACTCTTTTCTGATCTGGACAAGCTCCAGTCAGACCAAGTAAAGATTTCTAAGTGAGCTCAAATATATTTGGCTCAGTCAAGACAAGCTTTTAATGATTGTTGAAGGAGAACAATAGGCTCAATCGTGTGCTAGCATGATTTCCTTAAACCTAATTAAATCTTATTCAAATCAATTGAACTAGGTTAGTCCAATTGATGATATCCAGATCCAAACTTTTGTTTGTTTGACCCAGTTAGATTTAGTTTTATATGGTAATGGGATACGTCACGATCTCTATCATCGACATCATCGAAACACCTTTCGATGGATCAGAACTTTCTGATTCAGACAACTAGTATGATCGATCATCCAAATCCACCAGTGACACCTAGCAACATATAGTGGCAATCCATCAAAACTGAAAATAAACCTCTCAGTGCAGTTACCTATATGAAAATCCATCAGCATATGGACCTATGGACTTGATTCTCATTATCATCATGGGGCTGCTCCTCATCTATCAAGGTAGATAGATCCTCTATTGCTGCAATCCAATTCCTACAATGAACATACTATAGCCAACTTACACCTCAGGATTTTGAATGATTAGGAGATCGAGTTATGATGTAATCAAACTATAACACCCTCAAGGTGAACTGTCGATGCACCTCAGATCAAAGAACTAAACACACCACTATAGCTTCGAGCCAGTTATTGACGAGAAGGTAGACTTCCTCATGACTGCTCGAGATGGTCACGCTCAGTGCTCTCATTCTCTAACGAGTACTTATACTCTCGCTCCAGTGTCTTTGTACCATAGACTCAAGATTCATCTATCCAAAAGAAGCAATCATACACCAATCTTCCGAATCAATCATCATCTTTATGATGATCCTATGGTCGGAAGCATTTTATGAGTTAATAATGAAAATTCATGTCTTAAATTTTCAACTCTTGAAAATATGAACTATCATTACCATTAACTCAAGGGATGTATCACAGACACTTTCAAATATACATTATGATAGAAAATAATTTATTTTATTATTTATAGTCAAAATTATAATTTTGTTCTTAGATGTGTATTACAAGTGTAAGCCAATTCTAATTTCTAGGGCACACATATCTAACAAACTCCCACTTAACCTAAAGCTAATTGGCTACAAATCTAAGTCTCATTTTTTCAAGATGGGTTTTGATCTTCTACTGGCCCAATGGCTTTATGAGTGGGTCTACCACATTGTATGCGGAGTCAACTCTCTTGACCTCGACATAACCTTTCTCGAGGTAATCACGGATAAGGTGATATCGTTGCTTGATGTGCTTGGATTTTTGGTGAGATCTCAACTCCTTAGCAAGGGCTATGGTGCCATTAGTATTGCAGTACAGAGGAATAGCATCCGATGGCATCACTCCAATCTCTATGATAAATTTTTTACACCAGAATGCCTTCTTCATAGCTTCTGAAGCAGCGATATATTCTGCTTCCATGGTGGAATCTGCTATCACTGTTTGTTTAGAACTTTTTCAACTGACAGCACCACCATTACACATAAATAGACTCCCAGATGTCGACTTTCGATCATCTATATCAGACATAAAATCTAAGTATATCCCTGGACTTGGAGTTCTCCATTACCAAAAACCAATAATATATCCTTAGTTCTTCTTAAGTACTTAAGGATATATTTCATAGAAGTTCAGTGTTCCTCGACTGATATCTGCTCGTGACACTCACAGCATGGGCTATATCAGGTCGTGTACATAACATGACATACATGAGGCTCTCTATTGCAGAAGCATAAGGGATCTTGCTCATGCATTCAATCTCCTTTGGTGTGTTGGAACATATTTTCTTGGAGAGATGAATGCCATATCTGAAGGATACTAATCCCCTCTTGGAGTTTTCCATGCTAAACCTCTTTAACACTTTCTCTATGTACATCTTCTATGAAAGACCTAGCATCCTATTCGATCTATCTCTATAGACTTTGATTCCTAGAATGAAGGATGCTTCTCCTAGATCTTTCATAGAGAATTCTTTAGATAACCATATTTTAATTATGGTCAACATGGGAATATCATGTCCAATAAGGAGGATATCATCCACGTACAGTACAAGAAAGACAATAGCGCTCCCACTGACCTTTTTGAAAATACATGGTTCCTCCTCATTTTTGATGAAATCAAATAATTTGATTACATCATTAAAATGACTATTCAAGCTCTGAGATGCTTGCTTAAGTCCATATATGGACTTTTATAGCTTGTATACTTTGTAATCAGCATCACTGGATGTGAAACCTAGCGGCTATTCGATATAGATATCTTTCGCAAGGTATCCATTTAGGAATGCCATTTTCACATTCATTTGTCATATTTCATAATCAAAATAGACTGCAACAGCAAGCAATATGCGAATGAATTTTAGCATAGCTACTGACGAAAAGGTATCCTGATAGTCAATGCCTTCGCACTGACTATAACATTTTGCCACTAATCTAGCTTTGAATATCTCTACATTCCTATCTACACTAATCTTTCTCTTGCAGATCCATTTATACCCAATAGGTACTACACCTTCTAGTGGATCCACCAAGGTTCAGACTTGGTTTGAGTGCATCGAGTCAATTTCTGACTTCATTGCCTCTAACCACTTTTCGGAGTCGATATCTGATATCGCCTCGTCATAGGTTTTGGGATCATCATGAACTCCATTACCTACAAGGAATATTTTCTCTATTTTCTCTAAAATAGTACCTAAGTACCTCTCAAGAAGATGGAAAATTCTTTTCGATCTACGAGGTGGAGGAGATAGTAATTGTATTGGCTCAACCTGATTGGTTCCATTGGATCCTTAGCCTGTTGCTCTTATGAGATTTTCTCCTCGAGCTTGATCTGCTTTCCAATGCCACTATCTTGAATAAATTATTTTTCAAGAAAAATGGTATGCCGACTCACAATCACATTGTGATCTTCTAGAATATAGAAATAATATCCTAATGACTCTTTAGGATATCCTATGAATCGAGCTTTAAAAGACCCATATTCTAACTTGTCCGCTTGTTGTCTTTTGACATGAGCCAGACAATCCCAAATTCTGAGATGACTCAGACTTGGTTTCTTACCATGCCATATCTCATATGGTGTGGTAGGAATGGTTTTAGAGAAAATCTTATTTAGTAAATATATAGCATTTAATAGACTATGTCCCTAAAGAAAATCAAGAAGGTCTATGAAGCTCATCATGGATCGGACCATATCTAATAAGATCTGATTTCTTCGTTCTGAAACTCCGTTGAGTTGAGATATTCCAGGTGGAGTCCATTGAGAGACTATGTCATTTTGCTTGAGATAGTCCAGGATTTTTTGACTAAGGTATTCACCTCCTTGATCTGATCGAAGAACCTTAATGAATTTTTCAGTTTGCTTTTCGACTTTATGTCTGAATTTCTTGAACTTTTCAAAATCTTCAAACTTGTATCTCATAAGATACACATATCCATACCGAGATAAATCATCGATAAAGGTTACGAAGTAATCAAAGTTGCCTCTGGCCGACACATCAAATGGGCTGCATACATCAGTATATACTAGGACAAGTAGATCCGTGGCCCTTTCCTAATGTCCTACAAAAGGAAGCTTAGTCATTTTGCCATGAAGACATGATTCATAAATTAGATATGGCTCGAAGGTTAATGGACTCAATAGCCCAATTTTCTCCAATTTGTTAATCCTATCTTCTATTATATGACCTAGCCTTAGGTGCCATAGATACCTATCATTTGGACTATCCCTAGGTCATTTTATGACATTCACATTTTGTTCGATATTAAAGATAGATACATCAATATGTAACTGGTAGAGACCGTTAATGAGGAAACAACTTGCAATTTTATTTCTTTCATAAAGAATATTACAATGATCCTTAAGACAACTAATTACATAGCCATCTTGTGCTAAACATGAAACAAAAATCAAATTCCTACTTGCGGTAGGCACATAATAATAATCTATAAGTACTAAATCTAAGCCAGATGGTGGTCAAAGAGGGTAGGTTTTCATGGTCAAAGTAGCAATCCTTGCTCCATTTTCGATGCACAGGATTATCTCACCATCCCTCAGCCTCCTACTATCCTCAAGACTCTGCATAGAAGTGCACAAATAAGCACTAGAACCAGAGTCAAGCACCCAACTGGATGTAGAAGAAACCATAAGGTTAGATTCAATAATGAGCATACCTCCAGAAGGATCTGTCTTCTTCTTATTCTTTAGGAAGGCCAGGTATGTACGGCAGTTTCGCTTCCAGTGGCTGCCAATATTATAATGAAAATACTTTCTTTTGTCAGCGACCTTCTTTTTCAGCTCTGCCTTCCTTTTCTTTCCACCTTCCACCTTCTCCCTTTTTATAGACTTCTTCTTCTTTTCAAAAGACTTTCTCTTGGAAGAAGTTCATTCCATAGCAAGTACTGAGCCTTTAGAATCTTTCATAAAAAGCTCAACAGTAACCAGCATATTCATAAGTTCAGCCAGAGTATTCTGAAGTTTATATATATGGTAGTTCATGATGAACTGTCCATATACATCAGTCAAGGATTGTAGAATTATATCATTCTATAGATCCTGGTCTAACTTCACTCCGAGCTTCTCAAGCTCTTTCAAGTCCTTGATCATCATTAGATAATGATCTTGGACTGACTGCTCATCACGCATTTTAGCCTTAAAAAGTCATTTAGTGACCTGATATTTGGCTATGCGACTCTATTCACCAAACAATCTTACAGGTGAGCCAACATTTGACGAGCAGTCTTGATATCTTCATATTGGTGCTAAAGCTAATCAGACATTGAGCCCAACATGTAGTATCTGATCTTATTATTTTCATCCGTCCATTTGTCAAGAGACACTCTCTGTTCAATGGACGGACTGGTTGGTAAGGTGGGGGGATTCTGGTCCAATACATGAGTTAACTTCTTGAAATCCAAAATGATTTTGAAGTTTCGAAGCTGATCCTTATAATTAGGTTCGATCAGCCTATGGGTGTCCAGGATATGAGCTAGTGGGTTGGATGCAGACATTTTTCTTTTTTCTATAGAGAGTCAAAGTTTCTAGTTAGATTTTGTAATTAAGACTTGATCAATTTGTTTAAAATTTTAATTTTTAAATAAATTAGCTCCCACTATTTTCTTTGAATTCCTACACTTTCTCTGTAGAGATGCAAAAATTTTCACGATTAATGATTTCTAGTGGGTGGTGCAGTCCCACCAACTGACTCATCACCTCATCTAACAGTTATTGATGATAGATTAGCTAATGAGTGAACAACTCTTATCCAATGATTTTCTAATCATGGTGCACCCAAGCTTGGTCTCTAATTCATGAATCTCATCATGTCTGAAATATTGATCCACTTCTTAGTTAAGTCATACCCACCATTTGCATAGATTGGATTTCTTATTGAATCTCTCACCATATCTGAAATATTGAGTCCAATCCATCCTCCAGTCCGTAGCATCCAATGCCTAATAGATATGGTTTCATCTTCTCGGTGCAACTGAATCACTGTGACTAGTCGAGAACAATCAACCCTAGGAAGGGCCCGCATATCTACAATGGTGGATGACCTTAAACTTAATCTTTTCTTAGAAAGATTTGATTTAGGTCTCTTTAAACTTGACTTGACATAGTCATAACCATTATGACTAATCTATTGGCATGGGTTAGCTTGGATTATTAGCTACCTTAGATCAGGACTAAGTCGATAAATATGGCTAGGTAAGTGAGATCGGTGGAAGGGATATGCCATTAACTCGATAAGAATGCATTCGAGTCGAGTAGCTCCCAATTAAAAATCAGTTGATCATATCTATCAAACTTATCTTAGACACCAAATTATTGAGCCAAAACCAATTAAATTAGCCTACAATTCAGACTCTAACCACTGAGCCTAATTAGGACTTAACTTGATCGATCACTCATGTGACTCAACCTTGACCCAGACTTAATCCTATTAGGCTGTTCAATTTAAGCACTCTTGATCCCATTGATAAGTGGTAAAAATATACTAATAAAAATATTAAATTATAAAATAAATTAATCTATTTTTAAAAAAAATTGATATTTTTATTAATCTAATGTAGGAAAGAAGGCCATCAATATGAAGATCTTATTTTTCTAGTTCATATGAAATAAATTTTAGACAAAACGGACTTCAAACGAGCCCGAAATTGAATTTCAAAAAAAAAAATGGTCCAGTTCAAATCGATTCAGAAAAATTGACTCAACAGATCGCCCGATCTGACTGCACACAGTAGATTGACTCACTGATGCAACACTGACGCTAAGCTAATGTCAGCATTTTTTGCGATGCACGGTGCACCATTTGGAGGGCATTTCGGAGATTTTACATGGAAAAGCATGCTTCGATTGGCTAAAGAATGAGGCGGTCCATCCAACACCGGATTCGTGCATGGTCTATAGAGGGTAATTTAAGAATTTTTTCTGATCTAACGAGCATCTTTCACTGGAATTTGATTGGACGGCCAAAATGCATGTGCTGACGAATGGCATCCACAGCTCCCGATCGAGATCTAATAGTTAAGATTCATCCCGACTTTAAACTAAAGATCAGAAGCTTTCCTGTGCACGATCTAACAGCCCAGATTTGATCTTCAAGGCTGATTCGATGGTCTAAATGAATTTCGACTTGATTTAGAATTTTAAAATAATTTTTGACTAATTTTTGGACCGTTTGATCAACATCCAATGGTTAGAATTAATCCAAGATTCTTTTTGAGTTGTTTTGAGAGTTTTAAACCTAATTTTCAATAGGATTTTGGTGAAAAATCCACCTCTCAGCCTATGAAAAGGACTATTGCCGAAGAAAAAAAAAGGGAGGGGAGACAATAAAAAAAAAGAGAAAAAGAAGAGAAAGAGAGAAGAGAGGTAGAAAGAGGAGAGATTTTTGAGAAAGAAAAAAGGGTTTTTAATTTTTTTCTTCTTCCGACAATCAGAACATTGATCAAGGAGCTTCTTTTCTTCTTCACTAAGTTCTTCACACCAAGAGCGACGGACAATCAATTTCAGCAATCAAACAGTCTAATTTTTTTATATTTTTTATTTTATTTACTATTTTTGAATTTGTTATCATGAACTAAATTTTTTTTTACTAAGGCTAAGGTGTAGCCACTCTTTTGATTTAGTATGATTTAT
The DNA here is from genome assembly GCA_006176705.1 of Cocos nucifera. Taxonomy (NCBI): domain Eukaryota; kingdom Viridiplantae; phylum Streptophyta; class Magnoliopsida; order Arecales; family Arecaceae; genus Cocos; species Cocos nucifera. The sequence goes on from QRFJ01000095.1 coordinate 1,145,273, forward strand.
TTTTAATTTTAAATTTTATTCATGAGGAGTATATAAATATGATCTTAATACTTTTAGATTACTGGCCATCTTTTAATGACTTGATGAACATAGATGTTACGGACCAAGTACATCTATGTTATTGCTTCTTGATTATATACCTTGTATTATGAATCAAATTAGAATTCATATGCATGCTGGAATTTTAGTGCGCTTTGGATGCAGCGTATTTTAATTAGAGGATTTCATAAAACTTAATGCATTAATATTTATTTAAATTATACCTAAATAAAAGAATAATTAATAAATATTGATAGTTTTGCTACGTCTGGACCAAAGGATAATGAATAAATTAGGAGACTCTACCGTCACATGAAATAAAATTAATCTAATAATCTAAATATTGTATTGACTGAGTTGGTGAACCGATTGTCTTAGTAATAAATTGTTCTTAAGTTTAAAACCCTAATAATTACACTCTCTCTATTTTTTTAAAATTTTTAATTATTTCTTTATTTTATTTTTTAATTTTTTATTCTTATAAATCGGTCTTTTAAATAAAGCAAAGGAAAGAGCTTTTCAGTACTTATTTTTCAATCCTCTAAGGACGATACTCTACTCATTTACTTTATTACTTGATCGACTGGTGCACTTGTCATAGCTATAGATTAGCACGTATCATGTTTTTGGCATCGTTGTCGGAGATTGTGTTTAAAATAATATTAAAATTTTGATCCTAACTTTACTTTAGAATTTTATTTTAAATTTTTATTATTATTTTATTTTTTTAAAAAAAAATTATTCAATGCATGACACGTACTAGACATAGTAACTTACTACCTTTAGATCCAGAAATTGAAAGGACCATTAGAAGACTACAATAAGAAAGAACCATGGTAGCTGAAGATCCTAACGACATCAATCTAGGATTGGATATGATGACCGAAGGACAGCATGAAGCTATTTGATCAGTACATCATCCATTAAATGATTACATCACACCACCTATAGTCAATGCAGCTTTGAGCATCAGGAGACCGCTAGTGCATGCAAATAACTTCAAAATAAAACTGACGATGATTCAGATGATTCAATCAATTGTCCAATTCAGTGGACACGTGCATGATGATCCGAATGCCCATATTTCTAACTTTCTTGAACTTTATGATACTTTTAAAATTAATGAGGTTTCGGATGATGCTATTAGATTAAGGTTATTTTCTTTCTCTTTACGAGACAAAGCTAAGAGTTGGTTTCATTCTCTTCCTATAGGTTCTATCACAACTTGGGATGTCCTAGCCCAAAAATTCTTAGCTAAGTACTTTCCACCTTCTAAGACTATCAAGATGTGCAATGATATCACTTCTTTCATGCAGATGGACATGGAGACACTATATGAGGCTTGGGTGCATTTCAAGGAATTGCTGAGGAGATATCCACATCATCAACTATCCATATAGCTTCAAGTACAAACTTTCTATAATGGTTTATCTCCTACTAATCGTTCTATGATTGATACAGCAGTAGGAGAAATAATTAACCAAAAAATGAAGGAAGAAGCCTTCGATTTGATCGATGAGATGGCATCAAATAGCTATCAGTGGCAGACAGAACGCATGATGCTAAAAAGACTAGTAGCTGTGCAGGGAGTAGATTGCGTGCCAACCTTATTAGCTGAAATTGTAGCCCTTAGAGCCGAAGTCAACAACTTGAAGGGAATAGCTATGCATGTTCAGAGCATCACCTGTGACCTGTGTGGAGGAGGACACGATACGAGCAATTGCCAGACAGATAATTCTTTTGCTAAAGCAACTGATACTGCTAATTATGTTGGTAATTTTTTTAGGCCGCAACAAAACAATCCCTACTCCAACACATACAATCAAGGGTGGAGGTAACACCCAAATTTCTCATTGAGTAATTAAAATGCAGCATAACAGCCACCCCCGGGATTCCAAGTACCTAAAAAGAAGTCCAACATAGAAGAGCTGATGATCAAATTTATGCAAAACCAAGAAGCAACTATAAAAAATTTAGAAGCCAAACTTAGATGGGACCAAGCAGCAGCAATTCAAAACTTGGAGATGCAAATAGATCAAATGGCTAAGATAATCTCCAAGAGACCTCAAGAATCCTTACCCAGTAACACGAAGACCAATCCAAGAGAGCAAGTCAATGCTATCATCCTAAGAAGTGGTACAAAGCTGGAGGAGCCACATCAGAAGAAAGAAACTGAAGAACCAACTACAAATAAAGAACCATCAACTAAAATTCGTCAGTCACCAAAACAACTAGCAAATGGATGGTCTCTAGGTATATAGTTTGCCGACCCAAATGTGAAGCCCTACGTGCCGCCACTACAATTTCCAGAGAGACAAATACAGCATCTAGATAAAAAATTTTCTAACTTTTTTAAAATATTAAAGAATTTATATATTAATATTTCTTTTATAGATGCTATCACTCAAATGCTCAGGTATGCCAAGTTTCTCAAAGAAATCCTAATAAATAAGAAAAAGCTGAAGGAGTATGAGAGAATAAATTTGAATGAAGAATGCTCAGCAATACTTCAAAATAAATTACCACATAAGCTAAAAGATCCGAAAAGTTTTACTATCCCTTACATTATTGGTGATTATAGTTTTGATAAAGTTTTATGTGATTTAGGAGCAAGTATTAATCTCATGTCTTTTTCTATTTTCAGGAAGCTGGGTCTAGGAGAACCAAAACCTATCACTATTACTCTTCAATTAGCCGACAAATCCATCAAATATCCAAGATGTATAGTGGAGGATGTCTTGGTAAAGGTAAACAAGTTTATTTTTTCTGTTGATTTTATTATTCTTAATATGAAAGAAGATTATGATGTATCCCTTATTTTAGGGAGACCCTTTTTAACTACTGGAAAAGCTTTAATAGATGTTCAACAAGAAAAATTAATTCTTAGAATCCAAGATGAACAAGTTACTTTTAATATTTTTAAAAATACTAAACATCCTGATGATAATCAAACTTATTTTTTAATTGATATTATTGACAATTCAGTATATGAGAATTCTGTAGAAAATAGATTTAAAAGTATGAAAGCTAGTAATGTCCAATTGAAAGAGGGCTCGACCAAATATGAAAGTATTCCAATCGAAGTGGCATCAGATTGATTCAACACAAAACTCAAAGAAAGTCAAGCTGAAGACTATAAATCAAAACTACTAGATAGGTTGTTTCTTTTCTTTTTAGCTTTGATCATTTTTCTTTTCTTTTATTTTTTAGCAATTTGTTATTGTTCTTTTACTGCTTTGGTGTGTATTTTTAATTTTATAGAGAAAAATCAATGAGAACTTGATAAGCATCATAAATTCACCAATAAAAATATTAATTTATTAATTAATTTATATTAATTTTTAAGAATTATTAATTAATTTATATATAACTTTTGAAAAATTCATATTTTTATTAATTAAAAAATTAATTAAAAAATAATAAAAATTAAAAAATAAAATTTTATTATCAATGGAAAGAGCTCATTTTTTTATCATAACAAAATAAATTTTAAGTAAAATAGAGCTAAAATGAAAAAGATATGAATTTTTAAAGATATAAAATAAATAAAAATTAAATAAAAAAAGAAAACAGCTCAGTCGACTCCGTAAGCCGAGCCACCAAGCCAAGCCAAGCCATCAAAGCTGACTCAACTATTTAAGCCATCAGCTGGTCCACGATCTAGGTGTGGACCGTCAGCTCAGCAGAAACCGATGAATCAGAGATTGCCACGTGGTGGACCTAGACCCTTAAAGGGTCCACAGAAATTTATTGCGGCTCACAAGGTATTTTGGTCTTTTCACCTAGCGACAAGAGCGCTGATTGGCTATGGTGTGCGGTGTGGTCAGTCCATGCGGTCCATGGGAACAGTAATTGCATGATCGGATGGCTGCGGTTGATTGTGGTCAAGATCGGACGATGGTGGTGATTTCCAGGTTTGATTCAAATTCTATCAGCGATCTGGCATGATCCAACGGCCAGAAAATCAAGAGATGAAGATCCAACGGTCCAGAACACTCCCGACAGTGATCAAGACTCCCGATGCATGATTTGCGGCCAAATTTTCACCATCAACGCGCGATCGAAAGGCCAGAATTTAATCCAACTCGATCTGGGCTGATATGCATCCGATTTTGATGATTTTTGGATCGTTGGATTCCTATTGAATAGCCAGATTTTATTAGATTTACTAGAGTCATATCAGAGCTGATTTGATTCAAATTTTATCCAAATTTATTTGAATTTTGATGATTATAAAGGCTATTAGTCCCATATTGCCTTTAGAAAAAATATCCAGCCCTCCTAACTCTATAAAAGGGATCTTAGGCCTCCAGAAATCAACATCTTTGATCAAGGTGAAGCTTTGGTATAGGGCGAAGCTAGGCTATGGGTTAAAGGCTGCTTTGAAGCAACGGGTGCTGAGAAGAAGAGCCGAGCTTCTACACCATCTTTCTGCTAATGCCGATCCAAGATCAGAGATTAGGCTATTTTATTTTTTTTAGGCTATTTTATTTTATTTTTTAAATTCTTTAAATTAAATTCTAAAATTTTAATTTTAATTAATAAAAATTTTATTTTTACATTTTAATTTCTTGCTTTTTATTTTTATTATAATTTAATTTTTATACTTTAATTATTACTTTTTATATTATTGCAAGTAGATGCTAAGATCTAATTAGTAGATCTTAGTACCAAGTTTAAATTTCTGCATTTTCTAATTTTTAATCTTTCGACTTTACTCCTAATTCCAAAAACTCAAATCCTTTTTTTTTTTCAAAAAAAATCAAAGATTTCAAATCTAAAAATACTACATTTTCTATAGATTCGATCCGACTCACTGCTATCTACGCATTTTCAATGATTTTAAGAAGTCGGATTAAACTGATAAACATGGTGTCTTAACGACAACATCGCATTCCTATCAAGTTTTTGGCGCTGTTACCGGGGAAGGCATGGACATTAAATTTTTGATCTCTTTGATTTTTTTGTAAATAAATTATAAATAAAATTTTTATTTTTATTTTTTTTATAAATATTGCTTGCTAATTTTTTTTTATTATTTTGCAGAAAAAAAATTTAAAGAACAAAAAGAATCAAAAGTTTTGCTTGGTAAGAGCAATCCTAACCCTAGTACACTTTTCTTTTTATTTATTTATTTATTTATTTTATTTTTAAATTAATTTAAAAAAATATTCATTTAAATCTAATTAAAAGCCTCATGATAAGATTAGAAATCCTAATTGTTTAGAGTATACATCGTATTAGTTTTATTCATTTATTTATTTATTTATTTATTTATTTGGTGATTGCTGGAGGCAAGGTAAGCCTTTCAGAATACAATTAGTTACATACATCTAGTTTAAATTGCATAGAACCCTTTAATTGAAATTTTTTATGGATATTCATATTAAATCAAATTAAGGGTGTAACATAATTAAACAAGATAAGATGAGGATTTGATCACCCTTCCTTGGCCCACAAACAACCAACCAACATCTGGCATTGACCTAAGTCTTTAAATTAAAATCAATTAGACATCAACCCTAGGAACTCGAGCTCAATAGGACAAGGAATCCTAAGAGTTGAACTGGGTTAGGATAAGTCAATTTGACTGGTGTCTAGGAAAGTGGTTTAGGGACGACTGCGCCCGAAGAAAGGTGGTTTCTAATTAATTTCGTTCGCTTACCTGGTCAAGCATAATTGGTGTCTAAGGCAAGTAACGGGGGGACTCCCACCGACCTTACACTTACCTGGTCAGTTGATTGGCTAATCCTACACTTGGAGGGCTTGAAGGTGACCTTGACAGTTAGGAGCTGTCTAGATCTAAGACAACCTTTAGTCAGGATTGATTGACCAACTTGATTGCTAACTAACATTAAATCTAATTAAACCTAATTCTTCTCTTTCTTCTTAGTTCTATGACTCCTTAGGACCTCTTCTTTAGAACTTTTCTTTCTTTCTTCTCCTTACTCCTCTAAAAATAAAATAAAAATTAAATTAAACTAACTAAAAAATATTAAAAATGATAACTAAATTAAATTAAATTAAATTAAAATTAATAAATAAAATAATTTAAAAAATTAATTTTTAATATAATAAAATAATAATAATAAAAAAACAAAAATAAATAAAAAAAATCTAAATTTTTTTTTTTGAACCACACATTAGGGTTGCACTAATACATGCATGGTAGAAAATCGCTTTTTCTGATTTAGTTGAATTTAATTGAATGGTTGATTCATATTAAACCTAATAATCAAATGGCTAATATGAACCTAATAGTCCAAAAATTAGATAAAGTTGACCTTCTTGCTCAAAAAATAGATCAACTCCTAACCCTAGGTCAATAATCTCCTGCACAATTCACATCATCTTCTAATTATCAGAAGACTTATTCAAACTGTGCTAGCCCAACCCATCATGTAAGTGAATGTCCTATGACTGCACAGTTTCCACATTTTATCCAAGAACAAGTTCAAGCTGCTCAAGGATACTCCAAATTGATTAATGATCCATTTTTAAATTCATATAATTCAGATTGGAGTAACTTTAATTTTTTTTTAGACATCCCAATAGACTCAGGCTCAGACCCAAATTTCACTTGAGCAAAATTATCAAAATAGATTCCAATATCAAAATTATGCCTATAATAATGGTCAGCCTAGTAATTTATCCAGCCATCATATTATAATCAGCCTTCATACCCACCTCCTCAACAGACCAATCTAGTTGATGATAGATTTAACCAACTTCAAGAATTGATTCTGACTCAACAGCAATCTATCACCAGACTAGAAGCTCAAATAGGATAATTAGTTGAGTCTAACATGAGGAGAGAACTAGATCAACTACCAAACCTACCAATTTCAAACAACCCATCTAATGTCCACCAATCACCTGGACCAAGTTATCAATTTAATGTCTCACCTAAGAATCCCTAATTTGAGAATGCCAAAGTAATTCCTGAACTTAAAAGCTATAGGATTCTTATGGACCCATACCAAGACCAGGTGAGAGAGGCTAGTACTGATGCTAGCCAAAATAAAAATTTAGAGGAACTGGTTAGTACTGAGACTAACCACATAGAAGAACCCGAGCCAAGAATTAGTACTGATGCTAGTTCAAGTTTAAATAAGATAGAAAAAGGGAAAAGAGAATAGATGATTTACCCGAGACTTATAAACCTAATGTCCTATTCTCTTCAATCCAAGAAGCTGGTTCTTCTTACAAAAATCAAGAGGCATGTAATGAAATATCAATGGAGTTGTTTAAGCAAGATCACATTAATTTACCTCCAGAATTAAAACCATCTTTAGTCACCATTCCAGCACCCATTGAATCAAACTTAACTCCTAATACAAAAACTCCATTCATGAGCATTTTAGAAGAACAAATAGAAGAAATTCTTAATAAACATGGGTCTGAGAATGGAATCATAAATTATATCTCCTAAAATTAACAATGAATATATCAATAATGGGATTATAAATCAACTTTCTGAGATTGGCAATCCAAAACCATTGGAATTTGTCAATCCAATATTTGACACAGGATAGTAAGCTACATTGTGTCTGGCTGAAGACGGTAAACTTAGCGCTTGTTGGGAGGCAATCCAATATTTAGTTTTTATCTAATTTATCTTTTTAGTTTATTTTCTTTTTAGGATAATTTGAATAAGTTGGAGGGAGAGCTTAAATTTTCAAAGGCATGTGCTGGACCAAAAATATACTGAGTCAGGTGTATTCTTTCATGTTCTTTATTACATCCTTTATTTTTTTTTTTTCTTCTCCATTGAGGATAATGTCGATTAAGTTGGGAGGGGAGAAAAAAATAAAAAATTTTAAAATTTTAAGTCCTCAAAAAAGTTAGTATTTAGTATTTAGACACCTGATTATGCTTAAGAATCGAATTAAACTAAGCATTTTTAAAAGAAAATTGATGCACAGATCAGAGAATCTGTGAGATATTGAGGAATCAAGTATTAAGAAAATTCAATAAAGAGTTAAGTCTAGAACATAAAAAGTTTTTTTTCTTGGAGCATTTCTAATTATTTCTACTAGCATCAAAGAAAAGTCTACTTTTTATAGGCTTGTGTAGGGTAACTATACATTTCTTCATATAAAAATTTATTTTAATAAAATAGTTTTCAAGTACTTCTCACTGAGTAATCGGGCCTCTTTGCCTAAGCAAGCATTGAGTTTCGCGTCAAAAGGTGGGAAGGGCAAAGAAGCTCGTTGTAAAGCTAGTCTTAACTCGTAGCCTATTTGATTCGAGCTAGTAAGCCCGAGGGGTATTCTATACCTAGTGCCCTAAAGCCAACTGGTTTGGGAGTCATTGGCCCAAGACTCGCTACATGGATCAAATAGAAAGCTTAAGGAGTTAAGACACTCAATAGTGGTATAATGTTAAAAAAAAAAAGAAAAAAATACATTGGTTTTCCACTAAGTAATCGAATCCCATTGCCTAAGTAAGCAATGATATTCACATCAAAAAGTGGGTAATGTAAAAATAAAAATTAATAAATGAAGGACGGAAGTAGCAATACACTTGCCTATATGAAAGTTTAGACAAATCAGAGATAAAGGTGGGATAATTTAGAAAAAGTTTCTAAAAAATTTAATATTTCTTTACTTAATTTTTTTATTGATAAGTATTAATACCCCAATGATATGTCTCATTTAAGCTCTACTAAATATCAATGGCCATTTTGAAAATTGCTTAGATAAAATTCGAAACTCTAAAGTTAAAAGATATTTAAAACTAAATTCTTTCTTTACTCGAGGACGAGCAAAGCTTAAGTTGGGAGGGTGTGATAAGCATCATAAATTCACCAATAAAAATATTAATTTATTAATTAATTTATATTAATTTTTAAAGAATTATTAATCAATTTATATATAATTTTTGAAAAATTCATATTTTTATTAATTAAAAAATTAATTAAAAAATAATAAAAATTAAAAAATAAAATTTTATTATCAATGGAAAGAGCTCATTTTTTTGAATCATAATGAAATAAATTTAAAGTAAAATGGAGCTAAAACGAAAAAGATATGAATTTTTAAAGATATAAAATAAATAAAAATTAAATAAAAAAGAAAATGGCTCAGCCGGCTCCGTAAGCCGAGCCACCAAGCCAAGCCAAGCCATCAAAGTCGACTCAGCCGTTTAGAAGCCATCAGTCGATCCACGATCCAGGCGTGGACCGCTCAGCTCAGCAAAAACCGATGAATCAGAGATTGCGACACGTGGCGGACCTAGACCCTTAAAGGGTCTACAGAAATTTATCGCGGCTCATAGGGTATTTTGGTCTTTTCACTCTAGCGACAAAAGTGCTGATTGGCTACGGTGTGCAAGTGCGGCCGGTCCACGTGGTCCATGGGAACAGTAATTGCGCGATCGGATGGCTGCGGTTGATTGCGGTCAAGATCGGACGGCGGTGGTGATTTTCAGGCTTGATTCAAATTCTATCAGCGATCTGGCACGATCCAATGGCCAGAAAATCAAGAGATAAAGATCCAATGGTCCAGAATACTCCCGATGGTGATCAAGACTCCCGATGCATGATTTGCGGCCAGATTTCCTCCATCAACGCGCGATCGGACGGCCAGAATTTAATCCGACCCGATCTGGGCTGATATGCATCCGATTTTGATGATTTTTGGACCGTTGGATTCCTATTGAATGGCCAGATTTCACCAAATTTACCAGAGTCATATCAGAGCTATTTTGATTCAAATTTTATCCAAATTTCTTTATATTTTGATGATTACAAAGGCTATTAGTCCCATATTGCCTTTAGAAAAAATATCCAGCCCTCCTAGCTCTATAAAAAGGACCCTTAGGCCTCCAGAAATCAACATCTTCCGATCAAGGTGAAGCTTTGGTACAGGATAAAGCCAGGCTATGGGTTAAAGGCTGCTTCGAAGCAATGGATGCCGAGAAGAAGAGCTGAGCTTCTACACCATCTTTCTGCTAATGCCAATCCAAGATCAGAGATCAGGCTATTTTATTTTTTTTAATTTCTATGTATTTAAATTTTTAAAATTTTAATTAATAAAAATTTTATTTTTATATCTTTAATTTCTTATTTTTATTTTTATTATAATTTAATTTCTATATTTTAATTATTATTTTTTATTTTATTGCAAGTAGATGCTAAGATCTAATTAGTAGATCTTAGTACCAAGTTTAAATTTCTGCATTTTTTAATTTTTAATCTTCCGACTTCACTCCTAATTTCAAAAACTTAAATCCTTTTCTTTTTCTTTTCAAAAAAAAATCAAAGATTTCAAATCTAAAAATACTACCTTTCTTGTGGATTCGACCCGACTCACTGTTATCTACGCATTTTTAATGATTTTAAGAAGTCGGATTAAACTGATAAACACGGTGTTTTAATGACAACATCGCATTCCTATCAGAGCTCAAGCAAAATTTCAAAGCTCCAAAGAACCAGACTGAACCAAATCAGGTGTTTTCCTTCCTATCCTTTATTGCACCTTTTATTTTTCTTTCTCCTTTAAGACAATGTAGAATAAGTTAGGAAAAAAAAATCATGTGTTAAGAAGAAAATCTTGAGCAAGATAGATTGGACAAGTGATAAAAGATAGAATTATTTGCTAATGAATGTAACGAGTTAAAGAAGTAGATTAGTTGGTCGACTTTTAGCAACCTACTTAGGTCATTAAAAGACTATTAGCACTTCTAATTGCACATGCACACTAACAAGGCAAAGTGGGCATTGATTATAAGGCCAACTGAGGATTCAATTATCATTAAAAATTGGTAATTAATATACATTCTAATCAAAGAAACTTAAATTTAGGGAAAGAGCGCCCAAATATGAAGTTATTCCAATCGAGTGCATTCAGATGATTCAACACAAAACTCAAAGAAAGTCAAGCTGAAGTACTTATAAATCAAAACTACAGATAGGTTGTTCTTTTCTTTTTAGCTTTGATCATTTTTCTTTCTTTATTTTACAATTTGTTATTGTTCTATTTTACGCTTGGTGTTATTATTTTATAATGTTTATAGAGAAAAATCAATGAGAACTATAAGCATCATAATTCACCAATTTAAAAATATTAATTTATTAATTAATTATTATTAATTTTAAGAATTATTATATTTATATATAACTTTTGAAAATTCATATTTTTATTAATTAAAAAAAATTTAATTAAAAAAATAATAAAAATTAAAAAAAAAATTTTATTATCAATGGAAAAGAGCTCATTTTTTATCATAAACAAAAATAAATTTTAAGTAAAAATAAGCTAAAAGTGAAAAAGATATGAATTTTTAAAGATATAAAATAAAATAAAAATTAAATAAAAAAAGAAAACAGCTCAGTCGACTCCGTAAAGCCGAGCCACCAAGCCACAGCCCAATCCATTTCAAAGCTGACTCAACCTATTTAAGCCATCAGCTGGGTCCACGATCTAGGTGTGGACCGTTTCAGCTCAGCAGAAACCGAATGAATCAGAGGATTTGCCACGTGGTGGACGTAGACCCTTAAAGGTCCACAGAAATTTTATTGCGCTCACAAGTATTTTGGTCTTTTCACCTAGCGACAAGAGCGGCTGATTGGCTATGGTGTGCGGGCCGGTGCTGTGTCAGTCCATGCGGTCCATGAACAGTATTGCTGATCGGATGGCTGCGGGTGATTGTTGGTCAAGATCGGACGAGGTGGAGATTTTCCAGGTTTGATTCAAAATTCTATCATGCGATCTGGCATGATCCAACGGCCAGAAATCAAGAGATGAAATCCAACGGTCCAGAACACTCCCGACAGTGATCAAGACTCCCGATGCCAATGATTGCGGCCAAATTTTCACCATCAACGCGCGATCGAAAGGCCAGAATTAATCCAACTCGATCTGGCTGAGATGCATCCGATTTTGATTGTTTTTGGATCGTGGATTCCTAGATAGCCAGATTTTATTAGATTTACTAGAGTCATATCAGAGCTGATTTGATTCAAAATTTTAGTCCAAATTTATTTGAATTTGATGATTATAAAGGCTTTAGTCCCATTATTGCCTTTAGAAAAATATCAGCCCTCCTAACTCTATAAAAGGGACTTAGGCCTCCAGAAATCAACATCTTTGATTTCAAGGTGAAGCTTTGGTATAGGGCGAAGCTAGGCTATGGGTTAAAGCCTGCTTTGAAGGCACGGGTGCTGAGAAGAAGAGCCGAAGCTTTACACCATCTTTCTGCTATGCCGATCCAAGATCTAGAGATTAGGCTATTTTATTTTTTTTTAAATTTATGTATTTAAATTCTAAAATTTTAATAATAAAAATTTTATTTTTACATTTGAATTCTTGCTTTTATTTTAGTATAATTTAATTTTTATACGTTTAATTTATTACTTTTTATATTATTCTGCAAGTAGATTGCTAAGATCTAATAGTAGATCTTAAGTACCAAGTTTAAATTTCTGCATTTTCTATTTTTAATCTTGTCGACTTTACTCCTAATTCCAAAAAATCAAATCCTTTGTTTTTTCAAAAAAAATCTCAAGATTTCAAATCTAAAAAATTACTACATTTTCTTATAGATTCATCCACTTCACCCCCGACCACAGATGCTATCTACCGCAGTTTCAATGATTGTAGAAGTCGGAATTAAACTTGAATAACATGTGTCTTAAACGACAACATCGCATTCCTATTTCAAGTTTTTGGCGCTAGTACCGGGAAGGCTATGGACATTAAATTGTTGATTCTCTTTGATTTTTTTGTAAATAAATTATAAATAAAATTTTTATTTTTATTTTTTTTATTAAATATTGCTTCTAATTTTTTTTTATATCTTTGCAGAAAAAAAAATTTAAGAAAAAAAGAATCAAAAGTTTTGCCTGTAAGAGCAATCCTAAACCCTAGTTACAACTTTTCTTTTTATTTATTATTTATTTATTTTATTTTTAAATAATTTAAAAAAATTATTCATAATCTATTAAAAGCCTCATGATAAGATTGAAATCCTAATTGTTTAGAGTTATTACATCGTATTAGTTTTATTCATTTATTTATTTATTTATTTATTTATTTGGTGATGCTGGGAGGCAAGGAAGCCTTTCAGAATACAATGTTACATTACATCTAGTTTAAATTGCATAGAACCATTTATTGAAATTTTTTATGGATATTCCAATTAAATCAAATTTAAGGTGACATAATTAAACAAGATAAGATGAGGATTGATTCACCCTTCCTTGCGCCCACAAACAACCAACCACATCTGGCATTGACCTAAGTCTTTAAATTAAAATCAATTAGACATCACCCTAGGAACTCGAGCTCAATAGGACAAGAATCCTAAGAGGTTGAACTGAGTTAGGATAAGTCAATTTGACTGGTGTCTAGGAAAGTGGTTTAGGACGCTGCGCCCGAAGAAAGGTTGGTTTCTAAATTAATTTCGTTGCGCTTACCTGGTCAGCATTAATTGGGTCTAAGGCAAGTCAACGGGGGACTCCCACCGACCACCACTTACCTGGTCAGTTGTATTGGCTAATCCTACACTTGGAGGGCTTGAAGGTGACTACATTAGGAGCTGTCTAGATCTAGACAACCTTTAGTCAGGATGATTGACCAACTTGATTGCTAACTAACACTTAAAATCTAATTAAACCTTAATTCTTCTCTTTCTTCTAGTCTATGACTCCTTAGACCTCTTCTTTAGAACTTTTCTTTTCTTTTCTTCTCCTTGACTCCTCTAAAAATAAAATAAAAATAAATTAAACTAACTAAAAAAATATTAAAAATGATAATTAAATTAAATTAAATGAAATAAAATTAATAAATAAAATAATTTAAAAAATTTAAATTTTAATATAAAATAATAATAATAAAAAAAACAAAAATAAATAAAAAAAATCTTAAATTTTTTTATTTGAACCCACACATTAGGGTTGCACAATACATGCATGGTAGAAAAATCGCTTTTTCTGATTTAGTTGAATAATTGAATGGTGATTCATATAACCTAATAATCAAATGTGCAATATTGACCGTAATTAAGTCCAAAAATTAGATAAAAGTTACCTTTCTTGCTCAAAAAATAGATCAACTCCTTTAACCCTAGCGTCAATAATCTCCTGCACCAATTCACGATCATCTTCTAATTATCAGAAAGACTTATTTCAACTGTGCTAGCCCAACCCATCATGGAAGTGAATGTCCTTGACTGCACAGTTTCCACATTTTATCCAAGAACAAGTTCAAGTGCTCAAAGGATTACTCAAATTGATTATGAATCCATTTTAAAGTTCATTATAATTCAGATTGGAGTAACTTTAATTTTTTTTTAGACATCCCAATAGACTCAGGGGCTCAGACCCAAATTTCACTTGAGCCAAAATTATCTAAAATAGATTCAATATCAAAATTATGCCTATAATAATGGTCAGCCTAGTAATTTTCCAGCCATCATATATATAAGTCAGCCTTCATACCCACCTCCTCACAGACCAATCTAGTGATGATAGATTTAACCAAACTTCAAGAATTGATTCTGACTCAACAGCAAGCGTCACCAGACTAGAAGCTCAAAATAGATAATTAGTGGGAATCTAACAATGAGAGAGAACTAGCATCAACTACCAAACCTTGACCAATTTCAAACAACCCATCTAATGTCACCACTATCACCTGGACCAAGTTATCAATTTAAGTTCTCCCAGAACCCTAATTTGAGAATGCCAAATAATTCCTAACTTAAAAGCTATAGGATTCTTTATGGACCCATACCAAGACCAGGTAGAGAGGCTTAGTACTGATCTAGGCCAAAATAAAAACTTTAGAGGAACTGGTATACTGAGACTAACCACATAGAAGAACCTGAGCCAAGAATTATACTTGATGCAGTTCAAGTTTAAATAAGATAGAAAAAAAGGGAAAAGAGAATAGATGATACACCGAAGAGACTTATAAACCTAATGTCCTATTTCTCTTCAATCCAAGATGCTTGGTTCTTCTTACTAAAAAATCAAGAGGCATGTAATGAAATATCAATGAAGTTTTAAGCAAGATCACATTAATTTACCTCCAGAATTTAAAAACCGTCTTTAGTCTCTCTGCACCCATTGAATCAAACTTAAACTCCTAATATAAAAACTTCATTCATAGCATTTAGGAGAAACAAATAGAAGAAATTCCTTAATAAACATGGATCTAAGAAAGATCATAAAAATTATATTCTTTAAAATTAACAATGAATATATCAATAATGGGGATTATTAAACAATTTCTTGAGATTGGCAATCCAAAAACCATGGAATTGTCATCCAATATGTGACATAGATAGTAACTACATTTGTGTCTGGCTGAGGACGTAAAACTTAGCGCTTGTTGGAGCAATCAATATTATTTTTATCTAATGTATGCTTTTTAGTTTATTTCTTTTTAGATAATCTGAATAAGTTCAGGTGGAGAGCCCAATTTTTAAAGGCATGTGCTGGACCAAAAATATAGTCAGGTGTATTCTTTTCATATTCTTATTACATCTTTATTTTTTCTTTGGCTTTCTCCATTGAGGACAATGTCGTTAAGTTGGGAGGGGAGAAAAAAATAAAAATTTTAAAAATTTTGAGTCTTCAAAAAAGTTAGTATTTAGTATTTAACACCGATTATTGGCTTAAGAATCGAATTAAATAAGCATTTTTAAAGAAAATTGATACATAGATCGGAGAATCGTTGAGATATGAGGAATCAAGTATTAAAAATTTTAATAAAAGTTAAGTTCTAGACATAAAAAGTTTTCTTGAAGTATTTTTTAATTTATTTCATATTAGCATCAAAAAAATCTACTTTTATAGGCTTGTGTAGGGTAACTAACATTTCTTCATATAAAAATTTATTTTAATAAAATAATTTTCAAGTATTCTCACTGAGAACCAGGCCTCTTTGCCTAGCAAGCATTAGTTTCGCGTCAAAAGGTGGAATGGCAAAGAAGCTTCGTTGTAAAAGCTAGTCTTAAAAACCATAGCCTATTTGAGTCGAGCTAGTAAGCCGAGGGTATTCTATACCTAGTGCCCTAAAGCCAACTGATTTGGGAGTCATTGCCCAAGACTCGAGATTGTGTTCTAAAATAATATTAAAATTTTGATCCTAACTTTACTTTAGAATTTTATTTTTAAATTTTTATTATTATTTTATTTTTTTAAAAAAAAATTATTCAATGCATGACACGTACTAGACATAGTAACTTACTACCTTTAGATCCAGAAATTGAAAGGACCATTAGAAGACTACAATAAGAAAGAAACATGGCAGCTGAAGATCCTAACGACATCAATCTAGGATTGGATATGGATGACCGAAGGACAGCATGAAGCTATTTGATCAGTACATCATCCATTAAATGATTACATCACACCATCTATAGTCAATGCAGCTTTGAGCATCAGGAGACCGCCTAGTGCATGCAAATAACTTCAAAATAAAACTGACGATGATTCAGATGATTCAATCAATTGTCCAATTCAGTGGACACGTGCATGATGATCCGAATGCCCATATTTCTAACTTTCTTGAACTTTATGATACTTTTAAAATTAATGAGGTGTCGGATGATGCTATTAGATTAAGGTTATTTTCTTTCTCTTTACGAGACAAAGCTAAGAGTTGGCTTCATTCTCTTCCTATAGGTTCTATCACAACTTGGGATGTCCTAGCCCAAAAATTCTTAGCCAAGTACTTTCCACCTTCCAAGACTATCAAGATGTGCAATGATATCACTTCTTTTCATGCAGATGGACATGGAGACACTATATGAGGCTTGGGAGCATTTCAAGGAATTGCTGAGGAGATGTCCACATCATCAACTATCCATATGGCTTCAGGTACAAACTTTCTATAATGGTTTATCTCCTACTAATCGTTCTATGATTGATGCAGCAGTAGGAGGAATAATTAACCAAAAAATGGAGGAAGAAGCCTTCGATCTGATCGATGAGATGGCATCAAATAGCTATCAGTGGCAGACAGAACGCATGATGCCAAAAAGACTAGCAGCTGTGCAGGGAGTAGATTGCGTGCCAACCTTACTAGCTGAAATTGCAGCCCTTAGAGCCGAAGTCAACAACTTGAAGGGAATAGCTATGCATGTTCAGAGCATCACCTGTGACCTGTGTGGAGGAGGACACGATACGAGCAATTGCCAGACAGGTAATCCTTTTGCTAAAGCAACTGATACAGCTAATTATGTTGGTAATTTTTTTAGGCCGCAACAAAACAATCCCTACTCCAACACATACAATCAAGGGTGGAGGCAGCACCCAAATTTCTCATGGAGTAATCAAAATGCAGCACAACAGCCACCCCCGGGATTCCAAGTACCTAAAAAGAAGTCCAACATGGAAGAGCTGATGGTCAAATTTATGCAAAACCAAGAAGCAACTATAAAAAATTTAGAAGCCAAACTTAGACAGGACCAAGCAGCAGCAATTCAAAACTTGGAGATGCAAATAGGTCAAATGGCTAAGATAATCTCCGAGAGACCTCAAGGATCCTTGCCCAGCAACACGGAGACCAATCCAAGGGAGCAAGTCAATGCTATCATCCTAAGAAGTGGTACAAAGCTGGAGGAGCCACATCAGAAGAAAGAGACTGAAGAGCCAACTACAAATAAGGAACCATCAACTAAAATTCGTCAGTCACCAAAACAACCAGCAGATGGATGGTCTCTAGGTATATAGTTTGCCGACCCAAATGTGAAGCCCTACGTGCCGCCACTACCATTTCCAGAGAGACAAATACAGCATCTAGATAAAAAATTTTCTAACTTTTTTAAAATATTAAAGAATTTATATATTAATATTTCTTTTGTAGATGCTATCACTCAAATGCCCAGGTATGCCAAGTTTCTCAAAGAAATCCTAACAAATAAGAAAAAGCTGAAGGAGCATGAGAGAATAAATTTGAATGAAGAATGCTCAGCAATACTTCAAAATAAATTACCACAGAAGCTAAAAGATCCAGGGAAAGTTTTACTATCCCTTGCATTATTGGTGATTGTAGTTTTGATAAAGTTTTATGTGATTTAGGAGCAAGTATTAATCTCATGCCTTTTTCTATTTTCAGGAAGCTGGGTCTAGGAGAACCAAAGCCTACCACTATTACTCTTCAATTAGCCGACAGATCCATCAAATATCCAAGAGGTATAGTGGAGGATGTCTTGGTAAAGGTAAACAAGTTTATTTTTTCTGTTGATTTTATTATTCTTGATATGAAAGAAGATTATGATGTACCCCTTATTTTAGGGAGACCCTTTTTAGCTACTGGAGGAGCTTTAATAGATGTTCAACAAGAAAAATTAATTCTTAGAATCCAAGATGAATAAGTTACTTTTAATATTTTTCAAAGATACTAAACATCCTGATGATAATCAAACTTATTTTTCTAATTGATATTATTGACAATTCAGTATATGAGAATTCTGTAGAAAATAGGATTTGAAACTATGAAAGCTAGCAATGTCCAATTGAAAGAGGGCTCGACCAAATATGAAAGTATTCCAATTCGAAGTGGCATCAGATTGATTCAACACAGAACTCAAAGAAAGTCAAGCTGAAGACTATAAATCAGAACTACTAGATAGGTTGTTTCTTTTCTTTTTAGTTTTGATCATTTTTCTTTTCTTTTATTTTTTAGTAATTTGTTATTGTTCTTTTACTGCTTTGGTGTGTATTTTTAATTTTATAGAGAAAAATCAATGAGAACTTGATAAGCATCATAAATTCACCAATAAAAATATTAATTTATTAATTAATTTATATTAATTTTTAAGAATTATTAATTCAATTTATATATAATTTTTGAAAAATTCATATTTTTATTAATTAAAAAATTAATTAAAAAATAATAAAAATTAAAAAATAAAATTTTATTATCAATGGAAAGAGCTCATTTTTTTATCATAACAAAATAAATTTTAAGTAAAATAGAGCTAAAATGAAAAAGATATGAATTTTTAAAGATATAAAATAAATAAAAATTAAATAAAAAAAGAAAACGGCTCAGTCGGACTCCGTAAGCCGAGCCACCAAGCCAAGCCAAGCCATCAAAGCCTGACTCAGCCTATTTAAGCCATCAGCCTGGTCCACGATCTAGGTGTGGACCGCCAGCTCAGCAGAAACCGGATGAATCAGAGATTGCCACGTGGTGGACCTAGACCCTTAAAGGGTCCACAGAAATTTATTGCGGCTCACAAGGGTAATTTTGGTCTTTTCACCTAGCGACAAGAGCGCTGATTGGCTATGCGGTGTGCGGTGCGGCCGGTCCACGCGGTCCATGGGAACAGTAATTGCGCGATCGGATGGCTGCGGTTGATTGTGGTCAAGATCGGACGGATGGTGGTGATTTCCAGGTTTGATTCAAATTCTATCAGCGATCTGGCATGATCCAACGGCCAGAAAATCCAAGAGATGAAGATCCGACGGTCCAGAACAGCTCCCGACGGTGATCAAGACTCCCGAAGCATGATTTGCGGCCAGATTTCCTCGATCAAGCGCGATCCAACGGCCAGAATTTAATCCGACCCGATCTGAGCTTGATCTGCATCCGATTTTGATGATTTTTGGACCGTTGGATTCCTATTGAATGGCTGGATTTTATCAGATTTATCAGAGTCATATCAGAGCTATTTTGATTCAAATTTTATCCAAATTTCTTTGTATTTTGATGATTACAAAGGCTATTAGTCCCATATTGCCTTTAGAAAAAATATCCAGCCCTCCTAGCTCTATAAAAAGGACCCCAGGCCTCCAGAAATCAACATCTCCGATCAAGGTGAAGCTTTGGTACAGGGCGAAGCCAGGCTATGGGTTAAAGGCTGCTTCGAAGCAACGGATGCCGAGAAGAAGAGCCGAGCTTCTACACCATCTTTCTGCCAATGCCGATCCAAGATCAGAGATCAGGCTATTTTATTTTATTTCTTTTTAAATTTTATGTATTTAAATTCTAAAATTTTAATTAATAAAAATTTTATTTTTACATTTTAATTTCTTGCTTTTTATTTTTATTATAATTTAATTTTTATACTTTAATTATTACTTTTTATTTTATTGCAAGTAGATGCTAAGATCTAACTAGTAGATCTTAGTACCAAGTTTAAATTTCTGCATCTTTTAATTTTTTTTTAATTTTCCGACTTCACTTTTGATTCCAAAAACTCAAATCTTTTTTTTTTTTCAAAAATCAAAGATTTCAAATCTAAAAATACTACCTTCCCTGTGGATTCGACCCGACTCACTACTATCTACGCATTTTCAATGATTTTAAGAAGTCGGATTAAACTGATAAACACGGTGTCTTAACGACAACATCGCGTTCCTATCAAGTTTTTGGCGCCGTTGCCGGGGAAGGAATAGATGCTATTAAATTTTTGATTCTCTTTGATTTTTTTATAAATAAATTATAAATAATTATTTTTATTTTTTTTAATATTGCTTACTAATTTTTTTTTATTATTTTGTAGAAAAAAAAGAGAAGAACGAAGAAAGCATCAAAGTTTTTTGGTGAGATCAATCCTAACCCTAGTCCTCTTTTCTTTTTATTTATTTATTTATTTATTTTATTTTTAAATTAATTTAAAAAAATATTCATTTAAACCTAATTAAAAGCCTCATGATAAGATTAGAAATCCTAACTGTTTAGAGCATGCATCATATTAGTTTTATTTTTATTTTATTTTTTTTTTATTTTTTTGGTGATTGCTGGAGGCAAGGTAAGCCTTTCAGAATTACAATTAGTTGCATGCATCTAGTTTAAATTGCATAGAACCCTTTGATTGAAATTTTTTTTTTTTGCATATTCATATTAAATCAAATTAAGGGCACAACCCAATTAAACAAGATAAGGTGGGGATTTGATCACCCTTCCTTAGCCCACAAACAACCAACCAACATCCTGCATTGACCTAAGCCTTTAAATTAAAATCAATTAGACATCAACCCTAGGAACTCGAGCTCAATAGGATAAGGAATCCTAAGAGTTGAACCGGGTTAGGATAAGTTCAATTTGACTGGTGTCTAGGAAAGTGGTTCAGGGACGACTGCGCCCGAAGGAAGGTGGTTTCTAATTGGTTCCGTTCGCTTACCTGGCCAAGCACAATTGGTGTCTAAGGCAAGCAACGGGGGGACTCCCACCGACCTTACACTTACCTGGCTAGTTGATTGGCTAATCCTACACTTGGAGGGCTTGAAGGTGACCTTGGCAGTTAGGAGCTGTCTAGATCTAGGATAACCCTTAGTCAGGATTGATTGACCAACTTGATTGCTAACCAACATTCAAATCTAATTAAACCTAATTCTTCTCTTTCTTCTTAGTTCTAGGACTCCTTAGGACCTCTTCTTTAGAACTCTTCTTTCTTTCTTCTCCTTACTCCTCTAAAAAATAAAATAAAATAAAAATTAAACTAACTAAAAAAATATTAAAAATAATAAATTAAATTAAATTAAATTAAAATTAATAAATAAAATAATTAAAAAAATTAATTTTTAATATAATAAAATAATAATAATAAAAAAAAAAAACAAAAAAAAAATTCTAAATTTTTTTTTGAACCATACATTAGGGTTACACTAATACATGCATGGTAGGAAATCGCTTTTTCTGATTTAGTTGAACTTAATTGAATGGTTGATTCACATTAAACATAATAATCAAATGGCTAATATGAATCTAATAGTCCAAAAATTAGATAAAGTTGACCTTCTTGCTCAGAAAATAGATCAACTCCTAACCCTAGGTCAACAATCTCCTGCACAATTCACATCATCTTCTAATTATCAGGAGATTATTCAATCTGTGCTAGTCCAACCCATCATGTAAGTGAATGTCCTATGACTGCACAGTTTCCATATTTTATCCAAGAACAAGTTCAAGCTACTCAAGGATACTCCAAATTGATTAATGATCCATTTTCAAATT
The DNA here is from genome assembly GCA_006176705.1 of Cocos nucifera. NCBI lineage: Eukaryota > Viridiplantae > Streptophyta > Magnoliopsida > Arecales > Arecaceae > Cocos > Cocos nucifera. The sequence goes on from QRFJ01000095.1 coordinate 1,167,232, forward strand.
CATATAATTCAGATTGGAGTAACTTTAATTTTTCTTGGACATCCCAACAGACTCAGGCTCAGACCCAAATTTCACTTGAGCAAAATTATCAAAATAGATCCCAATATCAAAATTATGCCTATAATAATGGTCAGCCTAGTCAGTTTATCCAGCCATCATATTATAATCAGCCTTCATACCCACCTCCTCAACAGACCAATCTAGCTGATGATAGATTTAACCAACTTCAACAATTGATTCTAACTCAACAGCAATCTATCGCCAGACTAGAAGCTCAAATAGGATAATTAGTTGAGTCTAACATGAGGAGAGAACTAGATCAACTACCGAACCTACCAATTTCAAACAACCCACCTAATGACCACCAACCACCTGGATTAAAGTTATCAATTCTAATGTTCTCATCTAAGAATCCCCAATTTGAGAATACCAAAGTAATTCCTGAACTTAAAAGCTATAGGATTCTTATGGACCCATACCAAGACCAGGTGAGAGAGGCTAGTACTGATGCTAGCCAAAATAAAAATTTAGAGGAACTGGTTAGTACTGAGACTAACCACATAGAAGAACCCAAGCCAGGAATTAGTACTGATGCTAGTTCCAGTTTAAATGAGATAGAAAAAAGGGAAAAGAGAATAGATGATTTACCCGAGACTTATAAACCTAATGTCCTATTCCCTTCAACCCTAGAAGCTGGTTCTTCTTATAAAAATCAAAGAGGCATGTAATGAAATGTCAATGGAGTTGTTTAAGCAAGATCACATTAATTTACCTCCAGAATTAAAACCGCCTTTAGTCACCATTCCAGCACCCATTGAATCAAACTTAACTCCTAAAACTCCATTCATGAGCATTTTAGAAAGAACAAATAGGAGAAATTCTTAATAAACATGGGTCTGAGAATGGAATCATAAATTATATCCCTAAAATTAACAATGAATATATCAATAATGGGATTATAAATCAACTTTCTGAGATTGGCAATCCAAAACCATTGGAATTTGTCAATCCAATATTCGACACAGGATAGTGAGCTACATTGTGTCTGGCTGAAGACGGTAAACTTAGCGCTTGTTGGGAGGCAACCCAATATTTAGTTTTTATCTAATTTATCTTTTTAGTTTATTTTTTTTTAGGATAATTTGAATAAGTTGGAGGGAGAGCTCAAATTTTCAAAGGCATGTGCTGGACCAAAAATATACTGAGTTAGGTGTATTCTTTCATGTTCTTTATTACATCCTTTATTTTTTCTTCTCCATTGAGGACAATGTCGATTAAGTTGGGGGGGAGAAAAAAATAAAAATTTTAAAATTTTAAGTCCTCAAAAAAGTTAGTATTTAGTATTTAGATACCTGATTATGCTTAAGAATCGAATTAAACTAAGCATTTTTAAAAGAAAATTGATACATAGATCAGAGAATCTGTGAGATATTGAGGAATCAAGTATTAAGAAAATTCAATAAAGAGTTAAGTCTAGAACATAAAAAGTTTTTTCTTGGAGCATTTCTAATTATTTCTACTAGCATCAAAGAAAAGTCTACTTTTTATAGGCTTGTGTAGGGTAACTATACATTTCTTCATATAAAAATTTATTTTAATAAAATAGTTTTCAAGTACTTCTCACTGAGTAACCGGGCCTCTTTGCCTAAGCAAGCATTGAGTTTCGCGTCAAAAGGTGGGAAGGGCAAAGAAGCTCGTTGTAAAGCTAGTCTTAACTCGTAGCCTATTTGATTCGAGCTAGTAAGCCCGAGGGGTATTCTATACCTAGTGCCCTAAAGCCAACTGGTTTGGGAGTCATTGGCCCAAGACTCGCTACATGGATCAAATAGAAAGCTTAAGGAGTTAAGACACTCAATAGTGGTACAACGTTAAAAAAAAAAAAAAAAATATTGGTTTCCCACCAAGTAACCGGGTCCCGTTGCCTAAGTAAGCAATGATATTCACGTCAAAAAGTGGGTAATGTAAAAATAAAAATTAATAAATGAAGGATGGAAGTAGCAATACACTTGCCTATATGAAAGTTTAGACAAATTAGAGATAAAGGTAGGATAATTTAGAAAAAGTTCTGAAAAATTTAATGTTCTTTACTTAATTTTTCTATTGATAAGTATTAATACCCCAATGATATGTCTCATTTAAGCTCTACTGAATATCAATGGCCATTTTGAAAATTGCTTAGGTAAAATTCGAAACTCTAAAGTTAAAAGGTATTTAAAACTAAATTCTTTCTTTACTCGAGGATGAGCAAAGCTTAAGTTGGGGAGGTGTGATAAGCATCATAAATTTACCAATAAAAATATTAATTTATTAATTAATTTATATTAATTTTTAAGAATTATTAATCAATTTATATATAATTTTTAAAAAATTCATATTTTTATTAATTAAAAAATTAATTAAAAAATAATAAAAATTAAAAAATAAAATTTTATTATCAATGGAAAGAGCTCATTTTTTTGATTATAATGAAATAAATTTTAAGTAAAATGGAGCTAAAACGAAAAAGATATGAATTTTTAAAGATATAAAATAAATAAAAATTAAATTAAAAAAAATGGTTCAGCCGACTCCGTAAGCCGAGCCACCAAGCCAAGCCAAGCCATCAAAGCTGACTCAGCCGTTTAAACCATCAGTCGATCCACGATCTAGGCATGGACCGTCAGCTCAGCAAAAACCAATGAATCAGAGATTGCCACGTGGCGGACCTAAACCCTTAAAGGGTCCACAGAAATTTATCGCGGCTCATAGGGTATTTTGGTCTTTTCACCTAGCGACAAAAGTGCTGATTGGCTACGGTGTGCAGTGCGGTCGGTCCACGTGGTCCATGGGAACAGTAATTACGCGATCGGATGGCTGCGGTTGATTGCGATCAAGATCGGACGGCGGTGGTGATTTTCAGGCTTGATTCAAATTCTATCAACAATCTGGCACGATCCAACAGCCAGAAAATCAAGAGATAAAGATCCAACGGTCCAGAATACTCCCGACGGTGATCAAGACTCCCGATGCATGATTTGCGGCCAGATTTTCTCCATCAACGCGCGATCGGATGGCCAAAATTTAATCCGACTTGATCTGGGCTGATATGCATCCGATTTTGATGATTTTTGGACCGTTGGATTTCTATTGAATGGCCAGATTTCACCAAATTTACCAGAGTCATATCAGAGCTGATTTGATTCAAATTTTATCCAAATTTCTTTATATTTTGATGATTACAAAGGCTATTAGTCCCATATTGCCTTTAGAAAAAATATCCAGCCCTCCTAGCTCTATAAAAGGGATCTTAGGCCTCCAGAAATCAACATCTTCGATCAAGGTGAAGCTTTGGTACAGGATAAAGCCAGGCTATGGGTTAAAGGCTGCTTCGAAGCAATGGATGCCGAGAAGAAGAGCTGAGCTTCTACACCATCTTTCTGCTAATGCCAATCCAAGATCAGAGATCAGGCTATTTTATTTTTTTTAAATTCTATGTATTTAAATTTTGAAATTTTAATTAATAAAAATTTTATTTTTATATTTTAATTTCTTATTTTTTATTTTTATTATAATTTAATTTCTATACTTTAATTATTATTTTTTATTTTATTGCAAGTAGATGCTAAGATCTAATTAGTAGATCTTAGTACCAAGTTTAAATTTCTGCATTTTTTAATTTTTAATCTTCCGACTTCACTCCTAATTTCAAAAACTTAAATCCTTTTCTTTTTCTTTTCAAAAAAAAATCAAAGATTTCAAATCTAAAAATACTACCTTTCTTGTGGATTCGACCCGACTCACTGTTATCTACGCATTTTTAATGATTTTAAGAAGTCGGATTAAACTGATAAACACGGTGTTTTAATGACAACATCGCATTCCTATCAGAGCTCAAGCAAAATTTCAAAGCTCCAAAGAACCAGACTGAACCAAATCAGGTGTTTTCCTTCCTATCCTTTATTGCACCTTTTATTTTTCTTTCTCCTTTAAGACAATGTAGAATAAGTTAGGAAAAAAAAATCATGTGTCAAGAAGAAAATCTTGAGCAAGATAGATTGGACAAGTGATAAAAGATAGAATTATTTGCTAATGAATGTAACGAGTTAAAGAAGTAGATTAGTTGGTCGACTTTTAGCAGCCTACTTAGGTCATTAAAAGACTATTAGCACTTCTAATTGCACATGCACACTAACAAGGCAAAGTAGGTATTGATTATAAGGCCAACTGAGGATTCAATTATCATTAAAAATTGGTAATTAATATACATTCTAATCAAAGAAACTTGAATTTAAGGAAAGAGCTACCTGCCTAAAAATAAAGTGCAAAAGATAGAGTATATGTGGATTGCCCAAAGCCTAGTAACTGGGTCTCTGCACCTAGGTCAAGTATGAAAATTCACATAAAACGATGAAGGAAAGGCCAGGATGCTCAGCATAGTAAAAAAAAAAAAAGGTAGTGTGAAAGCTACCTTAATTCATGAGTATAAAATTGAGAATGTATAGAAAATTGATCAAAATAGGTGATAAGAGAGGATACTTTTATTCTTTTAATTTAATACTGAAATGCTAAAGTTAGTCATCACGAACACAAGTGCTATAGATCTTTGATGTACTCTAAGAAAGTTTTTAATTGTATTGACTAAAAAATTTGCTTTTGAAGCTCAATGCTTAATTAGCAGTATTTTCTAAACTTTTTGACCTTTAGTCCTAGATTTTATCTTTTTGATGGATAATCTTATTGAAATATGGTATTAAATAAAACATTGCTAAGGGACCAGCAATGACTAAGTTGGGGGGTGTAATAAGTGGTAAAAATATACTAATAAAAGTATTAAATTATAAAATAAATTAATCTATTTTTTAGAAATTGATACTTTTATTAATCTTATGTAGGAAAGAAGGCCACCAATATGAAGATCTTATTTTTTTAATTTAGATGAAATAAATTTCAGACAAAATGGACTTCAAACGAGCCCAAAATTAAATTTTTTTTAAAAAAAAAGTCGGTCCGATTCAAATCGATTCAGAAAAATCGGCTCAACAGACCACTCAGTCCAATTGCACCCAGCAGATCGATCCACTGATGCAATGCTGACACCAAGCTGATGTCAGCATTTTTTTGTGGCGCATGGTGGACCATTTGGAGGGCATTTCGAAAATTTTACATGAAAAAGCATGCTCCGATTGATTGAAGAATGTGATGGTCTATGCAACATCGGGCTCATGCATGGTCCGACGGACGCCTTTCACTGGGATTTGATCGGACGGCCGAAATGCATGCACTGACGAACGGCATCCACAGCTCCCGATCGAGATCCAACAGTTGAGATTCATCCTGACTTTAAACTAAAGATCAGAAGCTTTCCTGTGCATGATCTAATGGCTCAGATTTGATCTTCAAGGCTGATCCGATGGTCCAAATGAATTTCGACTTGATTTGGGATTTTAAAATGATTTTTGAGTGATTTTTGGACCGTTTCATCAACATCCAACGGTTAGAATTAATCCATGATTCTTTTTGAGTTGTTTTGAGAGTTTTAAACCTAATTTTCAATAGGATTTTGGTGGAAAACCCATCTCTCAACCTATAAAAAGGTCTGTTGCCAAAGAAAAAAAAGGGAGGGGAGACAGTAAAAAAAAAGAAAGAAAGGAGAGAGGTAGAAAGAGAAGAGAGATTTTTTAGAGAAAAGGAAGGGGTTTTAATTTTTTTCTTCTTCCGATAATCAGAATATTGACAAGGAGCTTCTTTTCTTCTTCACCAAGTTCTCCTCACCAAGAGCGATGGACAATCAATTTCAGTAATCAAATAATCTAATTTTTTTATGCTTTTTATTTTATTTACTATTTTTGAACTTATTATCATGAACTAAATTTTCTTTTACTAAGGCTAAGGTGTAGCCACTCTTTTGATGCAATATTCAGTATGATTTATTTTTAATTTTAAATTTTATTCATGAGGAGTATATAAATCTGATCTTAATGCTTTTAGATTACTGGCCATCTTCTAATTGACCTGATGAATATAGATGTTACGGACCAAGTACATCTATGTTATTGCTTCTTGATTATATATCTTGTATTATGAATCAAATTAGAATTCATATGCATGCGAAAATTTTAGTGCGCTTTGGACGTAGCGTATTTTAATTAGAGGGTTTCATAAAATTTAATGCATTAATATTTATTTAAATTATGCCTGAATAAAAGGGTAATTAATAAATATTGATAGTTTTGCTATGCTTGGACCAAAGGATAGTGAATAAATTATGAGACTCCACCATCACATGAAATAAAATTAATCTAATAATTTGAATATTGTATTGACTGAGTTAGTAAATCGATTGCCTTAGTAATACATTGCTCTTAAGTTTAAAACTCTAATAATTACACTCTCTCTATTTTCTTAAAATTTTTAATTATTTCTTTATTTTATTCTTTAATTTTTTATTCTCATAAATCGGTCTTCTAAATAAAGCATAGGAAAGAGCTTTTTAGTACTTATTTTCCAATCCTCTAGGGATGATACTCTACTCATTTACTTTATTACTTGATCGACTGGTGCACTTGTCATAGCTATAGATTAGCATGCATCACCCATCTAACCAACTCTTGATTCGATTTGATCAACCGCTAGACCTAATTAAGCTACCCAAGTTCAAACCCAATTTTATGAATATGTCTTAGATCTAAAAATTTTTAATTTTAGATCTAATATATTTCATAATTTTAATTCTTAATTAAGTTTAGAGTTCATAAACAAAATATGTAAATAAAATCCTAGGATTTTAGGATCTAGGATTTTGCTGAAAATAAGTTTTTGATTTTTAATTAAGGATGAAAATGTAGCACCCCTACACATCATAAGAACATCCCATCGAATGAAAGGAGAGGGCTTTTAAACCCTTCTTTGTTCTTATGATCAGACGGCTAAAGAAAATGTCTTAATCAGAAACATGATGAATCTACAAAACTAGTTAGATCTACATCATTTATCACATATAAAAAATTAATCTAACTTAAAAATATATTTTGCATACATCTCATGTATCATATCATGCATGTTTTTAGATCTAAATTATCTCATAAATATGTAAAAAATAAAATTTAAATTTGATAATATCAAATTAAATTTATTTAAGATAACTTTGTAGAACTATTCTACAACTAGTCTAAACATGCATCCATCATATCTCATATGAATAAAATTAAATAATTTTATTTTCTATTTTTAAATTTAATTATAATACTTATAGTATTAAAAAATAATAAAAAAATAAAACTAAAAAATAAAACTAATTAAATTAAAATTATGATTATGCTAGACTATACATACAATAATTCTATTCCTAGTCTAGTCATGCATCTCATACATCTAAGATCTAAATTATTTAATTTTAATTTTTTAATTTTAGATCTAATCATATCTTATGTGACATCTAAAATTATCTAATTATTATTTTAATAATATATTAAAATTAGATCTAATTAATTATGGGAATCTGGCTCTGATACCAGTTGAAGGGAAAAATCTGTTTTCCAAATTAGGTTCGTTCAGATCTAATTGGATCAAGAAAAATATTTTAAAAAAAAAAAATTTTAGATCCAAATTAGATCTAAGACTCTTCAGATCTAATTTTATTAATCTAATAAAATAAAATAAAATAAATCTAATTCAATTATACCTTATTATGGGTAATCCTATTATCCTATGATGATTCTGATGTTTGCCTAAGGTTCTGGATATAGCCACACATGTGCCTGACCTCTATGGGTATCCACTCAAAAAGGATCTAAAGATCTTCTCCTTCTCTATCCTATAAAAATTAGATCTAGATCTAATCTTAAAGATTTTCAAAATAGATTTTGAAGATCAGTCGTTGTCTCTTGTAGCAGTGCTGCCTTCTTTCTTTCCTATCGCCTTTCTCTTGCTCAGATCGCACCAAACTTGCGCCCAAAAACTCTTGGATAGGGATAAGAGAGAGAGGATCTGAAGGTGGTATGGAAAGGAAGGGAGAGAAGCCTTGTGGTATGGGCAAAGGGTAGAACCTCTTTCTTCTAGATGTAAATAGGATTTATATAGATCCTACCGTGCCACGCAGTGCTACATCATCTCGGCCAATCATGGCTCTTTATGCAATCAGATTTAAATCTGATTGATGGAATGACATCATCTGATCTAATCAGATTAGAGTTCCTCATAAACCTTCTTAGGTGGCACCAAGACTAGTTAAAGAGGACTCTTTAGCGCCACCCAAGTTGAAAGCATGAAGCAACCTGGAGTTCCATCTATTTGGGACTCCAGGCATGATCCTCATGGGGCGTACGCCTCCCTAGCCATGCACCCCCTCTCTTTATACTTTTTAGTAGGAGGACAAAACCTCATATTCTGTCCTATAGGTGCATGACATATGGGCAGATGTGTAAGTGTCAAAGATCAATGTTTGACCAAAGTCAAAGGATAAGATTTAGCAGGTGATGGAAAATGGCAGATGTTGTCTCAAATTTATCTTACAAATTAAGACAACCTTTTTCTGATCTGGACAAACTCCAGTTAGATCAAGTAAAGATTTCTGAGTGAGCTCAAACATATTTGGCTCAGTCGAGACAAGCTTTTAATGATTGTTGAAGGAGAACATTTGGCTCAATCGTATGCTAGCACGATTTCCTTGAACCTAATTGAATCTTATTCAAATTAATTGAACTGGGTTAGTCCAATTGATGATATCCAGATCTAAACTCTTATTTGTATGATCCAGTTAGGTTCAGTTTCGTATGGTAATGGGATATGTCATGATCTCTATCATCGATATCATCGAAACACCTTTCGATGGATCAAAACTTTTCTGATTCAGAAAACTAGTATGATCGATCATTCAAATTATTCTAATTGCTCTCAAAATCCATCAGTAACACCTAGTAGCATATAGTGGCAACCCATCAAAACTAAAAATGAATCTTTCGATGCAGTTACCTATGTGATTAAGTTCCTCTATCTTGAGCCTTGATCGGATTAGGGTTAAGGTGATCTCGTCAAACCCCTAATTTCCATCATATGAATTAATCATTCGATTCAAGTCCAATGTGAAAACTTTAATAGAAACTTTTTTTATTATTTCACTCTGCTATGGCCATGGGCTTATGGACTTGATTCTCATGATCATCATAGGACTGCTCCTCATCTACCGAGGTAGATAGATCTCTTATTGGTGCAATCCAATTCCTACAATGAACATGCTATAGCCAATTTACACCTTAGGATTTCGAATGACTAGGAGATCGAGTTATGGTGTAGTCAAACTATAACACCTTCAAGGTGAACTATCGATGCACCTCAGATCAAAGAACTAGACATACCACTGCAGCTTCGAGCCAATCATTGACGAGAAGGTAGACTTCCTCATGACTGCTTGAGATGGTTATGCTCAGTGCCCTCATTCTCTAACGAGTATCTGTACTCTTGCTCTGGTGTCTCTATACTATAGACTTAAGACTCATCTATCCGAAAGAAGCGATCGTACACCAACCTTCCATATCAATCACCTTCCTTATGATGATCCCATGGTCAGAAGCATTTTATGAGTTAATAATGAAAATTCATGTCTTAAATTATCAACTCTTGAAAATATGAACTATCATTACCATTAACTCAAGGAATGTATCATAGACACTTTTAAATACACATTATGATAGAAAATAATCCATTTTTTTATTTATAATCAAAATTATAATTTTGCTCTTAGATGTGTATTACAAGTATCAGCCAATTCTAGCTTTTAGAGCACACATATCTAACACTTACCAGCTCATCCGTCTGCTGAACAGAGAGCGTCTCATGACAAATAGATGGATGAAGATAATAAGGCCAGATACTATATGTTAGGCTCGATGTCTGATAAGCTTCAGCATCAATATGAAGATATCAAGACTGTCTGCCAAATGTTGGCTCACCTATAAGAGTTGTTTGGTGAACAAAATCGCAGTCAGATATCAGATCACTAAATGACTATTTAAGGCTAAAATGTGTGATGGACAATCAGTCCAAGATCATTATCTGATGATGATCAAGGACTTGGAAGAGCTTGAGAAGCTCGGAGTGAAGTTAGACTAGGATCTGTAGAATGATATAATTCTGCAATCCTTGACTGATACGTATGGATAGTTCATCATAAACTATCATATGCATAAACTTCAGAATACTCTGGTCGAGCTTATGAATATGCTAGTTACTGCTGAGCTTTCTATGAAAGATTCTAAAGACTCAGTACTTGCTATGAAACGGACTTCTTCTAAAAGAAAATTTTTTGAAAAGAATAAGAAGTCTGTAAAAAAATAGAAAGTGAAAGGAGAAAAGAAAAAGAAGGCAGAGCTGAAGAAGAAGGCCACTGACAAAGAAAAGTGTTTCCATTGTAATACTGATGGCCACTGAAAGTGGAACTGCCCTACATATCTGGCCACCCTAAAGAATAAGGAGATAGATCCTTCTGGAGGTATGCTCGTTATTGAATCTAATCTTACGATTTTTTCTGCATCCAATTGGGTGCTTGACTCTGATTCTAGTGCTTATTTATGCACTTTCATGTAGAGTCTTGAGGATAGCAGGAGGCTGAGGGATGGTGAGATGATCCTATGCATCGAAAATAGAGCAAGGGTTGCTACTGTGGTCGTGGGAACCTACCCTCTTCGACCACCATCTAGCTTAGATTTAGCACTTAGGAATTATTATTATGTGCTTGCTACAAGTAGGATTTGATTTCTGTTTCATGTTTAGCATAAGAAGGCTATGTAATTAGTTTTCTTAAGGACTATTGTAATATTTTTTATGAAAAAAATAAAATTACAAGTGATTTCCTAATTAACGGTCTCTACCAGTTACATATTAAAGTATCTATCTTTAATATCGAGCAAAATGTAAATGCCATAAGATCAAAATAACTCAGGGATAGTCCAAATGATAGGTATCTATGGCACCTAAGGCTGGGTCATATAGCAGAAAATAGAATTAACAAATTGGAGAAAATCAGACTATTGAGTTCGTTGACTTTTGAGTCATATCCAATTTGTGAATCATATCTTCATGGCAAAATGACTAAGCTTCCTTTTGTAGGATATGGGGAAAGGGCCATGGATCTACTTGCCCTAGTACATACTGATGTGTGCAGCCCATTTGATGTACCGGCTAGAGGCAACTTTGACTACTTCATAATTTTTACTGATGATTTATCTCGGTATGGGTACATGTATCTTATGAGACACAAGTCTGAAGCTTTTGAAAAGTTCTAGAAATTCAGACATGAAGTTGAAAAGCAAACTAAAAATCTCATTAAGGTTCTTCGATCAGATCAAGGAGGTGAATATCTTAGTTGGAAATTTTTAAACTATCTCAAGCAAAATGGCATAGTCTCTCAATGGACTCCACCTGGAACACCTTAACTCAATAGAATTTCAGAATGGAGAAGTCGGATCCTATTAGATATGGTTCGATCCATGATAAGCTTCACAAATCTCCCGATTTTCTTTGGGGACATAGTCTGTTAACTGCTATATATTTACTAAAAAGGATTTTCTCTAAAATCATTCCTACCATACCGTATGAGATATTGCATGGTAAGAAACCAAATCTGAGTCATCTCAGAATTTGGGATTGTCCAGCTCATATCAAAACACAACAAGCAGACAAGTTAGACTATAGGTCCTTTAGAGCTTGATTTATAGGATATCCTAAAGAGTCATTAGGATATTATTTCTACATTTCAGAAGACCATAATATGATTGTGAATCAGCATACCATTTTTTTTGAAAAATAGTTTATTCAACATGGCAAAATTGGAAAGCAAATCAAACTCGAGGAGAAAATCTCACAAGAGCAACGAGCTAAGGACCCTATGGAACCAAATCAGGTTGAGCCAATACAATCACTACCTCCTCCACCTCATAGATTGGAAGAATTTTTTATACTCCTAAAAGATACTTAGGTATTATTTTAGAGGAAGTAGAGAAAATATTCCTCGTAGGTAATGGGATTCATAGTGATGATCTCAAAACCTATGACGAGGCGATATCGAATATTGACTCCAAGAAATGGTTAGAGGCAATGAAGTCAGAAATTGACTCGATGCACTCAAACCAAGTCTGGATCTTGGTAGATCCACCTGAAGGTATAGTACCTATTGGGTGTAAGTGGATCTACAGGAGAAAGATTGGTGCAGATGGAAATGTGGAGACATTTAAAACTAGATTAGTGGCAAAAGGGTATAGTCAGCATGAAGGCATTGACTATCAGGATATCTTTTCACCAGTAGCTATGCTAAAATCCATCCGCACATTGCTTACTATTGTAGCCTATTTCGATTATGAAATATGATAGATAGATGTAAAAATGACGTTCTTAAATGGATATCTTAGGAAAAATATTTATATGGAATAGCTGCTAGGTTTCACATCCAGTGATGCTGATCACAAAATATGCAAACTGCAAAGATCCATATATGAACTTAAGCAAGCATCTCGAAGCTGGAATACTCATTTTAATGATGTGATCAAATTATTAGGTTTCATCAAGAATGAGGAGGAACCATGTATTTTCAAAAGGGTCAGTGAGAGTGCTATTGTCTTTCTCATACTGTACGTGGATGATATCCTTCTTATTGGAAATGATATTCCCATGTTGATCATAGTTAAAATATGGTTATGTAAAGATTTCTCCATGAAAGATCTAGGAGAAGCATCATTCATTCTAGGAATTAAGGTCTATAGAGATAGATCGAATAGGATGCTAGGTCTTTCACAGAAGATAAACATAGAGGAAGTGTTAAAGAGGTTTAGCATGGAAAACTCCAAGAGGGGATTAGTACCTTTCAGACATGGCATTTATCTCTCCAAGAAAATATATTCCAACACATCTGAGGAGATTGAACACATAAGCAAGATCCCTTATGCTTCAGCAATAGGGAGCCTCATGTATGCTATGTTATGTACACGACCTGATATAGCCCATGCCGTAAGTGTCATGAGCAGATATCAGTCGAATTTAGGTGAAGAACACTGGACTTCTGTGAAATATATCCTTAAGTACTTAAGAAGAACTAAGGATATGTTGTTGGTTTTTGGTAATGGAGAACTCCAAGTCCAGGGGTATACAGACTCGAATTTTATATCCGATATAGATGATCAAAAGTCGACATCTGGGAGTCTATTTGTGTGTAATGATGATGCTGTCAGTTGGAAGAGTTTCAAGCAGACAGTAATAGCAGATTCCACCATGGAAGCAGAGTACATCGCTGCATCAGAAGCTATGAAGGAGGCATTCTGGTACAAGAAGTTCGCCGTAGAGATCGGAGTGATGCCATCGGATGCCATTCCTCTATATTGCGATAATAATGGCACCATAGCCCTAGCAAAGAAGCTGAGGTCTCATCAAAAATTCAAGCACATCGAGCAGTGATACCACCTCATCCACGATTATCTCGAGAAAGATTATGTCGAGGTCAAGAGAGTCAACTCCGTAAATAATACAGCAGACCCACTCACAAAGTCATTGGAACATTAGAAGATCAAAGCCCACCTTGAGGAGATGAGACTTAGATTTGTAGCCAATTGACTTTAGGTCAAGTTGGAGTTTGTTAGATATGTGTTCCCTAGAAGATAGATTGGTGGACACTTGTAATACACTTCTAAGGGCAAAATTATAATTTTAACTATAAATAATAAAATAAATTATTATTTATTATAGTGTGTATTTGAAAGTGTCTGTGATACATCCCTTGAGTTAATGGTAATGATAGTTCATAATTTCAAGAGTTGAAAATTTAAGACATGAATTTTCATTATTAACTCATAAAATGCTTCCAATCGTAGAATCATCATAAGGATAGTGATTGATCTAGAAGGTTGGTGTACGATCGCTTCTATAGGATAGATGAGTCTTGAGTCTACGATGTAGAGACACCATAATGAGAGTACAGATACTCATTAGAGAACGAGGGCACTGAGCATGACCATCTCGAGCAGTCATGAGAAAGTCTACCTTCTCATTGATGACTGGCTCGAAGCTACAGTGATGTGTTTGATTCTTTGACCTAAGGTGCATCAGTAGTTCATCCTGAGGGTGTTATAGTTTGACTAGACCATAACTCAATCTTTTAGCCATTCAAAATCTTGAGGTGTATGTTGGCTATAGTGTTAGATATATGTGCCCTAGAAGCCAGAATTGGCTGACACTTGTAATACATTTCTAGGGGCAAAATTGTAATTTTGACTATAATTAATAAAATGGGTTATTTTCTATCACACCAGTATATTTAGTGTCTGTGATACATCCTTTGAGTTAATGGTAATGATAATTCATATTTTCAAGAGTTGAAAATTTAAGACATGAATAATCATTATTAACTCATAAACAGCTCCCGACCATAAGATCATCACGAGGATGGTGATTGATCCGGAAGGTTGGTGTATGATCGCTTCTCTTTAGTAGATGAGTCTTGAGTCTACGGTGTGGAGACACCGGAGTGAAAGTACAAGTACTCGTTAGAGAACGAGGGCACTGAGCGTGACCACCTCGAGTAGTCATTAGGAAGTCTACCTTCTCGTCAATGACTGACTCGATGCTGCAGTAGTGTGTCTGGTTCTTTGACCTGAGATGCATCGGCAGTTCACCTTGAGGGTGTTATAGTTTGACTACACCATTACTCGGTCTCCTAGCCATATGGAACCCTGAGGTGTATGTTGGCTATAGCATGTTCATTGTAGGAACTGGATTGCATCAAGATGGGATCTATCTACCTCGGTGGTAAAGGAGCAGCCCTATGATAATCATGAGAATCAAGTCCTGAAGCCCATGGCCATGGCAGAGTGAAATAATAGAAAGAGTTTCTATTTAGGTTTTCACATTGGACTCGAATCGAATGATTATATCATATGACAGAGACTAGGGTTTGACGAGTTTACCTTAACCCTAATCTGATCGGGGCTCAAGATAGAAGAACTTAATCACACAGGTAGCTGCACCAAGAGGTTCGCATTCAGCTCTGATGGGTTGCCACCATATACTGCTAGGTGTCATTGGTGGATTTTGGGAGCAATTAGAATGATTTAGATGATCGATCATTCTAGCTGTTCGAATCAGAAGAGTTCTGATCCATCGAAAGGAGTTTCGATGATGTCTATGATAGAGATCATGACATATCCCATTACCATACAGAACTGAACCTAACTGGGTCACACAAATAAGGGTTTGAATCTGGTGATCATCAATTGAACTGATCTAGTTCAATTGATATGAATGAGATTCAATTAGGTTCAAAGAAATCGTGCTAGCACTCGATTGAACCTAACGTTCTTTTTTTACTATCACAAATAAGTTGTCCTGACTGAGCCAAAGGAGTTTGTGCTCAATCAGAGGCCTTCATATGGTCTAACTGGAGGTTGTCCAAGTTAGAGAAGGTTGTCTTATTTTATAAGACATGACCTGCCATTTTTGGTCACCTATCATTTTTGGTCCTTTGACTTTGGTCAAAAGTTGACCTTTGACTGGTCAAATGTTGACCATAGACACTTTGACTTTTGTCCACGTGTCACGCACCTATTGGAGAACTGGTGGGGGCCTGTCCCCCTGCCAGAACCTGGCAAGGAGGAGGGCACACGCCACCCTAGGCATGTGCCCAAGTTGGAGGCGCCTTGGAGTCCTTGTTGGACAAGGACTCCACCTCCCTTTTGGATTCCAATCAGAGTTCTACTAAGAATCCAGTTTGACTGGTCTTAGGCGCCCTCTAAGGAGGAATCCAGGGGACTCTATTCCAACCAATCAGATTTAGATCTGATTTCACAAAGGGTTGTGATTGGTTGAGAGGAAGAGGAGTTGGATCACGCTTAGTCTATAAATAAGACCCTGCGCCCAACTCAGATTCGAATGAAATTAGAGAGAGATTTCCCATGCCCCAAGGCTGCCTCTCCCCTCTTCCTCCATGCCTAAACTTCTCCTCCTTCTCCTCTCCATGTCCAAAAGAGTTTTGGACTTAGGTTGGTGCATTCCAGATCAAAAGAAAGGCGATCAAAAGAAGAAGGCTGCACTGCTGCAAAGGACGACTGCTGATCTTCAAAAGGAGTTTTGAAGATCCTCCAGATCAGATCCAGATCTAATTTTTGGAGGCGTGATAGAGAAGAAGAGGATCTCCAGATCTAACCCGAGTGGATACCGATAGAGGCCAGGTGCTTGTGTGGCTAGATCCAGAACCTTCCGCTGCAATCAGGATCATCTCCAGGGTAATAGGATTACCCAAATCAGGTAAATTAAATTTGATTTAATTTATCTTATTTTATTTTATTAAAATAATAAGAATCAGATCTGAAACATATCAAGATCTGATTGGGATCAAGAGAAAAGTTTTTGAAATATATCTCTTGATCTGATCAGATCTGGACGAACCTGGACCGAGAAATCAGGATTTCCCTTCATATAGAATGTTCATTGTAGGAATTAGATTGCACTAATAGGGGATCTATCTACCTCGATAAAAGAGGAGCAGCCCTATGATGATCATGAGAATCAAGTCCATAAACCCATGGCCATGGCAGAGTGAAATTATAGAAAGAGTTTCTATTAGGGTTTTCACATTGGACTTGAATCGAATGATTAATTCATATGACGAATATTAGGGTTTGACGAGATCATCTTAACCCTAATCCGATCAAAGCTCAAGATAGAGAAACTTAATCATATAGGAAACGGCACCGAGAGGTTCACTTTCAGTTCTGATGGATTGCCAACATATGCTGCTAGGTGTCATTGGTGGATTTTGAGAGCAATTAGAATGATTTGGATGATCGATCATACTAGTTGTCTGAATAAGAAAAGTTCTGATCCATCGAAAGGTGTTTCGATGATGTCGATGATAGTGATCGCAACATATCCCATTACCATACAGAACTAAACCTAACTAGATCATACAAATAAGAATTTGGATCTAGATATCATCAATTGGATTAACCCAGTTCAATTAATTTGAATAAGATTCAATTAGGTTCAAGAAAATATGCTAGCACATGATTGAGCCTAATATTCTCCTTTAACAATTATGAAAACTTATCTCGACTGAGTCAAATGTGTTTGGACTCACTCAAAAATCTTTACGTGGTCTGATTGAAGCTTGTTCAGATCAAAAAAGGATTGTCTTAATTTATGAAAAAAAATTTGAGACAACACATGCTATTTTCCATCACTTGCTAAATCTTGTCTTTGGACTTTGGTCAAATGTTGACCTTTGATACTTAGACATCTGCCCATGTGTCATGCACCCATAGGAGAGAACCTTGATCCTTGTCCCCCTACTAAAAAGCATATAGGCAAGGGGTGCATGCCTAGGGAGGCATGTGCCCCATGAGGATAAGATTTGGAGTCCCATACAGATGGGACTTCAGTTGCTTCAGAGAATCAAACTAGATGGCGCCAAGAAGACTTGTTTAACCCAGTCTTCATGCCATCTAAGGAGAGTTTTGAGGGACTCTAATCTGATTGGATCAGATGATGTCATCCCATCAATCAAATTTATATTTGATTGTACAAAAGGCCATGATTGGCTAGGATGATGTGGCACTGCATGGCGCAGTAGGGTCTATATAAACCCTATCTATGCCTAGAATAAAAAGCTTCTACCTTTAGCCCATGCCACAAAGCTTTTCTCCCTCCTTCTCCATGCCACCCTCTTGTCCTCTCTCTCATCTCCATGCCCAAGAGGTTTTGGGCATGAGTTAGGTGCGATCCAAGCAAGTGAAAGACAATAGGAAAGGAAGAAGGCAGCACTGTTGTAAGAGACAACGGTTCTTCTTCAAAAGAGTTTTTGAAGATCTTCAAGATCAGATCTAGATTTAATTTTTGAAGAATTGATTAAGAAAAAGAAGATCTTCAGATCCTATCCAAGTGGATACTGATAGAGGCCAGGTGCTTGCGTGGCTACATCCGGAACCTCAGGCAAACATCAGGATCATCACAGAATAACTGGATTATCCAAAATAAAGATATAATTAAATTAGATTTAATTTAATTATTATTTTATTTTATTTTATCAAATCAATAAGATCAGATCTGAAGAGTCTTAGATCTAATTAGGATCTTAGAAAAAAAATTTTGAAATATCCCTCTTGATCCAATCAGATCTGAACGAACCTAACTCAGGAAACAATATTTTTTCCTTCACCTTTTGTGCCCCTATAGCCCTATTAGGAATAGGAGGAGAACCTTATCCTAATATTGAGCTAAAGCAAAATTCTTGATTACTTAAGTTGAAATGTGAGTAGAGGTCCCTTCAACGGCCCTTTTGTGCTCCTATAGCCCTATTAAAAATAGGAGGAGAACCTCATCCTAATATTAAGCTAAAGCGAAGACCTCGATTACTTAAGTCAGGATGCGGGAAGAGGCCCCTTCAACGATCCTTTTGTGTCCTTATAGCCTTATTAGGAATAGGAGGAGAATCTCATCCTAACATTGAGCTAAAGCGAAGATCTCGATTACTTAAGTCAGGATGCGGGGAGAGGCCCCTTCAACGGCCCTTTTGTGCCCCTATAGCCCTGTTAGAAATAAGAGAAGAACCTCATCCTAACATTGAGCTAAAGTGAAGACCTTGATTACTTAAGCCGAGATGTGAAGAGAGGCCCCTTTCAATGGCCCTAATGTGCCCCCATAAGCCACGTTAGGGACAAAAGGAAAATCTCACCCTGACGTGAGCAAAAGCTAGGACCTCGTTGACCAAAGACGAGAGGAAAGAAGCCTTGCTGACAATCCTTACACATGTTCTTTCTATGATAACCTGATTATATCAAATACAAAAAATGGAATCCTATCTTCGTTCGTAGAAGAAATTTTAGCTCGGAATCCACAATAAGCATCTCATTAGAAGACAATGCAAAGAAAAACAAAATGAAGAAAGTAAAGCCATGAGCAAGCTTCGAATTCGTGTGAAATAAAAATAACAAAAAAGATACCATTTCATTATAAAAATAAGTTCGTTACACGCAAAATATAGGTCAACAGGATCGATTACAAAAGAGAGAAAGAGAAAGATAGCCAAAATCCTAAGAAGGGCCGGACTCCTCAGACTTCGGACTGGTGGCCATTACCAAAGATTTCTTTAGACGATCGACCTTCTCCTCGAGCTCCCTCTGTCTCATCATATTATCACGAAATATCTTGTCAGCTCGATGGTAGTTCTTCTCTGATTCTCGTAGCCTCCTCCTCAGGACCTCAGACTCGACCTCCACATCCTTGGTAGTCTGATGCTCATAAGTTAGCTCGAGCTTCAGCCGCTGCACCTCAGCCTTTTTCTGCATCGACTGACTCCCAGAGTTCATCAATGATCCTCTTCAAGGAGGCAATCTCCTCGACCTCTCTGCTTGTACCAGCTCGAAAGCCATCATCAAGTTGCCACTGGAGTTGGGCTACTTCATTATTGGAGGTACGAAGCTTTTGTTCTAGCTTGGATATCCTATTACTCCAATCCAATCGGTAAGTCTCATACGTGAGCTCAGCATCATGTAGCTACTTTTGAAGTATAGAGAATCTCATCGATCGATCCCATTCGAATCGTGCCTTGTCGAAGGACCACGGTGAGCTTTTCTCTAGAAGTTGAATCTTCTCCTTCACCATCTTGAGTTGAGTCTCGAGGGAGCCGATTTTCATCGTCAGCACCCAGGATTTATCACTTGTATTCTTTCGAAGTTCAGCCAGCTCCCTCTCAAAGCTCTCCTTCTGAATGCTAAAACTCGCAGAGTCCTTCATGTGCAAGTTTCGAAGGTGAGTGACCTCTTTAGTCGCCTCCAAAGTATTCTTCCGCGAAGCTTGAAGGTCATCCCTCATCTTCTTCAACTTCTTCTTCAGATGATGGACTTCCTTCCTCAGGCTTTTTATTAAAGTTTTCAGGGGAACCCCCTAAGGCAGTGGATCAGCGTTGATGGAAGATTGCATTTGAAGTATGAAAAATGCTCAAAGATATAGACATAAAGAAAATTCACTTTCATTTAATCAAAAATTTTGAGTACAAAGCAAAAAAAAAGAGAGAAGAATGTGCAACTACTCGAGGATTTCAACCTCGAGGGAGATGATGGCAGACGAAGCCAAAGTGCTCTCGACTGTCTCAAATTTTTGAATTGGCTCAGGTGCCTCCGTGGCAGGTTCAGATGGACCAAAAGTAGGCTCAACAGAGGAAGGATCGACTGTGGCATCAGACGGTCCCACTTCTGCATCGTCCTCCTACTCCTCTAGAAATCCAAGGTCGAGCTCGGGGAACCTCTGGGCCACCCTACCTTCGCAGAGCTTGAAGCCCTTGATGAATGCCTACTAGTCGAAGGCGATGTTCAGGTCCTTCATTTTGGAAGAGATCTTGAACTCCTCCATGACCCGAGCCACTGCCTCCAAGATCGACTTCGACATTTGGGCCTCCAGACCAACGACCCTTCCCTCGGCTTCTTGCCTCCTCTTCTCCTCTAGAGCCAGTGCCGCCTTGAGTTTGGTCGAGATGAACTCTTCCTTTCAAAGTGCGTTGTGCAGGCTCTCATTTTCCACCATCTTCTTCCCTGCGAGTCGCTCAGCATCGGCAGCCATCGTCTGAAGGTGATTGATCTCCACTTGAAGACCTTCCCAAACATTCAGCATCTCTGCCTCCAAGCGATTTGCCCTCTTTAGGTGGGCAAGCATGTGGTGGCCCAACTGCCTTGAATAGATCACTGTAAGGTGGAAGAAGAAAGGATGAGAAAATAAAAAAAAAAGGTATGGCAAGATGATTATCCTAAGTATGGTCCCGAGAGACTCCCAGATGAACTGCCTCTGGTCAAGATCGGCCAGGCAGTCCACTTCTTCTGGTAGGACGAACTTGTCTGTCAGGTTCTGGATGATATTCAGGTTATCGAAGAGGTCCATCCCCTGGTCATTGTCGGTGCTCCGATTGGGCTCGTCCTGACACGCCTTGCGGGCCTTCTTCGCAATGGTTGCTTTCCCCTTCCTCCTCTCTTTCCATTCGTCGATGGAGGGATTGGGCACGCAATCCTTGATGGGAAGATTTGCAGGCTCGGAAGGAAGAGATTCCCCTTCTACAATGTTGGCATGTGTGGTCGGAACGACCTCATTTCCAAGGTGGACCTCGGGAGCGACATTAGCGATAGCAGGAGCTGCAGAGTCAGAGGCGCTGATCTTCACCTGCTTCGAGCCTTCACCTGGAGCCTTCCTCTTCCTCTTCTTCTGGGCATATATGCCCTTGGCGAGTCTCTCCACGATGTCGGTATCCATTTTTGCGATAAAAAAAGATGTATAGTTAACCGAGGTACATACGAAACTTCATAAGAATTCATATGCATGTACATATGCACAACTAATACCAGCGGGGTCAAGAGGACTCAAACCAAAGTAGAACAATGTTTGCTCTCTTAAAAGGTTTGGAAGAGGAGGAGCTCGGTATGCCTTAAGCCAATTAGAAGATTCAAGGTCGAACCCATCTAAACTAGGGGCTCGATGGATAGATTTCCTAAGGAAGTCCCAAGGAAGAAGGTCAAGTAACAAGGTGGGGCATCAGACGAAGAAGAACTTCTTCTTTCAGTTATGAACGGAAGAAGGAGCGCCTTTTAGTAACCCCTTCTTGCCAGATTGGGGGAACAAGTACCATCAGTCCTTTATGAAAGGGTGGTGTTGGAGATAAATCTCGCTCCTACCGAAGTCTAGTTCGATGCTCAGCCTAATGCAACTAGTAGCCATGGAAGAGCTTCAGCGGATGGATCTTGGATGAACTCTTAGGGCCGATCGAACTACTCAGCAGCTGGATCTTAGCCGAACTCTTATAGTCGGTCGAACTGCTCAGCAACCGAGTCTTAGCCGAACCCTTTAGCCGACCGAGCTCCTTCGGACTCCCAGCGGTCGAACTCCTCAGCGGTCGTCCATCGACCAAACTCCTCAGCGGTCGTCCCTTCAGTCGGTCGAACTCCTCATCAGTCATCCCTCGGTCGAACTTCTCAGTGAACTCCTCGACGGTTGTCCTCCGACTAGACTCCTCAGCGGCCGAGCTCCTTCCGAACTCCCAACGGTCGAGCCTTAGCCGCACTCCTCTAGCCAGACACCTATAAGAGCCGAACTCCCTCCAAGCTTCCTCTTCGGTCCGACTTCTTTGGGGAGCTGGACTCATCCCAGACATCCTTCGATCATACTTCTTTAGGAGCCAGGCTCGTCCAGTTGGACCCCTCCCAGACATTCCCCTCGATCGGCCAAGCTCCTACCGATCTCCCCAGCGATCGGGCCTTAGCTGCTTACCTCTAGCCAGACGCCTATAGGAGCCGAACTCCTTCCGAGCTCCCTCTTCAGGAGTCCGAACTCTTCCAAAATGGGTACACGTCAAAGCCCTTCAACCCTTCATTCATTCGGCATCGAGCAGCTCAGTACCAAGACAGCTGCAACCATCACCATCAGTCCACTACAAGCGACAGGGATCCGCTACCAGGCAATAATGGCTGTCACCATTAATCTACTGCAGATGGTACCTTCTCATGAGACTGACTCCGTCGGACCTCGAGTAGCCCGCCAGCATGCGGCTACAGCTATCACCATCAAGCTCTACTATAAAAAGAACCCTCTAGATATGCTAACTCGAATCTCTGATCTCTAAGCTCTCCTCTCTCTCTAAGCTCTGAGGAACTCATTCCCGAGCACTTCATTCCTGTTGGTCAGAGCTGACTTGATCGTCAAAGGGTCCTGTCGGAGCCAGCCCCCACCGACTCTGGATGGGACTTTATTTTGTAGGTCTCCGACGGCGACCTCGTCCACCTCCGCTCCAGCTGATTCTAGCAGTGACCAAATTCTGCACCAACAGAATGGCGCTAGAGGAAGGGCATGACCCTCCGAGGTTTCCTTATTCTTAAAGGAGTGCTCTGCAATGATTTCTCTCTTCCCTCTTCGGAGATCTCTCTTCTTCCTCACTAGAGTTTTTTTTTGAAGAGAAAATGTCTCCTAGGAGAGCTTCGACTCGACGATCGACGGCCTGCGCATCAGTCCATCTGCTCCCATTTCAGCCTCGGCAGTCCAAGTTCCACACGAAGCCACTGCAGACGTGGAGCAGTTCAACCTACTGGTTGGGTTTGTGGCCCCGTCGAGATGATGCTGACCATGTGACAACCTATGGTGGGGACTTTGTCAGTAAATCCGCCATGAGGATACGAGGAACCGGCCTTAAAGAAGAGCATTCAGGCATACCAATCGCCCTAAGGAAGGAGAAATGGACAGCAGAAGTTCTCCCATAGAAACAGAATGAAGTTCGGCTGTGTCCACGACCTCTCCAGCGCAAATGAAGTTCGACGCAAGTGAGGCCGAACTTCCCCTCGAGCTCATCATCAAGGAAGCCCCGACAAAAGGGTATGAAGTTCTCCCATGGAAAGTTTTGCGGAAAAGTGGAATGAAGTTCGGTGCAAGCAAGGCCGAACTCCCCCTCGAGTCCATCATCGAGGAAGCCCCGACAAAAGGGCATGAAGTTCTCCCATGGAAGGTTTTGCGGAAAAGCGGAATGAAGTTCGACGCAAGCGAGGTCAAACTTCCCTCGAGCTCATCATCAAGAAAGCTCCGACAAAGGGGCATGAAGTTCTCCCATGGAAGGTTTTGCAGGAAAGTGGAATGAAGTTCGGCGCAAGCAAGGCCGAAATCTCCCTCAAGCTCATCATCGAGGAAGCCCTGATAGAGGGGCATGAACTTCTCCCGCAGAAAGTTTCGCAAGGAGGTGGAACGAAGTTCGGCCGCATCCACGACCTCCCCAGCACAAGCGAGACCGAACTTCCCCTTGAGCTCGCCATCAAGGAAGCTCCGACGAAGGGGCATGAAGTTCTCCCGTAGGTTTCACAAGGGGACGGAATGAAGTTCGACCGCATCCACGACCTCCCCAGTGCAAGCAAGGTCCGAACTTTTCGAGCTCGCCACCAAGGAAGCCCTGACAGAAGGGTGCGAAGAAGTCCTCCTCCCGAAAGGTTTCGTGACTGCGCCCCCCGCAACGCTCCTCGAACTCAAATTCTCATGGAAGTTAAAAACCAACTGCCAAGACCAAAAGGGTTATGGTCTTCCCCAAACAAGCGCGATCGAAGTAAGTACTGCCTCTACCATCACGACCACGGCCATAAGGAATGCATCTAGCTCTGAGATAAAATTAAGGAGCTTGTCAGAAAGGGATGGCTAGGTAAATTCCTTCGATGCCAGCCAGCTGATCGACCAAGGGTGCTGTCGTAACCAGAAACAATAAGGTTAACTGCCTCACAACGTCATCAACATTACCCTAAGAAGGAGCTTGGTACATCGACGACTCGTCACCTCCCAGCATCAAAGCTAAGAGAAGCATGCTCCAAATTGAGGAGGCCAGAATGAGATAGAAAAGGTCATCCGCATGAAGAAATGTGGAGGAACAACGCCCCCACGACCCTGAAATAGGGATGTGCTGCCAGTAACTTCCCCTCAGTAAAATTCTTCCCCAATAAATAATATTGTTTCTAGGTGCAAAAACTATGTGATGACAGGAAAGAAACAGTCAATAGTTGCCATGTTAGGAACAGGAGGAGAACCTCGTCCTAACACGAGCAGGTCAAAAACCTTCAACCTCGGTCAGAGATAAGATCTCTCTCGAACGAAGGTCTCGTTCACAAAGGACGAGATGGGAGGAGAGGCCCTGACAATAGCCCTTATGTGCCCCCATAGCTCGTTAGAACAGAAGGAGAACCTCATCCTAACACGAGCAAAATCGAAGGCCTCATTCATAAAAGATGAGATGGGGGGAGAGGCGCGGACGACGGTCCATATGTGCCCCCACAGCCCATTAGGAATAGGAGGAGAACCTCATCCTAATGCGAGCAAAATCAAAGACCTCATTCATCTTAGACGAGATGGGAGGAGAGGCACGGACGATGGTCCATATGTGCCCCCACAGCCCATTAGGAAAAGGATGAGAACCTCTGAAGGAAAATCATGATTTTCTGATCCAGGTTCATTCAGATCTGATCAAATCAAGAGATATATTTTAAAAATTTTTTTCTTTGATCTGTATCAAATATGGAATGTTTCAGATCTAATTCTTATTATTTTAATAAATAAAATAAAATAAAAATAAATTAAATCTGATTTAGATAATCCAATTACCCATTGATGATCCTGTATGTAGTGGAAGGTTCTGGATCTAGCCACGCAAGCGCCTGGCCTCTACCGATATCCACTCAGACTGGATCTGGAGATCCTCTTCTTTTCTATCATGCCTCCAAAAATTAGATCTAGATCTAATCTAGAGGATCTTCAAAACTTTTTTTAAAGATCAGCAGTCGTCCTTTGCAGCAGCGCAGCCTTCTAGCTTTCAGTCGCCTTTCTTTGATCTGGATTGCACCAACAAAGGTCCAAAACTTCTTTTGGATGTGGAGAAGAGAGGGAGAAGGTGAGTTTGGCATGGAGGAAGAAGGGAGAGGCAGCCTTGGGGCATGGGGTTTCTCAAACTTAATTTGAGTTGGGCGCAGGATCTTATTTATAGACTATCTGTGATCCAACTTCTCTTCTTCCCAATCAATCACAACTCTTTGTGAAATTAGATCTAAATTTGATTGGTGGGAATAGAGTCCCCTGGATTCCTCCTTAGAGGATGCCTAAGACCAGTCAAAGTTGATTCTTAGGAGAACTCTAATTGGAATCCAAAAAGGAGATGGAGTCCTTGTCCAACAAGGACTCCTAGGCGCCTCCCAACTTGGGCACACGCCAAGGGTGGCGTGCGCCCTCTTCCTTGCCAGGTTCTGGTAGAGGGACAGGCCCCCACCAACTCTCCAATAGGTGCATGACATGTGGTCAAAAGTCAAAGTGTCAATGGTCAACATTTGATAGTCAAAGATAGACTTTGACAAAGTAAAGAACGAAATGCAGGTACCAAAAATGGCAGGTAATGTCTTACAAAATAAGACAACCTTTTCTGACTTGAACAACCTCCAGTCAGACCATATGAAGGCCTCTGATTGAGCACAAACTTCTTTAGCTCAGTCAGGACAACTTAATGATGGTAGCAAAAGAAGAACGTTAGGTTCAATCGAGTGCTAGCACGATTTCTTGAACCTAATTGAATCTCATTCAGATCAATTGAACTAGACCAGTTCAATTGATGATCACCAGATTCAAACTCTTATTTGTATGACCCAGTTAGGTTCGGTTCTATATGGTAATGGGATATGTCATGATCTCTATCATCGACATCATCGAAACTCCTTTCGATGGATCAGAACTCTTCTGATTCGAACAGCTAGAATGATCGATCATCTAAATCATTCTAATTGCTCCCAAAATCCATCAGTGACACCTAGCAGTATATGGTGGCAACCCATCAGAGCTGAATGCGAACCTCTTGGTGCAGCTACCTGTGTGATTAAGTTCTTCTATCTTGAGCCCCGATCAGATTAGGGTTAAGATAAATTCGTCAAACCCTAGTCTCTGTCATATGATGTAATCATTCAATTCGAGTCCGATGTGAAAATCTAAATAGAAACTCTTTCTATTATTTCACTCTGCCATGGCCATGAACTTCTGGACTTGATTCTCATGATTATCATAGGACTGCTCCTCTACCACCGAGGTAGATAGATTCCATCTTGATGCCATCCAGTTCTTACAATGAACATGCTATAGCCAACATACACCTCAGGGTTTCCATATGGCAAGGAGACCAGTAATGGTGTAGTCCAACTATAACACCCTCAAGGTGAACCGTCGATGCACCTTAGGTCAAAGAACCAGACACACTACTGCAGCATCGAGTCAGTCATTGACGAGAAGGTAGACTCCCTAATGACTACTCGAGGTGGTCACGCTCAGTGCCCTCGTTCTCTAACGAGTACCTATACTCTCGCTCCGGTGTCTCCACACCGTAGACTCAAGACTCATCTACTAAAAAGAAGCGATTGTACACCAACCTTCTGGATCAATCACCATCCTCATGATGATCCTATGGTCAGGAGCATTTTATGAGTTAATAATGATTATTCATGTCTTAAATTTTTAACTCTTAAAAATATGAATTATCATTACCATTAACTCAGAGGATGTATCACAGACACTAAATACACATATGTGATAGAAAATAATCTATTTTATTTATTATAGTTAAAATTATAATTTTGCCCCTAGAAGTGTATTACAAGTGTCAGCCAATTCTGACTTCTAAGGCACATATATATCTAACAATCTTCCACTTGTCCTAAAGCCAATTGGCTATAAGTCTAAGTCCCATCTTCTCAAGGTGGGCTTCGATCTTCTATTGGCCCAACGGCTTTGTAAGTGGGTCTGCCACATTATCAATGGAGTTGACTCTCTTGACCTCGACATAATCCTTCTTGAGGTAATCACGGATGAGGTGGTATCGCCGCTCAATATGCTTGGATTTCTGGTGAGACCTTGACTCCTTAGCAAGGGCTATGGCACCATTGTTGTCGTAGTATAGAGGAATGGCATTTGATGGCATTACTCCGATTTCTATAGCAAACTTTTTGAATCAGAATGCTTCCTTCGCAGCCTCTGATGCAGCGATATATTCTGCTTCCATTGTGGAATCTGCTATCACCGTTTGTTTGAAACTCTTTCAGCTGACAGCACCACCATTGCACACAAACAGACTCCCAGATGTCGACTTTCGATCATCTATATCGGATATGAAATCCAAGTCTGTGTATCCCTAAACTTGGAGTTCTCCGTTACCAAAGACCAAATCATATCCTTAGTTTTCTTCTTAAGTACTTAAGATACATTTCATAGAAGTCCAGTGTTCTTCACCTGGATTTGACTAATAATCGCTTGTGACACTCACAGCATGGGCTATATCAGGTCAGTGTACATAGCATGGCATACATGAGGACTCCCTATTGCAGAAGCATAAGGGATCTTGCTCATGCTTTCTATTTCCTCAAGTGTGTTGGGGCACATCTTCTTGAAAGATGAATACCATATCTGAAAGGATATAATCCCCTCTTAGAGTTTCCATACTAAACTCTTTAGTACTTTCTCTATGTACATCTTCTGTGAAAGTCCCAGCATCCTATTCGGTCTATCCCTATAGACCTTAATTCCTAGAATAAAGGATGCTTCGCCTAGGTCTTTCATGGAGAATTCTTTGGACAACCATAATCTGACTATTGTCATCATGGGAACATCATTCCCAATAAGGAGGATGTCATCCACGTACAATACAAGGAAGACAATAGTGCTCCCACTGATTCTTTTGAAAACACACAGTTCCACTTCATTTTTTATGAAATCAAATATTTTGATCACATCATTGAAACGAGTGTTCTAACTCTGAGATGCTTGCTTAAGTCCATATATGGACCTTTGCAGCTTGCAAACCTTGTGATCAGTATCACTGGATGTGAAACCTAGCGGCTGTTCCATATAGATATCTTCCTCAAGATATCCATTTAAGAATGCCATTTTTATGTCTATTTGTCATATTTCATAATTGAAATATGCTGCAATGGCAAGCAATGTGCAGATGGATTTTAGCATAGCCACTGGGGAAAAGGTATCCTGATAGTCAATGCCTTCGCATTGACTATAACCTTTTGCCACTAGTCTAGCCTTGAATGTCTCCACATTTTCATCTGCACCAATCTTTCTCTTGAAGATCCATTTACACCCAATACATACTATACCTTTTGGTAGATTTAACAAGGTCCAGACTTGGTTTGAGTGCATCGAGTCAATTTCTGACTGCATTGCTTCTAGCCATTTCTCGGAGTCGATATCTGATATCGCCTCGTTGTAGGTTTTGGGATCATCACTACGAGCACCATTATCTACGAGGAACATTTCCTCTACTTGCTCTGAAATAATACCTAAGTATCTCTCAGGGGGATGGAAAACTTCTTTTCGATCTATGAGGTGGAGGAGGTAGTGTTTCTTATTGCTCAATCTGATTTTGTTCTAATTGGTCCTTAGCTCATTGTTACTTGTGAGACTTTCTCATCAAGCTTAATCTGCTTTCCAAGTGCGTATTCTGAAAAACTATTTTTCAAGAAAGATGGCATGTCGACTCACAATCACATTGTGTTGTCTTCTGGAATGTATAAATAGTATTCCTAATGACTCTTTAGGATACCTATGAATCAAAGCTCTAAAGGACCTAAACTCTAACTTGTCCGCTATTATCTTTTGACGTGAGCCGGACCAATCCCAAATTCTAAGATGACTCAGACTTGACTTCTTACCATGCCATATCTCTTACGGTGTGGTAGGAACGGTTTTAGAGGAAACCCTATTCAGTAGATAATGAATTAACAATGAGTTCCCCAAAAAAATCAGGAAAGTCTATGAAGCTCATCATGGATCGAACCATATCCAATAGGATCTGATTTCTCCTTCTTGAACTCCGTTGAGTTGAGTGTTCCTGATGGAGTCCATTGAGAGACTATGCCATTTCCTTTAGATAGTCTAGGAATTTCCAGCCTAGGTATTCACCTCCTCGATCTGATCGAAGAACCTTAATGGGTTTTCCAGTTTGTTTTTCTACTTCATGTCTGAATTCTTTGAACTTTTCAAAAGCTTCAGACTTGTGTCTCATAAGATACACATATCCAGACCAAGACAGACTCATCGGTAAAGAAATGAAGTAGACAAAATTGCCTCTAGCCGGCACATCAAATGGGCCGCACACATCTGTATGTACTAGGCAGAAAAGATCTGTCGCCCTCTCCAATGTCCAACAAAAGGGAGTTTGGTCATTTTGCCTTGAAGGTAAGATTTGCAAGTTGGATATGACTTGAAAGTCAATGGACTCAATAGCCCATTTTTCTCTAATTTGTTGATCCTATCTTCTACTATATGACATAATCTCAGGTGCCATAGATATCTGTTGTTTGGACTATCCCTAGGTCGTTTGGCATTCACGTTTTGCTCGATAGTTAGAACAGGTACATCAATATGTAGCTGATAAAGACCATTAATTAAGAAAAACCATTTGCAAATTTATTTCTTTTATAAAGAATATTACAATGGTCCTTAAAGAAGGTGATCATATAGCCTTCTTGTGCTAAGCATGAAATAGAAATCAAATTTCTGCTAGCTGTAGGCACATAATAACAGTCTTTTAAAACTAAGTCTAAACCAGATGGTAATCAAAAAGGGTATGTTTTCGCAGCTACTGCAGCAACTCTTGCTCCATTACTGATGCGTAGGATCATGTCTCCATCCCTCAACCTCCTGCTATCCTCAAGACCCTGCATGAAAATGCACAGATGAGCACTAGAACCAGAGTCAAGCACCCAACTGGATGTAGAAGAAACCATAAGGTTAGACTCAATAACGAGCATACCTTCAGAAGGACCTTCCTTCTTGTTCTTTAGGGTGGTCAGGTAAGTAGGGCAGTTCCGCTTTCAATGGCCGTCGCTGTTACAATGAAAATACTTTTCTTTGACATCGGCCTTTTTCTTTGGCTCTGCCTTCTTCTTCTTTGTTCCTTCCACCTTCTGCTTTTTCGCAGACTTCTTTTTCTTTCCATAAGATTTTTTTTTGGAAGAAGTCCGTTCCATAGCAAGAATTGAGCCTTTAGAACCTTTTATTGAAAGCTCAGCGGTAACCAGCATATTCATTAATTCGGCCAAGGAATTTTGAAGTTTATGCATGTGGTAATTCATGATAAATTGCCCATATGCATTAGTCAAGGATTGCAGAATAATATCGTTCTGCAGGTCCAAGTCTAACTTCACACCGAGCTTCTCAAGCTCTTCCATATCCTTGATCATTGTCAGACAGTGATCTTGGACTGACTGCCCATCACGCATCTTAGCCTTAAAAAGTTATTTCATGATTTGATACTTGGCTGCGCGACTGTGTTCACCAAACATCTCCTACAGGTGAGCCAACATTTGGCGAGCAGTCTCGATATCCTCAGGTTGGCGCTGGAGCTCATCAGACATCGAGCCCAACATATAATATCTAGCCTTATTATCTTCGTCTATCCATTTCTCTAGAGACGCTCTCTGTTCAATGGAAGGACGGGCTGGTAAGGTGGGATGGTCCTGTCTAGTATATGGTTAACTTCTCAAAACCCAAAAACTTTTTTGTAGTTCCTGATCCAATCTTATAATTGGGTCTGGTAGTCTATGTTGTTCAGGATACGTGCCAATGGATTGAATGCAGATATTTTCCTATAGAGAGTCAAAGATTCTATTAGATCTGTAATTATACTTAATCCAATTTTGTTTTAAAAATTTTATTTTTAAACAAATTAGCTCCCACTATTTTCTCGAATCCTACACTTCCCTCTGTAGATGCAAAAATCTTCATGATTAATATTTCTAGGGATTGTGCGGTCTCACCAACTGACTCATCACCTCACCTAACAGTTATTGGTGATGGGTTAGCCAATGAGTGAACAACTCTTGTTCAATGATTCTCTAATCATGGTGCACCCAAACATGGTCTCTAATTCATGAATCTCACCATATCCAGAATATTGATCCACTCCTTAGTTAAGTCAGACCCACCATTTGCATAGACTGGGTTCTTAATTGAGTCTCTCACCGTATCCAAAATATTGAGCCCAACTCATCCTTCAGCCCATAGCATCCAATGCCTAATAGACATGATTGCATTTTTCCAGTGCAACTGAGCCACTATATCCAATCGAGAACAATCAACCCCGAGAAGGGCCCGCACGTCTACAATGGTGGAAGACCTCAGACTTAATCTTTTCTTAGGGAGAATTGATTCAGGTCTCATTAAACTAGACTTATCATAGTCATAACAATTATGACTAACCTAGTGTCATGGGTTAGCTCGGATTATTGACCACCTCAGATTAGAACTGTGTCAATAGATATGGCCAGGTAAGTGAGACCGGTGGAAGGAATATGCCATTAACTCGTACAAGAACGCATTCAGGTCGAGTAGCTTCCAATTAAAAACCAGTCGATCGTATGTGCCAAACTTACCTTAGACACCAAATTGTTGAGCCAGAACCAATTGGGTTAGCCTACAATCCAGACTCTAACCTCTGAGCCTAATTAGGTCTTGCTTGATCGTGACTCGATCTTGATCCAGACTTAATCCTATTAGGCTAGTCAATTTAAGCCTTGTTGATCCCAACTAACCAACTCTTGATTCGGTTTGATCAACCGCTTAGACCTAATTGAGCTACCCAAGCCCGAACCCAGTATTATGAATATGTCTTAGATCTGAAATTCTTAATTTTAGACCTAATTGATATTCCATAATCTTAATTTTTAATTAAGTAGGTTCATAAATAAAATATGCACAATAAATCCTAGGGTTTCAGGATCTAGGGTTTTGCAGAAAGTAAGTTTTGGGTTTCTGATTAAGGACGAACACGCAGCACCCCTACACATCATAAGAACCCCCCATCGAATGGGAAGAGAAGACCTTTAAATCCTTCTTCGTTCTTATGACTGGACGGCCAAGAGGAACGCCTTAATCAGGAACATGCAATACTACAAAACAGTTTTAGATCTATATCATATATCTCATGTACAAATCAGATCTAAACATGGCATATTTTGCATACATCTCATGTATCGAATCATGCATATTTTCAAATCTAAATTATCTTATAATAATCTAAAAAATTAGATTTAAATTGATCTAATCAAAATAAATTCTAATCTAGACAACTATATAGAACTATTCTACAACTAGTCTAGACATGCATCAATCATATCTCATATGATGTTAAAATTAAATAATTTTATTTACTATTTTTTAGATGTTATTATAATATTTATAATATTAAAAAATAGTAAATAAAAGAATCTAAAATATGATTTAATCAGATTAAATCAAAAACATACAAGACTATTCTATAGAACTATTCTATTTTAGAACTAGTCATGCATATTTCCTAATCTAAGATCCAAATCATTTAATTTTAATTTTTTTGATTTTAGATCTGATCACATCTCATGTGACATCTGAAATCACTTATTTTTCAATTAAAATAAATTTAAAATTAGATCTAAATAATTTAGAACCTTGCCTCTGATACCAGTTGAAGGAAAACCCTAATTTTCTGGTCCAGTTTCGTTCAGATCTGATCTGATCAAGAGATATATTTCAAAATTTTTTCTCTTTGATCTATATCAAATCTAGGATGTTTCATATTTGATTCTTATTATTTTAATAAATAAAATAAAATAAGAATAAATTAAAACTGATTTAGGTAATCCAATTATCCATTGATGATCCTATATGCAGCGGAAGGTTCTGGATCTAGCCACGCAAGCGCCTGGCCTCTACCGATATTCACTCGGACTGGATCTGGAGATCCTCTTCTTCTCTATCATGCCTCCAAAAATTAGATCTAGATCTGATCTGAAGGATCTTCAAAACTCCTTTTGAAGATCGGCAGTCGTCCTTTGCAGCAGCGCAGCCTTCTAGCTTTCAGTCGCCTTTCTTTGATCTGGATTGCACCAACCAAGGTCCAAAACTCCTTTTGGACATGGAGAGGAGAGGGAGAAGGTGAGTTTGGCATGGAGGAAGAAGGGAGAGATAGCCTTGGGGCATGGGGTTTCTCAAACTTAATCTGAGTTGGGCGTAGGGTCTTATTTATAGACTGTCTGTGATCCAACTTCTCTTCTTCCCAACCAATCACAACTCTTTGTGAAATCAGATCTAAATCTGATTGGTGGAAATAGAGTCCCCTGGATTCCTCCTTAGAGGGTGCCTAAGATCAGTCAAAGTTGATTCCTAGGAGAACTCTAATTGGAATCCAAAAAGGAGATGGAGTCCTTATCCAACAAAGACTCCTAGGCGCCTCCAACTTGGGCACACGCCAAGGGTGGCATGCACCCTCTTCCTTGCCAGGTTCTGGCAAGGGGACAGGCCCCCACCAGCTCTCCAATAGGTGCATGACATGTGGTCAAAAGTCAAAGTGTCAATGGTCAACATTTGACCAGTCAAAGGTAGACTTTTGACCAAAGTCAAAGAACAAGAAATGGCAGGTGACCAAAAAGCAGATAATGTCTTACAAAATAAGACAATCTTTTCTGACTTGGACAACCTCTAATTAGACCATATGAAGGCCTCTGATTGAGCACAAACTCCTTTGGCTCAGTCAGGACAACTAATTTATGATAGCAAAAGAAGAACGTGAGGTTCAATCGAGTGCTAGCACGATTTCCTTGAACCTAATTGAATCTCATTCAGATCAATTGAACTAGATCAGTTCAATTGATGATCACCAAATTCAAACCCTTGTTTGTGTGAACCAGTTAGGTTCAGTTCTGTATGGTAATGGATATGTCATGATCTCTATCATCGACATCATCGAAACTCCTTTCGATGGATCAGAACTCTTCTGATTCGAACAGCTAGAATGATCGATCATCTAAATCATTCTAATTTCTCCCAAAATCCACCAGTGACACCTAGCAGTATATGATGACAACCCATCAGAGCTGAATGCGAACCTCTTGGTGCAGCTACTTGTGTTATTAAGTTCTTCTATATTGAGCTCCGATCAGATTAGGGTTAAGGTAAACTCGTCAAACCCTAGTCTCTGTCATATGATGTAATCATTCGATTTGAGTTCGATGTAAAAATCTAAATAGAAACTCTTTCTATTATTTCACTCAGCCATGGCCATGGACTTTTGGACTTGATTCTCACGATTATCGTAGGGCTGCTCCTCTACCACCGAGGTAGATAGATTCCATCTTGATGCCATCCAGTTTCTACAATGAACATGCTATAGCCAACATACACCTCAGGGTTCCATATGGCTAGGAGACCGAGTAATGGTGTAGTCAAACTATAACACCCTCAAGATGAACTGTCAATGCACCTCAGATCAAAAAATCAGACACACTACTACAACATCGAGTCAGTCATTGACGAGAAGGTAGACTCCCTAATAACTACTCGAGGTGGTCACACTCAGTGCCCTCGTTCTCTAACGAGTACCTATACTCTCGCTCCGATGTCTCCACACCGTAGACTCATGACTCATCTACTAAAGAGAAGCGATTGT
The DNA here is from genome assembly GCA_006176705.1 of Cocos nucifera. Lineage (NCBI taxonomy): Eukaryota > Viridiplantae > Streptophyta > Magnoliopsida > Arecales > Arecaceae > Cocos > Cocos nucifera. Next base: position 1,202,204 of record QRFJ01000095.1, read on the forward strand.
ACACCAACCTTCTAGATCAATCACCATCCTCGTGATGATCCTATGGTCGGGAGCATTTTATGAGTTAATAATGATTATTCATGTCTTAAATTTTCAACTCTTGAAAATATGAATTATCATTACCATTAACTCAAAGGATGTATCACAGACACTAAATACACATATGTGATAGAAAATAACCCATTTTATTTATTATAGTCAAAATTATAATTTTGCCCCTAGAAGTGTATTACAAGTGTCAGCCAATTCTGGCTTCTAGGGCACATATATATCTAACAACCTCGTCCTAATGCGAGCAAAGTTGAAGGCCTCGTTCACCTTAGACGAGATGGAGGGAGATGGGCGACAGTTCGAATGTGCCCCCACAGCTCGTTAGAAATAGGAGGAGAACCTCATCCTAATGCGAGTAAAGCCGAAGGCCTCGTTCACCCTAGATGAGATGGGAGGAGATGGGCGATGATCAAATGTGCCCCCACAGTCCATTAGGAATAGGAGGAGAACCTCATCCTAATACGAGCAAAGTCGAAGGCCTCGTTCATCCTAAACGAGATGGAGGGAGAGACACGAACGACGGTCCGAAGGTGCCCCCACAGCCCATTAGGAGCAGGAGGGGAACCTCATCCTAATGCGAACAAGTCCAAGTCTGAGCTTCGAAGTCTACAAGAAATAGGATCTCCATCAACCTCGGTCAGAGATAAGATCTCTCTCCGAGCGATCGAGCAACCTCGGTTAGAGATAAGATCTCTCCCGAGCGGCAAGTCAACCTCGGCTAGAGATAAGATCTCTTCCGAGCGCCAATCTTAGCCAGAGATAAGATTTCTCCCGAGCGACCGTGACAACCTCGGCTAGAGATAAGATATCTCTCGAAAGTCGACCGCGGCCAGAGATAAGATTTCTCTCGAGCAACCATGACAACCTCAGCCAGAGATAAGATCTCTCTTGAGCACCAACCTCGGCCAAAGATAAGATCTCTCCCAAGAGTCAACCTCAGTCAGAGATAAGATCTCTTCCGAGCGACCGCGACAGCCTCGACTAGAGATAAGATCTCTCCCGAGCGATCGAGTCGACCTCGGCTAGAGATGAGATCTCTCTCGGGCGACCGTGGTCAAACTCGACCGCAGGAGATAAGATCTCCCCCGAGGCAAACTCAATCGTAGGAGATAAGATCTCGCCCGAGGCAAGCTCGACCATAGGAGATAAGATCTCCCCCAAGCATCCGGGCCAAGCTCGACTGTAGGAGATAAGATCTCCCCCGAGTGCCCGCATCAACCTCAACCGCGGGAGATAAGATCTCCCCTGAGGCACACTTGACTGCAGGAGATAAGATCTCCCTCGAGCGCCCGCATCAACCCCGATCATAGGAGATCGAGCCGACCTCGGCCAGAGATAAGATCTCTCTCGATCGACCAAGCCAACCTCGGTCAGAGATGAGATCTCTCCCGATCGATCGAGCCAACCTCGGCCAGAGATCGGATCTCTCCCGAGCGCCTATATTGACCTCGACTGTAGGAGAGGAGATCTCCTCCGAGTCAGCCTCGGCTGTAGGAGATAATGTCGCCTTCGATGAGCTCAACCTTCGACCTCGATCGTAGAAGATGAGGCCTACCTCAACCTCGGTTGGAGATGAAATCTTTTCCGGGCTTCAACTTCAACATCAACTTTAGCTGGAGATGAGATCTCCCCCGAGCTTCGACCTGAACCAACACGGAGCCTAAAAGAAGACTTCGGCAGTCGCCTTTTCTGCACTCCCTTCCTTCGAGTTTTGAACTTGAGAGTGGAGGGGCTATTGTTGGGGATAAACCCCACTCCTATCAAAGTCTAGTTCGATGCTCAGTCTAATACAACCAATAGCCACGGAAGAGCTTCAGCGGATGGATCTTGGATGAACTCTTAGGGCCGATCGAACTGCTCAGCGGTCGGATCTTAGCCGAACTCTTACAACCGACCAAACTGCTCAGCGGTCGGGTCTTAGCCAAACTCTTCAGCCGATCGAGCTCCTTCGGACTCCCAGTGGCCGAACTCCTCAGTGGTCGTCCATCGGCCGAACTTCTCAGTGGCCGTCCCTTTAGTCGGCCAAACTCCTCAACAGTCGTCCCTTGACCAAAATTCTCAACAAACTCCTCGACGGTCATCCCCCGGTCGGACTTCTCAGCAGTCGAGCTCCTTCCGAACTCCCAACGGTCGAGCCTTAGCCACACTCCTCCAGCCAAACACCTACAAGAGCCGAACTCCCTCCAAGCTTCCTCTTCGATCGAACTTCTTCGGGAAGCTGGACTCATCCCAGACATCCTTCGGCCGCACTTCTTCAGGAGCTGGGCTCATCCAGTCGGACCCCTCCCAGACATCCCCCTCGGTCGGCTGAGCTCTTATCGAACTTCCCAGCGATCGAACCTTAGCCGCTCACCTCCAGCCAGATGCCTATGAGAGCCGAACTCCTTTCGAGCTCCCTGTTCAGGAGTCCGAACTCTTTCGAAATAGGTACACGTCAAAGTCCTTCAATCCTTCATTCATTCGACCCTGAGCGACTCAGTACCAAGATAGCTATAGCCATCACCATCAGTCCGCCGCAAGCAATAGCGACCCACTACCAGGTGGCGATGGCTGTCACCATCAACCCGCTGCAGACGGCACCTTTCCATGAGACTGACTCTGTCGGACCTCGAGCGGCCCGCCAGCACGCGGCTACAGCTATCACCATCAAGCTCCACTATAAAAAGGACCCTCTAGATACGCTAACTCGAATCTCTGATCTCTAAGCTCTCCTCTCTCTCTCTAAGCTTTGAGGAACTCATTCCCGAGCACTCCATTCATGTTGGCCAGAGCTGACTTGATCGTCGGAGGGTCCTACCGGAGCCATCCCCCCCACCGGCTCTGGATGGGACTTTGTTTTGCAGATCTCCGATGGCGACCTCGTCCACCTTCGCTCCAGCTGATTCCGACGACGATCAGATTCTGCACCAACAGGTGATATTTAAAGGTGTAGAAGTTTTGGAATAATAAGATAGTCAGCCAAACTTCGGCCAGATGGTAGAGAAAAAGAAAGCCTATGATGAATCAAAAGGAGTTTGGTACAATGAATGCGAAGGAGATGTTCAAAAATCGGAAGAGGGCAACTACAAAGGGGGGTAGTGAAAGCCGAAGCCTGACACGCAAGGTCTCTAAGTACAAATAAAATTGACTGGTCGAAGGAGAACTGACTCGGTCATCTAAACTAGGGAGTTTGAGGTCGTATTCTAGGAGGATTTCATATTGAATTCGAATCAAAGTAAGATCATCCAGAGTAAGAATGGAGGGATGGTGTCTAGAACGAAGATGAGTGAGACATGTTCCTAGGTTCGATCTCGATTGGGGGTGCAAGGTCTAGGAAGGTCGGTCCAGGCGAGCCCCAGGATCAATGGAGTGGAAGGTTTCGAAAGACATTCAGATTCAAATAAGATCCCAAGAAAACCCTCAAAAAATAAGAAAAAATACAGGGCAAATATGGCTACAGAGAAATCGAAATAGCAAGAAGCTAAAAAAATACGAATAGCCAAAAAGAAGGATTAAAAAACTGACCTAAGCTATTTGGAAAGGACGAAAAGATAGTGGGTATGACGAGAACCAGTCGAAAGGGCATCCAGAACCCAAAAAGATGAGGGAGGAAACTAAAACCCTTGGATGAAAAAAGAATGGGGATCAGAGAAAGAAGAAGACTTAGACAAGAATGACTTTTGGATGAGAGGAGAAGGCCTTAAATAGTTAGAGGCAACTCGAGGCAGTTATGACTATGGATCAACTTCGGCTGATCAGCATGCACCGCATGTTCCACTCATCATGACAGAGAAGTGATGACGGATGAAGTATTTATGGTGCCATACCTAGGGTAGAGTTTTGGCAGAAAATACGAAGGGCCATCTTCTCAAACTCATTTTAGATTTAAAAAATTTCAACGCCAGCACGGTAAATGCCAAAATGTCTCATCCTAACGGACACGAGAAGCCAAAAAGAACTTTGACAGTAGCATCTGCACTTCCTTCCTTCGAATTTCGAACTCGAGAGTGGGGAAACTATTATTTGGGGCAAATCTGCTCCTACCGAAGTTCAACCGAATATCTAATTACTGAATAATCTGGTCCGATAGCAACGACCAAGATTGACCCTCAACCAAATTTGCAAGATCCCTCCGGATCTCACCTAGATGAGCTTGAATGGCGGGGATGGCTGAGCTCCTCCACCCTAGGTAGTCAGCTCTATCCGATCGCAAGTCTTCCAAACTTCTCCTTTAGTTGGACTCCTCCATCGGTCAGACCCCTTCCGGACTTCACCCTCAGCCAGACTTCTCCATCACAGGTAGGCTCCTTTCAGCCGATCTTCTCCAATTGTAAGTCTTCCAAACTTCTCCTTCAGTCGAACTCCTTCACCAGTCAGACTCTTTTCGGACTTCACCCTCAATTGAACTTCTTAATAACAGGCAAGCTCCTTTCAGCTGACCTTCTCCGATCGCAAGTCTTCTGAACTTCTCCTTCAGTCGGACTCCTTCATTAGTTAGACTCCTTCCAGACTTCATCCTCAATCAAACTTCTCCGTCGGTTGGACTCCTTCCGAATCCTTCCAGCAGACCTCCTTCCAGGTTCCTCCGACGGACTTCCTTCAGGATTTCTCTAGTGGACTTTCGAACCCCTTCCGATCGAACTCCATGCGATCGTCTGGGAGGGCCTCCACACCTACGCGGATCCAGCAATCTGCACAGCATGAACCCACTGACACACAGACGGTCTTGAAGGAGTCCAAACTCCTCTAAAATTGATGAAACTTAAAGCACTTCGCCGCCAGTGCCTACCTCCTCCGAACTTCAATAATTAAATCTCAACCACCTGTATATCACGATAATAGACATGTCGCGACAACGGACACTACTCTCTATAATAAACTTTACGTGGCCCCGAACAGCTCACTACCAGATAGTTGCGGCTATCACTATCAGTTTGTTATAGGCTCCATCTATAAAATGGATCCTCCAGATATATTTTCTCCAAGCTCTCATTCTCTTTCTCAAAATTCTGCTACTTTCTCTACTGAGCATTCCATTTCTGTTGGTCGGAAGAGCTGACTTGCCCATCGAAGGGTCCTGCCGAAGCCACCTCTCCTCTGATTTAGATTTTTTTTGTAGGTCTCGACGACGATCTCGACTTCTTCAGCTAGTTCTGACGTCAACCAGATTCCGCACCAACAAATGTGAATATCTTCAGCTTATCTAAAAGCTAAATAACAAGCCACTAGTGCATATGCATATATAACAATAAATATCATATTCATATAAATTGTTAGAATCATAGAACAAACTTGTTTTCTCATTTTTCTATCCAAATGAGGTTGAGCCATTTTTGCACACATTCATTATTACATAAAAAATCCAAAATGCATCATACATAAAAAAATAAATGGAGCTACAAAAGTACATTGATAGTTCACATAATTTATGCCTAAATCAAATAACAATCACGATAAAAATAAATATAAAAATAACGTAATGCGCAAGAAAGTAGCACCATAATGTTCAAATGAGCCGACAATGGTTGTATTAGATATACTTAATGAGTATAACTACATTTGTAATCTTACCACCAAAAATATTATTTCATGATTATAATCTAGCAAGAAACCATATTATCGTATAATTGATTAAACTATATGCAGCGTTTAACAAAGTTTTTTTTAAAAATAATATAAAAAATATAGTGTGTTCCCTAGAAACTCCCCCATTCTAGAGAGGGGGGCCGACAAACTGAATTCCAGCGAGTTAGCAATATTCAACAAATTACTTAATAAGTGATTAAAAAAATAAGAAGCATTAAAATCATAAGGGTTAAATCAATGGATGCCCCTTTCTCTTGGTTCTTAATTGTATTAACAAGTTCAACACGATAAATGTAAAATGAAAGAAATAAGAAACAAGTTTAATATCAATTTTCCTTGAGATGAGTATACACTTCAATAAAATAAATAAGGAATAGAGACATTCAAATACACAAATTATCCCTTTGTACTTTATTTTTGCAATTATGTCCACCAGAGATGGGTAAATGAATATATAACAAAACTCAGATTCTGACAATTTGCTTTCACTATTTCATACAAAACATCTCCTTCAACTAAATGGCTAAACAATTCCTTCCATTCCACTTGAACAATGACCAAGAACCTAAATATACCACCACTATATGTACATTATAACCTAATACGATCTAATGTTTTTATTATAATGTACATCCATAGACTGATCGGATGTCATTAACTTGTAAATTATCTATTATCCTAACCATTTAAATCATACATCAATTGATCTAAAAATATATTTTTGAACCTTAAAAACTTGTAAGCTGTGATTTTTGCAATCAACAATCAAAGATTTCTCACTACCCTAAAATCTAGTTGTTGTTTGCTCAAATATTGCCAATCTTAGCCAAACAACACCAATTATCACAACATGACACAGCTTTGTTACCAAAGGATGCAATCCAAGATGACACGAAGCCAATATTTATTTTCTTAGATTGAATGACAAATGCATCATAAACAAAAGTAATAAAAAGGTTCAATTTAAGTTCTTAACTAAACCAAAACTGGTTTAGAGCATCAAAATCAAAAATTAAATACCAAAATTTATATCTCAAAATTTGTCAATTATTGACTACAAGTTCATAATTATCTAATAAATTAAGATTCAGTCATAAAATCTCCAAGCTTGCTATGCAGACCCCTAAGCCTGAATCCTTCATCATGCCTAACCTTATTTCTTTGTAAAAGAAAAAATAAAAAGAATATGAGCTATACTAGCTTAGTAAGTAAAACCTATGTTTCCTTACGGAATCAAGCATAAATTTTTTTATGATAATATAATATTTAAAAAATAATATATATTATAAAAATAAAATATTTTCTAGAGCATATTATAAAATAAGTCATAAAGATAATCATATATGCATAAATCATAAAATTTTATAAACATGATTCATAAATTATTTTTATTATATATTTATTCATATTTCAAAATATTGTTCATAGATATTTATGTTAAAGTCACTTTATATTTGTGACATCATATTTCTTAATTGGCATAATTATTGTTTCGTTTGCCAACTTTGGATCCATTGGCGGGGCTATATTTCTTATGGTTGCTAGCTCCGGATCTCAACTTTACTAATTTTAGAAATTTATTTATAGTTATCTGTAAACTTTTAAAATCTTCATATCTTTTTCTTAAAATTTATATATACATAGATAAAAAAATAATAAAATTCATACTTCATAAACATATCATTTACATAAAATATATTTATGGAATCAATGGCCCTAATAAAACATATTTTTACATATCTCATATGCTAATCCTTATTTTATAAAAAAATATGATTTCATCATTAAGAGGTCATATGCATAGAAAATATGAAAATTTAAAAATAAATAAGGAGCGTAAGATCCACTTACCTCATTCATTTCAGACTTTGCTAGGCAAATTTATTAATCCTATTTAAAATATCAAAATATTATCAATTTCTATTCAATAAATTTAATAAAATTAAATCATAAGAAAAGAGGATTGTTGACCGGATGGTCGGTCTAACAAGCTACTTAGGCACCAAGACAGTTAAGGTTTTCTAGTCAAGGGTCAGATCCAAGTGACTCGTTTAAGAATCATGAAGTACAACTAAATCAAAGCCAAGATCGATCAATAGGGTTCATCCATAGTGAGTTTAAAAGATATTCGACATGGCCAGATAAGGTTGACGTATGGCACGGATATCAAAATAGTTGTATCCCTAGAAGAGGAAAAGATAGCTCGATAAGGAAGTCCCTAGATCTTCTGAGAGAGAAAATGAATGAGGAGAGAGAAAGTAGAGAGAGAATATTTGTATCCTTGAGAAGAGAAAATCATGATTGAGATCATTAAGGATCATAATAGGGTGACTCCATAGGAGTTAATAGTGATTAGATTCTATGAATATTTGGTAAGAGTGGTTATTATTGAAGCAATTTTGGGTCACCTTATTTTCATCTCAGGTTCATACTGGAATTCATAAATCAGATAAAGAGAGAAAGAGAGAGATAGAGAGAAATCAAGAGAGAGTTCTCGTCTCTTTCAATAGAAGAAATCCTGATCAAATCCAATTGGACGAGAAGAGAAAACCTCAAATTAGGATCCCTAGGTGTTCCTAAAGAGAGAATATAGCATTTAGGACCCATCATCATCTAGAGAGAGAGAACCCTTAAGGGATGAGAGAGAGAGAGAAGATAGACTAAGAAAGACCTAGAAAGAGAAGGAGAGAGAAACTCTAGAGAGATAAGGAGAGAAGAGAGAGAGAACTCCTTCCTCTTTTCTTTTCTTTTTTTTATCTTCTTTTTTTTTTTTCTTTCTTTTCTTAGTTGAATAAGAGGGGTGATGGTTTGCAATGCTTAGTACTCCGGCGAGGTGTGATGGCATGGCTAGAGGTTTGGCAATAAATGGTTGATGATGGTAAGGTAAGGGACAGCTGACGGCAAGGATCAGCCAACCAAAAATCATGAAAAAAGGGCTCATAAAAAAAAAAAAACATTGAGGTTTTTTCTTCATTTTTGGCCATCAGCTATTTGCTGATGGTTATGGACTTACAATGGAGGGTCATAAGAAGGCCAGGATACTTGGCTTAGGGTCCAACTTTAAGGGATGGCAATATTGATGATCGAAAAAGAGGTAAAAGGGTTGGAAGAATAGAGGATTCTTTTATGATTGATTCCTGACGAAGCGACAGTGGCACCCAAAGCTACAGGAGGAAGGGGAAGAGAAAAAGAAGGAAGGTAGGGACTTTTACCTTGGCTTTAATGACATCTTTAGCTTCGATTTTCCATAGGCACAAGTACGGGAGGCCACGGCTTTAACAAAGAAAAGAGGGAGAAGAGCGTCGGTGGAGGGTTGGCTTCGTCGTGGGTTGCTTTGGAGGGAGAAGAAAAGATTTATAAGATGAAAGGGAGGCTAAATCCTCTTCAAAATTGGCTTCCTCTTTGATGAATTTAGGTGGAAGAACACTCCCAACAGGAGTCTTCATCATTTCTTTCTTTTCTTTTCTTTTTTATTTTTTTTAATGTGGGTTGTGGGCTCGGTGTGGATTAGCTCATTATTGACTGGTCCAATTGGATAGGATTATTACATTCTACCCCTCTTAAAAAAGATTCGTCCTTGAAACCCGACATATCTTCAATATTAAATAAGTGAGGATACTTTGTCTTCATATGATCTTAAATTTTCCAAGTAGCCTCTCTATCTTCATGATTGTTTCACTGAATCTTCACATATCGAATTACGTACCATCTCAAAACTCTCTTTTCAATAAATAATTCAAATAAAATTTTTTTTATAAGTTAAGTCTTCATGAACTTGCAATGGCTTATACTCTACCATATTATTCAGATCAAGTATGTACTTCCCTAACTGTGAAACATGAAAGATATTGTGCACTTTAGATAATTTTTATGGTAAGGCTAGTTATAAACAATATTTCTTACTCTGCCCAAGATTTCAAAAAGCCCATCATAGCACGGACTTAGCTTATTGTGTCTCCAAACTTCATGACACCTTTCTATTCACAAGATAATAATTTTTTTATCTCTTAATCTTTGCTTAAAATGCCATAATTCCTTATCCATGAAATTATTTGCTCTTAATTAAAAATCATAATCGATCCTATCTATTCTTAATAAAAATAGAAGGGTTTAGAGCATCAGATGCTTACCATATTCTATAATATTCTTTAATTTTTTAACTTCTTATATGATGTAACAATTAAACTCTTACAGTAGAAAATCTTTAGATCCATTCAAACTTAATAATATTAAAGCTAAGAAAAGGATATCTATACCCAAAACATTTTACATCTAAGCTCTACCAAGAAATATCAATCCACTAATCTTAAACTTAAGATGTTCAAAATTCTTTTAACCATTACTAATAATAAAAAAACCAATCATCCAAGATAGTACTATAACATTTAGATGAACCTAAAGATCAACAAGCTTATTCTTTCATTTGTCAATGGCAATCTTTTTTATTAAAAATCAAGTCTCTATTCATAACATTTATTACATTAGAATTAATATTTTTAAGTAATTTTAATATAATTCAACTACCATACTTTTGTTGCGCACTCTGATCTGAACCCGTCGAATCCTCCAGGACTACTGGATGAATTTTGATAAGAATACTATTTTACATCATAATCTTAAAAGATCCAATCTTTTAAATTTTTGATAGATTTTAAGCAAAAATTTTATATTTATTTATCCCTTACTATGCCTCAAGCATATCATATCAAGATTAAATTTAGATCCGGTTTCATATTTGAAGCCCTTGTATAAGCTTCATAACTCATCTAAAACCTCATAGATATAAAACTAATTGGAGTGAATTAACTCTAAATTTACTTATTAATCAATTAGATAGCTACAACTAACATTTTTTTATAAAAGGATTAACTACAACTCCACAAACTAGAAGATCTTAAGTCAATATCTTTGTGAATAGAATCAACTTGTTTATTTCTTCTAGAGCTTCTTTCATCACCACCCTTAGTATTCATCAATAAATCAATATAAAATATTATCCTTTACATGTTAAAATTCATTTAACTCTTCAAAAAATTTAATAATAGCAAGATATCTTAGATCAACTCATAAACCTAAATTTTAATTTGAAATAATTAATATACCTTACTAGCTCCAACAAACAAAAGAAAAATCAAGTAATGCAATATATAGATAATAATATAAATTATTAAAGATTTCATCAAAACATATGTCATGTTCTCACAATAAAATCCAACTCATCAATAGAATTAAATATATTTTTTATTTATATGCGAGTTTTATACATGATCTTTTTATAGGTTCAACCCTTGAATAGTATTCCTCTCTATATAATGTAATTTTTTCTTAGGCCAAATCCTAAACAACTTTTTTTAAAAAAATTATAATGATTAGATAATCAATATTAAAAAATTCTTCGAGATCTTCACCCACATCGAGTTTAAAATTTTTAAAATTATCTAAATAACAATAGAATAGATATACACAATACAATATAAGCTATCACTATAATATCCTATATTCAAATATCAATATTTCTTAAACTAAAATCATCCTATTTATTAAAATTTAAAATATAACTCATTAATTATGTTATATATATTATTATATGCTGCTAATGCATAAATTACATCACAAAAAATATTAATCCATCAATTCTTGAATCTTTTTTATCATATAATTTTAATAATTTTTTTATACTTTTTATATGCTCCATGAATCATCTTAAGTTCTTTCCCACTAAAATATCGCGCCAATCCACGTTTTCCATTTTCCATTCTTGGCCGCGTCCGGTCTAAACCCGGTTCAAGCCAACCCGCGGTATTAAAATATCACAGCGACCCCTACACCTTTCTAGATGGTTCCGCGAATCCCTGCGGCGGACGTTTCCAAATCCAACGGCTCAGATCCTCCCGAAGCTCCAGCAGCGGTAGAGGGGAAAGCCAAAACCCTTCTTTTATAAAAACCTCATCCGTCTGTCCCCGAACGCACGCTCGGGGAAGAGGAGTAGCCTCCCAGCGAACATCATCCACCGAAGCCCGCGAAACTCAGCCCTCCAATCTGCCTTCAGGTATTCCTTTTCTGTTTTTCGTCTGTCCCGCCTTCGATTTCGCTTCCTATGGCCTTCTTTTCCGCGGGAAATGCTTAGATTTTTAGGGGTTGAGTGGTTGGAATCAGAATTAGGGTCAGGGTTTAAGGTTTGTTGGTTGGTTCTCGTTCAATCGCTTAAAAGTTTGAAATTTTGATGTTTTAGATTGGATTTCTGCCGTTTAGACGTCGAACGGATGGATTTTGGTGTGATAGCATGCCCATTTGAATCGTTTAAAAGATTGAATCAGGCCCTGGACTGGATTTCTGGCGATGTAATTCTGGCAATTAGAGTTAGAAAAGATGCGGTTTTGTGTGGAAGTAAATCTTTTAGATTTAGGAGGGAACTGGGGGAGAAAATGAGTGGCATGTGGCTATTTTATTTTGCCCTCTGTTCGTTTTCCTGCTTGATGATTTAATTGATTTAATTCATAAACAAAGTCATGATAGTGTTATGATAATTTTAAGACTTATTAAAATGCATTTAATTAAATGGAGAGTTAGACTCCCTAAATACCATGTTGTTCTGGTGATGGGATGCAGGATAACGTACCCGGCCTCCTGCACTTGTAAAATGTTGCCAAATGCATATGAGAATGTTTGAATATGCCGTTTCCTTTATTTTTGCCATTTAGCCTGGAAATCCCGTATATTATTATTTTTCACACTTCTAGTAGACACAATTCTGCCATTTGGCAGTAAAATAACTTGTTGGCTGGAGAATTAGGACTATTTTTTTTTTTGCTTGTCAGGACTTGTAAGTGTTAAAGAAATACTCCTCTATGTGGGTGAGTGTTGGGAAGCTCATTGTCAAAATTAGGTGAAAAATAGAAATTATGTCTTAACAATATCGAATAATAATTTGGCTGATCACGTGATATAACATTCTTGCAAGATTTTAGATTCTTTCCCCTGGATTAATGCAGGACAGGTGCATAATATTTTCTTTTCAAAATGATTTTTGTTGTATCGGACACTTTCTCAGTTTTCCATGACATATTGTTTTGTAGCCAAAACATGTGAGAGCAAAAAAAAAAAAAAAAAAAAAAAAAAAAGAACACTTCGAATTTTTATTGTTTTAGTAAATGCTCTGAATGTTTCCATCATAATTTAATTATTCATTTGCAGCTATATCTGAATACCTGTGGTCATGAAGTCCAGGGGTGCATATGTGTAAATTTGTGTCCTTTTCTAAATTTTCTTTTTGGATATGTTTGTTATCTTGTTTTAAGTTCTGTTAAGAGTGTGTGGGATTTTATGTTCCTCTACCAGTGCTGTTCTAAGAGCATGAACTGCTTTATGGTTTTTGAACCATTACACTTCATCTCTTCCCCTCCTGTGGCACATGGCTATATTTTTCTGTTTGATATGATGATTCATGTTTTTATGACATGCAGAAATGACTGTTTTTTTGGAAGTAGCTTGCCATACTTATTTGATTCTTATATAAATTTGTCAGGAATGGCTTCAACTTTCAGCACTATGTCTTTTGCTTCTCCAACTGGCCTTGCAACAGACAGCAAGCTTTCAGCTTCTGCTAAAAGGTTTTCCCAATTTTCTTCACTTTCCTTAATATCATCTAGTTCCATCGGTGGCAGGAGACAGAATGTGTCTCTAAGGAAAAGATGCAACTTAAAGATTAATGCAATGGCCAAGGAGCTGTACTTCAACAAGGATGGATCAGCTATTAAAAAGCTGCAAGTGAGTTTCATGAAGCATATTTGTTTTCAAGCTTGGTCTGACTGGTACTGTTTTATGATAATTGCTTTTTCCTGAGTCACCTTTTTCTCCCCTATAATTTCAGACTGGTGTTAACAAGCTTGCAGACCTTGTTGGTGTTACTCTCGGTCCAAAAGGCAGAAATGTTGTTTTGGAGAGCAAATATGGATCTCCTAGAATTGTTAATGACGGGGTTACAGTGGCCAAAGAGGTAAAATTATCATGTTAAACCACCTTGGTCAAGAATTACTCAGGATTTAAGTGCATAAACTTAAAAACAAGCCATTTCTCATTATTTTTGGTTGGCCAGTATAATTCCTTCTTAAGTTGTTTTAACTTTCAACGGATCTAAGGTAGCATACCTTTATCCAATGAACCTTGAATAGGTGTTTGATTTTTTAGCTAATCTTTGGTGAATCCTGGTGTTATACACAGAATTAGAGCATCTAAAAGTTTTTTGCCATTGGACTTGTTGTAATAATCAAGTTTGTCTTTCTTTTTGCTTCGTATCTGACATTCTGTTTTCTGTTTCTCATTTTGTCATGTGTTTCAAATCTTTGAATCTTGCAGCAATAAAGTGTTCAGTTCTTCATTGTGCATTGTGACCATAAACAAGTCTATGATGGCTGTTTTATAGGTTGAGCTAGAGGATCCTGTGGAGAATGTTGGTGCAAAGCTGGTAAGACAAGCTGCTGCAAAGACCAATGACTTGGCTGGGGATGGAACAACTACTTCTGTTGTTCTTGCTCAAGGTTTGATTGCTGAAGGCGTTAAGGTACACCATTCCAAATCCAAATTCCTGATAACTTGATTATAGGTGTATTTTTTTGTTCTGATAAACCAAATATCTGTAATTTTTCTAGGTGGTTGCAGCAGGAGCCAACCCAGTTCAGATTACTCGTGGCATCGAGAAAACTGCTAAAGCACTGGTGTCTGAACTCAAGAAAATGTCTAAGGAGGTAAGTTGAGAATTTTGTTAGATTCTTCCATTATAAATGCTAACACCAGCAATGTTTCTAAAATCAAATAGCATCAAGTTTTAATTTAGCTTCAGGTTAGTTAATTTTATCATTCTTTGTGGCTAAAAATGCTCTTGTATTTGATGTATATCATAATATGTGGCAGGTTGAAGACAGTGAACTTGCAGATGTAGCTGCAGTTAGTGCTGGAAACAACTATGAAATAGGAAACATGGTAGCTGATGCTATGAGCAAGGTGGGTAGGAAGGGGGTGGTTACACTTGAAGAAGGAAAAAGTGCAGAAAACAGCCTTTATGTGGTGGAGGGAATGCAATTTGATCGTGGTTACATTTCCCCCTACTTTGTAACAGACAGTGAAAAAATGTCAGTTGAATATGAGAATTGCAAGGTTTGAACTTGACTGCAGATTGCTTTTGCATTTTGATATGGTTGTCTTTGGTGTTTGATCTGTGGTTCACATGTATCTAAGTCTTGTTATGTTTTCTTGTATTTTCAGTTGCTTCTTGTGGACAAGAAAATCACAAATGCAAGAGATCTGATCAATGTTTTGGAGGATTCCATAAAAGGGGGTTATCCAATATTGGTAATTGCGGAAGACATTGAACAGGAAGCCCTTGCAACTCTTGTTGTGAACAAGCTTAGAGGGGCATTGAAAATTGCTGCAATTAAAGCCCCTGGGTTTGGAGAGCGCAAAAGTCAGTACCTAGATGACATTGCGATACTGACTGGAGGTTAATCTGGAGTTTATTCTTAAGATGTTCTCCTGCTGTGTCCTGATATCGTTATCTCTATCCATTTATCTTGATATTCTGACAGGATGTTGTTGCATGCAGCTACTGTAATAAGAGATGAAGTTGGGCTTACCTTGGATAAAGCTGACAAAGAGGTCTTGGGTACTGCTGCAAAGGTTGTACTAACCAAAGACTCAACCACCATAGTTGGTGATGGGAGCACACAGGAGGCAGTAAATAAAAGAGTTGCACAGATCCGGAATCTGATTGAGGTTTGATTTTTTGTATAAATCACTTTATGGCTGTTATTGGCTGTGATTTGGGAATCAATATCATTACTGTTTATCTTGTTTCTCAGGCTGCTGAACAAGAATATGAGAAGGAAAAGCTTAATGAGAGGATAGCAAAACTCTCTGGTGGTGTTGCTGTCATTCAGGTACATTGAAGGGTTAATGTCAGGATTCACAATGTCTAAGCTCTCCAACACCCCCCGCCCCTTCCTTTTTCTTATTCTTTATGTACAGTGTATTTGTATGTGCTATGATTAATGTGTGGGAAAAGGCTATGTTATGCTGGAACATTGTTCTCCAACTTGTACAGGTTGGAGCGCAAACAGAAACAGAACTGAAAGAGAAAAAATTGAGAGTTGAAGATGCCCTCAATGCCACCAAGGTATATTTTGTTCATGACGGGACCAGTTTTCACGTTAGTCTAAATGTTAAACTACTCTACTGCTTATTGACTCTCATGTGCATTTGTGCTCAGGCAGCTGTTGAGGAAGGTATTGTTGTTGGTGGTGGCTGTACTCTTTTGAGGCTTGCATCAAAGGTTGATGCTATCAAGGAGACTCTCGAGAATGATGAGCAAAAGGTTACTAATGCAAATGATTTAGGATCTGTAAACTGGCCCCAAATAGTTGGGAAAAGGCTAAATGATTATGATATTTGCATCTCTGCTAGATCAAACATTTATGGTGGATGGGCAACTATTTGTCCCTTCAAAACAATGAAATAAAATCGAAATGCTGAATATATGTTCAGATTGATAGTGTGACCTGTTTGTCTTGATGTCATTGCAGGTTGGGGCAGAGATAATGAGAAGGGCTTTGAGCTACCCACTGAAATTGATTGCTAAAAATGCGGGTGTCAATGGAAGTGTGGTCACTGAGAAGGTGCGGGCATTTTGAATTCATGCATGAAATCAATTAATTTGCTTCATGTGTGGATCATTTTGACTGTTTTTGTTGTGTCAGGTGCTTGCTAGTGATAACCTTAAATATGGTTATAATGCCGCAACTGGAAAATACGAGGATTTGATGGCTGTGGGTATTATTGACCCAGCTAAGGTTTGTCATCCCTATTGAACTTCTCGCTTTTGTTATCCTTGTCAAGTGGTTATTGCAACTTAGGTGCAAGTGGTGTTCTGTTCTTCAATTTGGTGCCAATTTGGGTGAAACAAATTAATCCATTATCTTTTCAACATATAAGACAGAGGGTCTTGGCATAATGGTAAGGTTGATCCACTGTGATGTGACAGGCGTCATGGGTTCAAAACATGGAAATAGTCTCTCCATTGGTGGAGTTAAGCAAATTTACATTTGGCCCCTCCTTGGACCCCATAGTGGCAGGAGACACCTTTTTTTTTTTTAAAAAAAAAAAGAAGAAAATCTGCCCAGCTTTTAAATGAATGCTTTTATTTTTTAGTTGGGTTACTGTGTGCTCTGTTGGGTTATAAATAAGTAGGCTTATTTTAATTTTAACACTTAATTAGCAACATCCCGATGCATATAGTTTAAAACACTACCATCAGTGTGTGTTAATTTAAGACAAAAAAGGTGTGCTGGATGCTGCTTTATAACCTCTGACAAAATTTTAGAATTTAGAACCTGTGACGCAGTGGCAGTATAATGTGAAACCATATGATATGCTTTTTAATTTCTATAATTAATGTTTAAATTGGGTAGTTAAAGTTTGCCTGAATTTGTTGTTTCTTTATCAAATAAGATATTGTATGGATCAGGATGTTGATAATGTTGGTTGGAGCAGATTATATAAGATATCCAAGAAATGAGAATCCCAATTTGAATGCTTGTTAAAACTAGTGAGAAATAAAGGTCAAAGTAAAGACACCTGGGGCTGTTTGACTGATGAGTTTTACTAAAACAGATTTACATTAAACAAACGTACAGGCTTTATGTTTATCTGTAATAGAAAAACTGAGGCAGTGAAACAGGTTCTGGAGAAAGCGAAGATAAGACTTGTGAATGTATAAGGTAACTGGGGATTGGTTTCAATTTATTGTTGAAGGGTCAGTACAAAGGATGAGAAGATACCATATCATATCATATGGAGAAGAATGGTGACAAGGAATCAAAGAACTCGTCTTGATGGTTCGCAGCTTATAAATGGGCTCAGAAGGTCTAGACTGGATATTCGTATATGCTGATTACTTTGGAATGTACTTATTCGGTCAAGCATATGAGCAGTCTTCTAATTTTGGTCGTACATTCGGATGACTGAGAGAGGTTCGGGGTTTCCTTTTTCTCAGGTTATGTTTCGCAAGTTAAATGATCTGTGTTGGATGGCAAGTTGATAATCATGTGATTCAGTTAAAAAGTAAGGGATGGAAATATCATTGATGGAAAAAAAAAAAAAAAAAGGCTTAGCCATTATAATTTTTTATATTTAAGTCTCATTTATGGCTGCTTTATTTGCTTGAGTCTTAACAAACGATGACTGCTCTGCTTAAGATACTTAACCAACCTTTGTGTGGAAAAATAGGTTGTGAGGTGCTGTTTGGAGCATGCAGCTTCAGTCGCCAAGACCTTCCTAACCTCGGATGTTGTGGTTGTTGACATCAAGGAGCCTGAGCCTGTTCCTGCAGGAAACCCAATGGACAATTCAGGTATTACTCAATTCAAGTTGAGCTTGAGGATTCTCTCTCTCTCTCGTGAGCGTGAGCGTGCATGCGGGCAAAGGGTGCACCTGAGTTTATCTTCCTTTCTACCATGTTTGGTGCCAGCTGAAACGCTGATTTGTTATATTTTTTTCAGGGTATGGGTACTAATGAAGCTTGGGATGGTGATAAGGATCGTAGGATCCTCCAAGCTGGAGTTAGCAATTAGAGGTCTCTCTTTTTGTAAATTTGATTCAGATTATGGATCTGAAATGCGAGGTTGGTGGTTTGGTCGTCGATTTGCGGCATGTGATATCAGCTTGTTGGTGCTACAATTTCATTATATTTTTGAGAAACCAACGCTAGCTTCTTTAGAATGATTTACGTGCTGTCGGTTAAAAGAAGTACGTAATATGAACAATTAACTTGTAGTCCAAAACTATATTTTTGGTGCAGGCCATTCTTGTTAATCGGCAATGCTCAAGTTTGGACCCGGATGGGTAGCCCCTCGGAGTGAGGGGGGACCTGGTTTAACTTGGTTTTGTAGACCGATGGGATTTGTTCAGGGGCTATATTGCCTGATCCAGAGAATTTACGCTCTGCACCGTATGTACGAATGTGGCCGTGCGTTACGTCAGTCGTATCGTTTAGTTTTGTAGGCCAATGGTTGCACGAACCACGGGAATAAGATGATTTGATCGGCGAGATGCAGGGCAGCTGGTGCAGAATATAATCTCTACCTCATCCGACGTGGTCATGCTGGTGCACGATTGGGTCTAAAGCGTCGTCATGATCTTTTGATCTTTTGGTCTTGCTCTCTACGTTTGTCTAGCCTAGCCACCATATGAGAATTTTTTTGGTAAATAACAAAATGAGAAATTGATGTTGGATGCACGAAAAGTTGCCGTCTGAAATTTTAATCAAGGACAGCCGAAGCCCCTAGGCCCTTTTATGCATGGTACCGAACGAGGATAGACAGTCAAATCTTCCTCGTTGCCCGCTTCTCCGTGATGCCAAAATATTCTTCTCCAGATGCTTCTTCTCGACCAAAACTAGGCTCCTCTCGCCCTCGAGGGGTTCGCACCACATCCTCCTCCTCCCTTCTTATATCCCCCACATCCAAAGCCCCTCCCATCCCTCCATCTACCGCACCTACCATTACAAATCCCCACCCACATCACTTCAAGCTCGCCGGTGATCGCGCACAGCCATGTCGGAGACCCCGAACATCCATGAGGTACCGGAGAAGTCCGCCCGGCGGGAGGAGGAGGATGCTCCGACCCCGAACATTCGAGAGAAGCCCGACCGGCGGGAGGAGGATGCTCGCACGGGGTTGGAGAGACTGGAAAATAACATGCATGCGAAGCTCCAGAATCCACCAAGGGAGCTGGGGCTCGTTGGTTGGTTTGTTTATGGCCTGTGCTCATACTTTGTTCACACGGTCCTCATTCCAATACTTTTTCCTCTCCTCATAATCCAGAGAGTGGCTCCTACCTGTGACCTGCAGCCGCCGGCCTACACCTCCAGAGGAGTGGGGTGCTCTCCAGGAGAAATGACCTTGTGAGTGTACCTTTTTGTTCTGTGTCTTTGGAGGAAAGGAAATGTTCGGAGGAAATTTTGAGAATAAGTAGGGAACCAAGTTGCACCATATGTTTGCCCATGGGCGTTACATACACACACACACACACACGGTCTCATTCTTCTAACACCAAAATTTTAATATTAAATAAATAATCATCCTTGCATAGAATAGTTCATCCAACGAAAATACATATATACTTCATCTTTCGAGGGAAATATATAAAATGCATGCATCTTGTTATTGTTGGATAGTAAGCAGTCATATTATGAGGTGTTATAGCATAAACAAATTAAGTGTTAGGAAACGAAATTATAAAATTATTTATGATGCAATAGATGAGGAGCGACCCGAGAAGAAGTCCAGAAAATAGGTAATTGAGGTTTACCATTGGATGGACCGTCATTTTATGTTCAGTCTACATTGGCTGCAATCTACTCTTTGTATTTGATGGTCATTTTATATTTAATTCCTCGCCGTTGCACTAGTTCTGGAGTTCAGTCCTAAATTGTACAGAACTTGAACTCTTGGTGATAAAAACTATGGAAACAAGGTTGGTGCTGTTATATATATATGAGAATAAATAAGATGACTCTTGCGTAAATTTTGCAGATACCAAAGGCTAATCAACCTTTCAATTAAGGTCGATGGCGCCAAGTTCTCCCCTTTGCATTGGACAGCAATCTCATGGGCTGTAGGAATCCTTCTCACCGGCCCCATCCTCCCCAATGTAGCATACTACCTCGACCACGGAGAATACCAACATATAATTCTCGGCGGCGCCACTGCAATTGCTGCCTTCTCATGTCTTCTCACCGGATTCTTCAAGACAACATGGCTCTTCCCTTTCTACATCGCCATCATCGCCGGTGCGAGCATTATCGGTGCTGCCACCCATAGCCGCAACCTAGGCCTCATGATCCGTGGCCTCACGGCAGATGTCACCGGCAAACAACGCCGCTTCCTACGCCGTCGGGCTGCTGCGAGCTGGCTATCCTTATTTTGCAGCACCGCCGGCTCTATCGGGGCTGCCATCATTGCCGCCTTCACCTACCACATGCTCCGCCGCTCCGACAAGCTCACTAGCTTATGGGTGGTCTCCATCTTCAGCGGCCTCATGTTATGCATCGGCATCTGCCATGCCTTCTCAAATCTGCCAGCTCCATCCTCAGCAATTTCCTCAGCAAAATGTGCTCATATCTTTGCAATTGCTAGGTATCCGCATGCCATCGGTAGCCTCATCGCCGTGTTATTGTCGTCGTTCTCGTCGATGTGCATCTTCACCAGCGGCATTTTATATATTATCGGCGATCTTCACATCCAACCGGTTTTCTTGCTAGCTTTGTGGATAACTTACTTCTTATTTCCTATGTTTTCACTTCCTATGCTGCATCCAGTTCAGCGTATCATTCGGGCTGATGCTGTAAGCATGCAACTGCTTGGATTCTTTATGTCTGCATTCACGTCGGGGCTTGGTTTCTACTACAAGGATGACAAGTGGAAGCGAGTCCATATGATTCTCGTGGTGCTTCTCCAGAGCACGGCAGTAGGGGTGTTGCATGCCTTCGGGAGGGTGTTACTGTTGGATTGCTCGCCGGCGGGCAAGGAAGGGGCATTCTCAGTATGGCTTGCATGGGTTAGGGCGGCCGGGACGTGCGCTGGGTTCGCAGTTGGATCGGCGGCGGATGGTAACGTTGGGAGGAAATTTGGTGTTGCATTTTCGGCGATCTTTGTGGGAGTGGTGGTGCTGATCTTCGGGAATGTTAGTAATTTGGGAGGCGTTGTGGCTGCAGGGCATGTGAAAGAGGAGGAGAGAGAAGAGGTTCCAACTGTTTATGGATTAGAAAGCGTTGGCCAAGGGGTAAATGGGGCTAGGGTGAGGTCAAATTTGGGTGAGAGGAGCGAGGGACATGCAATAGGAGTTTGAGCTATATGCTTTCTTGTGAATGATTTATTAATCTGCTTGCTACAAATTGTTTCCAGTACTTCCTTTTCAAGTACCTCAAATCAAGTAATAAAAATACTTTCTTCATACCCTTCCACTTTGTTCTTGTAGCTGCTCAATCTGGTTTGGGTCAGAACATGAACTATAGAATGCATAAGGGATACTGGAGTGATCTGCAAAAAATCTGAGTTGAAGGTTTTCACTCCGACGAAGATCCTTCGATGTTCAAATTAAAAAATAGAGAACAATGGAGCAATAACGAGTTCTCTAAGAAAGATTATTTATCTGAATCCTTGGACTTTAGGTATTTGTAGAAGAGAAATATCATAGGAACGTGCAGTTGCACAAGTCTTGGGCCATTAATCATGCTATTGTGGGTAAGATATTTACTCCACGAGATCAGAGGATTTGAATATCCTTTTTGCCTTCATAAGCTGGATGAGTGGTATCACCTCAGGATACATGAGGGTTCCACCTGTTAATTGCATGAGTTATCAATCAGGAGCTGAGAATATTAGCCTTCATATGCTCTTCATGTGGGGGTATTTATTATTTTTAGCTTTTTCTGCATGGCATGGATGGTTGCCATATAAGTCAGAAGGCTATTAATTAAAATGTTAGAGTGCACCATGTGATGGGTATAACCCAAGTAAAGTCTCAGCTCAGCATATATGTGGTCAAGTCTTAGCTCGAATAGCTCATCTCAACTCAGATAGCTCTTTCTATTGCTTGGATAGCTCATCCCATAGCAGTAGCGCATATCAGTATGGGTATAGCTCTTCTATAGCTCTTTCCAACAAGATATGAATCTGAGCCATCGAAAATATCTCTGTAACATTACTCTCCTACTTCCGAGTCTGAGAATCAGATGAAAAAAAATGTTGACACGATGCCTTAGGCCTAGAGACATCTATCCATGCATCCCTTCAAGGCATTTGGTCCTCATTTAATGTGGGTAGCGGAAACAGCTGAAGAAAAGCTTAAATTTTGAGTTGATCTAAGGCCCTTTAAGCTTAGGCTAATCATAGGCTATTGAGGCTTAGGCCGATCAAAGGTTGATTACATCAAGTCGATCTAAGGCTTCTTCTAGATTGATCAAAGACTGATTACATCAAAGCTGATCAAAGGCTTTTTTTAGGTCAATCAAAGGTTGATTACATTGAATCCGATCGAAGGCTTCTTCTAAGCCAATCGAAAGTCGATTACGTCGAAGCCGATCAAAGGCTTCTTCTAGGCCGATCGAAAGTCGATTATGTTGAAGCCGATCAAAGGCTTCTTTTAGGCTAATTAAAGGCTAATTATGTTGAAGCCGATTGAAGGATTCTTCTAAGCCGATCGAAGGTCGATTAAGTCGAAGTCGATTATGTTGAAGCTGATCGAAGGCTTCCTCTAGGCGATCAAAGGCTGATTATGTCGAAGTCCATCGAAGGCTTCTTTTAGGCTGATCGAAGGCTGATTACATTGAAGCCAATCGAAGGCTTCTTTTAGGTTGATCAAAGGCCGATTACATCGAAGCTGATCGAAGGCTTCTTCTAGACCAATCAAAGGTCGATTAAGTCAAAGCTAATTACATTGAAGCTGATCGAAAGCTTTTTCTAGGCCGATCAAAGGTCAATTATTGTGGGCTGAGGATCATTTTTGTTTTGCTTAGCTTTTTATTTCTCCTTGGTTCGATGCACTCTTCACCTCAGCTTGTCTTTAATTTGCTCAAATTGATCTTTTGATGACTTTAGCCATCTGATGTTGACCTTTTAAGGTTAATTTTCTAGAGGTCGTCTCATAGGTCTCATCTCATCTTTATGGCCTTGATTTGTTCTCCACTTTAATTTAAATGCTTGAAGACCTATTGTTCAAAAAGAATGATGAGGAATAATAGATAGGGTCTAAAAGTTTCTTTTTATCCTGAGAGTTGTGAGCTCTGTTTGGAAACTCTTAGGTTTTGTTTGACTTCTGATTGGCCTTATTCCATATTTTGGATCTGCATGATTCACCTTGGATTTACAAGTTTTTAGCTTGGATTTGTAGGTTTTATCTTGAATCTGCAAGCTTTTAGCTTGGATCTGCAGGCTTTTAGCTCGGATCTATAGGTTTTACCTTAAATCTGCAAGCTTTTAGCTTGGATCCGCAAGCTTTTAGCTTGAATTTGTAGGTTTTACCTTGGATAAAGCTTTTAGCTTCGATCTACAAGCTTTTAGCTCGGATCTCAGATCGGCCTTTGCTCTACTTGTGTTAACATTATTTGTGCTACTGTTGACTCTAGTCAGCAGGTTGATGTTCGCCATATCCGAGGTGAAGCTAGCTGTCGTTGTTGGTGGTATGGTATTTTTTTTCTTGGAGATCAAGCAGCCAAAGTAGCGGCAAGCCAATTCCTTGAAAAAGGTTAGCCTCAGATTTTTCTTTGCTTGGATCCCCTAATTTAGGATGAGCTTACTGCCAGTAGAAGGAAGATGCGAGCGAGGGAGACTTCGGTGTTGCAGATCCGGTAGTTTCGGCCATGCTGGAAGACCTCGGAAGCCCAAAATTGGTAAGGTTGGTGTGGGAAGAAGGGTGGCAGTCGGCACCTCTCCACCTCATTCTCCCTCGTTGGTAGGGCGAGCCTTGATAGGGATTTCCATGGAGGAAGTCCAAATAAGGGTGGATCGAGTCTAAGAGCTTGGTGAGGCGGACCTAAGAGAGATTGGCACCATGCGAGTGGGAGGAGGGCCAGGCATGCATTGGGGCTTCAGGTCTACTTATCGATGGTCCTTAGCACTGGCAAGGACGCACGCAGAGGGGGACTTCAGCTTGGAGCCTCTTTTTAGTGAAGTAGGGAGCTCATCTTGGCTTACCTCGGTCGAGCCCGCAAGAGGAGTAGCCGGAATAGGGAGCACAGCCGCTCGTAGGGGAGGTCCTTGAGAGCTTGGAGGCTTGGATCTAGCAAGCTCGATGCAGACAGAGGGAAGGTGCGAGTAGGGGAACACCTCGAAAGCCTGGATCTCCCAAGGTTGGCACCGATAGGGTAGGCATGCACTGAGAAGACCTTATGGCTGTGGATCTGGTGACCTCTACCGCACGTGAAGGCTTGCGAGGAAGCTTCGAGAAACCTTGGAGCCTCATATCTTGGCTCCAGCGCTGATGGGAGTGCTTGTGCATGGGGGCGCATGGGCGCGCGGGAGGAACTGGGATTGCCAGCCTCACCGACAACGTGCATGATGGCGTTGGGGGTTTCGTGGTCCTCAACCCAATGACTTTAGAAGCGTCCATTTTGGCGGAGTCGAAACTCGGGCGGAGCCTATGTTGCTGGATGCCGGACATGATGGAGAAAGCGGGCACTACTATAAAAATGAGCTAATCGCTGTCATAATTTAAAAATTATTAATATAAAATATGACAGTGGTTAGCTAACCATTGTCATTACAGCCATCGCCGTAGATCTATATTTGTGGTTATTATAGTAGTTATGAAAATCGCTATCATAGATACTTATTGCAGTGGTTTTGAAATCACTGCCATAGACTTGTCTATGACAGCGGTTATAGAACCGCTATGATAGATCGGTCTATAGCAATGGTTATAGAATCACTGCCATATACTTGTCTATGGAAGCGATTACGTAACCGCTGCCATAGCTCTAATATAGCGATTAACACATTACCTATGGCAGTAGATGGCGCGTCTATGGCAGCGGTTATAAAACTACTATCGTAGCTTCTGAATAATTAAAAAATTATAAAATTTTTAATTTTTTATATATTTTACCTGACAAATGCAGATATATATAACACAAAAAAATATTATAAATATAAAAATATTTCTAAAATGCTAAATTTTTATTATCAAATAAAATTTATTATAATATTTTTTTTAAAAAAAATACATCAAAAGTCACCTAAATCTACATCGTCGTCGTCTCCGGGAGATGGAGCACGAGCTAGAGCTGGAGCTGGAGGAGCTGAAGTTGGAATGCACGCCAACATATCCTTAAAGCCTATGAAGGCATCTCCAAAATGCATGCTGAGCATCGACACCATGTCTCTCACGATGCCCTCCAGATGAGATGCGCGCTCCTCAGCCCGATCTACCCACGTCGTAGTATGATCTGCCCATACCAATGCCACCTCAAGCTTCTTCCGACTGATGACACCAGAAGCCTATGAAGAGACGCTCGTCTTTGACCAATAGCTGGTCAGCATATGTCCAGGCCTGCATCAGATCCTCCCAAAGTGCTTAGGCCCCAAGACCTGAGATAGATGGTCATGGGGGCCAGAGGTATCCGAGCCCTCGCTCACGAGTGCATCTAACTGATCCTGTAATTGTAAATGCAAATAAAATTTTATAAGAAATATTATAATACTAATCGTATATACTAATATATTTAATACTTACAAAAATCCTTTCAATCGCAGCGTTAATCGACCTACTCTTCTTGTCCGTACAGCTGGATCAAAAGATCTTACTACGATTGGACATCACTCCATCTCTCATCAGCTATAACAATGGATCAGTTTATCAGAAATATAAAAAAAATATCAATTTAATTTATCTAGTAAGATTTAGAATTTATTATCTCTCTATGCATACGACTGACCACAGACTCACGGTCGAGAGTGTGCGTATACTCCTGGACTGTCCGATTCTTCCGATTCTGACGGAAGGTAGCCTAACAATTATTCAAATAAATAATAAATATTTAAAAAATATTTAAATATAACTTCAAGTGTATTAAAAAATTTAAAATTTAGTAATTTTACCTCGAACTCCTGGTTCCTTCAATGTGTAACGATCCTCTCCCACTAACTTGGAGAACAGTCCTGTATCTAAGGAATAAGCTCCTCTGGAGTGTCTCGTCGGTACTTAAGACATCCTCTATGGAGCTTGACCTTGTAGTCTGGGTACAACTCTTCGATCTTCTTCAGTTGGACATCTCGAGCCCTCTCGTGATTAGGAAAGTCGTACCTCCTCTGTACAAAGTTATCAAAAGTCAGTTACAAAATTATTCTAATCAAACATAGTATAAACATGTAAAATTTATTCATATCTCTTTTCACACCTGATCTTTGATAGTATCATCCATCAATCGCCAGTCTCTGGGCTCTACGCAAATAATGCACTCCAAAAAAGAAATGCATCTCCCCTACGGTCTCCCCTATTGACCTTCCCTCCGGATCATACTGTACCATCACTTGATGCTGGTGGTTTCACATATGCGCCATACGTGTGGGACCATGAAATGTCTTATTGGATGATGCACCTACAATGAAAATATGTTATGCAAATATATATATATATACAAATACTATATAAAAAATAAATAAATAATATAATAAAAATGTATACTTAGATGCCGGTGGAGTAGCATGTGTTAGAGATGTGGGTAATGATAGAGGCTTAAATACCGGTGGAGTACTAGATGCTATCGGTGGATTGATATCGATGGTGGAGGTTCCTAAGCAGCCAATGCGGAGGTGGATGGAGTATGCTCTGACTGCTCCTCAGATGCTGAACTTCGCATAACTCGTCGAGAGGCAGGGGTGAAAGCTAGATAGCATTTCGGTGCCATCGTGACTTACAACGTTAATGAACATTAACCAATATAATATATTAAATAATAATCAAAGATATGCCTAGGTACCATCCATATAATTACATATAAATATACGTATGTCAAAGATTATGTATACTAATCAATTGATGGGTCTATCGCTATGCAATGCAACAAACAAAAGCAACAAGATGAGGGTTCTCTTAGCAACCAAAGTTCTTTTAGCGGTCAGCATGGCCCACAGCATGGCCTATCGACATGACATGGCCCAAAACACGAACTACCGACATGGCACGGCATGGCCTACCAACATGGTATGGCATGGCACGGCACAGCCTACCGACACGGCACGGTCTAAGGCATGGCACGGCACGATACGGTCCAAGGCACGGCACGACCCATGGCATGACATGGCACGGCCTACCGACATGGCTCAGATGCGGAGCTCCGCATAGTCATTTGAGAGGCAGGGGTTGCAACCTCTGGGCAATAAATTTAACATTTTGAGCAATAATATTAGCAACATATCAATAAATAGACTCTAATAATTTATACCAGAATGTTGAAGTCATCATCTAGTGGCATCTATAATATGAACATTACCATCGCTTCTGATAAATGTGTCTGAGATCTTGATAGTACCAAATAAGTTTTGTTCTAGAAAAGCACTTTGCATGCATGGTCCAACATCGTCATCAACTTCAGTATCATAAAAAATATGCCTAGGCATCATCTTCACAACAACACCCCATTGAAGCTTCAAGAGATCACTAACGTAGAAACTTGACTAGCTTGGGAGGCAAGTATATACGGTTCTTCAGTACGGAGATGGCGTTGCATGTTAATGAGAATAAAACTACACTCATCAGTCTTCATCCCAGACTGTGATAAGTTATCAAATCAATCACACTTCATCAATGCAATCTTTCCTTTAGAATAATAGTCCAAGATGACTATCTTCTTCACCATACCATAATAGTTCAAATCCTTCGTACGAGGCTGTGAATCCCTCGAGCTAGTATAACACCCAATGATGGCGCTCAACATGATGCCACTATTTTGTATTGCCATATTTACGAACCTGCTGTAAATATTAAACCCGTAGCTGTTAATGACGAGCTGTTTATACTCACGAACGGTACGATTAGGGCCCATTAAAAGAGTACGTACTTCAGAGCTCACATCATTAAGCGACAATCTCCATACCTAAGGAGATGATACCTAATTAGTAAATATGTTCAAGTAAGTTGTACAAGGCAAGAATATATAATCGCTTACATGATCTTTAAACCATTCAAAATTTTTTTTGCTATATATTTTCTCTTTCTCCCACATACTTAGAGCGCTATATTTTACTCTTATAACTTTCTTGTGTTTGTTGTATACATAAAAAATAAATTTAGATATAATTAAATATTTTTTTAAATTATTATAAAATAAATAAGATGGAGTGACTCACTTTATCTACAGCTCAATGACATCACAGTTGAAGAGCACATAGCGGTATGCCTTATCTTTTTCCTTAATGCTTAAATCAGTGAGATGGTATGAAGTGAAAAGTCTATTTAACTGTGGAATGGACTCAAATGCAGGCTTAATTGACTCATACTGATCATCCTGATTTTTCATTGATCAATTACGACGTGTCTCGAGCTTCTTTAAGTACATGGTACAAAAATCTATACACTCTTGATCCAAATAATCTTCTGCTATGGATCCCTCCGGATGATTCATATTTCTTACATAAGATTTTTGAGTTTGAATATTCCTCTCAGTAGGATACATCCATCGGCAGAATACTGGGCTTTCAAGTGTAACTTTCTCCGCAAGGTGCATGGTAAGATGCATCATAACCGTAAAAAATGATGGTGGAAATATCTTCTCTAGATCACATAATATAGTCACCATCCTTGTCTTCATTTTCTTCACATCTTTCTTAAGCAATCTCTTTGTACAAATATCTCTATAAAAATTGCAAAGATGAATAACAGCCATTCTGACATTTTTTGGCAACACGTGGCGAATAGCTATTGGGATTAATTCTTGCATCAGCACATGATAATCATGAGTCTTCAATCCCCCAAATTTGATATCCTTACTATTCACATGATTTGATATGTTGCTTGAGTATCCATTAGGGATCTTTATATTCTCCAACACACGAAGAAATGTGGACCGTTTGAAGGCATTCATAACATAGCATGCATGAGGGAGCCTCCACTATTCTTCCTCTGTCGGCTTTGGATGGAGTGATCTTCTAATATCCCATTCTTTTAAGTCAAATCAAGAATTCAAATCATCCTTAGTCTTATCTCTGATATTTAAGATTGTTGCCAATAGAAGCTCGCACACATTCTTTTCAATATGCATTATATTTAAGCAATGGCATAATAAGTTTGTCTCTCAATATGGCAAGTCAAAGAAAATGCTCTTTTTTTCTCTAATTAAAGTGTGTGTCATCTTTTTTTGATCGATGCTTCTTCTTTTTACCACCAATCGGATCATCTTTTTCAAATTCAATACTGAGACCATCCAACTCTCTAAGTATATTACTTTTAGACATCCGGCTAAATGCCTCACCTTCTTCAATAGTGCCATCGAAGGAGCGTGCATCCTTCTGTATGGATGGTTTCAACGGAGGAAACGTCAATGTCCCATATAGCTAAAGCTTCTCCGATGTGTCAACCTTCTAGATCAGATATTTTTTCTATAAATCGGACATGCTAGCTCACCTTTGGTGCTCCAACCTGACATTAGGGCATAGATTGAAAAGTTATTTATTATCCATAAAAGCACTGCGGGTATGGAGAATGACTCATTCAGTAAAGCATCAAAAGTTAGAATACCTTGAATGCTCCATAACTATTTTAGCTCGATAATAAGAGGTTGTAAATAAACATCAATATCATTACCTACCTCCATCGATCTAGGGATGAGCATTGTTATGAAAGTAAAGGATTTTTTTATACATATCTATGATGGAAGATTGTAAACATGAATAAATACTGGCCATATACTATGGGCGGTATTCATATGCTTGAATGGGTTGAAACCGTCGCACGACAAGCCCAACCTCACATTACGTATCTCATGTGCGAAGTCAGGATGTAATTTATTAAACTTCTATCATGTCTCTCCATCGGTTGGATGCCTCAATACATCATCTTTTATTTGATCCTCTTCATGCCATCTCATGTCCTTCGATGTCCTTGCCGACATAAATAATTTTTGTAGTCTCAGCATCAAAAAAAAGTGCCACATCAATTTTTGAGATACACGAGTCGATGTGCCATCTTTATTCTATTTCCATCTTGACACATTACACCTCATGCACTCATTTTGGTTGACATCCCCCTCCCAATAGAGCATGCAATCATTGGGACATGCATGTATCTTGGTGTAAGCAAAGTCCAATTGTTCAATAATCTTCGATGCCTCATAATTATTCTTCAAAATTTATGCATCGTTCGAAAGAATATCCTCCAAAAGCTCTAATATGCAGTTCACTCCATTATTACTGAACCCATTGGAACATTTTGCATGATACAACCAGATTAAGAACTCCAACTTCATCATCTTTTCACATCCAAGATATAATGAAACATTAGCATCTTTCATCAACTTGCGGACCTTCTCTACATCCTCACTATTTATCATTTCACCAACCACAGGATCAAGCATCGATGTAGATGCACCATCATTGTGGCCAACAAACGAAAAAATATAACGAACCATTTGTTCCACTCTTCTATCATGTTGATCACCTTCTTATGGTTTGCCATCATCATGTTGGTCCCAACAAATTTCATAACCGACTTTAAAGCTATAAATAGTGAGGTGATCATTTACATCTTGATGAGGTAGCCACGGTCCATCCATACATTTTTTACAAGAATATTGGATCAGTCCATGATCCCTAAATTTTTTTATAGTAAAATCAAGAAATTTTTGAAGTTCAGCTTCATATTCTGACAAGAGCCTACTAAACTTTATCCATCCCTTATCCATTTTAAAAATGATAATACTATAATTAAATCATTTATAAGACTTAAATTATAAATTAATGTATTATAAATAAATATGCAATAAATATATCCTATCACCAACTAATAGGTAAAGATAGATCTTATTCCATTCAAAAATTGTATTAATTTTATTGGTTCAATATAGTAATCAAATGATATGTAACAGAGATCAAATAAAATTTTGACAGTATTTTTTCTTAGTTCTCCCATGTAAGAAGAACAAAAGAAAAATACTGTTCAAAATTTTATTTAAAATTTTTAGTATACCGTTTGATTACTGCAACTACCTATAGAATTATCTATAATTTTTAAACCATCCAAATTGGATAATCAATTGATCATTGTACATAATTCTCTTATCCATATAATTACATATAATTGTACGGATGTCGAAGATTATATACACTAATTACTTGATGGGTCTATCATTATGCAATGCAATAAACAAAAGCAATAAGATATAAATATCTAAAAAATTTTATTCAATAAATTCTACAACATGAATTATATTCATAAATAATTAAGGATAAGCAATAGTCATAGATCCAATCTCTTGTGCAAACTTGGGTGTTAATCCAGAAACCTGAAAGAAGGATGATGTAGATGATGGCGGCACCTTAGGGCTTAAAGTTAGAACCTTAGAGAGACATATCAAATTCTATTCACACCCATTGAGCTGGCTCGCTCAGAAGCTGAGTCAACTCTATGCTTGAGACATCCGACTCGGGTCCTCCCCTAGCTGGCTCGATCTCGATCCGAGTCGATTTGACTACGTATCCGAGCCGGCTCGACTGTGTGCCATCCCCTATTTTTGGCTATCTCCACCCTTTCCTCATCTTTCCGACTGCCCATCTTCCACTCAATCTCCGTCACCGGCAAGACCGGACTCCCTCCCTGATCCCTCTCTCCCTCTCTCGATCTCATCCCTCACCACCGAGGCCGGACCCCCTCCCTCCCTCTCTCCCTCTCTTGATCTCCCTCGCTGGCGACGACGGCAAAGGTCGAACCCCTCCCTCCCTCTCTCACTCTCTCGATCTCCCTCGCCGATGAGGCTGGACCCCCTCCCTCCCTCTCTCTCTCTCGATCTCCCTCGCCGACGATGGCAGCAAAGATCAGACCCCCTCCCTCCCTCTCTCCCTCTTCCTTTCTTAGTTTCAGGTCTCAAATCAAGTCCGAATATCCGAGATCCATTAGGATCTAGGTATGGTACTTCAAGTACGGACCCATTAGGTATTCGAGTTCGGATCCAGTATCAGTAATTAAAATTGGATCTAGATCTGAATATCCAGATTTTGATCCAAATCCAATCCATTGACAGGTCTAGTCTAGTGATTAATAAATAATACTATAAAATTAAAATAAAAAAGTATATCTATGACTATAGAGAGGGGTCGCACCAAAAGCTTCGAGGGTTGCCGGCGATGGTGCTGGAGGAAGACGATGGTGCTAGAGGTAACCTATAAAATAATAACAAGATAGTGAGATAGAGAGAGAAGAGAGAGAAGAGAAAGAGAAGAGAGAGAGGAAGAGGGGGCCCGGAGCGGCACCATGATGGGGAGGCCAGGGGATGGGGAGGCCAGAGGGTGGCGGCCAGGGATGGGAGGGTAGGGGTGGTGGCGATTGGGATGGGGAGAGCAGGGGTGAGCGGTCGAAGATGGGAGGGTGGGGGGCGGTGGCGGTCGGGATGGAGAGGGTGGGGGGCGATGGCGGTCAGGGATGGAGAGGGTGGGGGGTGGGCAGTAGGGGCAACGGTCGGGGATGGGGAGGGTAGGGTGGTGGCAGCCGAGGATGGGGAGGTCAGGGGGCAAGTAGCTGGGGATGGACAGTGCAAGGGGCGGCGGCGATCGGGGATGGGGAGGGTGGGCGACGGGCGGTGACGATCGGGGATGGGGAGGGCGGGAGGCGGGCGACTAGGGATGGGGAGGGCGAGGGGCGGCCGACCATGGTCGGGGATGGGTGGAGTCTTATCAGCCATGGAGAGGAGGAGAGAGAGAGAGAGCATGCACGAAAGGGTAGAAAAATTAAAAATTTTTAACCCAACCTATAGCAGTGATTTTTGAACCACTGTCGTAGATCTATGACAGTGATTACAGTAAACCACTGTAATAAATCTACGACAGTGGTTTATAACCATTGCCATTGATCTATAGCAGCGATTTTTAGTAACCGCTGTCGTAGGTTGGAAATAAATTTTTTCTTATTTTTTTTAAATAATATATAATTTTAAAATTTAATGCTCATCTTTATCATTCATTATTTAAATAATTATCATTAGAGTATCATCACAAAATATCACCTCGATCCGATGGCCCTAGCTTTATCGATTAGAAAAATTTGATTTTGATGATCACGAATGATGATGCAATGATTAATAGATGGAGATCTGCAAATGATTCAAAAATTTGTAACAATGATCTCGGTGATATTTGTAGCATACTATCAAAGTTTTACTTCAATCGAATATCATTATCAAGGTCAATTTAGTACAAAATGATTTCGATCATTCAATTAGAAACAAGCGATCAAAGGACTAAACAACATTTGATTATGACATAATTTTTTAGTTAAATGATATTTACTATAATTTTAATCATTTATATGATGATGATAGTAAAATTTAAATCATTTTGTATGAACTGTTCATGTTAAGCAGATATTGCACGAGCATATATATATAACAACCAATGAAATTTAAGAATGGTTATCAGATAACGTATAATTTTAGATCATTTTTAGTCTCACAAATTGAATTTTATAATGACCACCATAAAAAATGATTAAAATAATAGCCAAGATCATTTATAAAAAAATAATCTCATAATCGGACACCGTCTGGTCCTTTGATCACTTATTTATCATTTAACGATCAAAATTAACCTATACTAAATTGATCAAGATAATGATATCTGATTGAAGTAAAACTTTAATAGTATGCTACAAACATAACTGAGATTATCATTGCAGATTTTTGGATCTATCGAAGGTCTCTATCTATCAGATCATCGCATCATCGTTCGTGGTCATCGAAATCAAATTTTTTTGATCGATGAAACTAGGACCATCAGATCAAGGTGATCTTTTATGATGATACTCTAATGATAATTATTTAGATAATGAATGATGAAGATAGATATTAAATTTTAAAATTATGCATTATCTAGAAAAAAATAAAAAAAAAATATTACAATAATTATAAATAACCGTCGCCATAGATCGATGTATAGCAGCGGTTACAAGAAATAGCTACTATAGGTCCGACATATGATAGCGGTTATAAGAAATCGCTGCTATAGGTCGGACTTATAAAAAACTGCTACCATAGGTCGGACTATGGCAGCGGTTTATTGTAACTGCTGCTATAGGTCGGACCTATAGCAGCGGTTTTTTGTAACTACTATCGTAGACTCTATTGCAGCGGTTTCGAAAATCACTGCCATAGTATACGTTGTCATAGGCTCCTTTTGTAGTAGTGGGTGCCAGCCTCGGGCGGGCATATAAGAGAAGTGGAGAGCCTGGTTCGATTGGGCCCTTCTTCTATCTTCTTTTTCTTCTTTTTTTTTCTTTTCTATGTGCTTTGGCTCAAACGTGATAACCACCGATCCGATAGGGCCAATGATGATTTAGACAAAGTTTTGGTTCTTGTCACTGACTTCTTTGATGATGAGGCTCTCTAGCTGGCTCCCCTACTATGCGAGGAGGGTGGGCATCGCCTTGATGTAATCCATGATGGGTTTCTCATCTAGAGGCCTAAATCCATCATTGAGAAGGGTGGGCATCGCCTTGATGTAATCCACGATGGGTTTCTTGTCTAGAGGCCTGAATCCATCGGCTGTCGCTATCGTTGCTCTCTATTTCTAAGATCTAGATGGGGTTCAACCTACCAAAAACGTAACTTGTTTCTAAAAGAGGTGTCATTGGAATGCCATGAAGGAACTTTACATGGTGCTATTGCATGTTCACTTTGATTGTCTAATGTGAAGATTGCATCATTCCTGTATCTATTGCTGCTCGATCTGGTTTGGGTCGAAAGGTGAGCGACTGAATGTGCAAGAGGCACTGGAGTGACCTACAAAACATTCGAGCCAGCGGTTTTCGCTTCGATAAGGACCCTCCGATGCTCAAGTCAAAAAATAAAGAACAATAGAATAACAACGAGTTCTTTGAGAGAGATTGCTTGCCAGATCCTCGGGGCTTAAGATATTTGTAGAGGAGAAATGTCATAAAAACGTGCAGTTCCATAAGTCTCGGGCTATTAATCATGCCGTTGTGGGCAAGATATTTGCTCCACGAGATCAGGAGATTCAAATATCCTTTTTGCCTTCATAAGTTGGATGAGTGGTGTCATTTTATGGTATATGAGGGTCCCACCTATTAATTGCATGAGTTGTTAATCAGCTGAGAATACTAGCCTTCATATGCTCTCCATGTGATTGTTTTTGATCTTTTCTACATGGTATCAATAGTTTCCATATGAGTCAGGAGGTCATTAATTGAGGTGTTAGAGTGGACTATGTGATGGATGGAATCCAAGTAGAGTCTCAGCTCACTATGTATATGGCCAAGTCTTAGATCAGATAGCTCATCTCAGCTTAGATAGCTCTTCCTATAGCTCGGATAGCTCATCTCATAGCAGCAGAGTATAGCTCATATCAGTATGGATATGGCTCTTCCATAGCTCTTCCTAGCAGGATATGAATCTGAGGCATCAAAAATACCTCCGTAACAATTCTTAATTTCACTCTTTTGATTAAGAACAATGATTAATGTGCAGTGAAGATGAATAACCAACTGCAAAATATTAATTATATCTTAGACTAGAGGGAAAAGAAATCATAATCTCTAGTTTTATTTGATTAAATGCTCAAAACACTTAATATCATTTTCTCATAAGTTTTTGTTTACTATTTGAGAACATTATTTTTTATTTCCTAAGAAATCTGGTATTTTTTCATTACACTCAAGTTTGAATCTGAAGTATCACTGTCGATGAGCTGAGCTTAGAACTATTGCAAAAGAGTAATAGGCAATGCTAAAAAAGATTTTTTCGATGCTAATAAGCATAAAAAAAAAGCCTCACGATGCTTCAAAAAGCATTGCAAAAGTATCACATATGTAAAAATGGAGATGAAATGCATTGATGGAAAAAAGCCTCATGATGCTTCAAAAAGCATTGCAAAAGCGTCACATATGTAAAAGTAGAGACAAAATGCACCGATGCTTTTAAAAAGTGTTGGAACATTTCTACTTATGCTTTAAAGCATTGAAAGTATAAAATTTTCTAATGCTTTTTAGCATCCATAATGACAACACCCGCTACAGTGTGTCAAGATGCTTTTTAAAAGCATCGGCAAGCAAGAGAACTGTGACATTTTAAGCATCATTAAAATTAACTAGCGATGCTTATAAATGTTGTTAACAAAGTCATTAACGATGCTTAAAAGCATCATCAATTTTTTAAACAAAATTTATAAAAAAATATGAATACAAAATTTTTTGTACAAAATTATATTAATTAAACAATATAAACTTATACAAATACCACCATCCATGACAAAAGCAAACACCAATAGTAAATTTGGGCTAAAAGACATTGTTTTATATAAGTAAAAACAAAGTGCAAATATTAATCCATTATAATCAAATGTTCAACAAACTAAAAAAATACAAAAAATATGGGGCCACAATAAAAGGAAAAAGATGTCAATCATCTACAGATGGATGGTCGTCACTGTCTCCACGAGTGCCTGATATGCCACAGTTTTCATGAGTACCTGACGTGCAAGAGCCTACAAGAAACATATAAAAAGCTTAATTTACAAATCTATATATAAAAATATATTAATTATTAAATTGATATAAAAATTTATATTTAATAATGTGTTTACCTGAGATGGGGATACATCTCTAACAAAGATGTAAGCTAATCAATCTACCTCCTTACGGCCAGCATCTCGGCACGACTCTATTTCATATCCTTTATCTTAGTAGCACGACTCTGTCTAATCTCTTATATCTCTACCTCGAGTCTGCGGATGCATGAATTCTGAGCATCTACTGTAGCATCATGTGTATATCTACTCACTATAGATAACTGAGTGGGGGTGACTTCTACTCCATAACTTCTCACTCGATCGTAGTGCTCTGGTCCTATCAACTCTATAAATACCTCGACCTCGATGCGACTTTGCTATGTAGATGCTGCAAACTCATCTTCATGCTCTGCAATGAGAGATGTCGCCATCTTCTGTATTTATTTTAAAAATAAGAGCTACATATTAATGGCTAACAAAATTAAATTAAAATCATTGCACAAAATAGAATATTAATAATGCCGTACATATAAATCTCTCGACTCATCCTAAATAAAAGTAACATCGTGATGAGTATGAGTCATTCGGTAAAACTCTACTTTACTGGATTCCCTTCCATGCTCATCCACCTACATGAATAATTTAAATTTTAAGCAAATAGTTCTAACAATTTTTTTTAAAAATAAAGATATAAGTATCATGATACATGCATGGTCCATGTTACATTATGATGTTTGTTTCATAAAAAACTATAAAGTGTTTGAACATAAAAAGTATAAGTTAATTATGAAAGTATAAGGAACATACGAACTCCTATCGGAGTCGTGCACAACTCTTCGACCTTGTTGTATGATGAACAGACTAAGCTGCTCGTGCAGTTCTATCAATAATAGAATAAGTCTGCAAAATAAAATAAATAACTTGTTATATGTATAATATATAATATACATTACAAATCAATATATTTATAATATATTTAAAAGAAAGGGACAATGAACCAATAATGAACCTGTGCCCTTTCGGAGAATCAATAATAGACTAGCTCCATCCACTAATGAGGGGTTACATCAGGAGGACAATTCCTAGCAATCTCCTCCTCTATCATACTCTATCTTATATATATAGTCCCTCTTCAATTGTGCTCTATATTCTTTTCATTTATAGTGGAGAGACTTCATTACAAAATCATAACTGGATGGAGGAAGTACAAACTTGCTTTACAAATAAAAAATATATTAAATTAAATAAATAATATAAATATTTAATAATTAACATATAGTATGAAACTCAATTCATTACCTCTATAATTCGGAGGAGCTAAACTTTGTACATTAAAAGCATGTCATTCCATTTTGCATAGCCTAATAGATATAGCTAAGGCCTCTAAGCAATAGTCCTCAAAAATGAAGTCAGTAAGCTGTTTATAGCTTTTTTAACTGACTAACCTAGCTGATTGCACTCCACAATAATTCTCTCATTCTGAAATATCTGCCACACATCTCATACTACTATGGATCTGCATCTAGGGCATACTCTCATGGATCCATCTACAAAAAATACATAAAAATAATGAAATACTAAATATATATGAAATCAAATTAAATGAAATGAAAAATATTATATATTCTAAACGTATATCTCATCGTCTACCTAATAAGCAGAAGGATCATGTTGTGTTGATGATGAAGGAGAAGGATATAGTTCAAAATGCAGTGCAGTTGAACTAACCTTAGGCTGCTATGTTGAAGAAGAGGTACCAGCCTCTATCTATAAAAATTGAAACTCTACACCAGCATATCGTCCCCTACGATGCATGATGTCACCTAGCATTTACATAAATAACAGTTAGAATCAATTAACATAAATAATAATTTAACATAATAATTAATATAAATTATATATATTAAAATATTTATTACAATAATAATCAAGCAATAGTATTTTCTTCAAATTCCATCTTAACCAACGTTACTGTAGCATTTAAATTATCAGCCAGCATAAAATTATAAGGCATATATTGCGTATAAGTGTCATCATTATCATCTTCCACTTGATTTTCTATATCATATAAGTATTTAGATTTCATTTTGATGATAATAATCTAGTCCTTATCTTTTGCATCTTGTATATAAAATACTTAACGAGCTTGAGATAAAAAAATGAATGGATTATCCTTCAATAACACACCAGTATGTATCAATCTTGAAAAATTTACAAGTGTAAATTTATTTGCATCTTGTTTCAAACCCCTTGGTGAGTTTATGTCTACCCAATCGCATCTAAACAATTTTACTTTAAATTTTTTATAATAATCCAACTCATAGATATCTTTAAGTACACCATAATAGAATTTTCCATCCGCTTCCACCATAATATTGCTATTATGTATTTTTCTAAATTTCTCGCTCTCTTTAGTATGAAATTTAAAGCTATTAATTATGAAACTATTATTTTATTCACAATCTTATTAGATCCTCGAGCAAGGGCTATTAATTCATCTAAATTATTTCTCTCTAGCATCTTTGATATCTAAAAAAAATGATATGAAGTGTTGATGAGTTATCCGATGTTAAATATGTATCCAAAATTAATGTATCCCTTAATTAAATATATCTCAAACCTGATTCGAAAGCCACATCAGAAATAACTCAACCAACCATTGTTGCTCAACCCTTATATTAGAATGAATGTTATAATTGTCTCATCATCGAGAAATTAAAAATTCACTACATAAAATATAAATATTTGATATAGAATATTATATTTGATATGATATTTAAACTTATTATGTCTTAAATATACTAACCTATGATGGTCAGATATTATATTGCTATGAAGTAATACATAACGATATGCTTATGCTAAGGATTTTTGATCAAGTACAATACTTTCAGCTCTTTCCAAGATTCTTCCAACAGTTGAATACTCATACAATTCTGTATTCTCCATAAAGTCATTATGCCATTAAGTTTGACTAAAAACAGTTTCTATATC
This sequence comes from Cocos nucifera, assembly GCA_006176705.1. Taxonomy (NCBI): domain Eukaryota; kingdom Viridiplantae; phylum Streptophyta; class Magnoliopsida; order Arecales; family Arecaceae; genus Cocos; species Cocos nucifera. The sequence goes on from QRFJ01000095.1 coordinate 1,242,085, forward strand.
TTGAAGATATCTTGAACAAAATATCAAATACTTATCAACAATATATCTTTCTGTAATTGAGCTCTTAGAATAGGCTCTATTTCACACATAATTTTTAAGGCACACAAGATACCTTGAAGAATTAAATATTTATTAAAATATCAGTATGACGTTGCTTCTAATAAAGTTATTAAAAGATTTAAGATTTACAATAATATCTTTCAATAGGATACATCTATCTATAGTGTATCGGTCCACCAAGTTTAACTTTTGAAGCTAGGTGAATGAGTAGATGTACCATCATAGTAAAAAATCTAAAAGAAAAACTTGTTTTTCAATCTAGTAAAGTATAATTGCAATATCGAACTCCAACTGATCAAGTTCCTGAGGATCAATAACTTTTGAATATAATACTTTAAAGAATAACGATAATCACAGTACAACTACAACAACTTGTTTTGGTAATGATGGTGTTAGAGCTAGTGAAAAGATATCTTGCATTAATATATGACCATCATGACTTTTAAGATTTGAAAGTTTTTTGTCTTATAGATGCACACATCATGAAATATTTGATGCACATCTATCAGGTGCCTTGATACTTTTCAAAACTATTAAAAAATTATCCTTTTCTCAAGCAGACATTATATAACATATAGGAGACACATAAATTCTATCATTAGCAAGCATTTTAGAATGAAGCTCCTATCAGATATTCATTTCTTTTAAATTAAGATATGCCTCCATGTTATCTTTGCTCTTTCCATCAAGTTTTAAAAATATTCTAAATAAATTATCACAAACATTCTTCTCTATATGCATGACATCAAGATTATTATAAATAAGATTATATTTCGAATAAGATAAGTCAAAAAAGATACTTCTTTTCTTCTATGATTGTTAATTGGGTTGGTGTGTAGATGCTATCTATATGTTTTCCTTATTTTCATCCTCCAAAAAATTATCAGAATCTTAAAACACCTCTGCATCTATAGTACTAGCATTGACTTCTCTAGAAATCCTTCGTGCATTGAGCTTTTAACATTCTTCCTTCCTTTTTTTTTAGAGAACTTTGAGTTCTTACCATAGTTGTAATTGATGTCATCAATTTGTCTACGAACATCAGATCCAAAAGGTGGAATAGAGGCTCAATTCTATAGTACCATCAAACAAATCTTTCTGAAATCAAAATAAATGATTTGCTTCCAACCATCGATGCTGTCCCATGTAATAAATTTTTTTTTCATGTTTTAACCAAATTGAATGTATTGAATCTCTATAATAAGGACATGCAACCCGTCTCTTTGTACTCTAACCAAATAAATTGACATATGCTAGAAAATCATTAATAGTCCATAACAAAGCTATCTGTAGTTTAAATATTTGGCTGTTGAAAGCATCAAATGCATCGAGACCCTCCCACAACTATTTCAATTTCTTTATTAAAGGTTGTAGGAAAATATCAATACATTGTTTGGACCCTTATCACTTGGAATAACCATTGATAAGATAAGTGAAGATTGTTTCATGCATATTCACGATGGCAAATTGTAAGATATCAAAATGACTGGTCAAGTGGTATAGGTAGAACTCAGGGTCCGGAATGATTGAAGCCATTAGAAGCTAAATCCGATCTAACACTATGAACATCAGAGGCAAAATTAGGAAGCCTATCATTAAATACTTTTCATGAAAGACTATCTATTGGATGTCTCAACATTCCATCCTTCGTACGTCCTTCATCATGCCATCTTATTGATGAAGTTGTTTTTGATGATGCATAGATTTTTTCAATATAGGTATAAGAGAAAAGTAACATAATACCTTTGCTGGTTTCTCTTTATACCATGTTGTATCCACTTTATTCATTACATCATCCTAATCTTCTTTATGTATTACCTATCATGAAGATCCATATACATTGTATGACTCTTGATTAGCATTTTCATCCTGATATAATATACAGTCTTTTGGACAACTATGAATCTTTTCGTATCCAAGATCTAATTCTTTTATTATTTTCTTAGCTTCATAATAAGATGGTGGTAAACTAGTGCTCTTCTAAAAATGCATCCTTTAATAACTTGAGTAGCATGGTAAAATTTTTGTTGGACCATCCATTCAAATATTTTAAATAAAATAAATATATAAGAAAAAAATCTTAAAAAATTTCATTCAAATTGGATATAATTCTTCATCTGCATCTTTCAAAAATGTGTGATATCGAGTTGTCTTATCATTAGATATATGTATAGGCTCCTTAACATGCATACGTTCTATATGCATACATCCATCAAACATCCCAACTACTTTATGTGTACTACTGGATTCTCCTAAATTTTGAACATCAAGTCTAAAAGCATCTATGATCAAACCGCTCATATCATCATCTCTTACAGGATTGTCTTATAGGTTAGTAGATTCAAAATCAGACAGGGGTTGGTTACATGATGATGGCAACATAGAATCCCCATGAAAAATTCAGTTGATATAACCTCTTAAAAATCCATTCCATAATAAATATTCTTCAATAATTTATGGATCTAGAAAAGAACTATTTACACATTTCTGACATAAACATAAAATCTTTTCATTCAAACTACTTTTCTCTATGCCAAATTTAATGAAATCATGAACTCCATCTAAATATTCTATACTATTCATTGGTTTATTTATCCAACTTTTATCCATTGTAGGATAAAAATGACTGAACTTATAACTTATCTAAAAATAAAAAAAATTATATGATCAATATTAATATAATGAGTAACAATATCAGTCATTTCATAAAACCTAAAAAATAACAACTATTATAGTTCATTATAATAACTAAAGACTCAAAAATACATCTAAATTTGATATTAATAGCAGAATAAAAAAATAACTGAATAACTAAATACTATTTTATCATTCAAAATGGCTTACATAGTAAATGCATCATATTATCAACTAATAGATAAAGAAGGACCTATCGTATTTAAAAAATACATTAATTTTATAAGTCAAGTATAGTAATCAAATGATATGCAACAAGAGCCAAAAAAAATTTCAACATTATTTTCTCTTAGTTCTCTCATATAGGGAGAATAAAAAAAATATTATCTAAAAGTTTTTTCGAACTCTCAGTATATCGTTTGATTATTGTAGTGACTTATAGAAATGCTTGTATTTTCCAAACTGTCCATACTGGATAATCAATTAACCAATATATATAATTCTTCCACCCATATAAAAATAAATAAATGTACGAATATAGTAGAATATATATTAATCAAAAGATGAGTCTATGATTTCATGTAATATAATTTTTTTTAAAATTAACTCATAATTAACATTGTCTGGTACCTTCCATCGGTCTGAGCACATAAGGTGCACGGGGGTTGGATGCCTTGGACGCCAGCTAAGATTAGATCGCAGCCCGAGTGCATAGGACTGAGACCAAAGTCCCATGAATCTAATTAATTAATTAATTAATTAATTAATATGCATAGGTATTTTATAGGTCATTAACAAGCAACAAGAGTTTTGCTAATTTGCCAATTTTGAATACTTAGAATATCATTATATAAGTTCATAAAATAAATTAGTTGCATGATAGTAAACCACAAATCTATCCATGCATTTATATTTAGCTAAGCTCACCTAAAGGTAATTATAAATAAGGAGCAATGAGTTACTTATAGTGGATAATGATACGAGAAATAACCAGTAGATATTGTTTTCATCAAATACCTGCATCCAATAAAAAATATGAAAGTTTAATAGTGATGAATAGTTTAACTATTTTAAATTTATCCATAACAAATTTTAAAAAATAATTTTCAAATAATGTACCATGGTCAGAGAGTGAGGGGCACGGAGGAGCACCGATAGCTATAAGGGGGGACGATGGTCGAGAAATAAGTAATGGGAGCATCGATGGCTGGAAGGGGGGGCAGCGCGGTTGGGGAGCGAGGGGGGCCGAGGAGCATGGCCCGTTGGGAGGGGGAGGGGTGCCGGAGGTCAGAGAGCTAGTGAGGCATGGGTGGGGGTTTCACCAAGACTGGGGAGGGGGGTCGGGGGGCCACCGGTCGGCTGGGGCGGTGGTCGAGCAGCAAGGGCGGTGGGGTGCGGCATCGAAGAGGGGGGCGTGGGGTGCGAGCACAGCGGCCAAGGGAGGGCTGAAGGGGTTGGGAGGGCCAGGGGGCTTTTGTGTCTCGTGCGGACAGCCGTTGGGGCTTTGGGGGAGGGGAGGAGGGTAGGTGGTGGTCTTGCAGAGCTAGGGGCGGATGACAGGTGCGGCATGGATGGCAACGGATGCGGTATGGATGGCCATGGTAGAGGGATGGAACGGTGCCACGAAGGACGGCATTGGGGTGGGTGGTGCATTAGAGGGAGTGGGTGTGGTGTCGACGGTGGAGAATCAATTGGGATGGGGGCCGGGAGTTGGAAGGAAGGGAAGGGAGAAGGACATGGCGGGCGGGTGCAAGGGAGGTGCCAACGGTAGATAGGGTTAGGGCATGGGAGGAAAGGGAGGGGTTGTTAGATATGTATGCCCTAGAAGTCAGAATTGGCTAACACTTGTAATACACTTCTAGGGGCAAAATTATAATTTTGACTAAAATCAATAAATGGGTTATTTTCTATCACATATGTGTATTTAGTGTCTGTGATACATCCTTTGAGTTAATGGCAATGATAATTCATATTTTCAAGAGTTGAAAATTTAAGACATGAATAATCATTATTAACTCATAAATTGCTTCCAACCATAGGATCATTACGAGGATGGTGATTGATCCGAAAGGTTGGTGTACAATCGCTTCTGTTTAGTAGATGAGTCTTGAGTCTACGGTATGGAGACACTGGAGCAAGAGTACAGATACTCATTAGAGAATGAGGGAACTAAGCGTGACCACCTTGAGTAGTCATTAGGGAGTCTACCTTCTCCTCAATGACTGACTCGATGCTGGAGTAGTGTGTCTGGTTCTTTGGCCTGAGGTGCATCGACAGTTCACCTTGAGGGTGTTATAGTTTGACTACACCATTACTCGATCTCCTAGCCATATGGAATCCTGAGGTGTATGTTGGCTATGACATGTTCATTGTAGGAACTGGATGGCATCAAGATGGAATCTATCTACCTCTGTGGTAGAGGAGCAGCCCTATGATGGTCATGAGAGTCAAGTCCAGAAATTCATGGCCATGGTAGAGTGAAATAATAGAAAGAGTTTCTATTTAGATTTTCACATTGGACTTGAATCGAATGATTACATCATATGACAGAGACTAGGGTTTGACGAGTTTACCTTAACCCTAATCTGATCGGGGCTCAAGATAGAAGAACTTAATCACACAGATAGCTGCACCAAGAGGTTCACATTCAGCTCTGATGGGTTGCCACCATATACTGCTAGGTGTCACTGGTGGATTTTGGGAGCAATTAGAATGATTTAGATGATCGATCATTCTAGCTATTCGAATCAGAAGAGTTCTGATCCATCGAAAGAAGTTTCGATGATATCAATGATGGAGATCATGATATATCCCATTACCATACAGAACTGAACCTAACTGGGTCATACAAACAAGGGTTTGAATCTGGTGATCATCAATTGAACTGATCTAGTTAAATTGATCTGAATGAGATTCAATTAGGTTCAAGGAAATCGTGCTAGCACTCGATTGAACCTAACATTCTTCTTTTGCTATCATAAATAAGTTGTTCTGTCTGAGCCAAAGGAGTTTGTGCTCAAATAGAGGCCTTCATATGGTCTGACTGAAGGTTGTCCAAGTCAGAAAAGGTTGTTTTATTTGTAAGATACTACCTGCCATTTTTGGTCATCTGCCATTTCTTGTTCTTTGACTTTGGTCAAAAGTCTACCTTTGACTGATCAAACATTGACCATTGATACTTTTACTTTTGACCATATGTCATGCACCTATTGGAGAGCTGGTGGGGGCCTGTCCTCCTACCAAAACCTGGCAAGGAGAAGGGTGCACGCCACCCTAGGCATGTGCCCAAGTTGGAGGCGCCTAGGAGTCCTTGTTGGACAAGGACTCCACCTCTCTTTTGGATTTCAATTAGAGTTCTTCTAAGAATCAACTTTGACTGGTCTTAGGTGCCCTCTAAGTAGGAATCCAGGGGTCTCTATTCCCATCAATCAGATTTAGATCTGATTTCACAAAGGGTTGTGATTGGTTGGGAGGAAGAGGAGTTGGATCATGCTTAGTCTATAAAAAGGACCCTGCGCCCAACTCAGTTTAAGGGATTCAATTTAGAATTGAAAACCCCACACCCCAAGGCTGCCTCTCCCCTCCTCCTCCGTGCCAAAGCTTCTTCTCCTTCTCCTCTCCATGTCCAAAAGAGTTTTGGACCTTGGTTGGTGCGATCCAGATCAAAAAAAGGTGATCAAAAGTAAGAAGGCTGCACTGCTGCAAAAGGACGACTGCTGATCTTCAAAAGGAGTTTTGAAGATCCTCCAGATCAGATCCAGATCTAATTTTTGAAGGTGCGATAGAGAAGAAGAGGATCTCTAGATCCAACCTGAGTGGATACTGGTAGAGGTCAGACGCTTGCGTGGCTAGATCCAGAACCTTCCACTGCAAACAGGATCATCAACAGGATAATAGGATTACCTAAATTCAGGTAAATTAAATTTGATTTAATTTATTTTTATTTTATTTTATTTACTAAAATAATAAGAATCAGATCTGAAATATATCAAGATCTGATTAGAGTCAAGAGAAAAATTTTTGAAATATATCTCTTGATCTGATAAGATCTGAACGAACCTTGTCCGAAAAATTAGGATTTTCCTTCAACTGGTATCAGAGCCATGGTTCTAAAATTATTTAGATCTGATTTTAAATTTATTTTAATTAAAAAATAAGTAATTTCAAATGTCACATTAGATGTGATCAGATCTGAAATTAGAAAAAAATTAAAATTAAATAATTTGGATCTAAGATTAGAAGATATGCATGACTAGTTCTAGAATAGAATAGTTCTATAGAATAGTCTTGCATGTTCTTGATTTAATCTGATTAAATCATACTTTAGATCTTTTTATTTATTATTTTTTGATATTATAAAGTTATAATAACATCTAAAAAATAGTAAATAAAATTATTTAATTTTTGAATATCATATGAGATATGATTGATGCATGTCTAGACTAGTTGTAGAATAGTTCTACATAATTATCTAGATTAGAATTTATTTTGATTAGATTAATTTAAATCTAATTTTTTAGATTATTATGAGATAATTTAGATATGAAAATATGCATGATTATGATACATGAAATGTATGCAAAATATGCCATAATTAGATCTGATTTATATATGAGATATATGATATAGATCTGATATTATTTTGTAGTATTGAATGTTCCTGATTAAGGAGTTTCTCTTGGCCGTCCAGTCATAAAAATGAAGAAGGATTTAAAGGCCCTCTCTTTTCATTCGATGGGGTGTTCTTATGATGTGTAGGGGTGCTGCGTGTTCATCCTTAATCAAAAATCCAAAATTTACTTTCTGCAAAACCCTAGATCCTGAAACCCTAGGATTTATTGTGCATATTTTATTTATGAACCCTACTTAATTAAGAATTAAGTTTATGGAATATTAATTAGGTCTAAAATTGAGAATTTCAGATCTAAGACATATTCATAATACTGGGTTCGGGCTTGGGTAGCTCAATTAGGTCTAAGCGGTTGATCAAAATCGAATCAAGAGTTGGTTAGATGGGATCAACAATGCTTAAAATTGATCAGCCTAATAGGATTAAGTCTGGGTCAAGATCGAGTCACGATCAAGCAAGACCTAATTAGGCTCAGAGGTTAGAGTCTGGATTGTAGGCTAACCCAATTAGGTTCTGGCTCAATAATTTGGTGTCTAAGGTAAGTTTGGCATAGACGACCGACTGATTTTTAATTAGAAGCTACTCGACCTGAATGCGTTCTTGTACGAGTTAATGGCATATTCCTTCCACCGGTCTCACTTACCTGGCCATATCTGTTGACACAGTTCTGAACTGAGGTGGTCAATAATCCGAGCTAACCCGTGCCACTAGGTTAGTCATAATTGTTATGACTAAGCCAAGTCTAGTTTAATGAGACCTGAATCAATTCTCCCTAAGAAAAGATTAAGTCTGAGGTCTTCCACCATTGTACATGTGCGGGCCCTTTCCGAGGTTGATTGTTCTCGGCTGGATACAGTGGCTCAGTTGCACTGAGAAGATGCAACCATGTCTATTAGGCATTGGATGCTATGGGCTGGAGGATGAGTTGGGCTCAATATTTCGGATACGGTGAGAGACTCAATTAGAAATCCAGTCTATGCAAATGGTGGGTCTGACTTAACTAAGGAGTGGATCAATATTCTGGATACGGTGAGATTCATGAATTAGAGACCAAGTTTGGGTGCACCATGATTAGAGAATCATTGAACAAGAGTTGTTCACTCATTGGCTAACCCATCACCAATAACTGTTAGGTGAGGTGATGAGTCAGTTGGTGAGACCGCACCACCCACTAGAAATCATTAATCATGGAGATTTTTGCATCTCTACAGAGGGAGTGTAGGGATCCAAAAAAATAGTGGGAGCTAATTTGTTTAAAAATAAAATTTCTAAATAAATTGGTCAAGTCAAAATTACAGTATCTAACTAGAATCTTTGACTCTCTACAGAAAAATGTCTACGTCCAACCCATTGGCACGTATCCTGGACACACATAGACTGACTGGACCCAATTATAAAGATTGGCTCAGAAACTATAAAATTATTTTGGGTTCCGAGAAGTTAACACATGTACTTGGACTAGGACCCTCCCACCTTACCAGCCCATCCATCTATTGAACAGAGAGCATCTCTAGAAAAAATGGATTGACGAAGATAATAAGGCCAGATATTACATGTTGGGCTCGATGTCTGATGAGCTCCAGCACCAACATGAGGATATCGGGACTGCTCGCCAAATGTTGGCTCACCTGCAGGAGATGTTTGGTGAACAGAGTCGCGCAGCCAAATATCAAGTCACAAAATGACTTTTTAAGGCTAAGATGCGTGATGGGCAGTCAGTCCAAGATCACTGTCTGACAATGATCAAGGACAATGGAAGAGCTTGAGAAGCTCGATGTGAAGTTGGACTTGGATCTGCAGAATGATATTATTCTGCAATCCTTGACTGATGCATATGGGCAATTCATCATGAATTACCACATGCATAAACTTCAAAATTTCTTGGCCGAGTTAATGAATATGCTGGTTACCGCTGAGCTTTCTATGAAAGGTTCTAAAGGCTCAGTTCTTGCTATGGAACGGACTTCTTCCAAAAGAAAGTCTTATGGAAAGAAAAAGAAGTCTGTGAAAAAGCAAAAGGTGGAAGGATCAAAGAAGAAGAAAGCAGAGCCGAAGAAAAAGGCCGATGTCAAAGAAAAGTGTTTCCATTGCAACAGCGACGGCCATTGGAAGCGGAACTGCCCTACTTACCTGGCCACCCTAAAGAACAAGAAGGAAGGTCCTTCTGGAGGTATGCTCGTTATTGAGTCTAACCTTACGATTTCTTCTGCATCCAGTTGGGTGCTTGACTCTGGTTCTAGTGCTCATCTGTGCACTTCCATGCAGGGTCTTGAGGATAGCAGGAGGCTGAGGGATGGAGACATGATCCTACGCGTCGGTAATGGAGCAAGAGTTGCTGCAGTAGCCGTGGGAACATACCCTCTTCGATTACCATCTGGTTTAGACTTAGTTTTGAAAAGACTGTTATTATGTGCCTGCAGCTAGCAGGAATTTGATTTCTGTTTCATGCTTAGCACAAGAAGGTTATGTGATCACCTTCTTTAAGGACCATTGTAACATTCTTTATGAAAGAAATAAAATTGCAAATGGTTTTCTTATTAATGGTCTTTATCAGCTACATATTGATGTACCTGTTCTAACTATCGAGCAAAACGTGAATGCCAAACGACCTAGGGATAGTCCAAACGACAGATATCTATGGCACCTGAGATTAGGTCATATAGCAGAAGATAGGATCAACAAATTGGAGAAAAATGGGCTATTGAGTCCATTGACTTCTGAGTCATATCCAACTTGTGAATCCTTGTCTTCAAGGCAAAATGACTAAACTCCCTTTTGTTGGACATGGGGAGAGGGCCACAGATCTCCTTGCCCTAGTACATACTGATGTGTGCGGCCCATTTGATGTGCCGGCTAGAGGCAATTTTTGTCTACTTCATTACCTTTACCGATGATCTGTCTAGGTATGGGTATGTGTATCTTATGAGACATAAGTCTGAAGCTTTTGAAAAGTTCAAAGAATTCAGACATGAAGTAGAAAAAATAAACTGGAAAACCCATTAAGGTTCTTCGATCAGATCGAGGAGGTGAATACCTTAGCCGAAAATTCCTAGACTATCTCAAGAAAAATGGCATAGTCTCTCAATGGACTCCACCAGGAACACCTCAACTCAACGGGTTTTCAGAATGGAGAAATCGGACCCTATTAGGATATGGTTCGATCCATGATGAGCTTCACAGACCTCCCTGATTTTCTTTGGGGACACTCATTGTTAACTTCAATTTATCTACTGAATAGGGTTCTCCTCTAAAACCGTTCCTACCACACCCGTATGAGATATGGCACGGTAAGAAACCAAGTCTGAGTCATCTCAGAATTTGGGGTTGTCCGGCTCATGTCAAAAGACAACAAGCGGACAAGTTAGAGTTTAGGTCCTTCAGAGCTCGATTCATAGGATATCCTAAAGAGTCATTAGGATACTATTTCTACATTCCAGAAGACCACAATGTGATTGTGAGTCGACATGCCATCTTTCTTGAAAAATAGTTTATTCAAGATAGCGGCATTGGAAAAATAGATCAAGCTTGATGAGAAAGTCTCACAAGTACAGAACGAGCTAAGGACCAAGTGGAACCAAATCAGGTTGAGCCAATAAGAACACTACCTCCTCCACCTCGTAGATCGAAAAAGAGTTTTCCCGTCCCCCTGAAAGATACTTAGGTATTATTTCAGAGGATGTAGAGAAAATATTCCTCATAGGTAATGGTGCTCATGGTGATGATCCCAAAACCTACAACGAGGCGATATCAGATACGACTCTGAGAAATGGCTAGAGGCAATGCAGTCAGAAATTGACTCGATGCACTCAAACCAAGTCTGGACCTTGGTAGATCCACCAGAAGGTATAGTACCTATTGGGTGTAAATGGATCTTCAAGAGAAAGATTGGTGCAGATGGGAATGTGGAGACATTCAAGGCTAGACTGGTGGCAAAAGGTTATAGTCAACGTGAAGGCATTGACTATCAGGATACCTTTTCCCAGTAGCTATGCTAAAATCCATCCGCACATTGCTTGCCATTGCAGCCTATTTCGATTATGAAATATGGCAAATGGATGTGAAAACGGCATTCCTAAATGGATATCTTGAGGAAGATATCTATATGGAACAGCCGCTAGGTTTCACATCCAGTGATACTGATCACAAGGTTTGCAAGCTGCAAAGGTCCATATATGGACTTAAGCAAGCATCTCGGAGCTGGAACACTCATTTCAATGATGTGATCAAAAAGTTTGGTTTCATCAAAAATGAAGAGGAACCATGTGTTTTTAAAAGGGTCAGTGGGAGCGCTGTTGTCTTCCTCGTATTGTACGTGGATGACATCCTCCTTATTGGGAATGATATTCCCATGTTGACATCAGTCAAGATGTGGTTGTCCAAGGAATTCTCCATGAAAGACCTAGGTGAAGCATCCTTTATTCTAGGAATTAAGGTCTATAGGATAGACCGAATAGGATGCTAGGACTTTCACAGAAGATGTACATAGAGAAAGTACTAAAGAGGTTTAGTATGGAAAACTCTAAGAGGGGATTAATACCCTTCAGACATGGTATTCATCTTTCCAAGAAGATGTGCCCTAGCACACCTGAGGAAATAGAACGCATGAGCAAGATCCCTTATGCTTCTGCAATAGGGAGCCTCATGTATGCCATGCTATGTACACGACCTGATATAGCCCATGCTGTGAGTGTCACAAGCAGATATCAGTCAAATCCAGGTGAAGAACACTGGACTTCTGTGAAATGTATCCTTAAGTACTTAAGAAGAACTAAGGATATGATGTTGGTCTTTGGTAACGGAGAACTCCAAGTCCAGGGATACACAGACTCGGATTTCATGTCCGATATAGATGATCGAAAGTCGACATCTGAAAGTCTGTTTGTGTGCAATGGTGGAGCTGTCAGCTGGAAGAGTTCAAAGCAAATGGTGATAGCAGATTCCACCATGGAAGCAGAATATATCGCTGCATCAGAGGCTGCAAAGGAAGCATTCTGGTACAAGAAGTTTGCTGCAAAAATCGGAGTAATGCCATCAGATGCCATTCCTCTATACTGCGACAATAATGGCGCCATAGCCCTTGCTAAGGAGCCGAGGTCTCACCAGAAATCCAAGCATATTGAGCGGCGATACCACCTCATCCGCGATTACCTTGAAAAGGGTTATGTCGAGGTCAAGAGAGTCAACTCCGCAGATAATGTGGCAGACCCACTTACAAAGCCGTTAAGGCCAGCAGAAGATCGAAGCCCACCTTGAGAAGATGGGACTTAGACTTGTAGCCAATTGGCTTTAGGACAAGTGGAAGATTGTTAGATATATGTGCCCTAGAAGCCAGAATTGGCTGACACTTGTAATACACTTCTAGGGGCAAAATTGTAATTTTGACTAAAAATCAATAAATGGGTTATTTTCTATCACATATGTGTATTTAGTGTCTGTGATACATCCTTTGAGTTAATGGTAATGATAATTCATATTTTCAAGAGTTGAAAATTTAAGACATGAATAATCATTATTAACTCATAAATTGCTCCCGACCATAGGATCATTACGAGGATGGTGATTGATCTGGAAGGTTGGTGTACAATCGCTTCTCTTTAGTAGATGAGTCTTGAGTCTACGATGTGGAGACACCGGAGTGAGAGTACAGGTACTCGTTAGAGAATGAGGGCACTGAGCGTGACCACCTCGAGTAGTCATTAGGGAGTCTACCTTCTCGTCAATGACTGACTCGATGCTGCAGTAGTGTGTCTGGTTCTTTGACCTGAGGTGCATCGACAGTTCACCTTGAGGGTGTTATAGTTTGACTATACCATTACTCGATCTCCTAGCCATATGGAACCCTGAGGTGTATGTTGGCTATGACATGTTCATTGTAGGAACTGGATGACATCAAGATGGAATCTATCTACCTCGGTGGTAGAGGAGCAGCCCTATGATGATCATGAGAATCAAGTCCAGAAATCCATGGCCATGGTAGAGTGAAATAATAGAAAGAGTTTCTATTTAGATTTTCATATTGGACTTGAATCGAATGATTACATCATATGACAGAGACTAGGGTTTGACGAGTTTACCTTAACCCTAATCTGATCGGGGCTCAAGATAGAAGAACTTAATCACACAAATAGCTGCACCAAGAGGTTTACATTCAGCTCTGATGGGTTGCCACCATATACTGCTAGGTGTCACTGGTGGATTTTGGGAGCAATTAGAATGATTTAGATGATCGATCATTCTAGCTGTTCGAATCAGAAGAGTTCTGATCCATCGAAAGGAGTTTCGATGATGTCGATGATAGAGATCATGACATATCCCATTACCATACAGAACTGAACCTAACTGGGTCACACAAACAAGGGTTTGAATCTGGTGATCATCAATTGAACTTAATCTAGTTCAATTGATCTGAATGAGATTCAATTAGGTTCAAGAAAATCGTGCTAGCACTCGATTGAACCTAACGTTCTTCTTTTGCTATCATAAATAAGTTGTCCTATCTAAGCCAAAGGAGTTTGTGCTCAAATCAGAGGCCTTCATATGGTCTGACTGGAGGTTGTCCAAGTCAGAAAAGGTTGTCTTATTTGTAAGACACTACCTGCCATTTTTGGTCACCTACCATTTCTTGTTCTTTGACTTTGGTCAAAAGTCTACCTTTGACTGGTCAAACGTTGACCATTGACATTTTGACTTTTGACCACATGTCATGCACCTATTGGAGAGCTGGTGGGGGCCTGTCCCCCTACCAGAACCTGGCAAGGAGAAGGGCGCACGCCACCTTAGGCGTGTGCCCAAGTTGGAGGCGCCTAGGAGTCCTTGTTGGACAAGGACTCCACCTCTCTTTTGGATTCCAATTAGAGTTCTTCTAAGAACCAACTTTGACTGATCTTAGGCATCCTCTAAGTAGGAATCCAGGGGTCTCTATTCTCACCAATCAGATTTAGATCTGATTTCACAAAGGGTTGTGATTGGTTGGGAGGAAGAGGAGTTGGATCACGCTTAGTCTATAAAAAGGACCCTGCGCCCAACTCAGTTTAAGGGATTCAATTTAGAATTGAAAACCCCATGCCCCAAGGCTGCCTCTCCCCTCCTCCTCCACGCCAAAGCTTCTTCTCCTTCTCCTCTCCACGTCCAAAAGAGTTTTGGACCTTGGTTGGTGCGATCCAGATCAAAGAAAGGCGATCAAAAGTAAGAAGGCTGCACTGCTGCAAAAGGACGACTGCTGATCTTCAAAAGAAGTTTTGAAGATCCTCCAGATTAGATCCAGATCTAATTTTTGGAGGTGTGATAGAGAAGAAGAGGATCTCCAGATCCAGCCCAAGTGGATATCGGTAGAGGCCAGGCACTTGCGTGGCTAGATTCAGAACATTCTGCTGCAAACAGGATCATCAACAGGATAATAGGATTATCCAAATTCAGATAAATTAAATTTGATTTAATTTATCCTTATTTTATTTTATTTATTAAAATAATAAGAATCAGATTTGAAACACATCAAGATCTGATTGGAATCAAGAGAAAAATTTTTGAAATATATCTCTTGATCTGATCAGATCTGAACGAACCTGATCCGGAAAATCAGGATTTTCCTTCAGGGGTATTATGGAAGCCTATCGACGTTTTTTAGCATCGTTAATTAACAACGCTAAAAAACATAAGGCAATTCAAAATATAACGATGGCTTTCTTAAAAGCGTCAACATTGATCGTCATTATATTTTATGACACTTTAAAGCATTGTTTAATCCACGATGCTTTTAAAAAGCATCGGTAGAAAATGGTTGATAATCCCTCATTTTACTGTAGTGAATTGGTAGAAAAAATTATAATCATATGGAGGTATTGTTTATCCCCTTACCTTTCTTATGGAGAGCTAATGCCATATAAAAATTAAAATTGTTATATGGATATCTCCCAAGAATAGATTGCATATTACCGAAATGTTTGACAAAATGGGATGGAATTAAAGCTCCAGCATCCCCTTTTGCTCATCTATGGCTGCAAATTTCGTCCATTTGATCCTCTTTTTCCTCTTCTTGTGCAAATTTTAGAGTTCAATCCTCAAAAACATTTCTCTACATTATCGTAACTACACTTTCAGAAAGCATTAGCTAGTTTGGCACCAAAAGCAACAGCTAATAAGTTTCAAACCAAGGACATACTTGTTTTAACCATCTATTGCTCCATATGGAGAAAAAGAAACAAACTTATCTTCTTAAAATACCTGATGAAAGTATGTTTCAAGCTATTTTATTTTCTTTTCTTCATGGAAAGATATTGATATTCTCCTCCAAGATTGTTCTTTCCTTTTATTCTCTTTCCTCTAGGATTTCTCCAATATATCCTACGATGACCAAATTTTAAGGGAAAAGTGTCTGATCAGGGTTATAGTAATAGATAATGAATATATAAAAATATCTGATATAAAATGCTCTGGATCTTAACCATCCCTAGCTTGGTTTATTTTGAAATATGGAAGATCGGATGAGACAGACTAGCAAGATTCATCAAGTTTCTTAATTGAACATAGAAAAAAAGAAGAAGAAGAAGAAGAAGAAAAGAACATAAAGGTAACATTCTAAGAATTTGAACCAAAGTTCTTGAAGAAAAAAATCTTAGCGTCTTGTTTTCAGTAATTATCATACAAATGGAAAAAGGATGCCCTTGAGGTGATCTTCGAGAATATCTTTTTAAATTATGACCTCTACACTGTTCCTTAAGATGAAGGTTGCAAAAAAGGATCCAACAGCTAGCAAATATTTCTTCATAGCCCTTCTTAAACAAGGAGCTCGTAAATTAGAGGAACTGTAGTAGGCTATATTAATTTATATACTTCTAGGCTTTCAAGGCTAGTTTGCTCATTAGAAGGATTCCATCTTGAGGTGCTTAGAGGTTCAAACATTATATTTCGAGACAACAAGATTTCTCCCACCAACTTTGGCTTGTTTTGATAATCTTATTTTGCTAGTAGATTAAGCTCATTGAGTTCATTAAGTCTAATCATTCTCCATCAAACTAGATGCTCCAATCTGCTATCCAGGTGTTTCTAGTGTTCTGCTTTTTGCCACGGACGGGATTCTATACTTTCTTTCCTGAAAAGTGTCTTTTTACTGTTGACTCTCTGTTCAACTTCCCTATGTTATATAAAAGAAGGTTGCAGCATGCATTCACTCCTAGAAAATTGTTATATTTGAACCTGAGCTTATACTTCTATATAAACATACACTGATTCTAGAATAGTTTGTTGTTGATTGGCAAGAGCTCTTTTTTCTCTCTTTTCCACTTAACATGGGACATATACCCCCAAACTAATATGAACCCATGATCCATGAATTCATAAAGTTCCAATTGACCTTTAAGGCACCATCTGTTATACTTATATGATGAAACCATCATAAATGCCCTTAATTGGACTAACAGTCTGCACAATCCTTTGTAGCATTCACATACAATTGCTGCCGCATTAGTTCTTTCGTCAAGCATGCATGTAATTAGAAGCGAACTTAAGCTGAACTGCAGGGATGCCACCACCTTTCGCTACACAGTCTGATGAAACTAGAGCGATGGCAGAGCACTGCACCACTGGTATTGAATTGAGGGTTTCTGCTGAGTGGCTCATCCTTTTTGATTCCAAGGTTCATCATTGAGTGATTTTATGTCACCTTTTAGATGCTTCATTTTGAGAGATCTTGCATAGTTTGAGCCAGCAGCTGTCATAATGTGTTATTTTTTCTGTAGTAATTATTTGGACGTCTGTTTTCTATGTATGTTTTTGAGCCTGGTCTCCACCCCCTCCCTTTCGTTCTCATGTCCTGCAACCTTGAGGCATATCAGACGCTTTCCTTTTTAAATACTATGGCATCCCTTTTTCACAGAAGCTACATGATGCTAAGCTAGTGTAGAATTTCTTGTAGCAATCAGCGTGTATCCACAATTAACATGCTTCATTATATGTGTAGCCTTTTCTTTGGGTCTTCAGGAATGATCAGTAAGTGTGATCCAAAGATCTTTTGGCATTTTCCACTTTCTGAATCGATTAAATTATAGATATTCATGATGTAGATACTTCTATTCATGTTTCTGTTCCTGCTTCCTTTCGTGAATTACAAGTCTTTATGATTTACTAAAAACAACTCAGCATCTTTTTGGATGTTGGTTTTCACCGTCATTTAAATTTATGATTATTTCTTATTTAAAGGTTTGCATTGTATATTTGAAATTACGAGAATAATTTTAATGTCATATGCAGCCAATATTTAGTCCCTCTGTTTTTAGTTGATAGGATAAGGTTTGATGGTTCATCGACAATACCTATGTTGAATGGGGAGTCACTATAATGGACCAATGGAGGATTTAAAATATGCACAAAAACAGAACCTTGAGTTTTACCAATTAAGGATTAATTTCTGAATGGGTGATGGTGTGAGTATGTGTACTAAAAATTTAGCAAGGAGTGCTACTTAGATTTGCATTGAAGGACCAGGTTAGAGGCAGGTAAGCCATTGATTAGGAAAGTATGTGAAAGAATAATACTATCAAATTTCTCATATTTTAGTCCATAGACAGACCTCATAAGCTTGCACACTTTATACTCTTGTTCCAGTACTACAAAGCCCTTAGGTTAAATCATATAGATTTTCTTATGATCAAGATCTCTATAGAGAAAAGCTATCTTCATATCTATTTGATGAACGAGGAGTTTATAGCTGGAAGCAAGATCCAGGAGGATATGGATAGTAGTAAGTATTAAAGAAATCAACACTGGGTTCTTGCCGAAAATCTTAGACTATAACTCAAGCCTTATATTTTTCTACTGATTTGGCAACCCTTAATACTTTTTTTGAAGTTCCATTTACAACCTAAAGGTTTGTTTTCAGGAGTTAAATCAGTAAGAATCTAAGTATTGTTTCCAATAATCAATTTAATCTCACTATTAATTATCTTCTTCTAGAATGGAGCATCAAGAGATTTCATAACTTTCTCAAATGAGATAGGGATATCCTCAACTAAGAAGGTAAATAAACCTTCACTGAAATTCTTTTTAATCTTAATGAGGTTGATTTGATACAGGCTCATTAGAGAATAGAGGATTAGAGGTCAAAGTTGAATTAGACAAAGAATAAGAGCCATAACCAGATGTCGATCTAGGGATTTGATCTTAAAAGAAAATACATTTTTAAAGAAGGTTGCATGACTATATTTATTTATGTTATTAATGGATATATCACTAAATTTTGAATGAATAAGAAGGAGATGATAAGTATTACTATAAGGAAATAACCAACAAAAATTGAACAATAGTTTTAGAATGTATTTTATTTCTATTAGATTCAGTAACAACAACCTTAGCTAAACACCCCTAAACTTGGAAATAATTCAACTTTGGTGCATGTCCCTTCTAATACTCATAGAAAGTCCTCTCTTTATCCTTTGATGGAATTCCATTAAGGATAAAAATAGAAGTCAAAAGAGCTTCTCTTCATAAATTTTTTGAAATACCATGACTTATGGTCATCACACTAACCATGTCCAATAGAGTTATGTTCTTCTATTCAACAATACCATTGGATTGAGGAGAGTAAGGTGCAGCAACTTCATAAATTATTGTTAGATATATGTGCTCTAGAAGCCAGAATTGGCTGACACTTGTAATACACTTCTAAGGGCAAAAATTATAATTTTGGCTAATATCAATAAAATGGGTTATTTTCTATCACATATGTGTATTTAGTGTCTGTGATACATTCTTTGAGTTAATGGTAATGATAATTCATATTTTCAAGAGTTAAAAATTTAAGACATGAATAATCATTATTAACTCATAAAATGCTCCCGACCATAGGATCATCATGAGGATGGTGATTGATCCGGAAGGTTGGTGTACAATCGCTTCTCTTTAGTAGATGAGTCTTGAGTCTACGGTGTGGAGACACTAGAGCGAGAGTACAGGTACTCGTTAGAGAACGAGGGCACTGAGCGTGACCACCTCGAGTAGTCATTAGGGAGTCTACCTTCTCGTCAATGACTGACTCGATGCTGCAGTAGTGTGTCTGGTTCTTTGACCTGAGGTGCATCGGCAGTTCACCTTGAGGGTGTTATAGTTTGACTACACCATTACTCGGTCTCCTAGCCATATGAAATTCTGAGGTGTATGTTGGCTATAGCATGTTCATTGTAGGAACTGGATTGCATCAAGATGGAATCTATCTACCTCGGTGGTAGAGGAGCAGCCCTATGATAATCATGAGAATCAAGTCCAGAAGCCCATGGCCATGGCAGAGTGAAATAATAGAAAGAGTTTCTATTTAGATTTTCACATTAGACTCGAATCGAATGATTACATCATACGATAGAGACTAGGGTTTGATGAGTTTACCTTAACCCTAATTTGATCGGAGCTCAAGATAGAAGAACTTAATCACACAGGTAGCTGCACCAAGAGGTTCGCATTTAGCTCTGATGGATTTCTACCATATACTGCTAGGTATCACTGGTGGATTTTGGGAGCAATTAGAATGATTTAGATGATCGATCATTCTAACTGTTCGAATCAGAAGAGTTCTGATCCATCGAAAGGAGTTTCGATGATGTCAATGATAGAGATCATGACATATCTCATTACCATATAGAACTGAACCTAACTGGGTCACACAAATAAGGATTTGAATTTGGTGATCATCAATTAAACTGATCCAGTTCAATTGATCTAAATGAGATTCAATTAGGTTCAAGAAAATCATGCTAGCACTCGATTGAACCTAACGTTCTTCTTTTACTATCATAAATAAGTTGTCCTATCTGAGCCAAAGAAGTTTGTGCTCAATCAGAGGCTTCATATGGTCTGACTGGAGGTAGTCCAAGTCAAAAAAGGTTGTCTTATTTTGTAAGACATTACCTACCATTTTTGGTCACCTGCCATTTCTTGTTCTTTGACTTTGGTTAAAAGTCTACCTTTGATTGGTCAAACGTTGACCATTGACACTTTGACTTTTGACCACATGTCACGCACCTATTGAAGAGCTGGTGGGGGCCTGTCTCCCTATCAGAACCTGGCAAGGAGGAGGGCACACGCCACCCTAGGCGTGCGCCCAAGTTGGAGGCACCCTGGAGTCCTTGTTGGACAAGGACTCCACCTCCTTTTTGGATTCCAATTAGAGTTCTTCTAAGAACCAACTTTGACTGGTCTTAGGCACCCTCTAAGAAGGAATCCAGGGGACTCTATTTCCACCAATCAGATTTAAATCTAATTTCATAAAGGGTTGTGACTGGTTGGGAAGAAGAGGAGTTGGATCACAGTTAGTCTATAAATATGACCCTGTGCCCAACTCAAATTACATGAGATTATTGAATCAGAATTCCCCACGCCCAAGGCTTTTTCTCCTCTCGTCCTCCATGCCAAGGCTTCTTCTCCCTCTCCTTTCCACATCCAAAATAGTTTTGGACCTTGGTTGGTGCAATCCAGATCAAAGAAAGGCGACCGAAAGCTAGAAGGCTGCGCTGCTGCAAAGGATGACTGCTGATCTTCAAAAGGAGTTTTGAAGATCCTCCAGATCAAATCCAGATCTAATTTTTGGAGGTGTGATAGAGAAGAAGAGGATCTCTAGATCCAGTCTAAGTGGATACCGATAGAGGCCAAGCGCTTGTATGGCTAGATCCAGAACCTTCCACTGCAAACAGGATCATCAACGGGTAATAGGATTACCCAAATCAGGTAAATTAAATTTGATTTAATTTATTTTTTATTTTATTTTATTTATTAAAATAATAAAAATCAAATTTAAAACGTCCCAGATCTGATATAGATCAAAGAAATTTTTTTTTAAAATATATTTCTTGATCTGATTAGATCTAAACGAACCTGGACCAA
This sequence comes from Cocos nucifera, assembly GCA_006176705.1. Taxonomy (NCBI): domain Eukaryota; kingdom Viridiplantae; phylum Streptophyta; class Magnoliopsida; order Arecales; family Arecaceae; genus Cocos; species Cocos nucifera. The sequence continues at coordinate 1,263,272 of QRFJ01000095.1, forward strand.
AAAATTAGGATTTTCCTTCAACTGATATCAGAGCCAGGTTCTAAAAATATTTAGATCTAATTTTAAATTTATTTTAATTAGAAAATAATTAATTTTAGATGTCACATAAGATGTGATCAGATCTGAAATCAGAAAAAATTAAAATTAAATGATTAGGATCTAAGATTAGAAAAATATGCATGACTAGTTCTAAAATAGAATAGTCCTATAGAATAGTCTTGCATGTTTTCAACTAATCTGATTAACCTATGTTTTAGATCTATTTATTTATTATTTTTTGATATTATAATGGTTATAATAACATATGAAAAATAGCAAATAAAAATTATTTAATTTTAAACATCATATGAGATATGATTGATGCATGTCTAGACTAGTTGTAGAATAGTTCTACATAATTATCTAGATTAGAATTTATTTTGATTAGATTAATTTAAATCTAAATTTTTAGATTATTATGAGATAATTTAGATCTAAAAACATGCATGATTCGATACATGAGATGTATGCAAAATATGCCATGATTAGATCTACTTTGTATATGAGATATATGATATAGATCTGATACTGTTTTGTAGTATTGAATGTTCTTGATTAAGGCGTTCCTCTTGGCCATCCGATCATAAGAATGAAGAAGGATTTAAAGACCCTCTCTTCTCATTCGATGGGGTGTTCTTATGATGTGTAGGGGTGCTGCGCGTTCGTCCTTAATCAGAAACCCAAAACTTACTTTCTACAAAACCCTAGATTCTGAAATCCTAGGATTTATTGTGTATATTTTATTTATGAACCTTAATTAATTAAGAATTAAGTTTATGAAATATTAATTAGGTCTAAAATTGAGAATTTTAGATCTAACATATATTCATAATACTGGGTTCGGGCTTGGGTAGCTCAATTAGGTCTAAGCGGTTGATCAAACCGAATCAAGAGTTGGTTAGATGGGATCAATAATGCTTAAATTGACTAGCCTCATAGGATTAAGTTTGGGTCAAGATCGAGTCACGATCAAGCAAGACCTAATTAGGCTCAGAGGTTAGAGTCTGGATTGTAGGCTAACCCAATTGGTTCTGGCTCAACAATTTGGTGTCTAAGGTAAGTTTGGCACATACGACCGATTGATTTTTAATTGGAAGCTACTCGACCTGAATGCGTTCTTGTACGAGTTAATGGCATATTCCTTCCATCAGTCTCACTTACCTGGCCATATCTGTTGACACAGTTTTGATCTAAGGTGGTCAATAATCCAAGCTAACCCATGCCACTAGGTTAGTCATAATTGTTATGACTAAGCCAAGTCTAGTTTAATGAGACCTGAATCAATTCTCCCTAAGAAAAGATTAAGTCTGAGGTCTTCCACCATTGTAGATGTGCGGGCCCTTCCCGGGATTGATTGTTCTCGGCTGGATACAGTGGCTCAGTTGCACCAGGAAGATGCAACCATGTCTATTAGGCATTGGATGCTATGGGCTGGAGGATGAGTTGGACTCAATATTTCAGATACGGTGAGAGACTCAATTAGGAACCTAGTCTATGTAAATGGTGGGTCTAACTTAACTAAGGAGTGGATCAATATTCCGGATATGGTGAGATTCATGAATTAGAGACCAAGTTTGGGTGCACCATGATTAGAGAATCATTAAATAAGAGTTGTTCACTCATTGGCTAACCTATCACCAATAACTGTTAGGTGAGGTGATGAGTCAGTTGGTGAGACCGCACCATCCACTAGAAATCATTAATCGTGGAGATTTTTGCATCTCTATAGAGGGAGTGTAGAGATCCAAAAAAATAGTGGAAGCTAATTTGTTTAAAAATAAAATCCCTAAATAAATTGGTTAAGTCATAATTACAGTATCTAACTAGAATCTTTGACTCTCTACAAGAAAATATCTGCGTCCAACCCATTGGCACGTATCCTGGACACACATAGACTGACTGGACCCAATTATAAGATTGGCTCAGGAACTACAAAATAGTTTTGGATTCCGAGAAGTTAACCCATGTACTGGACCAGGACCCTCCCACCTTACCAACCCAACCATCCATTGAACAAAGAGTGTCTCTAGAGAATGGATAGATGAAGATAATAAGGCCAGATATTACATGTTGGGCTCGATGTTTGATGAGCTCCAGCACCAACATGAGGATATCGGGACTGCTTGCCAAATGTTGGCTCACCTGCAGGAGATGTTTGGTGAACAGAGTCGCACAGCCAAGTATCAAGTCATGAAATGACTTTTTAAGGCTAAGATGCGTGATGGGCAGTCAGTCCAAGATCACTGTCTGATAATGATCAAGGACATGGAAGAGTTTGAGAAGCTCGGTGTGAAGTTAGACTTGGACCTGTAGAATGATATTATTCTGCAATCCTTGACTGATGCATATGGGCAATTCATCATGAATTACCACATGCATAAACTTCAAAATTCCTTGGCCGAATTAATGAATATGCTAGTTACCGCTGAGCTTTCTATGAAAGGTTCTAAAGGCTCAGTTCTTGCTATGGAACGGACTTCTTTCAAAAGAAAGTCTTATGGAAAGAAAAAGAAGTCTGCGAAAAAGTAGAAGGTGGAAGGAGCAAAGAAGAAGAAGGCAGAGCCAAAGAAAAAGGCCAATGTCAAAGAAAAGTGTTTCCATTACAACAGTGACGGCCATTGAAAATGGAACTGTCCTACTTACCTAGCCATCCTAAAGAACAAGAAGGAAGGTCCTTTTGGAGGTATGCTCGTTATTGAGTCTAACCTTATGGTTTCTTCTACATCCAGTTGGGTGCTTGACTCTGGTTCTAGTGCTCATCTGTGCACTTCCATGTAGGGTCTTGAGGATAGCAGGAGGTTGAGGGATGTAGACATGATCCTTCATGTCGGTAATGGAGCAAGAGTTGCTGCAGTAGCCGTGGGAACATACCCTCTTCGATTACCATCTGGTTTAGACTTAGTTTTGAAAGACTGTTATTATGTGCCTGCAGCTAGTAGGAATTTGATTTCTGTTTCATGCTTAGCACAAGAAGGCTATGTGATTACCTTCTTTAAGGACCATTGTAACATTCTTTATGAAAGAAATAAAATTGCAAATGGTTTTCTTATTAATGATCTTTATCAGCTACATATTGATGTATCTGTTCTAACTATCGAGCAAAACGTGAATGCCAAACGACCTAGGGATAGTCCAAATGACAGATATCTATGGCACTTGAGATTAGGTTATATAGTAGAAGATAGGATCAACAAATTAGAGAAAAATAGGGCTATTGAGTCCGTTGACTTCCGAGTCATATCCAACTTATGAATCTTGTCTTCAAGGCAAAATGACTAAACTCCCTTTTGTTGGACATGGGGAGAGGGCCACAGATCTCCTTGCCCTAGTACATACTGATGTGTGCGGCCCATTTGATGTGCCGACTAGAGGCAATTTTGTCTACTTCATTACCTTTACCGATGATCTATCTAGGTATGGGTATGTGTATCTTATGAGACACAAGTCTGAAGCTTTTGAAAAGTTCAAAGAATTCAGACATGAAGTAGAAAAACAAACTAAAAAACCCATTAAGGTTCTTCGATCAGATCGAGGAGGTGAATACCTTAGCTGGAAATTCCTAGACTATCTAAAGAAAAATGGCATAGTCTCTCAATGGACTCCACCAGGAACACCTCAACTCAACGGAATTTCAGAACGGAGAAATCAGACTCTATTGGATATGGTTTGATCCATGATGAGCTTCACAGACCTTCCTGATTTTCTTTGGGGACACTCATTGTTAACTTCAATTTATCTACTGAATAGGGTTCCCTCTAAAACCGTTCCTACCACACCGTATGAGATATGGCACGGTAAGAAACCAAGTCTGAGTCATCTCAGAATTTGGGGTTGTCCAGCTCATGTCAAAAGACAACAAGCGGACAAGTTAGAGTTTAGGTCCTTTAGAGCTCGATTCATAGGATATCCTAAAGAGTCATTAGGATACTATTTCTATATTCCAGAAGACCACAATGTGATTGTGAGTCGACATGCCATATTTCTTGAAAAATAGTTTATTCAAGATAGTGGCATTGGAAAGCAGATTAAGCTTGATGAGAAAGTCTCACAAGTACAACGAGCTAAGGACCAATTGGAACCAAATCAGGTTGAGCCAATAAGAACACTACCTTCTCCACCTCGTAGATCGGAAAGAGTTTTCTGTCCCCCTGAGAAGATACTTAGGTATTATTTCAGAGGATGTAGAGAAAATGTTCCTCAGAGGTAATGGTGCTCATGGTGATGATCCCAAAACCTACAACGAGGCGATATCAGATATTGACTCCGAGAAATGGCTAGAGGCAATGCAGTCAGAAATTGACTCGATGCACTCAAACCAAGTCTGAACCTTGGTAGATCCACCAGAAGGTATAGTACCTATTGGGTGTAAATGGATCTTCAAGAGAAAGATTGGTGCAGATGGAAATGTAGAGACATTCAAGGCTAGACTAGTGGCAAAAGGTTATAGTCAATGCGAAGGCATTAACTATCAGGATACCTTTTCCCCAGTAGCTATGCTAAAATCCATCCGCACATTGCTTGCCGTTGCAGCTTATTTCGATTACGAAATATGGCAAATGGATGTGAAAACGACGTTCTTAAACAAATATCTTGAGGAAGATATCTATATAGAACAGCCGCTAGGTTTCACATCCAGTGATACTGATCACAAGGTTTGCAAGCTGCAAAGGTCCATATATGGACTTAAGCAAGCATCTCGGAGCTGGAACACTCATTTCAATGATGTGATCAAAAAGTTTAGTTTCATCAAAAATGAAGAGGAATCGTGTGTTTTCAAAAGAATCAGTGGGAGCGCTGTTGTCTTTCTCGTATTGTACGTGGATGACATCCTCCTTATTGGAAATGATATTTCCATGATGACAATAGTCAAATTATGGTTGTCCAAGGAATTCTCCATGAAAGACCTAGGTGAAGCATCCTTTATTCTAGGAATTAAGGTCTATAGGGATAGACCGAATAGGATGCTAAGACTTTCACAGAAGATGTACATAGAGGAAGTACTAAAGAGGTTTAGTATAGAAAACTCTAAGAGGGAATTAATACCCTTCAGACAGGGTATTCATCTTTCCAAGAAGATGTGCCCTAGCAGACCTGAGAAAATAGAATGCATGAGCAAGATCCCTTATGCTTCTTTAATAGGGAGCCTCATGTATGCCATGCTATGTACACGATCTGATATAGCCCATGCTGTGAGTGTCACAAGTAGATATCAGTCAAATTCAGATGAAGAACACTGGACTTCTGTGAAATGTATCCTTAAGTACTTGAGAGGAACGAAGGATATGATGTTGATTTTTGGTAATGGAGAACTCCAAGTCCAGGGATACATAGACTCGGATTTCATGTCCGATATAGATGATCGAAAGTCAACATCTGGGAGTCTGTTTATGTGCAATGGTGGTCCTATCGGCTGAAAGAGTTCCAAGCAAACGGCGATACCACCTCATCCATGATTTCCTCGAAAAGGGTTACGTTGAGGTCAAGAGAGTCAACTCCACAGATAATGTGGCAGACTCACTTACAAAGCCGTTGGGCTAGCAGAAGTTCGAAGCCCATCTTGAGAAGATGGGACTTAGACTTGTAGCCAATTGGCTTTAGGACAAGTGGGAGATTGTTAGATATATGTGCCCTAGAAGCCAGAATTGGCTGACACTTGTAATACACTTCTAAGGGCAAAAATTATAATTTTGGCTAATATCAATAAAATGGATTATTTTTTATCACATATGTGTATTTAGTATCTGTGATACATCCTTTGAGTTAATGGTAATGATAATTCATATTTTCAAGAGTTGAAAATTTAAGACATGAATAATCATTATTAACTCATAAAATGCTCCCGACCATAGGATCATCACGAGGATGGTGATTGATCCGGAAGGTTGGTGTACAATCGCTTCTCTTTAGTAGATGAATCTTGAGTCTACGGTGTGGAGACATCGGAGCGAGAGTATAGGTACTCGTTAGAGAACGAGGGCACTGAGCGTGACCACCTTGAGTAGTCATTAGGGAGTCTACCTTCTCGTCAATGACTGACTCGATGCTGCAGTAGTGTATCTGGTTCTTTGATCTGAGGTGCATCGGCAGTTCACCTTGAGGGTGTAATAGTTTGACTACACCATTACTCGGTCTCCTAGCCATATGGAACCCTGAGGTGTATGTTGGCTATAACATGTTCATTGTAGGAACTAGATTGCATCAAGATGGAATCTATCTACCTCGGTGGTAGAGGAGCAGCCCTATGATAATCATGAGAATCAAGTCCCAGAAGCCCATGGCCATGGCAGAGTGAAATAATAGAAAGAGTTTCTATTTAGATTTTCACATTGGACTCGAATCGAATGATTACATCATATGACAGAGACTAGGGTTTGACGAGTTTACCTTAACCCTAATCTGATCGGGGCTCAAGATAGAAGAACTTAATCACACAGGTAGCTGCACTAAGAGGTTCTCATTCAGCTCTGATGGGTTGCCACCATATACTGTTTGGTGTCACTGGTGGATTTTGGGAGCAATTAGAATGATTTAGATGATCGATCATTCTAACTGTTCGAATCAGAAGAGTTCTGATCCATCGAAAGGAGTTTCGATGATGTCGATGATAGAGATTATGACATATCCCATTACCATATAGAACTAAACCTAACTGGATCACACAAATAAGGGTTTGAATCTGGTGATCATCAATTGAACTGATCCAGTTCAATTGATCTGAATGAGATTCAATTAGGTTCAAGAAAATCGTGCTAGCACTCGATTGAACCTAATGTTCTTCTTTTACTATCATAAATAAGTTGTCCTATCTGAGCCAAAGGAGTTTGTGCTCAATCAAAGGCCTTCATATGGTCTGACTGAAGGTAGTTCAAGTCAAAAAATGTTGTCTTATTTTGTAAGACATTACCTGCCATTTTTGGTCACCTGCCATTTCTTGTTCTTCGACTTTGGTTAAAAGTCTACCTTTGACTGGTCAAACGTTGACCATTGACACTTTGACTTTTGACCACATATCACCTACCTATTGGAGAGCTAGTGGGGGCCTGTCCTCCTATCAGAACCTAGAAAGGAGGAGGGCGCATGCCATCCTAGGCGTGCGCCCAAGTTGGAGGCGCCCTGGAGTTCTTGTTGGACAAGGACTCCACCTCCTTTTTGGATTCCAATTAGAGTTCTTCTAAGAACCAACTTTGATTGGTCTTAGGCGCCCTCTAAGGAGGAATCCAGGGGACTCTATTCCCACCAATCAGATTTAGATCTGATTTATCAAAGGATTGTGATTGGTTGGGAAGAAGAGGAGTTGGATCACAGTTAGTCTATAAATAAGACCCTGTGCCCAACTCAAATTACATGAGATTATTGAATCAGAATTCCCCACGACCAAGGCTTTTTCTCCTCTCCTCCTCCACACCAAAGCTTCTTCTCCCTTTCCTTTCCACATCCAAAATAGTTTTGGACCTTGGTTGGTGCAATCAAGATCAAAGAAAGGCGACTGAAAGCTAGAAGACTGCGCTGCTGCAAAGGACGACTGCTGATCTTCAAAAGGAGTTTTGAAGATCCTCCAGATCAGATCCAGATCTAATTTTTGGAGGCGTGATAGAGAAGAAGAGGATCTCTAGATCTAGCCCGAGTGGATATCGATAGAGGCCAGGCACTTGCATGGCTAGATCCAGAACCTTCCGCTGCAAACATGATCATCAATGGGTAATAGGATTACCCAAATCAGGTAAATTAAATTTGATTTAATTTATCCTTATTTTATTTTATTTATTAAAATAATAAGAATCAGATCTGAAACATCCCAGATCTGATATAGATCAAAGAGAAAATTTTTTGAATTATATCTCTTGATCTGATCAGATCTGAACAAACCTGGATCGGGAAATCAAAATTTTCCTTCAGTCCAATAAAGTTATGTTCTTCTATTCAACAATACCATTGGATTGAGGAGAGTAAGGAGCAGCAACTTCATAAATTATACCATGTTCTTCATAGAACATAACAAAATCATTTTATAAATATTCACCTCCTCTATCAGACTTTAGAATTTTAATCTCTTTTTTAGTTTGATTTTTAGCTTGATATTTGAAAACTTTAAACTTATTGAAGACTTCATCCATAGTTTTTAGGAGATAGGAATAGTAATACTTAGAAAAGTTGTCAATAAAGGTCATAAAATAACATCTACCTCCATGGGTTGGATTTCTACAAGAATCATAGACATTAGTATGAATTAATTTAAGTAGTTGAGTTTCTCTTTAAGGGATGGATTTGAAAGGTTTCCTAGTATGTTGGGATTGAGCACAAATCTTATACCTAGTTTTATGATCAATCTTGAATTTAGAAATAAGATTAAGATTGAACATCTTACAGATGGATTTGAAATTCACATCTCTAGGTCTTCCATGCCAAAAATTAAAAGATTTAGAATTTAACAAAATGGATTGAGAAAGATTTAAAAAAAAAAATCAATAATTGAAAGAGAAATTACATTGAGTTTGAATAATTCCTCAGACATAATTCCTTTATCAATGAAAACATCACCTTTAGAAATTAAAATCTTATTAGACTTTAGTACAATCTTATAACCAAACTACTCTAATAGAGACCCACTGATGAGGTTTCTTCTGATGCTAGGAACATGTTGTGCATCTTGATGGATGATATTCTTTCTAGAGATAAAATTTAGGTTGATGTTACCACTGACTAAAACATTAACAGCTGTTCCATTTTTCATGATTATACTTCTTCCACTTGAGTCCTTATAGGATGAAAAATATGATCTATCAGTGTAAACTTGGATATTGGCACTAAAGTCTAACCACCAATCAGAGTTTCTATATGTAAAGATTACTGATGACATAAACGATACTGACCAAAAGATGGATGGCTTGCCTTCTATTTTATTTACAACAGACTTAGATTAAGCTTGGTTCTTCTTCTTCTTGGTCACACAATTTCCTTCTTCTAGTAGAAGCATTGATGTGCAAGGTAGTTGTCACAACTTCATATAAGCAAAATCTCCCACCTACAGTTTTCATGTTTCCTATGGCTTGAGAATTGGGTGTAGGCAGAATCTACCCCTCTTCTTTTTACCCTTAGTTTTGAAGTTCTTATGTTTAAAGGTTCCATTTTGGCTAAGATAGTTTTGACCCTTAAGATTTTCTCTAAGTTTTGAAATTCAGTCAGGTTTATTTTGGCTTTCAATTAGTTTTCCTTCAATTCTCCAAATCAATACTAGTTTTCTAATCTAATTGCTTGGATAACCAATCTAATTTGTCTTAGGTTCTTCTAAGCTCACATCCAAATTTAGTCTAATATAGTGAGAGCTTATCAATAAGACAAGAGACTTGGTAGTTCTCATCTAAATTTGAGCCCTCTCTATAGTTCTCTTGAACGAAATTTTGGAACAGGTGGATTGGATCATTTGTAGGGACATTATCCACCATTATGAAGTTGGTGAAGTAACTAATGGTGAATCTCATGGCCCCTTCATTGTCTTTACTATAAGCATTTTATAAGGCAATCCATAATTTCTTAGCAATTTTATATTTTCTATAGGTTTCATAAAGGTCATCTAAAAGGCAACTCAAGATTCTAAACTTACAATGAAATTCAATTTCTCTCGATGATTTATTGGTTTGATGAGTTTCTGAGGAATCTACTGATCTGAAAGTGAAGGATCTTGATCTAGATGAGGAGGTGGAAACATCATATGGTGGCATGTTTCTAGTTGCAGTGATGAGGTCAAGTGTGATTAACTAAGCGTCAAGCTATTCCTGCTACCTGCGGAATCAATAACAATTAAACTTTTTGGGTTTCAAGGTTAAAGCTTCCTCAGCACCCATTGATATATGACAAAGGAAAACAAGAAAATTGATTTAAGATGGATTGATTAGAGCTGTAAATAAAGTTTGATAATAGCTAGGACTCTCAGCAAGAAATTTGAAAACACGTACGGCCTGCCGGCACCCACCCCCCACACCCCTCAGCCCGCCACCAGCCACTGCACGGCAACACCGCAAGCCCCTTCGATGATCAAATTAAAGAATAAAAAATAAAATTTAATTGATCGGCCATGGAACTTACCTTCGAAGGCAGCGGGAGATGCGGTCGTTGGCCGATGGAAGCCCAGGAGGAAGGGGAGAGGAAAGGAGAGGGTTTCGACCGAGAGAGGACTGGGTTTCGCAGGAAAGAGGGCACGTAGTGGGGTGGGATATTTAAAGACATTTAGCGACGGAACATTAGCGACACAAAATTTTCTCACTAAAAATATTATTAACGATAGAAAGAGAGTTTTCATCGCTAATAATTCCCATCAATTATTTTTTAATAAAATTTTTTTCTCTTAAAAATATTAAAATGTTTTATAAACTTATTTATGATGAAATTAAAATTTTCATCATCAATAGTATTTAGATAAATAAATTATTTATAAAATTAAAAAGGTGGGATTATTTAAGATGATAATTTTTTATCATAAATAATTAATTATTTATGATGAAAATCATATTTACATTGTAAATAATTAATTATTTACAACTAAAATTTTTCATCACTAATAATCTAACTAAATAATTCATTTAAAAAATTAAAAGGATTGGATTATTTATGATGAAAATTTTTTATTGTAAATAGTCAATTATTTATAATGCAAATATGATTTTCATTATAAATAATCAATTATTTATGATGAAAAATTTTTATTGCAAATAATCCATCATAAATAAATTATTTAAAAAATAAAAAGATTGGATTATATATGATGAAAATTTTTTATTATAAATAATTAATTATTTATGATAGAAATTATATTTACATCATAAATAATTGATTATTTATGATAGAAAATTTTTATTATAAATAATCTAACCAATTCTTAATTTATAGCATAGAAAAGGTGGACTATTATAAAAATAAAAAAAGGGCAAAGATGCACTGTGCATGATTGATGTGATGGGGTTGAGGGGTGTGAGTGCATCCACTATTAGCTAGCCCATGAGCAAATTAAAATTTTTTTAATTCTTTTAAAATTAATATTCTTTTTAAAAATAAATTTTCTATTTTTTTTTAAAATTATATAATTTTAAAATTTAAAATTAATCTTCATCATTCATTTTTTAAGTAATTATTGTATGAGTATCATCATAAAAGATCACCTCGATCTGATAGCTCTAGCTATGAAGATTGATAAAATTTGATTTCGATGGTCATAAATGACGTATGATGATATGATAGATAGAAATTATTGATGAATTCAAAAACTTATAATGATGATCTCTATGATATTTATAGCATACTTATAAAATTTTATTTTAATCAAATATAATTATCATAGTCAATTTAGCATGGAATGATTTGGACCATTAAATAAAAAATGGATGATTAAAAGGCCAAATGGCATGTGATTATAAGATGATTTTTTTAGATAAATGATCTTTACTAATAATTTGATTATTTATATAGTGGTGATCGTAAAAAGCAAACCATGTATGTATAAACTATCAAAAACTGCATTCTCTTTATGCACATTCTTAAAGTTCTTAAGCAATTATACTTACGCTTTTATAAAATATACTTAACATGGATGATTCATACATACGAAGTTTAGATTTTACAATCACCACCATATAGATGATTAAAATAGTAGCAAAGATCATTTATCTTAAAAATTATCTTATAATCGGATGTCATTTGGCCTTTTGATTACTTATTTTTTATTTACTGATCCAAATCATCCTGTGTTAAATTAACTATGATAATTATATTCGATTATGATGAAATTTTGATAGTATGCTACAAATATCATAAAGATCATCATTGCATATTTTTGAATTCATTGATAGTTTCTATCTATCAGATCATCATGTGGTTGTTCATGACCATCGAAATCAAATTTTATTGATCTACATAGCTAGATTTATCGGATTGAGATAGTCTTTTTTGATAATACATGCATGATAGTTACTTAAATAATGAATGGTGAAGATTGATTTTAAATTTTAAAATTATATAATTTTTAAAAAAATAAAAAAAATATTTTTAAAAAAATATTAATTTTTAAAAAAAATTAAAAAATAATTTACTCATGGGCTAGCTAATGGTGGATGTACTCGCACCTCTCAATCCCATTGCATTAGTTATGCATGGCACATTTTTATCTTTTTTTATTTTTAAAATAGTCCACCTTTTTTATGCTATAAATAATCCAATCTTTTTTAAATTTTTAAATAATTTATTTTATGCTAGATTATTTATGATGAAAATATTATTTACATCATAAATAATTAATTATTTATGATAAAAAATCCATCATAAATAATCCCATTCTTTTAATTTTTAAATAATTTATTTATGCTAGATTATTTGTAATGAAAATTTTTCATCATAAAATATAACTTTTATCATAAATAATTAATTAATTATGATGAAAAAATTTCATCACAAAAGATCCTAACCTTTTAATTTTTTAAATAATTTATTTATGCCAGACTATTTATGATGGAACATTTTATATTGCAAATAATTGATTATTTATTATAGAAATACTATTTGCATCATAAAAAATCAATTATTTATGATAAAAACTTTTCATCATAAATAATCTTACCATTTTAATTTTTTAAATAATTTATTTGCACTAGATTATTTATGATGAAAAATTTTTATCATAAATAATTGATTATTTATGATGGAAATATGATTATCATTGCAAATAATCAATTATTTATGATAAAAAAAATTTATTACAAATAATTCTATTTTTTTAATTTTTTAAATGATTTATATAGGCTAGATTATTTATGATAAAATTTTTTATCATAAATAATCTTGCTCTTTAATCTTTAAATGATTTATATATGCTAGATTATTCATGATGAAAATTTTTTATTATAAATAATCAATTATTTATGATGAAAGTTGGATTGATATTTATGATGGAAATTTTTTTCATCATAAATACTTATATTTATAATAAAATTTTTTTCATCATAAATAATTTCATCGCAAAAAATGTGTTTTCTCGTAGTGTAAGTAATTTTAGTATAACAATCTTCTATCAAAGTTTACGATGAATTTAAACACCAAATTGATTTTTTTTTTGTAATAGTTAATAATCAAAACCAAAATAGAGGAAAAAATTGCCTTAGAATGTTAGTGATAAATCTCATGAAATGAGTTTGGTCAAGTCAAGAAAAGTTTGAATAAAAGTTTTGATAAACTTTAGATATATTTAAATAGTACAATAAAGGATAAAAGGAATAAATTGTCTTACCTAAGGCCTAGATTAATTTAAGAAGCACAGGAAGAAGATACTTGGAAGCATGTTGCACACTGTCCTAATGCAAATTCCCCAATCCTCATGCTGGTGTTGCCAAGAATTTTGCTTGAAGATACAACTAGGATGCCCTCTCTTAGAGCACGATCATGAAGAGGGTTGACAGACCTTCTTTCAACATAGCACAAGAAAAAAGTTTGATGAAAAATGCAATACAACAGCAAAGAAAGAGAAGGCAAAAAGGTGATGAATTAGATGAGAAAAGGATCATTATTTTCCGATACCCAAGAGGTAAGATCCTGTGGTCTTTTATAGAACACAAGTAGATGCCTGTAGACGGTCATTTCATAGGTTGATCATAAAGAAAAGCGACCAGTCAAATAAAATATGACCATGTAAAAAATGATTATTTGACTATTTGACCACCAATGGAAGCAATCGTTAAAAAATATGACAAAAAAATATAATAGAAGGAAGAAAGAAAAATAAAATATCATCTATCATCGTGCACATGATGCCACACCATGATGCAATTGCACCCCCCTGACATTGCCCTTGTTGTTTCTAGACTTAGTTGCTGTCAAAGTAATCTTAGTATAATTCATTAGGTTATTCTAGAATGAGTCTTTAAATATCTTAAAGGTACTATTTTATATTGTCTTAGATTTATTGGCTATCCAGCTATGTTGGAGGGTACAATAATGGTAACTGGATTTTTGATTCTTTTGATGTTAATTCCACTTCTAACCATGTATTTTTTCTTGTTGGTAGCATTGTTTCTTGGAATTAAGCCAAATAGACCATATTAGCTAGAAGTACAAGGGAAGCAGATTTGTTGCTATTGATTCTGCCTACTTTAAAGTCGAATGGCTTCAAGATCTTTTGTTAGAAATTTCTTTAATTCCATCTCATATTTCTCCTATTTTGATCAATTATGATTCTAGAGTTGTAATTAACTTTTGCAAAAAGAAACTTATAAATTCAAAAATAAGTAGACATATAAAAATGAGATAAAAGTCTGTAATAAAGTATTAGGAATAAACCCCGCTCCCATCGAAGTCTAGTCTGATACTTAGCCTAATACAATTGGTAATCACAGAAGAGTTTCGATCAAAAATCCTTCCTCCAGCGGTCGAACCCTAGCCGAACTCCTCCAGCGGCCGAACCCCTCCCAGACTCCTCCAGTGGCCAAATCTCTTTCGAACTCTTACAGCGGCCGAACTCCATTCGGACTTCTCCAAGAGTCGAATTCCTTCCGAACTTCTCCTTCAGTCGGAGTCCCCTTTCGGACTTCTCCTTCAGTTGGATTCCTCTAGGAGCCAAACTCCTTCCGGATTTTTTCTTCAGTCAAATTCCTCCAAGAGTCGAACTCCTTCCGGACTTCTTCAATCGGATTCCTCCAGGAGCCGAACTTCTTCCAGACTGCTTCTTCAATCAGATTGCTCTAGGAGCCAAATTCCTTCCAGACTTCTCTTTAAGTCGAATTCCTTCCGAACTTCATCTTTAGTCGGATTCTCCTTCCAAACTTCTTCTTCAGTCGAATTTCTCCAGGAGCTAAACTCCTTCTGGATTTCTTCTTCAATCAAATTCCTTCAGGAGCCAAACTCCTTCCGAACTTCTCCTTCAGTTGGATTCTTTCAGAAGCCGAACTCCTTTCGGACTGCTCCTTCAATCGATTCCTCCAGGAGCCGAATTTCTTCTAGACTTCTTCTTCGGTCGGATTTTCCTTCCAGACTTCTTCTCAGTTGAATTCCTCCAGGAGCCAAACTCCTTTCGAACTTCTCCTTCAGTCAAATTCTTTCAGGAGCCAAATTTCTTCCAAACTTCTCCTTCAGTCGAATTTTCCTTTCGGACTTCTCCTTCAGTCGGATTCCTTCAGGAGTCGAGCTCCTTTCGAACTTCTTCTTCAGTCAAATTCCTTCAGGAGCCGAACTCCTTCCAAACTTCTTCTTTAGTCGGGTTCCTTCAGGAGCTGAACTCTGTCCGAATTCTTCACTCAGATTTCTTTAGGAGCCGAACTTCTTCCGAACTTTTTCTTCAGTCGAATTTCTTCAGAAGTCAAATTTCTTTCGAACTTCTCTTTTAGTCGTATTCCTTCAAGAGCTGAACTCCTTCCGGACTTCTCCTTCAGTCAATTTTTTCTAGTAGATTACTTCCAGATTTTGGCTAGTATTTCTTTCGAATGATCCCCTCTAGCCATATTCTCTTTAGAAGTCTGAACTTCTCTAAAATTGATATATATTAAAGTTCTTCATCAACCAACGCCTGCTTTCTCTGAACTTTGACTATTAAATCTTAACGAACGAACACATCATGACAGGCGACACCTCTCTCTCCATAGCAAATCCCATACGGTCTCGAGCAGCCCACTATCGGATGGTTATGGCTATCACTATTAGTTTGCTATAGACGACACCTCTCTCTCTCTGTAGCAAATCCCATGCAGCCCACTATCGAACGATTATGACTGTCACTATCAGTCTGCTATAGGCTCCATCTATAAAAAGAGATCCTCTAGATATATTTTCTCTAATCTCTCTTCTTCTTTCCAAAACTCTGCTGAATTCTTTTCTGAGCACTTCATTCTTGTTGGTCAGAAGAGCTGACTTGATTGTCGGAGGATCCTATTGGAGCCACCACCATCGACTCTGGGTGGAACTTTGTTTTGCAAGTCACCGATGGTGACCTCTTCTTTCTCAACTCTAGCTCGATCCGGCATCGATCAGATTCTGCACCAATAGAATTTGCACTAAAGAAAGGGCCCTCTATTTCTAAGGTACCCTTGCTCTTAAAGGAATGCTTAGTCGACCCTATAGATCTTCTTCTTCAAGGTCCATCTTCATCCTCTCCCTCAATCCTAGGAAATGCCTCCAAAGAAGATTACTACATGGAGATCTACTACTTCTATCGCCAGACCCATCCATTCCTGCTCCAGCACTGGTGCTTCAATCTTCTCCTTCACCGACGGTCATGGTAGATCTAGAGCAGTTTAACCTATTGATGCAGCAGATTTAGGACCTCACCAAAATGGTAAAGGTCATGCGGCAACCCTAGGTGGTGGTTCCACCAGAAAATCCACCATCGAGATGTCAGAAATTGATCCCAAGGAGGAGCAATTGGGCTAGCATATCCATCGCCCCTGGGAAGGAAAAACAAAGAGCAGAGGATCCTTGTTCGGATCATGATTCTTTTTCGAAAGACACCTTTTCCATCTACAAGCGAAAGCCTTCTAAGATCTACGATCGAGATGATGACCTCGATCAAAAACTATGAGAGATGGATCGGTGGATTGAGAAACTTTGCCATGTTGCCTTGACTCGTCATGACGACGTCTGCACTGATCTCCTTTTCTCTCCTCAAATTATGCAAGAGTTCGTTCTGCCGAACTTCAAGCTCCCCCAATTTAAAAACTACGATGGAACCCCTGATTCGGTCAATCATCTAGAGGCCTTTCGAATCATGATGCTGCTCCATGGCGCACCAGATGCCATCTTATGTCGAGCTTTTCCATCTACCTTGAAGGAAGCAGTAAAAAATTGGTACTCGATGTTGAGGCCAGGTATGATCTTCTTCTTTGATCAGATGAGCTATCGGTTTATGGCTCACTTCGTCAGTAGCCGATGTCCGCATCGAGGTTCGGATTCTCTGATGAACATCAAGCAGAAGAAGGAAAAATCTATCTGAGCTTATGTCATCCGATTTAATGCTGCTGTATTGAAGGTCCGAAACTTGGATCAGTCTATTGCAATGGCTGCACTTAAGGATGGCCTTCGAAAGAATGATTTGCTATTTTTCCTAGAGAAGAAGTACCTTAGGGACTTTGTTGATCTGCTAGCTCGGGCTGAGGGATATGTCCGAGCGAAAGAAGCCTTCAAATTAAAAGATGAGAAAGCTGTAGGAGAGAGGCAGGCGGGTGAGTCTAATAAACTTGCAGCTGATAGAGGGCCAAATGAAATCTGGCCATGCTTACGGACTCTCCTCGAGTGCAAGTGAGCCCAAACTCCTTGAGCTCTCGTCAAAGAAGCTCCGACAGAAGAGCACAAAGAAGTTCTTCCTTTAGAAAAAGAATTTTGATCTCTTCTAAATAAGTACAATCAAAGTAAGTACTATTTTTATCATCATGATCATGGCCACGATACTAAAGAATGCATTCAGCTCCAAGACGAGATCGAGGAGCTCATCAGGAGAGGCTGGCTAGATCGATTCCTCAAATATCGATCTAAAGCAAGTGAAGATCGATCGAGGGCACTATCATAGCCAGAACCACCAAGGAGAAAGGAACAACAAGAAGATCGGCCACCTCTCAGCATCATCAATACTATCTCTGGGGGACTTAGTACTTTGGCGAGCCACCATCTCTCGACCTCAGAGCCAGAGGAAGCTTACCCCAAATTGGAAAGACCCATATGAAATAGAGAAGGTCGTCTAGCCCGAAGCTTATCGTCTGAAGGAGCTCGGAGGAACAATACTCCGACGATCTTGGAATTCAGAAAATCTGAGAATGTGCTATCAATAATTTTTTTCCAATAAAACTTCTTCATTTCAACATTATTGTTTCTTAGTGCAAAAACTATGTGATGATAGGAAAGAAGCAATCAAAAGTGTCCATGTTAGGAACAGAAGGAGAACCTCATCCTAACATGAGCAAGTTGAAGACCTCCAATTATTTAAGATAGGAGAAGAAAAGAGGTCCATTCAACGGCCCATCTGTGTCCCTAGTGCCATATTAGAAACAGGAGGAGAACCTCATCCTAATATGAGCAGGTCGAAGACCTCCTATTATTTAAGATAGAAGGAGGGGAGAGGCCTATTCAACGGTCCATCTGTGCTCCTATTGTCTTGTTAGGAATAGAAGAAGAATCTCATCCTAACATAAGCAAGTCGAAGACCTCTGATTATTTAAGACAGGAGAAGAGAGGCCCATTCAATAGCCCATCTATGCTACTATTGCCATGATAGGAATATGAGGAGAACCTCATCCTAACATGAGCAAGTCGAAGACCTTCGATTATTTAAGACAGAAGAAGGAAAGAGACCCATTCAACAGCCCATCTATGCCCCTAGTGCCATGTTAGGAATAGAAGGACAACCTCGTCCTAACATGAGCAAGTCGAAGATCTTCGATTATTTAAGATAGAAGGAGGGGAGAGGTCCATTCAATGATCGATCTGTGCTCCTAGTGCCATGTTAGAAACAGAAGGAGAACCTCATCCTAACATGAGCAAGTTGAGACCTTCGATTATTTAAGATGGGAGGAGGAGAGAGGCCCATTCAACGACCCATTTGTGCTCCTAGTGTCATGTTAGAAACAAAAAGAAGAATCTCGTCCTAACATGAGCAAGTCGAAGATCTCCGATTATTTAAGATAGAAGGAGGAGAGAGGCCCATTTCAATGGTCCATCTGTGCTCCTATTGCCATGTTAGGAATAGAAGGAGAACCCTCGTTCTAACATGAGCAAGTTGAAGACCTCCGATTATTTAAGACAGGAGGAGGGGAGAGGCCTATTCAATGGCCCATCTATGCCTCTATTGCCATGTTAGGAACTAGAGAAGAATCTTGTCCTAACATGAGCAAGTCGAAGATCTCCGATTATTTAAGATAGGAGGAGGAGAGAGGTCCATTCAACGATCCAATTGTGCCCCTAGTGCCATGTTAGGAACATGAGAAGAACCTTATCCTAACATGAGTAAGTCGAAGACCTTCGATTATTTAAGATAGAAAGATGAAAGAGGCCTATTTCAATGGCCCATCTGTGCCTCTATTGTCATATTAGAAATAGGAGGAGAACCTCATCCTAACATGAGCAAGTCGAAGACCTCCGATTATTTAAGACAGGAGGAGGGGAGAGGCCCATTCAATGGCCCATCTGTGCTCCTAGTGCCATATTAGGAACAGAAGGAGAACCTCATCCTAACATGAGCAAGTCAAAGACCTCCGATTATTTAAGATAGAAGGAGGGAAGAGGCCCATACAATGGCCCTAATATGCCCCTATAGCCCATTAGGAACAGAAGGAGAACCTCGTCCTAATGTAAGCAAAGTTGAAAGCCTCGTTCATTTTAGATGAGGTGAGAAGAGAGGTCCTGACAATGGCCTTTATGTGCTCCTACAGTCCGTTAGGAACAGGAGGAGAACCTCATCCTAACGTGAGCAAAGTCGAAGACCTCATTCATTTCAGATGAGGTGAGAAGAGAGGCCCCGACAATGGCCCTTATGTGCCCCTACAGTCCATTAGGAACAGGAGGAGAACCTGATCCTAATGTGAGCAAAGTCAAAGGCCTTATTCATTTTAGATGAGGTGAGAAGAGAGGCCCCGATAATGGCCCTTATGTGCCCCTACATTCCATTAGAAATAGGAGGAGAACCTCATCCTAACGTGAGCAAAGTTGAAGGCTTCATTCATTTTAGACGAGATGAGAAGAGGGGCTCCGACAACAGCCCTTATATACCCCTATAGTCTGTTAGAGATAGGAGGAGAACCTCTTTCTAATGTGAGCAAAGTCAAAGGCCTCGTTCATTTTAGATGAGGTGAGAAGAGAGGCCCCGACAACGATCCTTATGTGCCCCTATAGCCCGTTAGGAATAGGAGAAGAACCTCATCCTAACATGAGCAAAGTCGAAGCCCCCATTCATTTTAGATGAGGTGAGAAGAGAAGCCCCGACATTGGCCCTTATGTATCCCTACAGTCCATTAGGAATAGGAGGAGAACCTCATCCTTACATGAGCAAAGTCGAGGGCCTTGTTCATTTTAGATGAGGTGAGAAGAGAGGCCTCGACTTGGCTGAAGATAAGATCTTCTCTGAGCTTCAACTTCAACAAGAGATAAGATCTTCTTTAACCTCGATTGAAGATAAGATCTCCCTCAAGCTTCAACTTCAACGAGAGATAGGATCTTCTTCAATCTCGACTGGAGATAAGATCTCCTTCAAGCCTCAACTAAGATCTTCTTCAACCTCAACAGGAGATAAGATCTCCTTCAACCTTGGCTGGAGATAAGATCTCCCTCGAGCTTCAACTTTAACGTCAACAGGAGATAAGATCTCCTTCAACCTTGGCTGAAGATAAGATCTTCCCCAAGCTTCAACTTCAATATCAATAGGAGATAAGATCTCCTTCAACCTTAGCTGGAGATAAGATCTCCACCGAGCTTCAACATCAATAAGAGATAAGATCTCCTTCAACCTTGGCTGGAGATAAGATCTTTCATGAGCTTCAACGTCAACGTCAACGTCAATAGGAAATAAGATCTCCTTCAACTTTGGCTGGAGATAAGATCTCCCTCGAGCTTCAATATCAACCTCAACAGGAGATAAGATCTCTTTCAACCTCGGTAGAAGACCCTCGAGCTTCAACCTCAATGGGTGCAGAGCCCAAAAAAGAACTTCAATAGTCATCTTTTTGTACTCTCTTCTTTCGAATTTTGAACTTAAGAGTGGGAGGACTATTGTTCGAGATAAATCTCACTCCCGTCGAAGTCCAGTCTGATGCTTAGCCTAATGCGACTGGTAATCACAAAAGAGCTTCGATCGAGAATTCTCCCTCCAGCGGCCGAACCTTGATCGAACTTTTTTAGCAGCCGAACTCCTCCAGCAGCTGAACCCCTTCCGGACTCCTCAGCGGCCAAACCCCTTTCGAACTCCTATAGCGGCCGAACTCCATCCGGACTTCTCTAGGAGCCAAATTCCTTTTGGACTTCTCCTTCAGTCAGATTTTTCTTCTAAACTTCTCCTTCAGTCGGATTTCTCTAGGAGCCAAACTTCTTTTGGACTTCTCCTTCAGTCAAATTTCTTCAGGAGTCGAACTTCTTTCGGACTTCTTCTTCAATCGGATTCCTCTAGGAGCCAAACTCCTTCCGGACTACTCCTTCAATCAAATTTCTCCAGGAGACGAATTCCTTTCGAATTTTTCCTTCAGTCGAATTTCTTTCAGACTTCACCTTTAGTTGGATTCCCCTTTCGAACTTCTCCTTTAGTCAGATTCCTTCAGGAGCCGAACTCCTTTCGAACTTCTTCAGTTGGATTCCTTCAGGAGCCGAACTTTTTTCAGACTGCTCCTTTAATCAGATTCCTCCATGAGCCAAATTTCTTTCGAACTTTTTCTTCAGTCAGATTCTCCTTCTGAACTTCTTCTTCACTTGGATTCCTTCAGGAGCCAAACTCCTTCCGGACTTCTCCTTCAATCAAATTTCTTCAGGAGCCAAATTTCTTCTGGACTTCTCTTTCAGTCAAATTTTCCTTCCAGACTTCTCCTTCAGTCGGATTCCTCCAGGAGCCGAACTCTTTTCAGACTTTTTCTTAAATTAGATTTCTTTAGGAGTCGAACTCCTTCCAAACTTCTCCTTCAGTTGGATTCCTCCTGGAGCCAAACTCCTTCCAGACTTCTTCACATGGATTCCTTCAGGAGCGAACTTCTTTCAAACTTCTCCTTCAGTCAAATTTCTCTAGCAGATTACTTTCAGATTTTACCTAGCATTCTTTCTGGATGATCCCCTCTAGCCATATTTTTTTTAGGAGTTCGAACTCCTCTGAAATTGATATATGTCAAAGTTCTTCATCAACCAACGTTTGCTTCCTTCGAACTTCAACTATTAAATCTCAATGAATGGACACATCATAATAGATGACACCTCTCTCTTCATAGCAAATTTCATGCGGCCTAGAGCAGCCCATTACCGGACAGTTATGGCAGTCACTATCAATCTACTACAGACGACACCTCTCTCTCTCCTTAGCAAACCCCATGCGGCCATGAGCAGCCCACTACCAGATGGTTATGTCTATCACTATCAGTCTGCTATAGGCGATACCTCTCTCTCTATAGCAAACCCTACGCAGTCTTGAGCGACCCACTATCGGATGGTTATGGTTGTCACTATCAGTCTGCTACAGGCTCCATCTATAAAAAAGAACCCTCCAGATATATTTTCTCTAAGTTCTCTTCTCCTTTCCAAAACTCTGCTGAATTATTTTTTGAGCACTCTATTTCTATTGGTTAGAAGAGCTGACTTGATCGTCGGAGGATCTTACTAGAGCCACCACCACCGACTTTGGGTGGGACTTTGTTTTGCAAGTCACCAATGACAACCTCTTCTTCCTCAACTCCAGCTCGATCCGGCATCGAACAGATTCTGCACTAACACAAAGTAAGAAACCCATCATATTATTTTATTGTCTCATGTGAAAACTAATAATAATCTTGCTAATTAATTGCCTTATAAAGTCCTAAAGTCAATGATGGGATGTGACTTTACCTATAATGGCCCTTTTAGCAATGGGAAACAAACTTATGTAATAGGAGACCCCATGACCAGAGAGCACATATTATTATATATCTATAGAGTCTACACTCCACCCTATCCCTATGATAATTAGTGCTCCTATATAGAGGTTAGCAAAAAGTATTGCTTTGAATAAGGCCCAAAGAGATATTTTCTTTAAGATGCGACTCTACACACATTCCTTAGAGGACTCACATATATGAGAGCTTTCATATACAGCCACAGCTAATGAGTATGGGCAAATCATAGGTGCTCTCATAAATGATAAGATACTTGTGCATGACCAATAACATCCAACCCCATGATAGATGTATTTGTACCATACATATGGTAGTTAAAGTTTGGATCAAAGGAACGTAGTTCAAGATCTGGTTCACTACAATTCCTTCAAATTGAAATTATATATACTAAATGAGATTGAGATACTCCACACATTGTATAGTATAAATATTTAGCAATAAATTTTCAATTATTTTGATTTTGAAATAAATAATAATTGGGGGATTGTTAGAGTTTTTGAGAGAAACCTCAAAATTTATTCCCTCCAAAGTCTACCAAAAGCCTTTATTGTGACTTTAGTCGCACATTGGAAGGGGAAAATTATTTCAGTATGTTTATATGCCTTCTTCCTTTGCCCACCTTTGCTTGGGCCTTGGAGGAAATTGGGTCTTACACCGCACATGCACCTAATGCAACCTAGCTTGGCTCGCATGCATGCGATGATAGGTGATATTTTATTTTATTTTTTATTTTTTCTTTTTTTAATGATCGCTTTCCTTGGTGGTCAAACAGTCAAATGATCGTTTTCTTGGATGGTTGCATTTTATTTGGCCAATCACTTTCATTCATGATCAATCGATCAAATGACCACTTACAAGTGTTTGCTCGTGATCAAAAAAAGACTATAGGATCTAACCACTTGGGAATCCAAAAAACAAGCAATCCTTATCTCTTCTATTTCATCATCTTCAGCCTTCTCTTTCTCCATTGCTTTATTGCCTTTTCCTTTAGACTTTTTTCTTTTGCTGAGTGTTGAAAGAAGGTTTCTAAACCCTCTTCATGATTGTGATCTAAAAGAGTGCATCTCATGTAGGAAAACTTGTAGGGTTTTAAGCATGTATTTTGAAACTTTTTTGAATAAAATACAGTGGAAGATTATAGATTAATCTAATTAATCTATGCATGCTATAATTTAATCATGATAAACTCTATACTAGGATCGAGATATGATATATATATATATATATATATGAAAGCATAGAATAGTAAATCAGATTTACTATCCTACTCATGTTCGAAACACGATACCTGAGTGCGGATAGATGATCTTCGAAATCTAAAATCTATGAATAGAGGCTCTTAACATTGCTATGCAGTTGCATAGATCGTCTAGTCTCCATGGATGGTCCCCACGAAACTTCTGATCCTAATCAACTCCACCAGAGTGCTAACTCCTCATCGGAGCCATCAATCGCTGATCTCAATCAATCTCGATCGATCTCCTCCTTCTGATCACCTAGATGCTCTAAGAGATCAAAAGACATACTAGGGAGGATAATGAGATGGTGTGAAAATTTTGGTGGAGATCAGATACTCACAACTCTCGATCTCACTTTTCAAATCCTAGATCAAAATCTTAAGGCAGCTTACACCCTAATACTTAGATCTCATGCCCAGAAGCCCTCATACCCTACTCTTATTTTTTCATGAAAAATCCTTTCAAAAAGGTATCACACGCCCCATCTTAGATCTCATTTGAGATAAGAAAAGAAAGAATAGGAAGAGAAGGACTCTCGAAAGACCCTTGCACCCAGAATACTCTCACGCCTCCTCTCTCCAGATTTTTTTCTTGAAAACATTTTTTACAGGCCGAAGGACTCTCCTCTAAGTGTACGCACACTCTATGATCTCATCTTAAAATGGGTGACAAAAGGAAGAGGAACAAAAGGTGGCGTGTGAGAAAAGATAAGGACAAAAATGGCACAAGACTTTTGGCTCTCTAGTTTTTCCTCACCCATAAAAACTAACACCCCACTCTCTGGAATTTTTTTCCTAGAAGGACTCTTCCTTCTCATGATTGCCCACTCTAAAAACATCTTTTCAATGGGTCACCAAAGATGGGGAATGCACATGGGAATGAGATAAGGTTGAGAGGTTCAATTAGTTCTAACCTCCAACCACTTATCTTGAATTCAAAATTCAAGATAAATCTCAACCTTATCCAACACTTGGATGAGGTCAAATGAAGAGAAATGAGGCACCAACTTTTTTCTTAGGCATGGGAAAATATTCATGAGAGATGTGAAATCTCCATGAAGGTGGGCATGGGTCAAAAAGTCAAGGGCCAAGGAGAGAGTTCAAAGTTTATGGAATCTAGGTTTTATCCAATTAAGTTTCAATCCGAACACATTTGACCAAATCTAATTAGACTAAAATAAATTCAATCAAATTAGGCTTAATCCATCTCAGTTAAATTCTAATTAAATCATAAATTAATTGAGTCCAAGCCATGATTAAATCATGGATCAATCTTTCTTAGTAATTAGATCATCTTATAACCTAATCGAGTCAAACCAAACTAAATCCAATTCAATTAGATTTGCTCCAAATCTCATTGCTTAATCAAATTAAGCTAATCAACAATCTAATTACTAATTAAACCTTCAATAATGATAGAGTTCTAGTCCAGTAGGACTCGATAACATAGAATTCTAGTCCTGAGACTCTTGACCATAGAGTTCTAGACCATTGAAACTCTTGCTTAGCCATCAGATTAGATAAAAACTATTATTATGTGTGACCCTATAGGTTTGAACACTAAGTCAATAGTATAGGAACCAATTTTTGTATCAATCAATGTGATCATCTAGCAATAGTATCTGATGTCTGGATAGGTCAAATTATCGTAATGCAACATCCATAAACCTATGGTATATGTTTACCATATAATTCATTACT
This sequence comes from Cocos nucifera, assembly GCA_006176705.1. Lineage (NCBI taxonomy): Eukaryota > Viridiplantae > Streptophyta > Magnoliopsida > Arecales > Arecaceae > Cocos > Cocos nucifera. The sequence continues at coordinate 1,288,820 of QRFJ01000095.1, forward strand.
TTGACCTCAATGCTCAAAGAATGATCAAGGATTTAACTATCAATTTTGAATAAGTCATCCACATTATTTTTCAAATTTTAATATCCATCATATGGATTACTCTGATCGAGGTTTTGCTAAACTAAAATATAATAATGCATTTTCTCCAACACTTGGAGGGGTTAATCCCATCTTGACTTACACATCGACTAAATAAGTACTTGATTGCATTTAAAAATCTTTCATCACTGAATTAAAAATTCAGATAATCCAGCATCAAAGTATAGTGAGTTGTTTGTAAATCACCATCGTGATCTCAGATCTAAAGGATACTTATATCCATATCTTTTGCGAGCAACTCTTGACAGCAGAGAGCTCTGTAGTTGGATCACATTCAATAAAATATATCCTTATATTTTATGTGCATGCTATACAGTATCTTCAAATTCTTTGGTTAAGAGGACAATCAATATATATAGTACACAATGACCTATACTCGATAAAGATTATCATCCTAGGTAACAACATATCGTTTGGTCGCGAATAGGTTTAGAGACTAAATGATAAATTCTTCTTTATCATTTCTAAATAGTCCCAAGGACTTTATCATAAAAGAGTTCATAAAAAGAAGATACATAAAAGTGATAAAAAAGCTAGAATTTAAGTATAAATTATTAATAATTTAAGTATAAATTATAAAAAGCTTAACCATCTATAACCTAGATGATTGGCTTTAGGATATAATTTTCAACAACTCTTACTTAGACTAAAGCCATTTAGAATAGTATCAAATACCCATCTTCTATTTGTGATTGTCAAAATCTTTAATTTCAAAGGCTTTAGTAAATGGGTTGGCCATGTTCTCCTTTCCATGGATCTTCTAAAGCTCGATGTCACCTCGTTCTACAATTTCTTGTATAAGGTGGTAGCGATGCAGAATGTGCTTAGTGCGTTGATGTACCTTCGGCTTCTTTGCTTGAGCTATGGCTCCAGTGCTGTCATAGTAAAATAGAATTGAACCATCCAAGGAGAGTGCCACTCCCAGCTCATCGATGAACTTACGCAGCCACATAACTTTCTTTGCAGCGTCGAATGTCGTGATATACTCTATCTTGTATATAGAATTGGCTATAGTGTGTTGCTTGAAACTCATCCAACAGACCCTCCACCATTCAGGATAAATATATATCTTGACACACTCTTACTATCATCATGATCTAATTGAAAACTAAAATTAGTATATCCCATAAGTTTCAAGTTAGCACTCCATAAATAAGCCACTAATCCCCAGTATTTCTTAAATACTTTAGGATTGTCTTTACAACTTTTCAGTGATTCTCATTCGAATCAAATTGGTATCTACTCACTATCCTTAGTGAGTATGCCACATCCGATTTCGTACATGTCATAGCGTACATAATAGAATCCACTGTCGAAGTATATGATGTTCTAATCATACACACTCTCTCTCTTGAGGAGTTGTCGGATAATCCCTCTTTGAGAAAAAATTTTTATGGCCTATCAAAAGATAGCTTTTCTTGGAATTCGCAATGCCGAACCACTTCAGCATGGTATTGATGTACATGGACTGGGATAACCCAACCAACCTCTTAGATCTATCTCTATAGATCTTCGACGTAGGAAACTTCTCTCAAGTTCTTCATGGAGAACTAAGATGATAGCCAAACTTTATTTCCTGTAATGCAGGGATGTCATTTCCGATTAAGAGAATATCATTCACATACAATACAAGAAATACTACTATAGAATTATTAGCTCATTTATATATATATATAGGATTTTTTTTCATTATTAATGAAGCCATACATTCTAATCATCTTATTAAGATGCATATTCCAACTCTAAGATACCTACTTCAATCCATAAATGGACCTTTGAAGCTTACTCACCTTAGACTCGTTTGCAAAATTGAATCCTTCAGGCTGTATTATATACACATCTTCATTAAGCTTTTCATTTAAAAAAGCTATCTTCACATCTATTTGTCAGATCTCATATTCTAGATGCATCGCTATTGCAAGCATAATCCGAATGGACTTGAGCATTGCCATCGAGAAAAATATCTCATCATAGTCAATACGATAATGCTGATAATATCTCTTGGCAATGAGATGAGCTTTATAAGTCTCCACCTTTCCATTTGCACCCTTTTTTCTTTTAAAAATTTACTTACATCCAATGGATTTTTAACCAATGTCCATACACTATTATCTTTCATGGACCCCATTTTGGACTTCATGGCTTCCAACCATTTATCAAAGTTGGTCCTTTGCATGGCATCTATGTAGGTGATCAGATCTTCATCATTCTCATTGAGTTCAATAGGATCTTCATTTCGAACTAAAAAATCATAGTATCTATCTAGCTAATGCGGTACTTTATCGGATCTTTTCAATGGTGCCTTTACAAAGGGCTCTAGGTTTGATCTTATTAAATCCAGTTCTATAGGTTTACTAGAATGTATCGATTCTTCTACCTATCAAATTTCATCAAGTTCAACTTTAGAGGTAGCAGTTTCTTCTTCAAGAAACTCTTTTTCCAACAAGACTACTTTATTACTGATAAACACCTTTTGTTCTTCCACAAGATAGAAGTAATAACCCCTAGTTTCCTTGGGGTATCCAATAAACAAGCATATATCGGATCTAGGTTTAAGCTTTTCTATCTATAAATATTTGACATAAGCCGGACAACCTAAACCCTAAGATGAAAGTGTCGGCCTACGACCGATCTATATCTCATATGAAGTCTTTGCAATAGATTTACTTGAAATATTATTTAGAATAAAACAAGCAGTCTCAAGTGTATAATCTCTAAAAAAATTTGGCAGACTCACAAATCCCATCATGCATCGAACCATGTCTAATAGGATTCAATTCCTCATTTTTGTCATATCATTATGCTGTGGTATTCTAGAAAAGTCTATGAAGAGAGAATCTCTCTCTCCTAGACATATCAAAAACTTATTGAAAAGATATTCACCTCCTCGATCTGATCGAAGAGTTTTAATACTCTTTTCAAGTTATTTTTCTATCTCATTATGATATCATTTAAATATTTTAAAAGAATCAAATTTATTCTTCATAAGATAGATGTATTCATACCTAGATAGATCATCAGTAAATATAATGAAATAGTAATAGCTACCTCTGGCACATGTTCATGGATCCATATACATCACTATGTACTAGACCCACAACATCACTAGCTCGTTCATCCTTTTCAGTAAAGGATGACTTGGTCATTTTACCAATAAAGTAGGACTCACAGCTAGTCAATGATTCATAATCATTGACATCAAGAATTTTCTTCTTGACTAACCTATTTATCTTATTCTTATTTATATGATCGAGTCGACAATACCAAAGATAGGAATCAGTGATATTATTTAGTTTTGGACATTTGTTAGACATGTACAATACACTTATAGACTGTGATAGAACATAAATACTATTTCTTAACTATTCTCGCATTATTATAACATCATTCATAATGATATTGTAATAATTTTTTTTTATTGATATGCAATAACCATCTTAGGCCAAAAGCATGATAGATTTTATGTTCATCATAAAGAATGGACAATAGTGATAATTACTTAAAATGATATTATTTATTCTAAAAATAAGCTCAATAATTTTTAATGCTAGGACTGAAATATTGCTTCCATCCCCAACATTTAAGAACCTTTCACCGTTCTAAAATTTTCTACTAACTTGAAGTCCATACAACGAATTGCATATATAAACTGGACTTCTAGTATCCAATATCCAGGTAGTAGTATCACAAATAGAAAAATTATAAGGTATTATCATGTAATAGCCTTAACTAGCAACTACTTATTGTTTTCTTTTGTTCAGCCTATTCATGTCAAGAGGACAATTCCTCTTCCAGTCTACCTGATTAGGGTCAATAATAAACTTCTCAAAATTAGGTCCTATAAGCTTGGCACTGTCCAACAGTGAATGGAGTGACCAAATACTAGCCATTCTATTTATCTGAAAGTGAAATATAAGACTTTATTAGTACATAAATTATTTAATTCTAAAAACTTGGACTTTAGTCTAAAGATCTTTTCACTATTTTTTATGAATTGGTAGCCTCTACCTTTAATTCAAAGAATTACACTAACTTCTTAATGGATACTAGAATACATAAAGACTACAAACAGGCTCGAGGAAAGTTCTGGCCAATCCATGTGCATCTACAGGTAGGTTCTTAATCAATTATTTCTTCAAATAATTTTTAGTAATCAGTTTTACCCCAGAAGTTAATTTAGTAGGCTTTGGCCTCTACTAAAAAAGTCTAGTTAGATCCAACCATTAACATGATTGAGTTTGATGCATCAAACCAATAATAATTAGGCTCAAGAAAAGATTTGACCAACCTGATCACTATTCAAAGAGTGTGATCTAATCATCATATGATGGATAGTAATTCCAACACCCAGATGAACACCAAGTGTAAGGCACCTTCAATGTTTACCTAGATAATTTGACCCATTACCATCCACCTTAATGGAAGGCTATGATTTAGTTATCCTCATAACTTCATCATTTTTAAGGACCTAATAATTTAGAGAATTTAGGTTACCTATGATTTAAGGATAGACAAGACATGGGCTAAATTACTTTCATTGACCTCACCAAGTTAAATTCTTTCACCGACTTCTTTAAGTCATTGATGAGGACTAGGATCAGTTTTGATCCATGGGCACCTATATTAGTCTTACTAATTAAAATTAGTCACACTGATTTTCTTAATTGATATGGGTCAGCTTGAATCACCAAGTGATCTCATAAAATCTAATTCATCTTGTTGGCCAGGTAAGTGAGATCAATGGAAGAGATATGCCATTAACTCATCATAGATTGAATCTATACGAATAACTCCCAATTAAAAACTACTGGTCTAAACTACTAGACTTACCTTAGATATCTACCAGTTAATTAGTATCAATTTGATCCACCTAGTAAGTTCATGCTTGACCACTTAGTCAAGAATCAAGTACATTTGATTCTTGTTAAAGATATGGACTTGACCAACTATAACTTTTATAATTATATCTAGAGTATCCTTAACCTAATCTAAATTAACACTTGATTAGATTTGATCAATTACTCTAGTTAAGTTCATTTTTTAATCTAACCTTAGATCTAACCCAATTAATGAACGTAATTCAACTAATCTATTAATCCATATTTTATACTTTTATCTTAGAATCTTTAATTCAAAATTCTAGATTCTACTAGACAATCCTTAATTTTTAATTAAGTATTGAACTGATGGATTGGGATCTAGTATTTAAAAATAATTTTTAAATTTATAAAATATTTTTGTAAATTCTATTTTCTATCATTAAATGGGTTGACTCATTTCAGAAATGGGTCGACTCATTTCATAAACAACAACCTATTGCAAGTTTCAAACAAAAAATAAAGCATAATATAGAAATTAAACTATGAATCATTTTAGATCTAATCTAAACATATTCATGTTTAATTTTGAGATTAAATAATTTAATTAACTCATTTTGTATTTTATTTTCATGGGATATAATCATAGCAGTACCCCTACTGCTATAGGAGAATCCCATCGAATAGGAGGAGAGAGCCAATAAATCTTGCTTTTCTCCTATGACCAGATGGCCATGACAACCAACCTAATCTAATTACTTGCTACTTAGATAAAAATATCTCATATATGCTAGCATTCAGATTTCTAATAAGCATATGACCTAGTGCTCTAATACTAATGTAGGAAAACTTGCTGGATTTTAAGCATGCATTTCAAATTTTTTTTGAATAAAATATAATGAAAGACTATAGATTAATCTAATTAATCTATGCATGCTATGATCTAATCATGATAAACTCTATACTAGGATAGAAACATGATATATATGTATAAGAAAATCTAAAAGCATAGAACAATAAATCAAATTTACTATCCTATTGATGTTCAGAACACGATACTTGAGTATGGATAGATGATCTCCACAATCTGAAATCTATGGATAGAGGCTCCTCATGTCATGATATAGCCACACAGATCGTCTGACCTTTTTGGATGGTCCATATGAAACTCTTGGTTCCGATCAGCTCCAACGGAGTGCTAGCTCCTTACTGGAGACTTTGATGGTCGATCTTGATTGATATCCTTCTCTCGATCACTTGGATGCTCTAGGAGACTGGAAGACACACAAGGAAGGATAATGAGATGGTGTGAAAAATATTCACAAGAGATCTGAAATCTTCGTGAAGGTGGACGTGGATCAAAAAGTCAAGGCGCAAGGAGATAGCTCAAAGTTTATGGACTCTAGGATTTATCCAATTAAGTTTCAATCCAAACACATTTGACCAAACCTAATTCAACTAAAATAAATCCAATCAAATTAGACTTAATCCATCTCAAGTTAATTTTATTCAAATTAAGAATTAATTCAGTCAAAGTTCTGATCAAATTAGGGATCAATCTTCCTTAGCGATTAGGTCATCTCATAACCTAATTGGATCAAATCAAATTAAATCTAATTCAATCAGATCTAATCCAAACCTCATTGCTTAATCAAATTAAGCTAATAAATAATCTAATTACTATTTAATCTTTGAATAATGATAGAGTTTCAATCTAGTAGGACTCGAAAAGGTAGAGTTTCAGTCTAGTGGGACTCCTGATCATAGACTTCTAGTCCAGTGGGACTCTTGTGAAGAAAAAAATCTTATTTTCTAGATCAAATTTGTTCAGATCTAATTAGATCAAAAAAAAAAATTTTAAATTTTTTTTTCTCTAAGATCCTAATCAGATCTAAGACTCCTCAGATCTGATCTTAAAGATCTTATAATAAAAATAAAAATAAAAATAAAAATTAAATTTAATTTAATTATACTTTTATTTTGGATAATTCAATTACTCTATGATGATCCCGATGTTTGCCGGAGGTTCTAAATGTAGCCACGCAAGTGCCTGACCTCTACCGATATCCACTCAGGTAGGATCTGGAGATCTTTTTCTTCTCAATCAATCTTCCAAAAATTAGATCTAGATCTGATCTTGAAGGTCTTCAAAATTGCTTTTGAAGAACAGTTATTGTCTCTTGCAGCAGTGCTGCTTTCTTCCTTTCTTGATGCCTTTCACTTGCATGGATCGCACCTTGTTCATGCCCAAAAGCCCTTGGGCGTGGAGAGGAGAGAGAGGACCAGAGGGAGGCATAGAGAAGGAGGGAGAGAGGCTATGTGGCATGGGCTAAAGGTAGAAGCATTAAATTCTAGGCACAGATAGGGTTTATATAGACCATGCTGTGCCATGTAGTGCCACATCATCCTGGCCAATCATGGCCCTTTGTGCAATCAGATCTAAATCTGATTGGTCGAATGACATCATCTAATCTAATTAGATGAGTGACCCTCAAAACCCTCCTAAGGTGGCACTAAGATTGGGTCAAACAAGATTTCTTGGCACCACATAGTTTAATCTTCTGAAGCAACCCTAGAGTCCCATCTATATGGGACTCCAGCTTTATCCTCATAGGGCGCATGCCTCCCTAGGCATGCACCCTTTTTCTATCTACATTTTAGCAGGGGGACAAGTCCCCAGGTACTCTCCTATGGGTGCAAGACACATGGGCAGATGTTAAAGTATCCAGTGTCAACATTCGACTAATGTCTGAAAATAAGATTTAGTAGGTGATCGAAAATGCAGGTGTTGTTTTAAATTTATCTCATAAATTAAGACAATCCTTTTCTGACCTGGACAAGCTCCAATCAGACCAAGTAAAGATTTCTGAGTGAGCTCAAACACATTTGACTTAGTCGAGACAAGCTTTAATATTTGTTAAAGGAGAACATTAGGCTCAATCGTGTGCTAGCATGATTTTCTTGAACCTAATTGAATCTTATTCAAACCAATTAAACTAGATTAGTCCAATTGATGACATCTAGATCCAAATCTTTATTTGTGTGATCTAGTTAAGTTTAGTTTCGTATGGTAATGAGATACATCATGATCTCTATCATCGACATCATCGAAACATCTTTCGATGGATCAGAACTTTTTTGATTCAGACAACTAGTATGATCGATCATCCAAATCATTCTAATTACTTCCAAAATTCACTGGTGATACCTAGCAGCATATGATGGCAACGCATCAGAACTGAAAGCTAACCTCTTGGTATAGTTACCTATGTGATTAAGTTTCTCTATCTTGAGCTCCGATTGGATTAGGGTTAAGGTGATCTCATCAAATCCTAATTTTCATCATATGAATTAATTATTCGATTCAAGTCTAATGTAAAAACCCTAATAGAAACTCTTTCTATTATTTTACTCTGTCATGGCCATGGGCTTATGGACTTGATTCTCATGATCATCATAAGGCTGCTCCTCATCTATCGAGGTAGATAGATCTCCTATTGGTGCAATCCAATTCCTACAATGAACATGCTATAACCAACATACACCTCAGGATTTCGAATGGCTAGAAGATCGAGTTATGGTGTAGTCAAACTATAACACTCTCAAGATGAACTACTGATACACCTTAGGTCAAAGAATCAGACATACCACTGTAGCTTCGAGCCAGTCATTGATGAGAAGGTAGACTTTCTCATGACTGCTCGAGGTGGTCATGCTCAGTGCCCTCATTCTCTAATGAATACCTGTACTCTCGCTCCAATGTCTCTACACCATAGACTTAAGACTCATCTATCCAAAAGAAGTGATCGTATACTAATCCTCTGGATCAATCACCATCCTTATGATGATCCTATGGTCGGGAGCATTTTATGAGTTAATAATGAAAATTCATGTCTTAAACTTTTAACTCTTGAAAATATGAACTATCATTACCATTAACTCAAAGAATGTATCACAGACATTTTTAAATACACACTATGATAGAAAATAATCTATTTTATTATTTGTAGTTAAAATTATAATTTTATCCTTAGAAGTGTATTATAAGTATCAGTCAATCTGGCTTCTAGGGCACACATATCTAACAAACTCCCACTTGACCTAAAGTCAGTTGGCTACAAATCTAAGTCCCATCTTCTCAAGGTGGGCTTCGATCTTCTGCTGGCCCAATGGCTTTGTAAGTGGGTTTGCTGCATTATCTGTGGAGTCGACTCTCTTGACCTCGACGTAATCTTTTTTAAGATAATCACAGATGAGGTGGTATCGCCGCTCGATGTGCTTAAATTTTTGATGAGACCTCGGCTCCTTAGCAACGACTATGACACCATTATTATTATAGTACAGAGGAATGACATCCGATGGCATCACTCCAATCTCTACGGTAATTTTCTTATACTAGAATGCCTCCTTCGCAGCTTCTGACGCAGCGATGTACTCTGCTTTCATGGTGGAATCTGCTATCACTGTCTGTGATAGAATCGTGATGTTGTCATTAAGATACTATGTTTATCAGTTTAATTTAACTTCTTAAAATAATTAAAAATCTATAGATAGCAGTGAGTCGGGTCGAATCCATAGGGAAGGTAGTGCTTTTAGATTTGAAAACTTTAATTTTATAAAAATAAAAGAAAAGAAAAGACTTTTGGAATCAAAAGTGAAGTCGGAAAATTAAAAGCAAAAATTAAAAGGTGCAGAAATTTAAACTTGGTACTAAGATCTACTAGTTAGATCTTAGCATCTATTTGCAATAAAAAAAGTAATAATTAAAGTACAAAAATTAAATTATAATAAAAAATAAGAAATTAAAATGCAAAAATAAATTTTTTATTAATTAAAATTTTAAAATTTAAATACATAGAATTTAAAAAGAATAAAATAGCCTAATCTCTGATCTTGGATCGGCATTGGCAGAAAGATGGTGTAGAAGCCCGGCTCTTCTTCTCGACATTCGTTGCTTCGAAGCAGCCTTTAACCCATAGCCTAGCTTCGTCCTATACCAAAGCTTCACCTTGATCGGAGATGTTGATTTCTAGAGGCCTGAGGTCCTTTTTATAGAGCTAGGAGGGCTGGAGAGTTTGCTTCTGGGCAATATGGGACCAAGGGACTCTTTGATCATCAAAATATAAAGAAATCTAAATAAAAATTAGATTAAAAGAAATTCTAGATGAATTCTACTACTTTGGATGAAATCTGGCTGTAAATAGGAATCCAACGATCCAAAAATCATCAAAATCGGATGAGTATCGGCCCAGATCAAGTCGGATTAAATTCTGACCGTTATGATCAAAAAAATAAGCTCTTTCCATTGATAATAAAATTTTATTTTTTAATTTTATTATTTTTTAATTAATAAAAATATAATTTTTTTAAAAATTATATATAAATTGATTAATAATTCTTAAAAATTTATATAAATTAATTGATAAATTAATACTTTTATTGATGAATTTATGATGCTTATCACAGCCCCCAACTTAAGCTTTGCTCGTCCTCGAGTAAAGAAAGAATTTAGTTTTAAATACCTTTTAACTTTAGAGTTTCAAATTTTATCTAAGCAGTTTTCAAAATGGTCATTGATATTCAGTAGAGCTTAAATGAGACATATCATTGGGGTATTAATACTTATTAATAAAAAAATTAAGTAAAAAATATTAAATTTTTTAGAACTTTTTTCTAAATTATCCCACCTTTATCTCTGATTTGTCTAAACTTTCATATAGGCAAGTGTATTGCTACTTCCATCCTTCATTTATTGATTTTTATTTTTACATGGCCCACTTTTTGATGCGAATATCATTGCTTACTTAGGCAATGGGACCCAGTTACTCGATGAAAAACTAATATTTTTTTTTTTTTTTTAACATTGTACCACTATTGAGTATCTTAATTCTTTAAGCTTTTTATTTGATCCATGTAGCGAGTCTTGGATCAATGACTCCCAAACTAGTTGGCTTTAGGGCATTAGGTATAGAATACCCCTCGGACTTACTAGCTCGAATCAAATAGGCTATGAGTTAAGACTAGCTTTACAATGAGCTTCTTTGCCCTTTCCATCTTTTGACGCAAAACTCAATGCTTGCTTAGGCAAAGAGGCCCGATTACTTAGTGAGAAGTATTTGAAAACTATTTTATTAAAATAAATTTGTTATATGAAGAAACGTATAGTTACCCTACACAAGCCTGTAAAAAGTAGACTTTTCTTTGATGTTAGTAGAAATAATTAAAAATGCTCCAAGAAAAAACTTTTTATGTTCTAGACTTAACTCTTTATTGAATTTTCTTAATACTTGATTCTTTAATATCTCACAGATTCTCTGATCTGTGCATCAATTTTCTTTTAAAAATGCTTAATTTAATTTGATTCTTAAGCATAATCAGGTGTCTAAATACTAAATACTAACTTTTTTGAGGATTTAAAATTTTAAAATTTTTTTATTTTTCTCTTCCCCCAACTTAATCGACATTATCCTCAATGGAGAAGAAAAAATAAAGGATGTAATAAAGAACATGAAAGAATACACCTAACTCAGTATATTTTTGGTCCAGCACATGCCTTTGAAAATTTGAGCTCTTCCTCCAACTTATTCAAATTATTCTAAAAAAAATAAACTAAAAAGATAAATTAGATAAAAATTAAATATTGGATTGCCTCCCAATAAGTGCTAAGTTTACCATCTTCAGCTAGATACAATGCAGCTTACTATCCTATGTCAAATATTGGATTGACAAATTCTAATGGTTTTGAATTGCCAATCTCAGAAAGTTAATTTATAATCCCATTATTGATATATTCATTATTAATTTTAGGGATATAATTTATGATTCCATTCTCAAACCCATATTTATTAAGAATTTCTCCTATTTGTTCTTCTAAAATTCTCATGAATGGAGTTTTAGGAGTTAAGTTTGATTCAATGGATGCTGGAATGGTGACTAAAGACTATTTTAATTCTGGAGGTAAATTAATGTGATCTTACTTAAATAACTCCATTGATATTTCATTACATGCCTCTTGATTTTTGTAAGAAGAACCAGCTTCTAGGGTTGAAGAAAATAGGACATTAGGTTTATAAGTCTTAGGTAAATCATCTATTCTCTTTTTTTCTATTTTTATCTCATTTAAACTAGAACTAGCATAAGTACTAATTTTTAGCTCGGGTTCTTCTATATGGCTAGTCTCAGTACTAACCAATTTCTCTAAATTTTTATTTTGGCTAGCATCAGTACTAGCCTCTCTCATCTAATCTTGGTATGGGTCCATAAGAATTCTATAGCTTTTAAGTTTAGAAATTACTTTGGTATTCTCAAATTGGGAATTCTTAAGTGAGACATTAAATTGATAATTTGGTCCAGATGGTTGGTGGACATTAAGTGGGTTGTTTGAAATTAATAGGTTCGGTAGTTGATCTAGTTCTCTCCTCGTGTTAGACTCAACTAATTATCCTATTTGAGCTTCTAGCTTGGCGATAGATTGCTGTTGAGTCAGAATCAATTGTTGAAGTTGGTTAAATCTATCATCGGCTAGATTGGTCTGTTGAGGAGGTGGGTATGAAGGCTGATCATGATGTGGTGGCTAGATAAACTGACTAGGCTGGCCATTATTATAGGTATAGTTTTGGTATTGGGGCCTATTTTGATAGTTTTGGATAGGTAAAATTTAGATTTGAGCCTGAGTCTATTGGGATGTTCAAGAAAAATTATGGTGGTTGCTCCAATCTGGATTATATAAATTTGAAAATGAGTCATTAATCAATTTGGAGTATCCTTGAGTAGTTTGAACTTGTTCTTGGATAAAATATGGAAACTGTGCAGTCATAGGATATTCACTCACATGATGGATTGGGCTAGCATAGATCAAATAAATCTTCTGATAATTAGAAGATGATGTAAATTATGCAGGAGATTGTTGACCTAGGATTAGGAGTTGATCTATTTTCTGAGCAAGAAGGTCAACTTTATCTAATTTTTGGACTATTAGATTCAGATTAGCCATTTGATTATTATGTTTAATGTGAATCAACCATTCAATTAAGTTCAACTAAATCAGAAAAAGCGATTTTCTACCATGCATGTATTAGTGTAACATAATGTATGGTTCAAAAATTTTTTAGAATATTTTTTTAATTATTATTTTATTATATTAAAAATTAATTTTTTTAATTATTTTATTTATTAATTTTAATTTAATTTAATTTAATTTAATTATTATTTTTAATATTTTTTAGTTAGTTTAATTTATTTTTTATTTTATTTTATTTTATTTTATTTTTAGAGGAGTAAGGAGAAGAAAGAAGAGTTCTAAAGAAGAGATCCTAAAGAGTCCTAAAACTAAGAAGAAAGAGAAGAATTAGGTTTAATTAGATTTAATGTTGGTTAGCAATCAAGTTGGTCAATCAATCCTAAGGGTTATCCTAGATCTAGACAGCTCCTAACTGTCAAGGTCACCTTCAAGTCCTCCAAGTATAGGATTAGCCAATCAACTAGCCAGGTAAGTGTAAGGTTGGTGGGAGTCCCCCCATTGCTTGCCTTAGACACCAATTGTGCTTGGCCAGATAAGCGAACGGAATCAATTAGAAACCACCTTCCTTCGGGCTCAGTCATCCCTGAACCACTTTCCTAGACATCAGTCAAATTGACTTATCCTAACCCGGTTCAACTCTTAGGATTCCTTGTCCTATTGAGCTCGAGTTTCTAGGGTTGATGTCTAATTGATTTTAAAATTAAAGGCTTAGGTCAATGTAGGATGTTGGTTGATTGTTTGTGGACCAAGAAAGGGTGATCAAATCCCCATCTTATCTTATTTAATTGGATTGTACCCTTAATTTGGTTTAATATGAATATGCACAAAAAAATTTCAATCAAAGGGTTCTATGCAATTTAAACTAGATGCATGCAACTAATTAAATTCTAAAAGGCTTACCTTGCCTCCAGCAATCATCAAAAGAAGTAAAATAAAATAAAAATAAAAATAAAAATAAAAATAATATGATGCATGCTCTAAGCAGTTAGGATTTCTAATCTTATCATGAGACTTTTAATTAGATTTAAATGAATATTTTTTAAAATTAATTTAAAAATAAAATAAGTAAATAAATAAATAAAAAGAAAAGAAAATTAGGGTTAGGATTGATCTCACCAAGCAAAACTCTTGGTTCTTTTTGTTCTTTAATCTCTTTTTATGGAAAATAATAAAAAAAAATTAGCGAGCAATATTTATAAGAAAATAAAAATTTTATTTATAATTTATTTATACAAAAAATCAAAGAGATCAAAAATTTAATGTCCGTGCCTTTCCCGACAACGGTGCCCAAAACTTGATAGGAACGCGAAGTTGTCGTTAAGACACCGTGTTTATTAGTTTAATCCAACTTCTTAAAATAATTAAAAATCCATAGATAGCAGTAAGTCGGGTCGAATCCATAGGGAAGGTAGTGTTTTTAGATTTGAAATCTTTGATTTTATAAAAAAGAAAGAAAAGAAAAGAGTTTTGGGATCAAAAGTGAAGTCGGAAAATTAAAAGTGAAAATTAAAAGGTGCAGGAATTTAAACTTGGTACTAAGATCTACTAGTTAGATCTTAGCATCTATTTGCAATAAAAAAAAAGTAATAATTAAAGTGCAAAAATTAAATTATAATAAAAAGCAAGAAATTAAAATGCAAAAATAAAATTTTTATTAATTAAAATTTTAGAATTTAAATACATGGAATTTAAAAAGAATAAAATAGCCTAATCTCTGATCTTGGATCGGCATTGGCAGAAAGATGGTGTAGAAGCCCGGCTTTTCTTCTCAGCATCGGTTGCTTCGAAGTAGCCTTTAACCCATAGCCTAGCTTCGTCCTATACCAAAGCTTCACCTTGACCGAAGATGTTGATTTTTGGAGGCCTGAGGTCCTTTTTATAGAGCTAGGAGGGCTGGAGAGTTTGCTTCTGGGCAATGTGGGACTAAGGGACTCTTTGATCATCAAAATATAAAGAAATCCAAATAAAAATTGGATTAAAAGAAGTCTTAGATGAATTCTACTACTCTGGATGAAATCTGGCTGTAAATAGGAATCCAACGGTCCAGAAATCGGATGAGTATCGACCCAGATCAAGTTGGATTAAATTCTGGCCGTTCGATCGTGCGTTGATGGAGAAAATCTGGCCACAAATCATGCGTCGGGAGTCCTGATCACCGTCGAGAGCATTTTGGACCATTGGATCTTCATCGCTTGGTTTTCTAGCCTTCAGATCGCGTCAGATTGCTGATAGAATTTGAATCAAACCCAAAAATAACCACCACCATCCGATCTTGACCGTAATCAACCACAGCCATTCGATCACGTAATTACTATTCCCATGGACCGTGTGGATCAGCCGCACCGCACACCACAGCCAATCAGTGCCTCTGTTGCCAAGTGAGAAGACCAAATTGTCCTATGAGCTGCGATAAATTTCTGTGGATCCTTTAAGGATCTAGGTCCGCCATGTGTCATGCTGTGATTCGTCGATTTCTGCTGAGCTGGCGATCCACGCCTGGATCGTAGATCGACTGATGGCTTCAACGGTTGAGTCAACTTTGATGGCTTAGCTTGGCTTGCGGAGCTAGCTGAGCCATTTTTTTATTTAAATTTTATTTATTTTATTTCTTTAAAAATTCATATCTTTTCTGTTTTAGCTCCATTTTACTCAAAATTTATTTTATTATGATAAAAAAATGAGCTCTTTCCATTGATATTAAAATTTTATTTTTTAATTTTTATTTTTTAATTAATTTTTTAATTAATAAAAATATGAATTTCTCAAAAATTATATATAAATTGATTAATAATTCTTAAAAATTTATATAAATTAATTGATAAATTATTATTTTTATTGGTGAATTTATGATGCTTATCAATCTACTTGGAACTCTTCCAACTTACAGCACCATCATTATATACAAACAGACTCTCAGATGTTGACTTTCGATCATCTATATCAGATATAAAATCCGAGTCTATATACCCCTGGACTTAGAGTTCTTCATTACCAAAAATCAACATCATATCCTTAGTTCTTCTCAAGTACTTAAGGATATATTTCATAGAAGTCTAGTCCAGTGTTCTTCACTTAGATTTGACTGATATCTACTTATGACACTCACAGCATGGGCTATATCAGATCGTGTACATAACATGGCATACATGAGGCTCCCTATTGCTGAAGCATAAGGGATCTTGCTCATGCATTCAATCTCCTTAGGTGTGTTGGGACATATTTTCTTGGAGAGATGAATGCCATGTCTAAAGGGTACCATTCCCCTCTTGGACTTTTTCATGCTAAATCTCTTTAGCACCTTTTCTATGTACATCTTCTGTGAAAGACCTAGCATCCTATTCAATCTATCTCTATAGACCTTTATTCCTAGAATGAAGGATGCTTCTCCTAGATCTTTCATGAAGAATTCTTTAGATAACCACATTTCAACTATGGTCAACATGAAAATATCATTTTCAATAAGAAGGATATCATCCATATATAGTACGAGGAAGACAATAATGCTCCCACTGACCTTTTTGAAAATACATGGTTCCTTCTCATTCTTGATAAAATTAAATAATTTGATCACATCATTAAAACGAGTATTCCAGCTCTGAGATGCTTACTTAAGTCCATATATGAACCTTTGCAGCTTGCATACTTTATGATCAACATCACTAGATGTAAAATCTAAAAGCTGTTCCATATAGATATCTTCCTCAAGGTATCCATTTAAGAATGCCATTTTCACATCCATTTGCCATATTTCATAATCAAAATAGGCTGCAATAGCAAGCAATGTGCGGATGAATTTTAGTATGGCTACTGATGAAAAGATATCTTGATAGTCAATTCCTTCATACTGACTATATCCTTTTGCCACTAATCTAGCTTTGAATGTCTCCACATTTCCATCTGCACCAATCTTTCTCTTGTAGATCCATTTACACCCAATAGGTACTATACCTTCAGATGGATCTACCAAGATCCAGACTTGGTTTGAGTGCATCAAGTCAATTTCTGACTTCATTGCCTTTAACCATTTCTCAGAGTCGTATCTGATATCACCTAATCATAGATTTTGGGATCATCACCATGAACCCCATTACCTATGAGAAATATTTTCTCTACTTTCTCTGAAATAGTACCTAAGTACCTCTCAGGGGGATGAAAAATCCTTTTCGATCTACGAGATGGAGGAGGTAGTGATTATATTAGCTCAACCTGATTTGGTTCCATAGGATCCTTAGCTCGTTGCTCTTATAAGATTTTCTCTTCGAGCTTGATCTGCTTTCCAATGCCACCATCTTGAATAAACTATTTTTCAAGAAAGATGGCATGCCGACTCATAATCGCATTGTGGTCTTCTAGAATGTAGAAATAATATCCTAATGACTCTTTAGGATATCCTACGAATCAAGCTCTAAAGGACCTATAGTCTAACTTGTTTGCTTGTTGTCTTTTAACATGAGTCGGACAACCCCAAATTCTGAGATGACTCAAACTTGGTTTCTTACCATGCCATATCTCATACGGTGTAGTAGGAATGATTTTAGAGGAAACCATATTCTATAAATATATAGCAGTTAACAGAGTATATCTCCAAAAAAAATCAAGGAGGTCTATGAAGCTCATCATGGATCGGACCATATCTAATAGAGTTCGATTTCTCCATTCTGAAATCCCATTGAGTTGAGGTATTCCAGATGGAGTCCATTGAGAGACTATACCATATTGCTTGAGATAGTTTAAGAATTTTCGACTAAGGTATTCACCTCCTTGATCTGATCGAAGAACCTTAACGGGTTTTTCAGTTTACTTTTTCACTTCATGTCTGAATTTCTTAAACTTTTCAAAGGCTTCAGATTTGTGTCTCATAAGATACACATACCCATACCGAGATAAATCATCGATAAAGATTATGAAGTAGATAAAGTTGTCTCTAGCCGACATATCAAATGGACAGCACACATCAGTATGTACTAGGGCAAGTAGATCCGTGGCCCTTTCCCCATGTCCTACAAAAGGGAGCTTAGTCATTTTGTCATGAAGACAAGATTCATAAATTGGATATGACTCGAAAGTCAATGGACTCAATAGCTCGATTTTCTTCAATTTGTTAATCCTATCTTTTGCTATATGACCTAGCCTTAGGTGCCATAGATACCTATCATTTGGACTATCCCTAGGTTATTTTGATCTTATGGCATTCATATTTTGCTCGATATTATAGACAGATACATCAATATGTAACTGGTAGAGATCGTTAATAAGAAAACTACTTGCAATTTTATTTCTTTCATAAAGAATATTATAATGATCCTTAAGAAAACTAATTACATAGCCTTCTTATGCTAAACATGAAACAAAAATCAAATTTCTGCTTGCAGTAGGTACATAATAACAATCCTTAAGTACTAAATATAGGCCAGATGGTAGTCAAAGAGGATAGGTTCCCATGGCCACAGCAGCAACCCTTGCTCCATTTTTGATGCATAGGATCATCTCACCATCCGTCAGCCTCCAGCTTTTCTCAATATCCTGCATGGAAGTGCAAAAATGAGCACTAGAATCAGAGTCAAGCATCCAACTGGATGCAGAAAAAATTATAAGGTTTGATTCAATAATGAGCATACCTCCAGAAGGATCTGTCTCCTTCTTATTCTTCAGGGTGGCCAGGTAAGTAGGATAGTTTCACTTTCAGTGGCTATTAGTATTATAATGGAAATACTTTTCTTTGTCAGCGGCCTTCTTCTTTAGATCTGCCTTCTTTTTCTTTTCACCTTCCACCTTCTGTCTTTTCACAGACTTCTTCTTCTTTCCAAAAGACTTTCTCTTGAAAGAAGTCCATTCCATAGCAAGTACTGAGCCTTTAGAATCTTTCATAGAAAGCTCAGCAGTAACCAACATATTCATAAGCTCGGTCAGAGTATTCTGAAGTTTATGCATATAGTAGTTCATGATGAATTGCCCATACGCATCAGTCAAGAATTGCAGAATTATATCATTCTGCAGATTCTGGTCTAATTTCACTCTGAGCTTCTTAAGCTCTTCTAAATTCTTGATCATCATCAGACAATGATCTTGGACTGATTGTCGATCATGCATTTTAGCCTTAAACAGTCATTTAGTGACTTGATATTTGGCTGCACAACTCTATTCACCAAACAATTCTTACAAGCGAGCCAATATTTGGTGGGCAGTCTTGATATCTTCATATTAGCGCTGAAGCTCATCAGACATCGAGCCCAACATGTAGTATCTGACCTTATTAACTTCATCCATCCACTTATCAAGAGATGCTCTCTGTTCAGCAGATGGATGAGCTGGTAAGGTGGAGGGATCCTAGTTCAATACATGAGTCAACTTCTCAAAACCCAAAATGATTTTAAAGTTTTGGGGTCAATCCTTGTAATTGGGTTCGGTCAGTCTATGGGTGTCCAGGATACAGGTTAGTGGGTTGGACGTGGACATTTTTTTTCTGTAGAGAGTCAAAGTTTCTAGTTAGATTTTATAATTAAAACTTGACTAATTTGTTTAGGAGTTTGATTTTTAAATAAATTAGCTTTCACTTTTTTCTTGGATCCCTATACTTCCTCTGTAGAGATGCAAAAATCTCTATGATTACTGATTTCTTATGGGTGTTGCAGTCCCACCAACTGACTCATCACCTCACCTAATAGTTATTGGTGATGGATTAGTCAATGAGTGAATAACTCTTATCCAATGATTCTCAAATCATAGTATACCCAGACTTGATCTCTAATTCATGAATCTCACCATGCCCGGAATATTGATCCACTCCTTAGTTAAGTCAGACCCACCATTTGCATAGATTGGATTTCTAATTGGGTCTCTCACCGTATCCAAAATATTAAGCCCAATCCATCCTCTAACTCATAGCATCCATTGCCTAATAGACATGGTTGCATCTTTTCGATGCCACTGAACCACTATGACCAACTGAGAACAATCAACTTTAGAAAGAGCCCACATATCTACAATGGTGGAAGACCTTAGACTTAATCTTTTCTTAGGAAGATTTGATTTAGGTCTCTTTAAACTTGACTTGACATAGCCATAACTATTATGACTAACCTAGTGGCATGGGTCAGCTCAGATTGTTAGCCACCATAGATCCGGACTAGGCCAATAAATATGGCTAGGTAAGTGAGACTGATGAAAGGGATATGCTATTAACTCGATAAGAACGCTTTCGAGTCGAGTAGCTTTTAATTAAAAATCAGTCAGTCGTATCTGCCAAACTTACCTTAGATACCAAATTGTTGAGCTAGAATCAATCGGATTAGCCTACAATTCAGAATCTAACCACTGAGCCTAATTAGGTCTTAACTTGATCGATCACTTATGTAACTCAACCTTGACCCAGACTTAATCCTATTAGGCTGGTCAATTGAAGTACTCTTGATCCCATCTAACAAACTCTTGATTCAGTTTGATCAACTGCTAGACCTAATTGAGCTATCCAAGTCCGAATCCAATTTTATGAATATATCTTAGATCTAAAAATTCTTAATTTTAGATCTAATATATTTTATAATCTTAATTCTTAAGTTTAGGGTTCATAAATAAAATATGTATATAAAATCCTAAGATTTTGGGATCTAGGGTTTTGCAGAAAATAAGTTTTTGATTTTTTATTAAGGAAGAATGCGCAGCACACCTACACACCATAAGAACACCCTATCAAATGGAAGGAGAGGGCCTTTAAATCCTACTTCATTCTTATGATCGGACGGTCAAGGAAAATATTTTAATCAGAAACATGATAAATCTATAAAACTAGTTAGATCTACATCATATATCACATATATAAAAAATTGATCTAACTAAAAATATGTTTTGCATACATCTTATGTATCATATCATGCATATTTTTAGATCTAAATTATCTTATAAACATCTAAAAAATAAGATTTAAATTTAATCATATCAAATTAAAATTTATTCTAGATAATTTTGTAGAACTATTCTATAACTAGTCTAAACATGCATCTATCATATCTCATATGAATAAATTAAATAAATTTATTTTTATTTTTTATATCTAATTATAATATATATAATATTAAAAAATAGTAAATAAATAGATCTAAAAATTATAATTAATTAAATTAAAATTATAATCATGCTTGACTACACATAGAATAATTCTATTCTTAGTCTAGTCATGTATCTCATACATCTTAGATCTAGATTATTTAATTTTTAATTTTTTAATTTTAGATCTAATTACTTCTAATATGATATCTAAAATCATCTAATTAATAAATTAAAAATATATTAAAATTAATTCTAATAAATTATGGAACCTGACTCTAATACCAGTTGAAGGAAAAAGCCTTGTTTTTTGGATCAGGTTCGTTTAGATCTGATTGGATCAAAAGAGATATTTCAAAATTTTTTTTTTTTGAGATCCTAATCAGATATAAAACTTCTCAGATCTAATTTTAAACATCTAATAATAAAAATTAAAATTAAAATTAAATCTAATTTAATTATATCTTTGTTTTGGATAATCTAATTACCTTGTGATGATCTCGATGTTTGCTTGAGGTTCTGGATGTAGCCATGCAAGCGCCTAGCCTTTACCGATATCTACTCAAGCAGGATCTGAAGATCTTCTTCTTTTCAATCAATCCTCCAAAAATTAGATCTAGATCTGATCTTGAAGATCTTCAAAACTACTTTTGAAGAACAGTCATTGTCTCTTGCAATAGTGCTGCCTTCTTCCTTTCCTGGCGCCCTTCACTTGCTTGGATCACACCTTGTTCGTGTCCAAAAGCCCTTGGGCATGGAGAGGAGAGAGAGGACTAGAGGGTGGCATGAAGAAGGAGGGAGAGAGGTTATGTGGCATGGGTTAAAGGCAGAAGCATTAAATTCTAGGCGTAGATAGGGTTTATATAGATCCTGCTGCGCCATGCAGTGCCATATCATCCTGGCCAATCATGGCTCTTTATGCAATCAGATCTAAATCTGATTAGTGAAATGACATCATCTAATCTAATCAAATGAGAGACCCTTAAAACCCTCCTAAGGTGGTGCCAAGACTGGGTCAAACAAGACTTCTTGGTGCCACACAGTTTAATCCCCTGAAGTAACCCTAGAGTTCCATCTGTATGGGACTCCAGCTTTATCCTCATGGGATGCTTGCCTCCCTAGGCATGTACCATCTTTCTATCTATATTTTAGTAGGAAGACAAGTCCCCAGGTACTCTCCTATGGGTGCAAGACACATGGGTAGATGTCTAAGTGTCCAGGGTCAATATTTGACCAATGTTCAAAAACAAGATTTAGTAGGTGATCAAAAATGATAGGTGTTATTTTATATTTATCTCATAAATTAAGATAACCCTTTTTTAATCTGGACAAGCTCCAATCAGATCAAGTAAAGATTCTTAAGTGAGTCCAAACATATTTGGCTCAGTTGAGACAAGCTTTAATGATTGTTATAGGAGAACATTAGGCTCAATCATGTGCTAGTACAATTTTCTTGAATCTAATTGAATCTTATTCAAATCAATTAAACTAGATTAGTCGAATTGATGATATCTAGATCTAAACTTTTATTTGTGTGATCCAGTTAGGTTCAGTTCTGTATGGTAATGGTATTAGATATATGTGCCCTAGAAGTCAGAATTGGATGACACTTGTAATACACTTCTACGGACAAAATTATAATTTTGACTAAAATCAATAAAATGGATTATTTTCTATCATATATGTGTATTTAGTGTCTGTGATATATCCTTTGAGTTAATGGTAATGATAATTCATATTTTTAAGAGTTGAAAATTTAAGACATGAATAATCATTATTAACTCATAAAATACTTCCGACCATAGGATCATCCCGAGGATGGTGATTGATCCAAAAGGTTGGTGTACAATCGCTTCTCTTTAATAGATGAGTCTTGAGTCTATGGTGTGGAGACACCAGAGCAAGAGTACAGGTACTCGTTAGAGAATGAGGGCACTGAGCATGACCACCTCGAGTAGTCATTTTGGAAGTCTACCTTCTCGTCAATGACTGACTCGATGCTGTAGTAGTGTGTCTGATTTTTTGATCTGAGGTGCATCGACAGTTCACCTTGAGGGTGTTATAGTTTGACTACACCATTACTCGGTCTCCTAGCCATATGGAACCCTAAGGTGTATGTTGGCTATAGCATGTTTATTATAGGAACTGGATAGCATCAAGATGGAATCTATCTACCTCGGTGGTAGAGGAGCAACCCTATGATGATTATGAGAATCAAGTCCAAAAGCCCATGGCCATGGCAGAGTGAAATAATAGAAAGAGTTTCTATTTAGATTTTCACATCGGACTTGAATCGAATGATTACATCATATGACAGAGACTAGGGTTTGACGAGTTTGCACCTTAAACCCTAATCTGATCGGGGCTCAAGATAGAAGAACTTAATCACACAGGTAGCTGCACCAAGAGGTTCACATTCAGCTCTGATGGGTTGCCACCATATACTGCTAGGTGTCACTAGTGGATTTTGGGAGCAATTAGAATGATTTAGATGATCGATCATTCTAGCTATTCGAATCAGAAGAGTTCTGATCCATCGAAAGGAGTTTCGATGATGTCGATGATAGAGATCATGACATATCCCATTACCATATAGAACTGAACCTAACTAGATCACACAAATAAGGATTTGAATATGGTGATCATCAATTGAACTAATCCAGTTCAATTGATCTGAATGAGATTCAATTAGGTTCAAGAAAATCGTGCTAGCACTCGATTGAACCTAACGTTCTTCTTTTACTATCATAAATAGTTGTCCTGACTGAGCCAAAGAAGTTTGTGCTCAATTAGAGGCCTTCACTTGGTCTGATTGGAGCCTGTCCAGGTCAGAAAAGGGCTGTCTTATTTTGTAAGACAATACCTGCCATTTTTGGTCACCTGCCATTTCTCGTCCTTTGACTTTGGTCAAAAGTTGATCTTTGACTGGTCAAATGTTGACCATTGATACTTTGACTTCTGTCCACGTGTCACGCACCTATTGGAGAGCTGGTGGAGGCTTGTTCTCCTGCTAGAACCTGGCAAGGAGGAGGGTGCATGCCACCCTTGGCGTGTGCCCATGTTGGAGGCGCCCAGAAGTCCCTGTTGGATAGGGACTCCATGTCCTTTTTGGATTCCGATTAGACTTCTCCTAAGAACCAAGTTTGACTAGTCTTAGGTGCCATCTAAGGAGGAATTCAAGGGACTCTATTCCCACCAATCAAATTTAGATATGATTTTACAAAGGGTTGTGATTGGTTAGGAAGAAGAAGAGTTGGATCACGCATAGTCTGTAAATAAGACCTTGCGCCCAACTCAAGGAGCATAAGAAATCAATTGAAAATTCTTCATGCCCCAAGGCTATCTTCCTCCTCCTCCTCCATGCAAAGTCCATCTTCTTCCTCTCCTCTCCATGCCCAAAGGTGTTTGAGATCCAAGTTGGTGCAATCCAGATGAGAGAAAAGCGACAGAAAGCTAGAAGGCTGCACTACTGCAAAGGACAACTGCTGATCTTCAAAAGATATTTTGAAGATCCTCTAGGTCAGATTCAGATCTAATTTTTGGAGATATGATAGAGAAGAAGAGGATCTTCAGATCCAGCCCGACTGGATACCGATAAAGGCCAGGCACTTGCATGGCTAGATCCAGAACCTTCCGCTGCTTATAGGATCACCAACGGGTAATAGGAATACCCTATATCAAGGTAAATTAAATTATTAAAATAATAAGAATTAAATCTAAAATATTTTAGATCTGATCTAAATTAAAGAGAAAAAAATTTAAAATATATCTCTTGATCCGATCAGATCTGAACGAATCTGGTCCAAAAAATCAGGATTTTCCTTCAACTGGTATCAGAGCCAAGGTTCTAAAGTATTTAGATTTAATTTTAAATTTATTCTAATCAAAAAATAAATGATTTTAGATGTCACATAAGATGTGATCGGATCTAAAATCAAAAAAATAAAATTAAATGATTTGGATCTAAGATTAGAAAATATGCATGACTAGTTCTAAAATAGAATAGTTCTATAGAATAGTCTTACATATTTTCAATTTAATTTGATTAAATTATATTTTAGATCTATTTATTTACTATTTTTTAATATTATAATTATTATAATAATATCTAAAAAATAGCAAATAAAATTATTTAATTTTAAACATCATATGAGATATGATTGATGCATGTCTTGACTGGTTGTAGAATAGTTCTACATAGTTATCTAGATTAGAGTTTATTTTGATAAGATCAATTTAAATCTAATTTTTTAGATTATTATGAGATAATTTAGATCTAAAAACATGCATGATTCAATACATGAGATGTATGCAAAATATGCCATGATTAGATCTAATTTGTATATGAGATATATGATATAGATCTAAAATAGTTTTATAGTATTACATGTTCCTAATTAAGGCGTTCCTCTTGGCCGTCCGATCATAAGAATGAAGAAGGATTTAAAGGCCCTCTCCTTCCATCCAATGGGGTGTTCTTATGACATGTAGGGGTGCTACGCATTCGTCCTTAATCAGAAATTCAAAACTTACTTTCTGCAAAATCCTAGATCCTGAAACCCTAGGATTTATTGTGCATGTTTTATTTATGAACCCTACTTAATTAAGAATTAAGATTATAGAATATTAATTAGGTCTAAAATTAAAAATTTTAGATCTAAGACATATTCATAATACTGGGTTCGGACTTGGGTAGCTCAATTAGGTCTAAGCGGTTGATCAAACCGAATCAAGAGTTGGTTAGATGGGATCAACAATGCTTAAATTGACCAGCCTAATAGGATTAAGTCTGGATCAAGATCGAGTCACGATCAAGCAAGACCTAATTAGGCTCAGAGGTTAGAGTCTGGATTGTAGGCTAACCCAATTGGTTTTGGCTCAACAATTTGGTGTCTAAGGTAAATTTGGCACATACGATCGACTGATTTTTAATTGGGAGCTACTCGACCTGAATGCATTCTTGTATGAGTTAATGGCATATCCCTTCCACCGATCTCACTTACCTGGCCATATCTATTGACACAGTTCTAATCTGAGGTGGTCAATAATTCGAGCTAACCCATGCCACTAGATTAGTCATAATTGTTATGACTATGACAAGTCTAGTTTAATGAGACCTGAATCAATTCTCCCTAAGAAAAGATTAAGTCTGAGGTATTCCACTATTATAGATGTGCGGGCCCTTCCTGGGGTTGATTGTTCTCGGCTGAATACAGTGGCTCCGTTGCACCGAAAAGATGCAACCATATCTATTAGGCATTGATGCTATGGGCTGGAGGATGAGTTGGGCTCAATATTTTGGATACGGTGAGAGACTCAATTAGGAATTCAGTTTGTGCAAATGGTGGGTCTGACTTAACTAAGGAGTGGATCAATATTTCAGATATGGTGAGATTCATGAATTAGAGACCAAGTTTGGGTGCGCCATGATTAGAGAATCATTGAACAAGAGTTGTTCACTCATTGGCTAACCCATCACCAATAACTGTTAGGTGAGGTGATGAGTCAGTTGATGAGACCACACCATCCACTAGAAATCATTAATTATGGAGATTTTCGCATCTCTATAGAGGGAGTGTAGGGATCCAAGAAAATAGTAGGAGCTAATTTGTTTAAAAATAAAATCTCTAAATAAATTGGTCAAGTCATAATTACATTATCTAATTAGAATCTTTGACTCTCTACAGGAAAATGTCTACATCCATCCCATTGGCATGTATCCTGAACACACATAGACTGATCAGATCTAATTATAAAGATTGGCTTAGAAACTATAAAATCATTTTGGGTTCCAAGAAGTAAACCCATGTATTGGACCAGGACCCTCCCACCTTATCAGCCTATCCGTCCACTGAATAGAGAGCGTCTCTGAAAAAATGGATAGACAAAGATAATAAGGCCAGATATTACATGTTGGGCTTGATGTCTGATGAGCTCCAGTGCCAACATGAAGATATCGAGACTGCTCGCCAAATGTTGGCTCACTTGCAGTAGATGTTTGGTGAACAAAGTCGCGCAGCCAAGTATCAAGTCACGAAATGACTTTTTAAGACTATGATGCATGATGGATAGTTTGTCCAAGATCACTATCTGATGATGATCAAGGACTTAGAAGAGCTTGAGAAGCTCAGTGTGAAATTAGACTTGGATCTATAGAATGATGTTATTCTGCAATCCTTTACAGATGCATATGGGCAATTCATCATGAATTACCACATGCATAAACTTCAAAATTCTTTGGCCGAATTAATGAATATGTTGGTCACTGCTGAGCTTTCTATGAAAGGTTCTAAAGGCTCGATTCTTGCTATGGAACGGACTTCTTCCAAAAGAAAGACTTATGAAAAGAAAAAGAAGTCTGTAAAAAAGCAGAAGGTGGAAGGAGGAAAGAAGAAGAAGACAGAGCCAAAGATGAAAGCCACTGCCAAAGGAAAGTATTTCCATTGCAACAGCGATGGCCATTAGAAGCGAAACTGTCCTACTTACCTGGCCACCCTGGAGAACAAGAAGGAAGGTCCTTCTGGAAGTATACTCGTTGTTGAGTCTAATCTTACGGTTTTTCTGATCTTGGTGCTTGATTAGTTCAGTGCTATTGTGCATTCCACAGGGTCTTAGGATGAGGAGGTGGGGATGGAGACAATCCTTCATTAATGAGCAGAGTTGCATGCTTGGAATATCCTCTGAGAAATCCTGATTTCCATCAGGTTCGTTCAGATCTGATCAGATCAAGAGATATATTTCAAAAATTTTCTTTTTGATCTGTATCAGATCTGAAATATTTCAAATCTAATTAATATTATTTTAATAAATAAAATAAATAAGGATAAATTAAATCAAATTTAATTTATCTGATTTGGGTAATCCTATTATCCTGTTGATGATCCTGTATGCAGCGGAAGGTTCTGGATCTAGCCACGCAAGCGCCTGGCCTCTATCGGTATCCACTCGGGCTGGATCTGGAGATCCTCTTCTTCTCTATCACGTCTCCAAAAATTAGATCTGGATCTGATCTGGAGGATCTTCAAAACTCCTTTTGAAGATCAGCAGTCGTCCTTTGCAGCAGCGCAGCCTTCTTGCTTTTGATCGCCTTTCTCTTGCTCTGGAATCGCACCAACCAAAAATCCAAAACTCCTTTTGGACGTGGAGAGCAGAGGGGAGAAGGTGGTTTGGCATGGAGGAAGGAGGGGAGAGGCAGCCTTGGGGCGTATGGAAACTCTGAATTCTTTTAGCCTCTTTGAGTTGGGTACAGGGTCTTATTTATAGACTAACTGTGATCCAACTCCTCTTCTTCCCAACCAATCACAACCCTTTGTGAAATCAGATCTAAATCTGATTGGTGGGAATAGAGTCCCCTGGATTCCTCCTTAGAGGGTGCCTAAGACCAGTCAAACTGGATTCTTAGAAGAACTCTAATTGGAATCCAAAAGGGAGGTGGAGTCCTTATCCAACAAGGACTCCTAGGCGCCTCCAACTTGGGCACACGCCTAGGGTGGCGTGCGCCCTCCTCCTTGCCAGGTTCTGGCAGGGGGACAGGCCCCCACCAGCTCTCCAATAGGTGCATGACATGTGGTCAAAAGTCAAAGTATCAATGGTCAACGTTTGACCAGTCAAAGGTAGACTTTTGACCAAAGTCAAAGAACAAGAAATGGCAGGTGACCAAAAATGGCAGGTAATGTCTTACAAAATAAGACAACCTTTTCTGACTTGGACAACCTCCAGTCAGACCATATGAAGGCCTCTGATTGAGCACAAACTCCTTTGGCTCAGACAGGACAACTTATTTATGATAGTAAAAGAAGAACGTTAGGTTCAATCGAGTGCTAGCACGATTTCCTTGAACCTAATTGAATCTCATTCAGATCAATTGAACTGGATCAGTTCAATTGATGATCACCAGATTCAAACCCTTGTTTGTGTGACCCAGTTAGGTTCAGTTCTGTATGGTAATGGGATATGTCATGATCTCTATCATCGACATCATCGAAACTCCTTTCGATGGATCAGAACTCTTCTGATTCGAACAGCTAGAATGATCGATCATCTAAATCATTCTAATTGCTCCCAAAATCCACCAGTGACACCTAGCAGTATATGGTGGCAACCCATCAGAGCTGAATGCGAACCTCTTGGTGCAGCTACCTGTGTGATTAAGTTCTTCTATCTTGAGCCCCGATCAGATTAGGGTTAAGGTGAAACTCGTCAAACCCTAGTTTCTGTCATATGATGTAATCATTCGATTCGAGTCCAATGTGAAAATCTAAATAGAAACTCTTTCTATTATTTCACTCTGCCATGGCCATGGGCTTCTGGACTTGATTCTCATGATCATCATAGGGCTGCTCCTCTACCACCGAGGTAGATAGATTCCATCTTGATGCCATCCAGTTCCTACAATGAACATGCTATAGCCAACATACACCTCAGGGTTCCATATGGCTAGGAGACCGAGTAATGGTGTAGTCAAACTATAACACCCTCAAGGTGAACTGCCGATGCACCTCAGGTCAAAGAACCAGACACACTACTGCAGCATCGAGTCAGTCATTGACGAGAAGGTAGACTTCCCTAATGACTACTCGAGGTGGTCACGCTCAGTGCCCTCGTTCTCTAACGAGTACCTGTACTCTCGCTCCGGTGTCTCCACACCGTAGACTCAAGACTCATCTACTAAAGAGAAGCGATTGTACACCAACCTTCCGGATCAATCACCATCCTCGTGATGATCCTATGGTCGGGAGCATTTTATGAGTTAATAATGATTATTCATGTCTTAAATTTTCAACTCTTGAAAATATGAATTATCATTACCATTAACTCAAAGGATGTATCACAGACACTAAATACACATATGTGATAGAAAATAACCCATTTTATTGATTATAGTCAAAATTATAATTTTGCCCCTAGAAGTGTATTACAAGTGTCAGCCAATTCTGGCTTCTAGGGCACATATATCTAACAATCTTCCACTTGTCCTAAAGCCAATTGGCTACAAGTCTAAGTCCCATCTTCTCAAGATGGGCTTCGAACTTCTACTGGCCCAACGGCTTTGTAGTGGGTCTGCCACATTGTCTGTGGAGTCAACTCTCTTGACCTCGACGTTATCCTTCTCGAGGTAATCGTGGATGAGGTGGTATCGTCGCTCAATGTATTTGAATTTCTGGTGAGACCTTGGCTCCTTAGCAAGGGCTATGGCACTATTGTTGTCGCAATATAGAGGAATGGCATCTGATGGCATTACTCTAATTTCTGTAGTAAACTTCTTATACTAGAATGCTTCCTTTGCAGCCTCTGATGCAGCGATATATTCTGCTTCCATGGTGGAATCTGCTATCACAGTTTGCTTGAAACTCTTCCAGCTGACAGCACCACCATTGCACACAAACAGACTCCTAGATGTCGACTTTCGATCATCTACATCGGATATGAAATCCGAGTCTGTGTATCCCTGTACTTGGAGTTCTTTGTTACCAAAGATCAATATCATATCCTTAGTTCTTCTCAAGTACTTAAGGATACATTTCATAGAAGTTCAGTGTTCTTCACCTGAATTTGACTGATATCTGCTTGTGACACTCACAGCATGGGCTATATCAGGTCATGTACATAGCATGGCATATATGAGGCTCTCTATTGCAGAAGCATAAGGGATCTTGCTCATGCGTTCTATTTCCACAGGTGTGCTAGGGCACATCTTCTTGGAAAGATGAATACCATATCTGAAGGATATTAATCTCCTCTTAGAGTTTTCCATACTAAACCTTTTTAGTACTTCCTCTATGTACATCTTCTGTGAAAGTCCTAGCATCCTATTCGGTCTATCCCTATAGACCTTAATTCCTAGAATAAAGGATGCTTCACCTAGGTCTTTCATGGAAAATTTCTTGGACAACCATAATTTGACTGTCATCATCATGAGAATATCATTCCAATAAGGAGGATGTCATCCACGTACAATACGAGGAAGACAACAGCGCTCCCACTGATTTTTTTGAAGATACATGGTTCCTCTTCATTTTTGATGAAACTAAATATTTTGATCACATCATTAAAATGAGTGTTCCAGCTTCGAGATGCTTGCTTAAGTCCATATATGGACCTTTGCAGCTTGCAAATCTTGTGATCAGTATCACTGGATGTGAAACCTAGCGGCTGTTCCATATAGATATTTTCTTCAAGATATCCATTCAAAAATGTCGTTTTCACATCTATTTGCCATATTTCATAATTGAAATAGGCTGTAACGGCAAGCAATGTGCGTATGGATTTTAGCATAGCTACTAGGGAAAAGGTATCCTGATAGTCAATGCCTTCGTGTTGACTATAACCTTTTGCCACTAGTCTAGCCTTGCTCACACTAAGGTATCAGAGCCAAGGTTCTAAAGTATTTAGATTTATTTTAAATTTATTCTAATCAAAAATAAATTGATTTTAGATGTACATAAGATGTGATCGGATTCTAAAATAAAAATATAAAATTAAATATTTGTCGGATATAGATTAGAAAATATCATGACTAGTTCTAAAATAGAATAGTTCTATAGATAGTCTTACATATTTTCAATTTAATTTGATTAAATTAATATTTAGATTCTATTTATTTACTATTTTTTAATATTATAATTATTATAATAATAATACTAAAATAAAATAGCAAATAAATTATTTTAATTTTAAAAATATATGAGATATGATTGATGCATGTCTTGACTGGTTGTAGAATAGTTCTACATTAGTTATCTAGATTAGAGTTTATTTTGATAAGATCATTTAAATCTAATTTTTTAGATTATTATGAGATAATTTAGATCTAAAAACAATGCATTGATTCAATACATGAGATGTATGCAAAATATCCATGATTAGATCTAATTTGTATATGAGATAGTATGATTAGATCTAAATAGTTTTATTAGTATACATGTTACGTAATTAAAGCGTTCTCATTGGCCGTCCGATCCATAAGAATGAAGAAGGTTTAAAGCCCTTCCTTCCATCCATGGGATGTTCTTATTGAATGTAGGGTGTGCTACGCATTCGTCTCTTAATCAGAATACAATCAAAACTTACTTTCTGCAACAAACTAGATCCTGAACCCTAGGATTTATTGTGCATGTTTTATTATGAACCCTACTTAATTAAGAATTAAGATTATAGAATATTAATTAGGTCTAAAATTAAAATTTTAATCTAAGACATATTCATAATACTGGTCGGACTTGGGGTAGCTCAATTAGGTCTAAGCGGTTGATCAAACCGAATCAAGAGTTGGTTAGATGGAATCAACAATGCTTAAATTGACCAGCCCTAATAGGATTAAGTCTGGATCAGAGATCGAGTCGATCAAGCAAGACCTAATTAGGCTCAGGGTAGAGTCTGGATTTGTAGGCTAACCCAATTGGTTTTGATCAGTAATTTGGTGTTAAGGTAAATTTGGCACATACGATCGACTGATTTTTAATTGGAAGCTACTCGACTGAATGCATTCTTGTATGAGTTAATGGCATATCCCTTCCACCGATCTCACTTACCTGGCCATATCTATATTGACACAGTTCTAATTGAGGTGGTCAATAATTCGAGCTAAACCCATGCCACGTAGTTAGTCTAATTGTTATGACATATACAAGTCTAGTTTAATGAGACCTGAATCAATTCTTCCCTAAGAAAAGATTAAGTCTGAGGTTTCCACTTATAGATGTGCGGGCCTTCTAGGGGTTGATTGTTCTCGTGGCTGAATCAATAGTGGCTCCGTTGCACCGAGAAAGATGCAACCATATCTATTAGGCATTGATGCTATGGGCTGAGAGATGAGTTGGGCTCAAATATTTTGGATGTGAGAGACATCAATTAGGAATTCAGTTTGTGCAAATGGTGGGGTCTGACTTAACTAAAAGGAGTGGATCAATATTTCAGATATGGTGAGATTCATGAATTAGAGACCAAGTTTGGGTGCGCCATGATTAGAGATCATTGAACAAGAGTTGTTCATCATTGGCTAACCCATCACCAATAACTGTTAGGTGAGGTGATGAGTCAGTTGATGAGACCACACCATCCCTTAGAAATCATTAATTATATGGAGATTTTCGCATCTCTATAGAGGGAGTGTAGGGATCCAAGAAAAATAGTGAGAAGCTATTTGATTTAAAAATAAAATCTCTAAATAAATTGGTCAAGTATCAAATTACATTATCTAATTAGAATCTTTGACTCTCTACAGGAAAATGATCTACATCCAACTCCATTAGGCAGTATCCTGGAAAACACACATAGACTGAATCAGATCTAATTATAAGATTGGCTAGAACTAATATAATATCAATTTTGGGTTCCAAGAAGTAAACCCATGTTTTGGACCAGGACCCTCCCACCTTATCCAGCGCATCCACTTGAAGAGAGCATCTCTGAAAAAATGGATAGAAAGTAATAAAGGGCCAAGATATTAACATGTCTGGGCATATAGATATCAGTCTGATGAGCTCCAGGCCAACATGAAGATAGGAGACTGCTCGCAAATGTTGGCTCACTTAGGAGATGTTTGGTGAACAAAGTCGCGCAGCAAGTATCAAGTCACGAAAAATGACTTTTTAAGACTATGAATGGGCACACAATGAGGATGTTTGTCCAAAATCATCTATTGATGATGATCAAGACTTTAGAAGAGCTTGAGAAGCTCAGTTGAAATTAGACTTGGATTCTGATTAGAATGATGTTTTCTGCAATCCTTTACAGATGACATATGGCATATTCACTCATGATATTACCACATGCATTAAATTCAAAATTCTTGGCGAATTAAATGAAATATGTTGGTACGCTGAGCTTTCTATGAAGGTTCTAAAGGCTCGTTTTTGCTATGGAATCGGACTTCTTCCAATAAGAATAGACTTATGAAGAAAAGAAGTCTGTAAAAAGCCAGAAGGTGGAGAGGAAAGAAGAATGAAGAAGAGCCAAAAGAGAAAGCCATGCAAAGGAAAGTATTTCACTTGGTGCTTACGCAACAGCGATGGCTTAGAAAGCGAACTGTCTACTTACTGGCCACCCTGAAGAACAAGAAGGAAGGTCCTTCTGAGGTATGACTCTTTTGAGTCTAATCTTAACGGTTTCTTCTGCATAGTTGGTGCTTGATCTAGTTCTAGTGCTCATCTGTGCATTTCCCTACAGGGTCTTACGGATAAGGAGGCTGAGGGATGGAGACATGATCCTATTGCATCGGTAATGGAGCAAGAGTTAGAATATGCAGTAGCTGTGGCGGAATATTCCTCTGAGGAAAAATTCCTGATTTCTGGACAAGTTCTTCAATCTGATCGGTCAGAGAGATATTTTAATTTTTCTCTTTGATCCAGATCAAATCTGGATTTTAGATCTGATTCATTATTATTTAATAATAAAAATAATTAATAAATTAAAATAAATTTAATTTACCTTGATCGTAGGTAATCCTATTATCTCATGATGATCCTTAAGCAGCGGAAGGTTCTGGATTAGCCATAGAAGTGCCTTGCCTCTACCGTATCCACTCGGGTGGATCTGAAGATCCTCTTCTTTCTATCACTCTCCAAATTAATCTAGATCTGAAGGTCTTCAAAAACCTTTGAAGATCAGCAGTTGTCTTTGCAGAGCGCAGCCTTCTAGTTTCTTTACCTTTCTCTCATCTGGATTGCACCAACACAAGCCCAAACACTTTGGGATGGAGAGGAAGGGGAGGATGGACTTGGCATGGAGGAGGAGAGGAGGGAGCCTTGGGCATGGAGAATTGAATTCTTTCCATACTCTTGAGTTGGGTGGGGTCTTATTTATAGCTATGCGTGATCCAACTCCTCTTCTTCCCAACCAATCACAACCCTTTGTGAAATCAGATCTAAATCTGATTGGTGGGAATAGAGTCCCTTGATTTCTTTAGATGGCCTAAGACCAGTCAAACTTGGTTCTTAGGAGAAGTCTAATCGAAATCCAAAAAGGAGATGGAGTCCTTATCCATAGGACTCCTGGGGCCCTCATTGGGCACACCCAAGGGTGCGTGCGCCCTCCTTCCTGAGGTTTTGGAGGGGACAAGCCCCACCAGTCTCCAATAGGTTGTGACACGTGAAGAAGTCAAAGTGTCAATGGTCAATATTTGACCAGTCAAAGGTCAACTTTTGACCAAAGTCAAAGACAGAGAAATGGGTAGGTGACCAAAAATGGCAGGTATTTCTTACAAATAAGACAACCTTTTTTGACCTAGAAGTCCCAGAAACTATGAAGGCCTCTTGAGCTAAACTTCTTTGGCTCAGTCAGGACAACTATTTATGATAGTAAAAGAAGACGTTAGGTTCAATCGAGAGGCTAGCACGATTTCCTTGAAACCTATTTTGTAAGATAATACCTACCATTTTTGGTCACCTACCATTTCTCGTCCTTTGACTTTGGTCAAAAGTTGACCTTTGACTGGTCAAATATTGACCATTGACACTTTGACTTCTATCCACGTGTCACACACCTATTGGAGAGCTGGTGAGTGCTTGTCCTCCTATCAGAACCTGGCAAGGAGGAGGGCGCACACCACCCTTGGTGTGTGCCCAAGTTGGAGGCGCCCAGGAGTCCCTATAGGATAGGGACTCCATCTCCTTTTTGGATTTCGATTAGACTTCTCCTAAGAACCAAGTTTGACTGGTCTTAGGCACCATCTAAGAAGAAATCCAAGGGACTCTATTCCCATCAATCAGATTTAGATCTGATTTCACAAAGGGTTGTGATTGGTTGGGAAGAACAGGAGTTGGATCACGCATAGTCTATAAATAAGACCCTGCGCCCAACTCAAGGAGCATAAGAAATCAATTGAAAATTCTCCATGCCCCAAGGCTGTCTTTCTCCTCCTCCATGCCAAGTCCATCTTCTTCCTCTCCTCTCCATGCCCAAAGGTGTTTGGGATCCAAGTTAGTGCAATCCAGATGAGAGAAAGGTGATAGAAAGCTAGAAGGCTGCATTACTGCAAAGGACAACTGCTGATCTTCAAAAGGTATTTTGAAGACCCTTCAGATTAGATCTAGATCTAATTTTTAGAGATGTGATAGAAAAGAAGAGGATCTTCAGATCCAGTCCGAGTGGATATCGATAGAGGCCAGGCACTTACATGGCTAGATCCAGAACCTTCCGCTGCTTATAGGATCATCAATGGATAATAGGATTATCCTACGTCAAGGTAAATTTAATTTAATTTAATTTATCTAAATTTATTTTAATTATTAAAATAATAAGAATCAGATCTAAAACATCCCAGATCTGATCTGGATCAAAGAGAAAAAATTTTGAAATATACCTCTTGATTCGATCAGATCTGAATGAACTTGGTCCGAGAAATCAGAATTTTCCTTCAAATGGGATACATCGTGATCTCTATCATCGACATCATCGAAACATCTTTTGATGGATCAAAACTTTTTTGATTCAAATAACTAGTATGATCGATCATCCAAATCATTCTAATTGCTCTCAAAATCCACCAGTGACACCTAGCAGCATGTGGTGGCAATCCATCAGAATTAAAAGTGAACCTCTCGGTGCAGTTATCTTTGTGATTAAGTTTCTCTATCTTGAGTCTCGATCGGATTAGGGTTAAGATGATCTTGTCAAACCCTAATTTCCATCATATAAATTAATCATTCGATTTAAGTCTAATGTGAAAATTCTAATAGAAATTCTTTCTATTATTTCACTTTACCATGGCCATGGGCTTATGGACTTGATTCTTATGATCATCAAAGGGCTGCTCCTCATCTACCGAGGTAGATAGATCTTCTATTGGTGCAATTCAATTCCTACAATAAATATGCTATAGCCAACATATACCTCAGAATTTTGAATGGCAAGGAGATTGAGTTATGGCGTAGTCAAACTATAACACCCTCAAGGTGAACTATCGATGCATCTCAGGTCAAGAAACCAAACACACCACTACAGCTTCGAGTTAGTCATCGACGAGAAGGTAGACTTCCTCATAACTGCTCGAGGTGGTCACGCTCATGATGATTCTATGATCAGGAGCATTTTATGAGTTAATAATAAAAATTCATGTCTTAAATTTTCAACTCTTGAAAATATGAACTATCATTACCATTAACTCAAGGGATGTATCACAGATACTTTCAAATACACAGTATGATAGAAAATAATTTATTTTATTATTTATAGTTAAAATTATAATTTTGTTCTTAGAAGTGTATTACAAGTGTTAGCCAATCTAGCTTCTAGGGCACACATATCTAACATCTTGACCATAGAGTCTCAGATCATTGGGACTCTTGATCAGCCATTAGATTAAGTAGAAATTTTTATTATGTATAGCATGATAGGTTTGAATACTAAGGTAGTAACACAAAAATCAATTCTTGTACTAATCGATATAATCATCTAGCAATGTACCCAACATCCAAATAGATCAAATTATTGCAATGCAACATCCATGAACCTATGGTATATGGTTACCATATAATTTATCCTCTTGATCTCAATGCTCAAAGGATGACCTAAGGTTTAACTGTCAACCATGAATAAGTCATCCGCATCATATTTCAAATTTTAATATCCATCATATGGATTATCTCGATTGAGATTTTGCTAAATTAAAATACAGCGATACATTTTCTCCAACACTTGGAGGGATCAATCCCATCTTGACTCACACACTAACTAAACAAGTACTTGACTGCATCCAAAAATCTTTCATTACTAAATTAAAAATTTAGGTAGTCCGACATCAAAGTATAATGAGTTGCTTATAAGTCACTATGGTGATATCAGGTCTAAGAAATACTTATACTCATATCTTTTATGAGTAACTCTTGACAGCAGAGAGCTCTATAGTTGGATCATGTTCAGTAAAATGTACCTTTATATTTCACCTACATGCCATACCAGTATCTCCATACTCCTTAGTTAAGAGGACAACCAACCATATACCACACAACGATCTACACTTGATAAACATTGTTCTAGATAACAACATATCATTTGGTCGTAAATAGATTTAAGAACTAAATGATAAATCTTTTTTTATCTATTCTAAATAGTCCTAAGGGCTTCATCACAAAAGAGTTCATTAAAGAAAGATGCACCAAAATAATGAAAAGCTAGAATAATAATTTTATTTATTTAATAATTTTATTTATAAATTATAATAAGCTCAACCATCTACTACCTAGATGATTAATTTTAGGATACATTTTCTAACATCTCGATCATATTCTGGGGTAGATTTCTTCATGACACCGATGCATGGTTCAAGAATTTGCCTTAAATAATACCTATCATACTTCCAAATATCTTCTTCCTCTACTTCTTAAATTAATAGGCCAATCAAATCAGGCCCAAGGTAATACAATTTATTCCTTTTAATCTTTATATTATTATTTAAATATATCCAAATTTTATCAAAACTTTTATTTAAACTTTTCTTGGCTTAACCAAACTCTTTACACAAGATTTATTACTAACATTTTGAGGCAAAATTTTCATCTATTCCAATTTTGATTAACTATAACAAAAAAAAATCAATTTCAATGCTTAAATTCATCTTACACTTTGCTAAAGCATTATTATACTGCTTAGCATATAAGTAATATCAAATTTAGTATAATTGGAGAGATACATAAGAGATTCAATGATTTGAGCATATCTTTCTTGATTTATAAAATTTTTAAAGTTCTCTAAGGATCAAAAGAAGTAGAAATAGAAAAAAAGTTGGAACAATCAAAATTTTTTATCAACAATTGTGTATAATGAGATTGAGATAGAGAGATAGTATCAAGAGATTGAATATTTTATATCAAATGATGAGAGAGAAATTTCTTGATATCATTAAGTAGATTCAGTTTAGAATATTGAATCAAGTTATCATCAATATAAAGGCAAAAGATTTATCAATCATCAAATATTTATGAGAGAAAAAGTTATTAGATGTATGCCCTAAAAGCCAATCTGGCAGATACATTATATTTATTATAGGACATAAATTTATATTTGATTTATTTATTAGTAAAATTAAATAATTTTTTATTCTATTTTTGTATTATATATCCTTAAATTATCAAAAAAATTAATTAGATGATGATACATATTCTCAAGAGTTGATAATTTGAGGCATGTGTCATTGATGGTTAATTTCTAAATTTTTTCTAATCGATGGATCATCATGGGATGGT
Organism: Cocos nucifera; assembly: GCA_006176705.1. NCBI lineage: Eukaryota > Viridiplantae > Streptophyta > Magnoliopsida > Arecales > Arecaceae > Cocos > Cocos nucifera. The sequence goes on from QRFJ01000095.1 coordinate 1,327,981, forward strand.
GAATAATCCGATGAGGTTAGTGCATGGATCACTTTCTTCTAGATAGATGAGTCTTAAGTTTATAGGATGGAGATACTGAGCGAGAGTGCAGGTGGTTGTTAGAGAATAATGATACTGAGCGTAATCGATATGAGAAGTCACCTGGATATCTTCTCACTCATTAGTGATTTTCTTGATGCTATAGTCATTTGAATAGCTCTTTGACTTGCGGTGCCTTGGTTATTCACAGTGAGGTCGCTGTAGTTTGACTGCACATTCTCTTAGTCTTCTAGTCATTGGATCCTTGCGGTATAACTTGGCTGTAGTAGTTTTGCTATAGAAGTAGAGTGCGTACCTAGATGGAATCTATCGATCTTAGTAGTTAAGGAATAGTTCTATGTGATTTATGAAGCTGAGTTGTTAAGACCATAGCTACGATGATGTGATTAATGAAAAAAAGTTTTCATAAGGAATCACGATTTGAACTCAAACTAATTAAATCTTATATATGATGGATGATGAGATTTGACAAGTTTTTCATAACCTCCATTTTATTAAGACTTACAATAGAAGAATTAAATCACAAGTTAACTATACCTAGAGGTTCAGACTCTTTCATTTTGCTCGGTTGCCATTACTGATGGATTGTGAGACCCATGAAAATTAATTGATAGTCAATAATTCTTATTGAATGAGTTGAAATTATTCCAATCCATTAAAAGAAGTTTCAATAATATTTATTATAGAGATCATAATATGTTTCACTTCTAGACAAAATAGAACCTACGGGCTCATACACAAAAGGGGTTTTGACTTGATCGAATAATCAAATTCTAAATTCGATTCATAGATGAACTCAATTATCAATTTGATTGATGATTGGAATTAATTGTAAAAGTTACAAAAGAGTACTTAATAAGGATTAATGAGTTTTAGGAAGAATAATTAGTAATTATTGCTAAATTAATCATTAATTATTTGATTTGATCATTTATTTAATGATTGGGCTTAATATAAATTAAATTGGATTTAATTTGGTTCACATTGGGTTTAGTCCTAGTCAGATTTGGATTTGATTAAATATTTCTAAATTTGAAATTAGATTGAATTTAAACCAAATTCAATTAGGCTAAAAATTGAGATTCCAGTTGGACTAAGATTCTCTTTCATCCAACATGCCTAAACAGGCTTGAGATGCATGACCCAAGAGTTGAGATGCGTGACCCAAGGGTTGGGACGCATATCCTAGGCATGCCTAGGGATGACATGCATAGAGCAAGAGTCTCTCTCCTCTCTTTCTCTTATCTCTCTATCCTTACTTAATTTTAAATTGTGAATTTGATTCGAACCTTTAAAATCTAAATTTGATTCATAGAAGGATAAGGATAAGGGGTCTATAAATAAGACCATGATGAGGGGATGAAAAAGGTTATTGATCAGATCAATCCTACTCTCTCCTTATTGTCGCACACCCTCTTTCTCATCTTCTTATTATTGTCCAAGAGGAAGAGCCCTTTTCCTCTCTTCTTCCTTCCTCTCTAATAGGTGCTTCTTCATGATTTCTTAAGAAGAAAAAGAAGAAGAAGATGGATTCGATTTGAAGGAAGAAAGATCTGCAAGGGAGCAAGCACACTGATGATCTTCGGATTCTCCTAATCAAGATCAGTCCTATGTTGATATCTGTAGAGGCAGGATACTTATCCAGCTTCAAGAAACCTCAGAAGATATCCATAATTTTTCAGATCGTAGTGAAAATCTACCCATGCAAAGGTAAAATTTAGATGCTTAATCAGATTAGATTTTAATCTTGTATATATAATGATTCCTAGTATTAGATTTGATCTCCATGTATGCTAAATTAGATTAGATCTAATTAGATTTAAAAGGTTTAGATCTAAAATATATTTTTTCATTGCATGAGGAATTTTAAATTTCTGCATGCATACATGTCACCATGAGATGGCATTTCTTTCAAGTGGTATCAGCACAATCATTATATTGCAAGGTTAAGATCAAGATTTTAGATATGAAAATCTACTTTCAAGATCTGAAATTCTGAATTTTACTATTTATTAGATTGATTTCAGGTTCGAAAAATTATTTTCAAGATCTAAAATCAAGAACAATTCTTGATCATGCAATTATTTTCAGATCTGAACATCTATTTTTAGATTTGAAATTCAGATTTTGAATGATCGATAGATGGATTTCAAGATTTAAAAATCTATTTTAGATTTGAAATTCAGAGGTTTGATGTTCATGTTAATATTTTCTTGATCTAAAATTTTATTTTTAGATCTGAAATTCTGATATTCTTATGTTCATGTATCTAAATCTAATCTAATCTTTATATGATTAGAATTTAATTAGATCTAAATTTTATATGTTCATGCATGAGATAATGTTCATAGATAGAGACTAATCTCGTTGTGATCTATGATGGTATGGATGCTTTCAAATAATTGATGTAATTTGATTGAACACAAGATTATGTTTTATAAGTCAATCTTGAATCATCCTAATATAAGGTTGTTCTAGCATCCTGATGGATAGCCCTACCATCGCTAATATCATCGTAAAAGCCAATTTAAAAAATTCTTATCGCTAATTGCCACTATTAGCAATAGCAAAAAGAGGTGTCGCTAATAAGGCTATCAACGATGGCTTTAAAAATAGAAATAATTTCATCACTAATTATTTTTTAATGTTTAACCTAAATTTTAAAAAATAAAAATATTAGCAATAATATTTTCATGGCTAATGCCATTGCTAATAATTATTATCGACCAAAAATACCATTGCTAATGCCATCTCTAATTTTTTTAATTTTTAAATAAAATTAAAAAATATATATTTTAAAAAATGTTAGCAATGATAATTTAGTCTCTAATGCCATTGCTAATAGTTATTAGCAAGGGCAATAGCCATCACTAATACCATGCTAATAGTTAATTTTTTTTAAAAAAATAATAATAATATATTTTAAAATCTATTTTAATTAATCATAATGAATTATATTTCTCATACTTGTTATAATCAAAATTCAAAGATAATATGACAACAAAAAATTTAAAACTAATTATATTATATTAAAAATATAAATTATATAATTTTTTATAAGCAATATAAAAAAATACAATACGTAAAAAAAAAATAGGTATGATCCTCATCGTCATCCATCTCCTCCTTCTACTGCTCCTCTCCAAAGCTGGTGGATGAGAGCCGAATGTCCTAATATCCTATAATAAAAAAATAAAATAATATTAGTAAGTTTCAATATAGAGGCGTATTTTTTAATACTGAGATATATCTTTCGATACACTCCTCCAATTCTCTAAAAGATTATTTCTATACATTCCATTCAATAATATAGAATTATAGACACTCTTGGCCTATTGATTGGATGTTTAGATTGAATTTATAGCCTCTAGATCTCCTTTCCAAACTCAAAGATATATATATATACATACATACACATAAAGCTTCTAAATATGAAAATTTAAAACAAGTAAAATGGTATAATAATATAATTACCTAATGCGATGGTTGGGACAACGAGTGTAGCTAGTCGTGCAGCTATGGATCCCAGAGAAGCTCCATGATCATATCATAGATGGCATTTAGGAGGCTCTAAGCTCGCTAGCTTAGAAGCCTCTTTACGATTTCTTCATGTGTGCATCGCTCTAGGTCTGGATTGTCGAGATCTATGAGCATGCTAAAGAATATCGAGGTGGTGAAGGATCGAAGCTATGGTCAAATCCTATGATCCAGCTCCTAGTCACCTCCTCGGTGGTGCAAAGCCATCCTTCAAGATCGAGAGGGCTGAGAAGATGGGTCATTACCATATCTCTCAGCAACGTGCATCGTATAACACATCTACACAGTTCAAAAATATATTAGATTTAATATAAAAATTAGATCTTATAACAACTTAATTAGTAAATAAAGTTTGAAGTTGTTATCACGATCTATCGCGATGTCGAATTTAAATAGTCACCAATCCTTTTGGACTAGTGTGTGGCCAACCACAATTGTAGTTGGTCTGGTGGATGACTTAGTTGTCGTATCTATAATAAGTAAATAATAAAATTAAATTAATTAAAACATGCATATATGAGTTTTTAAAGTTTTAGTAAAGAATTTTAGTATTAATTTTTTATCAATCTATCAGCCACAACATGTGTGCCGATCGAGCTGCTCATATGCCTAATTGGATCCTACTGGGTAGTTCGATTCTGCCAGGCCCTCTGTCACCTACCAGTGTACTCCTCGCTACACCATTGATCGTAGAGGGCCTACCATATGTCTGCTCGCATCTAGTGATCTATGAAAGACCTCTAGTCCGATGGTGACTGAGAATCGGAGTGCTAGATGGCAGACTGTCTAAGACTGTAGAGGCCATCTCGGAGCCTCCATGTAGCTACCTTCTCAAAGGTCTGATGGCCAACCTTCTCATCTTAGAGAGTCTCGAATTGATAGTACTTCTGTAAGATAGAAGTAAACATGTATTAATATGTAATTAAAATATCAATATATTAAAAATTTAAAAATTAATCTAGTTTTGACTTACCAGAAACATCCCCAAGCTGCATCACGAGCTCCAGACAGCCAGCTAGAGAACTCGTTCACTAGACTGGCATCAAGCATTGGATGATGTTGGTAACCACATGAAATATTTCAGACTCTTTAAACTTGGTTAAATTCTAAACATATTAATTAAAGTTATAGTACTTACAAGCGGCTCTGAACATGAATGAGCTATCTATCATCTAGCCGAGTCAGAGATGCCATGAGCCAGATAGGTCCTTAACGATGACTCTATGTTTGAGAGCCAGTCGCTACTGCATGTGATTGTGGGATCACTGATGACCCCCTATCATCCAAACCTGAGCATAAAATATCTAATATAAAGAATGTTATATTAATTAGCAAAGAATAAAATAACATAAATGAGAATATTTAAAGTGTTAAAGTTTACCACCCGGTGTGAGATGTGCAAAACCATGCGAGCTAGCTGCATGATCGCTTTCTCCTCGAGAGCTCTGTCCTTGGCTGGAATGGCTTCGACCTCTAGAAGACATGATGTATAATCTTAAAAATAAAAATAAAAATAAAAATAAAGATTAAAGCAAGCAAATGACCTAAAAATTAGTTCAAATAAAATATCTATAAAAATATAACAAGACGATCAAAATTTAACTCATGTGTAATAAAGATTGTTAGTTAGCATCTGTAATATATCAGCAAAAAAATGATTCTCATCCAGTAGTACATAATAATATATTGGTCTGTGGTCCCCTGATTTAAGCATTGTTTGATTCTTATCCAGCAGTACATGATAATCTCAATACATGAAAATGTGAAGAAGGCTCAGATCTACCATTGAAAAATAAAGCATTGCAAGTTCATCTGCACCTTTAACCATGAGGTATGGCTACAAATGGTTGTTTGCGATGTAACAGACCATCCAAGCTTGCCCAACATTGTAAGTTTCTTTGCACCTTTAACCATGAGGTAGTTGCAAGCGATTGTTTGTGATGTAACAGACCATCCAAGCTTAACTATACAACAACAAGAATAGAATGCATCACCTCCATTTAGGTGCATCTCGCACAGGCAGTTAGCGTAGCCTCTCCAAGCCCCCAACTTCCTCCTCGAGCTGCAAAGTAGAAGTAAATTTTTTTTAGAAAGTAAAATTCATGTGCTCATGCAGTCTAGTCATCTGGCAAGCTCCAGGTCCACATGCGTGGGACGTACGTGCATCCTGACCATTCCCATTTGCAATGATGTTCTTTACTTCTATGATTTTGCTTTTGAGAATGTTGCATTCTTAGTTCAAGGATGAGCTTGTTATCCTTGTAAGAGATATGTCGATAGAGAAATGCTTGATAGGAATACAATAGGTGCCCATTTATATATGAATGGATTTATGCCAAACTACAAACATTGGTAGTTGCATGGGGAGATGTGGGAGATAATATGCACAGACGAGATGCTCTACTTGTCCAACAAATTTGCTGATGTGCAAGAGCTTAATGGTGGCAAGCTCGAGCATATGATTAGCACATTTGGTGGATTTGATCTGATTATCGATGGAAGTCAATATAATAATCTTTCAGGTAGCAATCGCCATAGCTGTGATGGACTATAGGGGTTGCTATAGTTATAGCCTTACTTAGCCTCTAGGGGATAGTAATCCTATAGAGGATAAGCATGACTATAACCATAGCAACCCTATAGTCCATCATGACTATAATGATTACAATCTAAAATATTATTACATGGACATTCACTTATAACTAGATCAAATACACCAAATGCACTAATCATCTGCTTGAGCCTGTCATCATTAAGCTCTTGCACATCAGCAAGGTCTGGACAAGTAGAGCCTCCAAATCCCTTGCAATTATCTCCCACATCTCGATCCCCATATAGGTATCAATACTTGTAGTTTGGTATAAATCTACTCCTATATAAATGGATAACTATTGTATCCCTATCAAGCATTTCTCTATTGACACACCTTTTACAAGGACAACAAGCCCATCCTTGAAGTAAGAGTATAGTATTTTCAAAACATAATCATAGAAGCAAGAGACATCATTGCAAACGGGGATGGTTAGGATGTGCATCCCATGCTGCGGACTTAGAGCATGCCGGACGACTAGGTCGAACGAGCACACCAAAATAGCATCTAGGCAAATCCCATCCTAGAGTTCAATCCAAAAATTTAAAACTAATTAATTTAAATATTATCAATTTAAAATATTTTTTAAAAAATTAATACCATCGGTCTGAGCATGCAAGGCGCGTGAGGGCTGGATGCCTTGCACGCTAGCTAGGACTTAAGGCTGGAGCGTGCAAGGAATGCCCTACATGCTCCGACTCCATGTTTGCAATGTTGCCCAAACCTTTCCTCGGTTCAAGCACTTTGTATGTTGAGACCCAAGCACGTAGGGCATGTCTCGGTCTTGTGTTTGTAATGCTATCCAGATCTTTCCTCAATTTAGGCACTCTGCATGTCAAGATTCGAGCATGTAGGGTATGTCTGACCTCGTGTTTGCAATATTGCCTGGATCTTCTCTCGATTCGAGTGCTCTACATACTGAGACCCGAGCGCGTAGGACATGTCTTAGTCCGATGTTTGTAATGCTACCCAGACCTTCTCTCGAATCGAGTGCTCTACATGTCGAGACTTGAGCACGCAGGACATGTCTCGGCCACATGTTTATAATACTGTCTGAACCTTCTCTTGGTTTGAGCACTTTGCCTGCTGAGATCCAAGTCTCATACTAATTCTAATTAAATTAATATTTAATTAATTAATTTTTTATTATCTATTTTATTTAATTAATATAATTTAAATAAAAATTAATTTTTAGTGATGGTATTAGTCGTTGCTACTGCCATTACTAATACTCTCAATGGAAGGCGAGCTGCCGTATAGAACTAAGGTACGGGCTGGTGCATAGGGATTGAGGTGTAAGGAGGCATAGGCTGGCATGAGGGTCAATTGAGGCTTGGGGATGCGACCACGGATGGGAGCTTGGAGTTGGGGAGGCAGGGCAGGGGCCGCAGGATCAAGGCCATGGGTTGGGAGCAGCGAGGCAGGGGCCATAAAAATGATAGTGTGGGGATGGCCGGGGGAAGGTAGGCTTGGTGTAGCTAGGAGGAGGAGGTCGGGGGCTCTAGGTGGCTACCGTGGAGAGGCGAGTCGTGGGGAGGTGGGCCAGGGGGAGGTGGGTGCCGACCGTGGAGAGGTGAGCTAGGGGGAGGCAGGTTGAGAGGAGGTGGGAGGCAGTCGGGGGGCTTGGGGGAGGCAGCTGTAGAGAGGCAAGCCAGGGGAAGGTGGCCGAGGGCTCGAGGAGGCAGCCATGGAGAGACGAGCCAAGGGGAGGTAGGTCGAGGGAGGTGGGAAGCAGCTGGGGAGGTAGGGGAGGCAGCCATGGAGAAGGGAGCTAGGGGTGGTAGGCCAGGGGGAGGTGGGAGGCGATCGAGGAGGTGGAGGCGATCAAGGAGGTGGGAGGTGGTCGGGGACTTGGGGAGGCGATCGGAAGGAGGCAGGCTGGGTGTAGTTGAGGGGAGGAGGTCGAGGGGAGGCGGGCCAGGTGTAGCTAAGGGGAGGAGGTCGGGGGCTCGAAGAGGCAGCCATGGAGAGGCAAGCCATGGGGAGGTGGGAGGGGTTTTCGAGGAAGAGGGAGGAGGTCTAGAGCTCATGGCTAGGGGTTTGGAGAAGCGAGCGAGGGCTCAAGGAGGTAGGTTGGGTGTAGTCGGTGTGAGGCAACCAGCGGCTCGGGAAGGCGGGAGGCAGGCCAGGTGGTGTCGGAGGGAGGCTACCGATTGGGGGAGAGAGGGGATGGTAGGGGGATCGAAGGGTAGGGGAGAGGGGGTTGGTGGTGGGGGATAAAAACATTGAGGGTTGGTGGGTGGGTGGGAAAATGAGGGGGCGGTGGATGGTGGGATGAAGAAAAATAAGGGTGGGCGATGGGGTGGGGGAGAACGAGGGTGCACAGTGGGATAGAGAAAAACAAGACAGGAAGGTTATTAGCGATGGTAAATTACCATCGCTAATAATATTCTCCCATTGCTAATACTTAAAATTAATTAGCAATGTCAAGTCTCTATTGCTAAAGCCATCACTAATAATCATAATTTTTTAAAATTATAATTTAATATTAAATTTTTTTCTTCTAGGTCATTTTTTGGGGGGGTTAAAAATCAATATTAAATTTTAGTAAATTTTTGAGCTTAATTAATTTATAGATCAAGTCCTAATTAATTTAAATTAGATTTAATTTAATTAATCTTGACTTAATTTGAGGCTAATTGGATTTTAATATTTCTAGTAAGACTTGGATTCAAAGTCTAATTGAATTAGGTTTGACAAGATTTTGAATTGAATTTGAATTGAACCTAAATTAAAAATTATTTTATCTAGTTGATTTAAATTAGATTAAATTTAATTAGACTTGACATAATTTGAGGGTAATTGAGTTTTACAATCTAATTAGGACATGGATTCAAAGTCTAATTGAATTAGATTTGACATGATTTTGAATTAGATTTGAATTCAAATTAAAAATTATTTTTTTAATTATTGATTTAAATCAACTTTAATTTGATTAATCTTAACTTAATTTTAGGCTAATTAAATTTTATAATTCATGTAGGATTTGGATTCATAGCCTAATTGAATTAAATTTGATAGGATTTTGAATTGGATTCGAATGGAGTTCGAATTGAATTTGAATATAATCATGGATCAAGTTTTAATTGATTTAAATTAGATTTAATTTAAGTAGGCTTAACTTAATTTGAGGCTAATTAGATTTTATAATCCAAGTAGGACTTGGATTCAAAGTCTAATTGAATTAGGTTTGACAGGATTTTGAATTGAATTCGAATCATACTCGAATTAGATTCGAATCGAACCTCAATTAAAAATTATTTTTTCTTAATTAATTTAAATTAGCTTAAATTTAATTAGGCTTGACTTAATTTGAAGGTAATTTGATTTTACTATCTAAGTAGAATTAGGATTAAAAATCTAATTAAATTAGAATTAACAAGATTTTGAATTGAATTCAAATTAAACCCAAATTAAAAATTATTTTTTTTAATTAATTTAAATTAGCTTAAATTTAATTAGATTTGACTTAATTTGGAGGTAATTGAATTTTACTATCTAAGTAGTACATGGATTAAAAGTCTAATTGAATTATGATTGATAAAATTTTGAATTAGATTCTAATTGAACTCAAATTGAAAACCAATTTCTCCTAATTAATTTAAATTTAATTTAATTTAATTAATCTTAATGTTATTTGAGGCTAATTATAATTTAATAAGACTTGGATTCAAAGTCTGATTAAATTAGGTTGGATAGAATTTTGAATTAGATTCAAATCGGATTTGAATTAGATTCAAATTGGGCTTAAGATGTCTTCTGGATTATTAGTGATGATAAATATACCATCGCTAATTCCATTGCCAACAATATTTTTTAAATAATCTTTTTTAATTTATTATTTTTAAAAAATTATTAGTGATGGCATGGTTTTCGTTGCTAATGGACAAAATTTACCATTGTTAATATGTATTTTATATTTAAATATTATAAAAAAAGTTAAAAATTTTAAATAATTTTAAAGGTGGCTTATGCAATCGCTAATAATTAAGTAGCCATCACTAATAGTTAATTAGTAGCAATTGCAAGATCTATGTCACTTATAATCTAAATTCACTATCATTGATAATTTTTTAATATTTAAATATTTTAAAAAAATTATACTTTTAGAGATGGTACATGTAGTCACTAATAACGAAATTACTATCGCTAATAGTATCAGCTATGATAATTTTTTTATCAGTGTTGTGGTGGCAAAAAAATATTATTAGTGATAAAAAAAATTTTCATTGCTAATACCATTGCTAATATTCAATTTTCTTGTAGTACATAATGATTAAAACTGGTTATGCTATTAGGTTGTCCTAGGATGAGAAAAGACTGATGAGGTAAAACATCATAAGATATTAAATATGAACATAAGATCATTCAAATCTAAATTATGAGATAATCATAAGGGTGTTTTCATGGATAGATGTGGTGATCTCTTTGAATCACTGTAACTCTTGAGGAAGGGTGTATCATGAGCACACAATAAATTGGTTTGCAATTTGTAATTTGTGATGACGAAACCAATGGGCTGAACCAATTTGGAATTAATTGATCAATTGGTGTCTAAGGCAAGTAATAGAATGGTAGTTATTTAATTAGGATTGTTGCTTACGCATGGAAAACCTCCCACCAATCTTGAACTTATCTAGCCAATTTGATTGGTTAAGTTCCTTTGGATGCCTAGTGTTGAGTTCACCACACGTATTGCATTTGTAGCATGATTTCGGCCTTGGTGAGCCAAGTAAGGATCTCTCAAGTAGACTCTTGGTAATTATACATTTACATACTATGTAAATTAAAATAATTAAAATCAAGATATCTAAATTAAATCTTTTTGCATATATTAAGTAGTGGTCTTCCACCATTGTAGATGTGCGGGCGTCTTTCTGGTGTTAATTGTTCTTGATAGAATATAGTGGTTCAGTTGCACCAAGGGGCACAACCACTCTATTAGCATGAGATGCTATAAGATAAAGATGGGGTTGGGCCTAATATCTATTAGATGAGGGATCCAATGATAGCTTTGCTCTTGCATTGAACGGTGGATTTGACTTAGCTAAGAAGAGGGGTAAATATTTGTCAGGTGAGGCTTTCATGACGTAGAGACCAAATATCGCTACAACATGCTTGAAAAGCATTGGACAAGAATTATCCACTAATCAGTATGCAAGTCACCAATATTTAATAGGTGAGGTGTGTCATATATTAGTAGGATCGCAGTACCCATTTAAAATCTTAGTCAAGAGGGGCTTCCATTTCTCTACCAGAGGAGTGTAAGAGACTCGAGAAAATAATGGAAGAAATTTTTTTGTTTGAAAATATCCTAAAATAAATTAAAAATTAAGTGCAAAGTCTAATTAGAATATCTTCTCTCTACAGTTCATAATGTTAGCTTCCAATCCTTTAGCTCGAATTCTTGCAAGCAATCGATTGATTGGAAACAACTACAATGATTGGTTTAGGAACCTCAGACTAGTTCTAAACTCAGAAAAGTTAGGCTATGTACTTGATCAGGAACCCTTTGTTTTGCCAAACCATCCAACTGCTAAACAAAGAACAGCATTTGAAATATGGATGGATGATGACAATAAGGTTAAGTGCTATATCTTGGCGTCCATGACTAATAAACTCTAACGTCAGCATGAGCATATGCAAATTGCCAAAGCTATGATAACTTATCTACAGGAGTTATATGGTGAGTAGAGTCAGACTGCGCATTATGAAGTGTCCAAGTGACTCTTCAACACGAAAATACATGCAGGATAGTTAGTCCTATTGGAACAATCGGTACAGATTTGATACCAATTGTTATTCCTACGACTGCTCAGAACCATAGTCATAGATCCGATCTCTTGCGCGAACTTGGGTGTTAATCTAGAAATATGAAGAAGAGCAAAAGTTGATGGTGGCACCTAGGGCTTGGCATTGGAACTAGAGAGAAAAGAGGAAAGAAAGTTAAGAAGAAAAGTTGTATATTGATTCACTCTCCTGTAAAGATTATAATACCTGGATTTATATACCTTAGGATTTCTGCTATACTACATGAATCTTAATAAACCCAAACTCCAGCTGAAAAACTCTTCTAGGCTAACCCAATATATGAAAGCACTCACTGAGCCCATGTACACCCATGACTCTCATACTCTCATCCCCTAGATCTAAATCCGATCCATACATGTGTTAGCTACCTTAAGACCTTATTGGACCAGGCCTTAAAACCCCAAACAGAAAAATCCATCCAGTTCTGTTTGCCATCGTCGAGCCAACTCTATCAGTAGCCGAGCTGGCTTGACCGCATCTCATCCGAATTTTATCTTCTATCTACCTAAGACAGCCGGCACAACTGCACCCTGAGTCGGCTCGATCTTATCCTGAGTTGGCTCGACTGCATATCCGAGCCAGCCCGCCTATGTGTCAGCCTCTTGTCTTGGCTGATTCTTCTCCTAACTTTGGTCCTTTGCTCCACCTTATTGTTAGATGTGTGTCCTAGAAGCCATATTGGCTAACACTTATAATACACTTCTAAGGATAATTTTATAATTTTGATTATGAATTAATAAAAAGATTATTTTCTATCATAATGTGTATTTAAAGTGTATGTGATATATCCTTTGAGTTAATGGTAATGATAATTCATATTTTCAAAGAGTTGAAAATTTAAGACATGAATTTTTATAATTAACTCATAAACTGCTCCCGACCGTAGGATCATCACGAGGATGGTGATTGATCCAGAAGGTTGGTGTACGATTGCTTTCTTTGAGTAGATGAGTCTTGAGTCTATGGTGTGGAGACATTAGAGCGAGAGTATAGATATTCGTTAAAGATCGAGGGCACTGAGCGTGACCACCTCGAGCATTTATAAGAAAGTCTATCTTCTCATCGATGACTAGCTCGAAGTTGCAGTGGTGTATTTGATTCTTTGATCTAAGGTGCATCAGCAATTCATCTTGAGGGTGTTATAGTTTGACTACACCATAACTCAGTCTTCTAGCCATTCGAAATCCTGAGGTGTTGTTGGCTATAATACGTTCATTGTAGGAATTAGATTGCACCAATAAGGGATCTATCTACCTCGGTAGATGAGGAGTAGCCCTATGATAATCATGAGAATAGAGTCCATAAGCCCATGGCCATGGCAGACTAAAGATGATAGAAAGAGTTTCTATAAAGGATTTTACATAGGACTCAAATCGAATGATTAATTCATATGACTGATATTGGGTTTAACGAGTTCACCTTAACCCTAATCCTGTCGGGACTCAAGATAGAAGAATCTAATCACATAGGTAGCTACACTAAGAGGTTAACTTTTAGTTCTGATGGATTGCCATCATATACTGCTAGGTGTCACTGGTAGATTTTAAGAGCAATTAGAATGATTTTGATGATCGATCATTCTAATTATATGAATCAAAAAAGTTCTAGTCTATCGAAAGGTGTTTTGATGATGTCGATGATGGAGATCATGACAAGTCTCATTATCATACGAAACTAAATCTAACTGGATCACACAAATAAGGGTTTGGATCTAGATTTCATCAATTGAGCTAACCTAGTTCGATTGATTTGGATTAGATCGAATCAGGTTCAAGGTAATCATGCTAGCACACGATTGAGCCTAACTTTCTCCTTCTGTAACCTTTTTGATTTATCGCAACTGAGTCAAATTTGATTTGACTCATTTTTGTATCTTGAATGGATTTATTTTTATCTAACTAAAATAAGTTTAGATCAGATTAATTATGAAAATTAAATTTATTCCTAGTTCAATTGGACTAGGGTCAATAGTTGACCCAATTGAGAGAATTGAGGATCACATGATCAGATAATTTTGGAATTTTTTTTAAAAATTATTTTGTTTTAATTTTTGGATATATGATAGGACATGAGTTATATTTTGGGTGTGCAAAATTTTATTATTTTTTGAGGTGCCTAGATTGGGTTTTGATAGAGTTTGATTTGGATCAAACTCTTGAGGGAAGAGTCCTACACGCACATGGACTCTTCCTTATCCTTTCATGCCGCCACCTTCTAGATGGATTTTTGGCATCAAAACTAGATGAAATCTAAGGTTTTTCATGGAGATCAGGTCCAAGAGTCCCAATGGTCGAATTAATAAGATTTTTGGTCAAAAAGGGACTCTTTATGGTGCTATATCTTGTATAAGAACTCTTCTCACAAAATTGCCAAAATGTAATTTATTTTTTCCACACCCAAAAGAGCCTTCCCTCTAATATCCACACCACCTCTATCATCTCTCTCCATCTCTTCTATATTCCTAAAAGGTTAGGCACAAATTTAAGTTGAAGATCCAAGGTTTTTGGCACAAGATTTAGCATCTATGCGATGGTGTTCGTGAGATGAATAGGCTACTCTCAGAAGTCATTTTGAAGGCTTTTTAAATCAAATTCAGATCTAAATTTTAGAAAAGAGATTCATGAGAAGAAGACGTTCAGATCCTACTCAAGTGGACACCCATAGAGGTCAGGCGCATGCATGGCTCCTTTCAGAACCTCAGAAATTAACAGGATCATCGTAGGATAATTAGATTACCAAATCAGGTACTTAAAACTAAATCTGATTTAATTTTAATTTTAACTTTTAATATTAGATCTTCATGATTAGATTCGAGAAGTCTCATATCTAATTAAAATTTTAGAAATTTTTTTTTAAATATTTCTTCAGATCCAATCAGATTTGAATGATCCTATGTCGGGAAAATAGGTTTTTTCTTCAACTGGTATCAAAGCCAGGTTATAGTTCTTTAGATCTATTTTAGATCTAATTTTATTTTTATTTTTAATCTAATATTAAAAATTTTTAGATGTCACATCAGATGTGATTAGATATAAAATCAAAAAATTAAAATTAAATCATTTAGATCTAATATGTATGAGATGCATGACTAAACTGAGAATAGAATAGTTCTATATGTAGTCTAGTATAATCATGCTGTTAATTTGATTAAATATAATTTTAGATCTATTTAATTTTTATTTTTTTGATATTATAATTATTATAATCAGATCTAAAAAATAAAAAATAAAGTTTTTAATTTTTGATCTATTCATATGTGATATGAAAAGATGCATGTTTAGACTAGTTGTAGAATTGTTCTATAAATTATCTAGAATAGTTTTATTTTGATATGATCAAATTTAAATCTATTTTTTAGATATTATATATGATATTTTAGATATAAAAAATATGCATGTTTAATTTAGTGATGATACATGAGATGTATGCAAAGCATGTATTAGTTAGATCATTAATTATATATGTGATATATGATCTAGATCTAACTAGTTTTGTAGTTTCAATTATATTTCTAATTAAGGTATTCCTCTTGGCCGTCCGATCGTAAGAACAAAGTAGGATTTAGAGGCCCTCTCCTCCCATTCAATGGAGTGTTCTTATGGCATGTAGGGATGCTGTGCGTTCATCCTTAATCAGAAATCAGAACTTATTTTTTTGCAAAACCTTAGATTCTAAAATCTTAGGATTTTGATACATGTTTTTTTGTTTATGAATCCAAACTTAATTAAGAATTAAGATTATGAAACTAATTAGGTCTAAAATTGAGAATTTTTAGATCAAAGATATTTTCATAAAATTAGGTTCGGGCTTGGATAGCTCAATTAGGTCTAGCGGTTGATCAAACCAAATCAAGAGTTAGTTAGGTGGGATTAAGAGTGCTTAGAATTGATCAGCCCAATAGTTGTAAGTCTGGGTCAAGGTCGACTCATAGCCACATGTAATTGATCCAATTAAGATCTAATTTAGCTCCATGGTTCGAGCCTAGATTATAGGCTAATCTTATTAGTTCTGGTTCGATAATTTGGTGTCTAAGATAAGTTTGACAGATATGATCGATTGGTTTTTAATTTGGAGCTACTCGATCTGAATGCATTCTTATTGAGTTAATGGCGTATTTCTTCCATCGATCTCACTTACCTAGCCATTTGTGTCAACCCAGTTATAATTTGAGGTGGCTAACAATTTGAGCTAATCCATGCCACTAAGCTTGTCATAACCATTATGACTGAATCAAGTCTAAGAGATCTAAATTGAATCTCTCTAAGAAAAGATTAAGTCAATTGGTCTTCCACCATTGTAGATGTGCGGGCCCTTCTCAGGGTTGATTATTCTTGACTGGTTACAGTGGCTCATTTACATCGAAAAGATGCAACCACATCTATTAGGTATTGGATGCTATGGGTTGGAGGATGGATTGGGCTCAATATTTTGGATACAATGAGGGATCTAATTAGGAATCCAATTCGTACAAATGGTGGGTCTAACTTGACTAAAGAGTGGATCAATATTTTGGACATGGTTAGATTCATAAATTAGAGACTAGGATTAGGTGCACCATGATTAGAGAATCATTGGATAAGAGTTGTCCACTCATTGATTGATCCATCACCAATAACTATTAGGTGAGGTGGTGAGCCAGTCGGTGGGATGACCCACCCACTAGAAAATTGATCACGAAGATTTTCGCATATCTACCCAGGGAGTGTAGGGATCCAAGAAAATAGTGAGAGCCTAATTTATTTAAAAATAAAATTTTTAGATAAATTGATTAAGTCTAATTATAAAATCTAACTAGAAACTTTAACTCTCTCTACAGGAAAATGTCTGCATCCAACCCACTAGCCTGTATCCTGGATACCCATAGATGGATCGGATCCAACTTCAAGGATTGGCTTTAGAACTTCAAAATTATTTTAGATTTTGAGAAGTTGACTCATGTGTTGGAATAGGACCCTCCCACTTTACCAGTCCATCCATTCGCTGATCAGAGAGTATCTCTAGAGAAGTGGATAGATGATGATAACAAAATCAGGTATTACATGTTGAGCTCAATGTCTGATGAGCTCCACTACCAACATAAGGACATTAAGACTAGCCACCAAATGTTGGCTCACCTGTAAGAGTTGTTTGGTGAATAAAGTCACACAGCCAAATATTAGATCACTAGAAGATTTTTTAAGGCTCAAATGTGTGATGGATAGTTGGTCCAAGTTCATTGTATGATGATGATCAAGGACTTAGAAGAGCTTGAGAAGCTCGGTGTCAAGTTGGACAAGGATTTATAGATTGATATAATTCTGCAATTCTTGACTGATGTGTATGGGCAGTTCATCATGAACTACCATATGTATAAACTATAGAATACTCTGGCAGAATTTATGAATATGCTGGTTATTGCTAAGCTTTCTATGAAAGATTCTAAAGGCTCAATACTTACTATGGAGCATACTTCTTGCAAGAGAAAGTCTTTTGAAAAGAAGAACAAGTTCGTGAAGAAGCAGAAGATGGATGGTGGAAAGAAGAAGAAGACAGAGTCGAAGAAGAAGATTGTTGACAAAAAAAAAATATTTTCATTGCAACACAGACAGTCATTGAAAGCAAAACTGCCCCTTGTACCTGGCCAACCTGAAGAACAAGAAGGAGGTAGGTCCTTCTGGAGGTATGCTCATTATAGAATCTAACCTTATGATTTCTTCCGCATCCAATTGGATGCTTGACTCTGGTTCTAGTGCTCACTTATTCACTTCTATGCAGAATCTTGAGGATAGTAGGAGGCTGAGGGATGGTGAGATGATCTTATGCATCGCGAATGGAGCAAGAGTTGCTGTAGTGACCGTAAGAACCTACCCTCTGTGATTATCATTAGGATTAGATTTAGTTCTTAAAGACTATTTTTATATGCCTGCAGCAAGCAAGAATTTGATTTCTATTTCATGTTTAGCATAGGAAGGCTATGTAATTAGTTTTCTTAAGAACCATTATAATATTCTTTATGAAAGAAATAAAATTGCAAGTGGTTACCTTATAAATGGTCTCTATTAGTTATATATTGATGTTTTTGTTTTCAATATTGAGCAAAATATAAATATCATAAGATCAAAATGACCTAGGGATAGTCTAAATGATAGGTATTTATGGCACCTTAGGCTAGGTCATATAGCGAAAGACAGGGTTAACAAATTAGAGAAATTTGGACTATTGAGTCTATTGACTTTTGAGTCATATCCGATTTATGAATCATGCCTTCATGATAAAATGACCAAGCTTCCTTTTGTAGGACATGGAGAAAGGGCCACAGACCTACTTGTCCTAGTATATACTGATGTTTGCGGTCCATTTGATGTGCCGACTAGAGGCAACTATATCTGCTTCATCATCTTTATCGATGATTTATCTTGGTATGGGTATGTATATTTGATGCGACATAAATCTAAAGCTTTTAAAAAGTTCAAAAAATTCAGATATGAAGTAAAAAAATAAACTGAAAAATCCATTATGGTTCTTCGATCAGATCGAGTATGCGAATACTTTAGTCAAAAATTTTTAGACTATCTTAAGCAAAATGGCATAGTCTCTTAATGGACTCCACCTGAAATATCTCAACTCAACGGAGTTTCAGAATAGAGAAATCGGACCTTATTAGATATGGTCCGATCTATGATGAGCTTCACAAATCTTCCTAAGTTTCTTTGGGGATATAGTCTAATGTTTGCTATATATTTACTGAATAGGGTTTTCTCTAAAACTATTTCTACCACATCGTATAAGTATGGCATGATAAAAAATCAAGTTTGAGTCACCTCAGAATTTGGGGTTGTCCGGCTCATGTCAAGAGACAACAGACGGATAAGTTAGAGTATAGGTCTTTTAGAGCTCGATTTATAGGATATCCTAAAGAGTCATTAGGGTATTATTTCTACATTTTGGAAGATCATAACGTGATTGTAAGTCGACATGCCATCTTTCTTGAAAAATAGTCTATTCAAGATGATGGCATCGGAAGGCTGATTAGACTCAAGGAGAAAGTCTCCCAAGAGCAACGAGCTAAGGATCCTATGAAATCCAATCAGATTGAGCCAGTCCAATCACTACCTCCTCCACCACGTAGATTAGAAAGGATTTTTCCTCCTCCTAAAAGGTACTTAGGTATTATTTGGACGTAGAGAAAATGTTCCTCAAAAAAATGGGGTTCATGATGATGATCCCAAAACCTATGATGAAGCGATATTGGATATCGACTCTAAGAAATGGTTAGAGGCAATGAAGTCAGAGATTGACTCAATGCACTCCAACCAAGTCTGGACCTTGGTAGATCCACCCAAAGGTATAGTATCTATTGGGTGTAAATGGATCTACAAGAGAAAGATAGGTGCAGATGGGAATGTGGAGACATTGAAGGCTAGGTTAGTGGCGAAAGGGTATAGTCAGCGCAAAGGCATTGACTATCAGGATACCTTCTCGCCAGTAGCCATGCTAAAATTCATCTACACATTGCTTGCCGTTGTAGTCTATTTTGATTATGAAATATAGCAGATGGATGTGAAAACAGTCTTCTTAAATGGATATCTTGAGGAAGATATCTATATAAAACAACTGCTAGATTTCACATCCAGTGATGCTGATCACAAGGTCTGCAAGCTGCAAAGGTCTATCTATGAACTTAAGCAAGCATCTCGAAGCTGGAATGCTCATTTCAATGATGTGATCAAATCATTTAGATTCATCAAGAACGAAAGAAATCATGTGTATTCAGAAAGATCAGTGGAAACATTGTTGTCTTCCTCATACTGTACATGGATGACATCCTCTTTATTGGGAATGATATTCCCATGTTGACCACAGTTAAAATTTGGTTATCAAAAGAGTTCTCAATGAAAGACCTAGGAGAGGCATCCTTTATTCTAGAAATTAAAGTCTATAGAGATAGACCGAATAGGATGCTAGGTCACTCACAGAAGATATACATAGAGGAGGTACTAAAGAGGTTTAGCATGAAAAACTTCAAGAGGGGATTGGTGCCCTTCAGACATGGCATTCATCTCTCCAAGAAGATGTATCCCAACACACCTGAGGAGATTGAACGCAAGAGCAAGATCCCTCATGCTTCGGTAATAGGAAGCCTCATGTATGCCATGCTATGTACACGATCTAATATCATCCAGGCTGTGAGTTTTATGAGTAGATATCAGTCGAATCCAGATGAAGAGCACTAGACTTCTATGAAATGTATCCTTAAGTACTTGAGAAGGACTAAGGATATGTTCTTGATTTTTGATAATGGAGAACTCTAGGTCCAAGGTTATACAGACTCAGATTTTATGTCTGATATAGATGATCGAAAGTCGACATCTGATAGTCTATTTGTGTGTAATGATAGTGCTGTCAACTGAAAGAGTTTCAAGTAGACTGTGATAGCAGATTCCATCATGAAAGTAGAGTACATCACTGCATCAAAAATTGCAAAGGAGGCATTCTGGTACAAGACGTTCACCACAGAACTTAAAGTGATGCCATCAGATGCCGTCCCTCTGTATTGCGACAACAATGATGCCTAGCCCTAACTCTAAAGTCGAGCTCTCATCAAAAATCCAAGAACATAAAGCAGCGATTCCACATCATTTGCGATTATATTAAGAAGGATTACATCGAGGTTAAGAGAGTCGACTCCGCGGACAATACGGTAGATCCACTGATGAAGCCTTTAGGCTAGTAGAAGATCGAAGCCCACCTTGAGAAGATGAAACTTAGATTTGAAGCCAATTGGCTTTAGTTCAAGTGGGAGTTTGTTAGATGTGCGTCCTAGAAGCCAAATTGGCTAACACTTATAATACACTTCGAAGGGTAATTTTATAATTTTTACTATAAATTAATAAAAAATTTATTTTCTATCATAGCGTGTATTTAAAGTATATGTGGTACATTCTTTGAGTTAATGGTAATGATAATTCATATTTTCAAAAAGTTAAAAATTTATGACATGAATTTTCATAATTAACTCATAAACTGCTTTCGATCATAGGATCATCACGAGAATGGTGATTGATCCGGAAGGTTAGTGTATGATCACTTTCTTTGAGTAGATGAGTCTTGAGTCTATAATATGGAGACACCAGAGCGAGAGTACAAGTACTCAATAGAGAACGAGGGCACTAAGTATGACCACCTCGAGTATTCATAAGAAAGCCTACCTTCTTATCGATGACTGGCTCGATGTTGCAGTAGTGTGTCTGGTTCTTTGACCTGAGGTGCATCGATAATTTATCTTGAGGGTGTTGTAGTTTGACTACACCATAACTCGATCTCCTAGCTATTCAGAATCTTGAGGTGTATGTTGGCTATAGTACGTTCATTGTAGGAATTGTATTACACCAATAAGGGATCTATCTACCTCGGTAGATGAGGAGTAGCCCTATGATGATCATGAGAATTGAGTCCATTAGTCCATGGCCATGGTAGAGTGAAGATGATAGAAAGAGTTTCTATAAAGGGTTTCACATAGGATTCGAATCGAATGATTAATTCATATGATGGATATTGGATTTGATGAGTTCACCTTAACCCTAATCCTATCAAGACTCAAGATAGAAAAATCCAATCACACAGGTAGCTACACCGAGAGGTTCACTTATAGTTCTGATGGATTGCCACTATATACTGCTAGGTATCACTGGTGGATTTTGGGAGCAATTAGAATGATTTTGATGATCGATCATTCTAATTGTATGAATCAGAAAAGTTCTGGTCCATCGAAAGTTGTTTCGATGATGTCGTTGATGGAGATCACGACATATCTCATTACCATATGAAATTAAACCTAACTGGATCACACAAACAAAGGTTTGGGTCTGGATTCATCAATTGAGCTAACCTAGTTCGATTGATTTGGATTAGATCTAATTAGGTTCAAGGTAATCATGCTAGCACACGATTGAGCATGACTTTCTCCTTCTATAATCTTTCTGATTCATTGCAACCAAGTCGAATTTGATTTGACTCATTCATATATCTTGAATAAATTTATTTTTATTTGATCAGAATAAGTCCATATTAGATTAATTATGAAAATTAAATTTATTCTTAGTGCAATTGGACTAGGGTCAATAGTTGACCCAATTGCGAGAATTGAGGGTCACGTGATCAAAGAATTTTAGAAATTTTTTAGAAATTATTTTGCTCTAATTTTTGGATATGTGATAGGTCATGAGTTATACTTTGGGTGTGCAAAATTTTATGATTTTTGGAGGTGCCTAGACTGGGTTTTGATAGAGTTTGATTTGGATCAAACTCTTGAGGGAAGAGTCCAAGACGCACATGAACTCTTCCTTATCCTTTCATGCTGCCACCTTTCAGATGGATTTTTTGCATCAAAACTAGATGGGATCTAGGGTATTTCATTGAGATCAGGTCCAAGAGTCCCAATGGTTGAATTAATAAGATTTTTGGTCAAAAAGAGACTCTTTATGGTGCTATGTCTTGTATAAGAACTCTTCTCACGAAATTGCCAAAAAATAATTTATTTTTTCCACACCCAAAGGAGCCTTCCCTTTGATATCCATGCCCCTTCTATCCTCTCTCTCCCTCTCTTCTACATGTCTAAAATGTTAGGCACAAATCTAAATTGAAGGTCCAAGGTTTTTGGCACAAGATTCAGCATCTATGCGATGATGTTCGTGAGACGAACAGGCTGCCCTCAGAAGTTATTTTGAAGGCTTTTTAAATTAGATCCAAATTTGATTTTTGAAGAAAAAATTTATGAGTAGAATACGTTCAGATCTTGTCTAAGTGGATACTGATAGAGGCTAGGCACATGCATGGCTCCTTCCAGAACCTTAGGAATCAACAAGATCATCGCAGGATAATTTGATTACCAAATTAGGTACTTAAAATTAAATCTGATATAATTTTATTCTTAACTTTTAATATCAGATCTCTATGATTAGATCTGAGAAGTCTCAAATCTGATTAGAATTTTAGAAAAAAATTTTAAAATATTTTTTCAGATCCAATCAGATCTGAACGATCCTGTGCCGAAAAAATAGATTTTTCCTTCACTTATGTCCTAAATTTTCGGAGCACCTACCAAGCTCCCTCAAGATCCTTACACCTGAATCTCGAGCCCGTACAGGGCTATATGCCGCCTTCATCCTAGGACAACTTCTGTCCTAGTCCTAGAACTCACATCCATCCTAGTCTTCGAGAGCCAACACCCTGGCTTCTCTCGTGGCCCCTCAAGACTTAGGAGCACCACACCAAATCCTACAATCTTTACCTTAGTGCGTCTAAGCCTTCGCACACCAGGCAATGTTCTCCTATATGATCCCGTTGTCATTGCATGCCTTGACAACTACTTGTGCACACCTTGCCACTGCTTTCTTTTTTTAGCTGCTGAGCTTTCTTTGAGGCCTTTGGGATGACCGTCTCAATCACTGAAGATCTTGGCTTACACCTATGCACCATCCTTGGAGTTGTAGACACCCTTATACTTGGCAGCTGTATCATTTGCCCTAGACTTTCATGGAGAATTTACAGTAATCCTATGTCGACACCCACTGCATCCTGATACGGTCTCCTTAGAACTTCGCCTGTCCTTTCGCATGTGCTGCTCCATTTGAAACTATGCATCTCCAACGTTGGTGCTAAAATATTGATTCTCCTGTACTGCTTCGCTCTGAACTCATGTTGAAACTCTCTCTAGTTGTGAAGCCACCTCTGCCCGGTGCTCCATCTGAAACTAAAGTCCTCCTGATACCACAAAAGCTAACTCTATAATTGAGTCCCTCGAGGCCAACCATCCAATGCTTTACTGCTGAGCCTATCACTACATCTCGAACATAGTCATTGCTCTTTTGGATCCTCCGCACTCTATGGACTTCTTCGAAACTGTCTCGAATACACTGCATCCTGCAGGCTCCTCCAAAATCACCAAGAGCTCATCCGACTCTTCACTTTCAGTGACTGAAATGATGGAATCTAATTTTTCTCCTTTCTTTCTCTTCTTCCAAAATGATCATTCTCACTTAAAGTGCCCTGCTTCACCACACTTGAAGCACTTCTTGGACCCATTGCTGTCCTTTTGCCACCCCTTCTTCTTTCCTTGCCTGGGCCTCTAACACCACAAGACCCTCCTGGAAGATCTCCCTCTTCATCATCCATTCTCACTACTTGTTGGACCTTAGCACTGATACAATCTTCTTGTACACTAGTATCTTCTTACCATACAGTAGTGTAATTGCTAACAGATCGAAGCTCCCGAATAGTGAATATAGCAGCAATAAACTTTTGTCCTTCTCTTCAAGCTCTACCCCAATATTGAGCAAGTCCATCCTCATCTGATCAAAACACTAAATATGTTCCACAACATCCTTGCCCTCTTGCATCCGAAGGCTATACAATTCCTTCTACAGCACCAACTTATTGCACATGTTCTTCTCCATATACAACTGATGTAATCTCGATCATAAATTCTTGGGTGTCTTCTCCTCCAACACACCATATAGCACCTCATCTCCCAGACAAGCCCTAATCATGGCACATGCCCCTTTCTCTAAGGATTTTCGCTCCTTGTTTGTCATCTCCTCCGACCTATCCTCCGAGGCTGAATCTAGCCTTATCTGAATTAGCAAATCCTCCGTCATAACCTTCCACATCGTGAAACTATTCTTTCCATCAAACTTTTTAAATTCTACCTTCAACCCGCTATTCTCCATGATCAAACTGAATCAAAAATAGCTAACTAGTAGATCTAAAAAACTACCTTGACTAGGGACGGTGGACAACAGCCCTTAGATCACTTTCTTCTTTATGAAATCTAGAAAAAATATTAGATTTGAATCTCACTACTAATCTCTACTGAAACTTAATCTTCTTCCTCCTTCACACTCAATCAGACTATAATACCAAGTGTTGGAATAATTGGTACTGATTTGATACCAATTGTTATGCCTACGGCTGCTCGAAACCACAGTCATAGATCCGATCTCTTGTGTGAACCTAGGTGTTAATCCAAAAATATGAAGAAGAGTAAAAATTGATGGCGGCACCTAGGACTTGGCATTAGAATCAGAGAGAAAAGAGAGTTAGAGAGAAAAGTTGTATATTGATTCCACTCTCTTATAAAGATTACAATACCTGGGTTTGTATATCTTAGGATTTCTGCTATACCACATGAATCTTAATAAATCCAAACTCTAGCTGAAAAACTTTCTTAGGCTAACCCAATACATGAAAGTACTCACCAAGCTCATGTACACCCATGTCTCCCATGCTCTCATTTTCTAGATCTAAATCCGACCCATACATATATTAGCCACCTTAAGATCTTATTGGACCAGGCCTTAAAATCCCAAATAGAAAATCTCGTCTAGTTTTGTT
Organism: Cocos nucifera; assembly: GCA_006176705.1. Lineage (NCBI taxonomy): Eukaryota > Viridiplantae > Streptophyta > Magnoliopsida > Arecales > Arecaceae > Cocos > Cocos nucifera. Next base: position 1,353,329 of record QRFJ01000095.1, read on the forward strand.
TTCCACTGATGATCTAGCTCTGTCGATAGCCGAGTTGGCTCGACTGCGTCTCACTCAAATCTCATCTTCTGTCTGCCTGAGACAACCAACTCGATCTCAGCCTGAGTCAGCTCGACCACATATCTGAGCCAGTCCACCTATGTGTTTGTCTCTTATCTTGGCTGATTCTTCTTCTGACATTGATTCTTTACTCCACCTTGTGTCCTAGGTTTTCGGAGCACCTACCAAGCCCCCTCAAGATCCTCACACCTGAACCTCTAGCCCGTGTAGAGCTACATGCCATCTTCACCTTAGGATAACTCCTATCCTAGCCCTAGGACTCACACCCATCTTAGTCTTCTAAAGCCAACACCCTAGCTCTTCCCATGGCCCCCCAAGGCTTGGAAGCACCACACCAAATCCTACAATTTCATGATCATTATCTGATAATGATTAAAGACTTGAAAGATCTTGAGAAGCTTGGCATGACTATGTATAAAAAATTGCAAGTAGATTTGATCTTGCATGTAATCCCTTTCTAGTTCATATGGGCAGTTTATAATAAACTACCATATGAACAACATCAACAGTACTTTACTTGAACTGTTGAATATATTGGTGACAACTAAGAAGACCTTGAAAAGTTCATGGGGCACTACTCTTGCTGTGTAGTGAGCATCTTCATCCAGGAGAAAGTCTACTTGGAAGAAGATGCAGAAGCCTGCAAAGAATCAAATGCAGGAAAATAAGCCAAAGAAGGACACTCCCAAGAAAGTGGCTGACAAGGAAAAATATTTTCATTGTAATGTTGACAGCCACTAGAAAAGAAACTATCCTGCATACCTAGAAAAGCTAAAGAAAAAGAAGGATGACACACCTTTTGAAGGTATATTAGATCTACTCTTAATTGAATCAAATCTAATGATTTTCTCTACTTCTAGTTGGGTCAGAGACTCTGATTCTAGTACTTATTTGTGTACTTCTATGCAGGTTCTGATAGAAAGTAGAGAGTTGAGGGAAGATGAAATAATCCTTCGGACTAGCAATGGAGCAAGAGTTGCTCCTGTAGCTATTGGCACCTACCCTCTATGATTACCATCAGGATTCAATTTAGTTCTTAGAGACTATTACTTTGTACCTGCTACTAGTAGAAATTTAATTTCTATATCTATACTAGTATAGGAAGAATACAATTTTAATTTTAATAAAGACTACTATTCCATTTATTTCAAAATTAAATTGGTTATACATGGTGTTTTAATTGATGGTCTCTACCATTTACATGTTGATGTATCTATGAACATATTTGAGCAAATAGTGAGTATCGTAGAATCTGAGAGATCTAGGGATGAGATAAACCACAGGTATATGTAGCACCTCAGACTTGGTAATGTAGGAGAGGATAGGATAAACATATTGGAAAAAGATAAGATTCTTAACTCCTTAAATTATGAGTCATGTCTAGTTTATGAATCTTGATTTTAAGAAAAAATGACCAACTTACCCTTTGTAGGATATGAAAAGAGGACCACTGAGATAATTGCCCTAGTACACACTTATGTATGTGAACCATTTGATGTAGTGGTTATGTCTACTTTATTATCTTTATCGATGATTTTTCATGGTATGGGTATGTGTATCTTATAAGACATAAATCTGAAGTCTTTAAAAATTTTAAAAAATTTAGATGTAAAGTCAAAAATAAACTAGAAAGTCTATTAAGATTCTTTGACTAGATCAAGAAGGAGGATACCTTAGTTGAGAATTTTAGAATTATCTTAAATAAAATGACATAGTCTCACAATAGACACCTTCTAGTACACCTCAACTCAATAAGGTGTCGGAAAGAAAAAATATGATCCATTAGATATAGTCTGAGTTTCAATGATTTACTTTTATTTTTGTTTTGGAGATATGATTTACTTTCTATAATTTATTTGTTAAATAAAGTATCCTCTAAATCTGTTCCTACCATGCCATATGAAACGTGGCATGGTAAAAAATTAAGTCTTGGTTATCTCAAGATTTGGAGATGTCCAGCCTATATCAAGAAACAACAGGCAGACAAGTTAGAAGCTAGATCTATGAAAACTCATTTTATAGGATATCTTAAAGAGTTATTAGGATATTATTTTTATTTTCTAGAGGATCACAATGTGATTGTGAGCCAACATGCCACATTCTTGAAAAAATAGCTTATCCAAGATGGAAGTAATAGGAGGCAAATTGAGCTTAAAGAGAAGTCTCTGAAGAGTAGCAGATCATAGACCAATTAGAACCTATTCAAACTAAGCTAGTAGAAGTAGTACCGCTACCATCTTGTAAATCTAGTAGGATCTTCCATCCTCTTGAAAGATATATAGGTATGATCACAAAAGATGTAGAGAAAATGTTCCTTATGGGAGATAGGAAACATAGAGATAATCTTAAAACCTATAATGAGATGATGTTAGACATCGACTCTGAGAAGTGGATGAATACTTTGAAGTCAAAAATTGACTTCATATACTCGAATCACGTATGGACCTTAGTAGAACCGTCAGAGGGTATAGTACCTATTAGATATAAATGTATCTATAAAAAAAAAAATAGGTACAGATGGAAAGATAGAAACCTATAAAGTTAGGCTTGTGGTGAATGGTTATAGTCAACATGAGGGCATTGATTATTAGGATACTTGTTCATCTTTAGCCATGTTGAAGTCCATCCACATATTACTTGCTATTGTAGCTATGACTATAAGATATGGCAGATGGATATAAAAATTGCATTCTTAAATGGATATCTTGAGAAAAATATCTATATGGAGCAACCTTTGGATTTCACTTTCAATGATGGAGATCACAAAGTCTGTAAGCTACATAAATCCATATATGGATTGAAGCAAGCATCTCGAAGTTGGTAAACTCATTTTAACAATACAATCAATTTGTTTGATTTCATAAAAAATGAGAAGGAACCTTGTATCTTCAAGAAGGTCAGTAGGAGTGTTATTATGTTCCTCATACTGTACGTGGATGCCTTCTTCTTTATTGGGAATGATAGTTTCATGCTGACTTTAGTTAAGAGTTAGCTGTCTAAAAAATTTTCTATGAAAGATCTAAGAGAAGCATCCTATATTTAAAAAATTAAGATCTATAGAGATAGATCTAAAAGGATCCTTAGCCTTTCACCAAAAATATATAGAGAGAAAATGCTAAAGAGGTTCAGTATGGAAAACTCCAAAAGGAGACTTTTATCTCTTAGGCATGGCATTAATTTCTCCAAAAAATGTATCCCAACACATCTAAGGAGATACAGTAGATGAGTAAGATCTCTTATGCTTTAGCAATAGGAAGCCTTATGTATGCCATATTATATACATGACTTGATATAGTTTTTATTATTAGTATCGCAAGTAGATATCAGTCAAATCCAGACGAGTAGCACTGGATCGCTATAAGAACATTCTTATGTACTTGAAAAGAACTAAGAATTTATTCTTGGTCTTTAGAGGAGGATCTGAGTTGTGGGTTGAAGGATACACTAACTCAAACTTTATGTCTAATACTAATGATAGAAGGTCTACATCAGACTTTGTGTTCTTATGCAATGGTGGTTCAATAAGTTGGAAGAGTTTCAAATAATCGATCATTGTAAATTCAACTATAGAAGCCAAGTATATCACTACATTGGAAGTGGTAAAGGAAGCCTTCTAGTATAAGAAGTACATTGCAGAATTAGGTATTATGTCATCAGATGCCATCACATTATATTGTGACAATAATGGTGCCATAACATGGTAGACCTACTAACTAAGCCAAGCACATCGAGCAACAATTTCATATCATTCGCAACTACCTCGAGAGAAAAACTTCGAGGTGCAAAGAGTTGACTCTATGGATAACATGGTAGACTCACTAACTAAGCCAGCAGAAGACTAAAGTCCATCTTGAGAAGATGAGACTTAGATACATGACAGATTGGCTTTAGTACAAGTGGGAGATTATTAAATTTATGCCCTAGAAGCCAATCTAGTAGATAAATTATATTCATTTTAGGATATAAATTTATACTTGACTTATTTATCAATAAAATTGAATAATTTTTCTATTCCATTCTTGTGTTATATGTCCTTGAATCATCTAAAAGATTAATAAGATGATGACATATATTCTTAAGAGTTGAGAATTTGAGGCATATGTCATTGATTGTTAATTTTTAAATTACTTCTAATCGATGGATCATAACAGAGATGGTGAATGATCTGATGAGGTTGGTGTATGGATCACTTCCTTCTAGATCCATGAGTCTTAAGTTTATACTATGAGGATACTGAGCGAGAGTGTAGGTGATTGTTAGAGAATAAAGATACTGAGCATGACCGATACGAGAAGTCATTTGGATGTCTTTTCACTCATCAATGATTTTCTTGATGTTGTAGTTGTGTGAGTAGTTCTTTGACTTACAGTACCTCGACTATTCATAATAAGGTTGTTATAATTTGACTACATATTCTCTTAGTCTCCTAGTTATTTGGATCTTTGCGGTGTATGTTGGCTACAGTAGATTTGCTGTAGGAGTAAGATGTACATCTAGATAAGATCTATTGATCTTAGTAGTTAAAGAGTAGTTCTATATGATTTACAAAGCTGAGTTCTTAAGACTGAGGCCATGGCGATGTGATTAATGAAAAAGGGTTTTCATAAGAAATTATAATTTAAACTCAAGCTAATTAAATCTTACATAGGACGGATGATAGGGTTTGACGAGTTTCCCATAACCTCTGTCTTGTTGATACTTATGATAAAAAAATTGAATCACACGTTAACTATACCTATAGATTTAGATTGTTCCATCTTGCTGGGTTGTCACTACATGTTGTGAGGCATTACTGGTGGATTGTGAGATCTACGAGAATTAATTGATGGTTAATAATTCTCATTGAATGAGTTGAAATTATTTTAATTCATTGAAAGAAGTTTCAATGATATTGATGATAGAATTCATGATATATCTCATTACTAGACAGAATAGAACCTATGGGATCATACATAAAAAAGAGATTTTTACTTGATTGAATAATCTAATTATGAATTCAATTCATAGATGAACTCAATTATCAATTTGATTGATGATTGGAGTTAATTGTAAAAGTTACAAAAGAGGACTTATTAAGGGTTAGTGAGTTTTTGGAAGAATAATTAGCAATTATTGTTGAATTAATCATTAATTATTTGATTTGATCATTTAATTAATGATTGGTCTTAATACAAATTAAATTGGATTTAATTTGATTCACATTGGGTCTAGTCCTAGTCATATTTGGATTTAACTAAACATAATTGAATTTGGAATTGGATTGGATTCAAACCAAATTTAATTGGATTAAAAATTGAGATTTCAGTTGGATTGGGATTCTCTTTCATCCAACATGTCTAAGATAAGCTTGGAATGCACGACCCAAGAGTTGAGACGTGTGACCCAATGGTTGGGATGCACGTCCTAAGCATGCCCAGGGATGGCATGTGCAGAGCAAGAGTCTCTCTCCTCTCTTTCTCTTATCTCTCTATTCTTAGTTGATTTTAAAGTTTGAATTTCATTCAAACCTTTAAAATCTGAATTTGATTCATGGAAAGATAAGCATAAGGGGTCTATAAATAAGACCATGATGAGGGGATGAAAAAGGTTATTGATCACATCAATCCTGCTCTCTCCTTGTTGCCGCCTACCCTCTTTCTCATCTCCTTGTTACTGCCTAAGAGGAAGAACCCTTTTCCTCTCTTCTTCCATCCTCTCCAATAGGTGCTTCTTCACAATTTCTTGAGAAGAAAAAGAAGAAGAAGATGGATTCGATTTGAAGGAAGAAAGATCTACAAGGAAGCTAACACCCTGATGATCTTTGGATTCTTTTGATCAAGATCAGTCTTGTGTAGATACCTATAGAGGCTAAATACTTGTGCGGCTTCAAGGAGCCTTAGAAGACATCCATTGTCTTTTAGATCATGGTGAAAATCTATCCACACGAAGGTAAAATTCAGATTCTTAATAGATTAGATTTTAATCTTGTATGTGTACTAATTTTTGGGTATGAGATTTGATCTTCATGAATGCTAAATTAGATTAGATCTAATTAGATTTTAAAGGTTTAAATCTAAAATATTTCTTCCGCAGCATGAAGAATTTTAAATTTTTGCATGCATATATGTCTCCATGAGATGGCGTTTCCTTCAATAGTTGCCATATTCATTGATTTGGAAATCATATAAAAGAATAATACTATCAAACTTCTCATGCTATTGTTTAAGTGTTTTCTTTAGTCCACAAGGACCTAATTAGCTTGCATACTTTATGCTCTTGTCTCGATATTGCAAAGTCCTCAGGTTGAGTCATATAGCTTTCCTCATCAAGATTTTCATGGAGTAATGTTGTCTTCACATCTATTTGATGCATAAAGACTTTATAGATGGAAACAAGAGTAAGAAAGACATGAATAATGGTAATGCTAGCAACAAGTACATAAGTATCAAATAAATCAATACTAGCTTTTCATCTAAACCCTTGGACTATAAGCTACATTTTGTACTTTCTGCTGATTTGTCAACCTCAATTTCTCTTTAAATATCCATTTATGGCCTAAAGGTTTGTTTCTAAGAGGTAAATTAGAAAAAATTCAAGTATTAATTATTTTCAATAATCGATTCAATCTCACTATTAATTACGTCCTTTCATAATAGAGCATCAGAAGATCTCATAACTTTCTAGTATAAGGTAGGGGTATCCTCAACTAAGAAGGTAAAGAAACCTTCACCTAGGTTCTTTTCAATCCTAATCCTTTTGCTCTTTTTGGGTTCAAAAGGAAGATCAAATTGATTTGATGAGGCTCATTAAAGATTAGAGGAATAGAGGTTAAAGTTGAATTACGCAAGGAATAAGAATCAAAATCAGATATTGATCTAGTGATTTGAGTCTTAAAAGGAAATATAGTTTCAAAGAAGATTGCATCTCTAAATTCAATTATGGTATTAATAGATATTCACTAAATTTTTAATGAATAACAAGAAAATGATAGGCATTGCCATCAAGAAAATAACCAACAAAGATTGAATCAATAGTTTAAGAACCTATTCTATTTCTTTTATATTTAGGAACAAAAATCTTAGCTAAGTACACTTGGACTCGGATGCAACTCAACTTTGATGCATATCCCTTTCAATACTCATAGAGAGTCTTCTCTTTATCTTTTGATGCAATTCTATTAAGGATAAAAGTGAAAGTCAAAAGAGCTTCTCCCCATAAGTTTTCTAAAACACCAGAACTGATGATCATGGCATTGATCATGTCCAATAGAATTTTGTTCTTCTATTCAGCAATACTATTGGATTGAAGAGAGTAAAGAGTAGTGACTTCATGAATTATACCATATTCCTCATAGAACATAGTAAAATCATTCGATGAATAATCACCTTCTCTATTAGACCTTAGGATTTTAATCTTCTTTTTAGTTTGGTTTTCAACCATAGATTTGAAAACTTTAGACTTAAAAAAGACTTCATCTTTAGTCCTTAGGAAATAAGAATAAAATACTTGGAGATATCGTCAATAAAGGTCACAAAATAACATCTACCTCTACATGTTGGATTTCTACAAGAAGCGTAGACATTAATATTCATTATTTCAATGAGTTAAGTATCTATTTAAGTCATGGATTTGAGAGGTTTTCTAGTTTGTTTGAATTGAGCATAGATCTTACACTTAGTTTTATGATCAATCTTGAATTTTGGAATAAGATTAAGATTGAACGTGTTATGGATATATTTGAAAATTCACATGTCCAAGTCTTCCATATCAAGCACCACAAGCTTCAAGATTTAATAAAATTGATTGAGAAATATCTAAAGAAGAATTTTCAATAATTGAAGAAAAAATTATATAGAGTTTAATCCCTCATTTGCAATTCCTTTACCAATAAAAACATCACTTTTAGAAATTCCAATATTATTAGACACAATGATGAGGTTTCTTCTAATATCAAGAATATGTTGAGCATCTCAAGGATAATATTCTTTCTAGAAATAAAATTTAGGTTGGCATTACCACTACCTAAATCATTGACAACTATTCTATTTTTCATAGTTACACTTCATCTACTTAAGTCCTGATAAGAGGAAAAATATGATCTATTATCACAAACATGGATATTGGCACCAATTAAAGTCTAACCACCAATTAGAGTTTCTATAGGTAAAGTTTACCAATGGGATAAATAACACTGACCTAAAGGTAGATGGCTTGACTTCTATCGTATTTACAATAAATTTAGATTGAGATTGGTTCTTCTTCTTCTTGGTGACAACCTTTTCTTTCTTTCGGTAGAAGCATTGATGTACAAGATGTTTGTCATGGCCACATATGAAGCAGAAACTCCCTTCTATAGATCTCTTATTCCCTATGGCTTGGGAATTGGATTTAGACTAGTTTTGGAATCTACCTCTATTCCTTTTACCCTTGGTTTTGAAGTCATTGGTTTAAAGGTTTGGTTCTGACCGAGGTAGTTCTAACCCTTAAGATCTTCCCCTAAGTTATGAGATTCGATCAAGTTTATTTTAGCTTTCAATTGGTTTTTCTTTAATTCTCTAAGTCAGTACTAGTCTTCTATTTTGATGGCTTGGATAACTAATATGAGGGTCAGATTGCTTTGGATTTTTCTAAGCTTACATCATGTTAGGATTTGATGCCTCAAATTTGACCTACAGTAAGAGGGGAATCAGTATCAGTAAGCAGCCGAGCTACTAGGATATGGGGTCGAGTCAGCTCGGACTAAGATCAAGCTAGCTCAAATTGGAGTCGAGCTGATCCTCTCAGGTAGACAAAAAGTAGGTATTCGGACGAGACACGATCAAGCCAGCTCGATCTCTGACAGAGCTGGCTCAACAGAGATGAATAGAGCAGGACAGGATTTTCTATTTGGACTTGAATTATGATTAGTCCAAGAGGTCTATGAGAGTTGCATGTGGACCATAAGATCTAGTGGCCATGGAGGACTACGATCATGATCTGAAGATTGAAAAGTATTTCAAGACTCCATCAAAATCTTATTCGATGCATGTTAGGAGAAAGAGCCCTGTTAGGACTCCTATGAACTGCTGATCGAGAAGAGGATTCTCATCCTATTTAAAGGCCTGAGGTACTGTGGACCAAGATTTGGCGCATGTGACGTGAGAGACACATAGAGAGGATCAGGCAGCCACCAAGAGAAGCTTGGTAGAGCATCGAGTATGTGCAGCCTACGAGAGAGAGAAGTAATAGGTGCATAGCATTTGACACTAAGACTATGAGGGCAGAGCATCTTGTAGCTTCTATGGGTCTTCTTGGTGATTTTGAGAGAGCTTTTATGAGGATAGTTTCTAGTTAAGAGATTTATGTACAATGAGTTGAGAGTAGGTATTCTTGATAAGAGCACAATATTGTTGCTAGGACACCATATTTATGAGTTTAATTTTGATTTCTTAAAATAATTAAAAATAGATAGAAAGTAGTGAGTCGAGTCGAATCCATAGAGAAGATAGTGTTTTAATTTTGAAATCTTTGATTTTTATAAAAAAAAGTTTGAAAATAAAATTAAAATCAAAAAATATAATTATAAATAAAAAATAAAAATTAAATAGTGCAAAAAATTAAACTTAGTTCTAAGATCTACTAGTTAGATCTTAGCATCTAGTTACAATAAAATTAAAGAGCAATAATTAAATTTATAATAAAAATAAAGTGCATGAAATTTAAATAGCTGAAAAGTAAATTTTGCATTAATTAAAATCTAATTCAAAATTTACATACATGAAATTTAAAAAAAATAAAAATTAAAAATAGGTTGATCTTGATCTTGGATCAACATTGGCGTAAAGATGGTGTAAAAGTCCAGCTCTTCCTCTCAGCACCATCTGTCTTGAAGCCATCATGAATCTCAAGCATGGCTTTAATCTATACCATCATTTTTTCATGATCAAAGATGCTTTGATTTGATAGCCTGGGGGTCCTTAAATAGGTGTTGGAGGGTTGGATCCTTTGATTCTAGGTAATGTGGGACTAAGAAAAAATTTTAATCAAAAAATATGAAGAAATCCCATAAAAAATTAGATTAAAAGAGTCCTTAGATCAAATTTTGTGTAGTTCCATGAGCTCTGACTGTCAGATCTTGATCAAACCATCGAAAAAACACCAAAAATCAATGTTAATTAGTCGAGATCAAGTCGGATTAAGTTTTGACCACTGGATCACTTTGATCAAGAGGTTTTTTAGTCATTGGATCATTTCTAGGTATTTAAATCACCATCGGGATGAATACCAATCGTCCGATCAACGTCTAGAGCGTGTGCGACCGTTGGATCGAAGCAATAGTAGCTATCCTATTTGAATCATAGTAGGAAATAACATGGGTCGTCGGATCTTGATTGGGGCAAAATCTAGCCATCGGATCGAGCTTTGAAGTGTTCAAAGCCATTGGATCATGCTGATGGAAGGGATGAAATTCGAATCAGAATAGAAAAAAAACCCCATCATTGGATCTAGACCGCAAACAACCATAATTACAGGATAGCGTAATTACTATTCATATGGACCCTATAGATCGAGTGTACCACAAACTACAATCAATTACCGCATGCCTTAGCTTGTGAAATTACCATTTTGCCCCTAAATGTTATATGAGAATTTTGGTAAACTCTTTAAGGGTCTTGGTCCACCACGTGGCAGCCTGTGATTCGCTATCTTCTACTGAGCTGGTTGTCCATGCCTAGTTTTGCAAATCGACGGTTGGCTTTTATGGCTGAGTCGATTTGAATGGTGCACCAACTGAGCTGGGACATGCTGGCTGAGCTGCTTTGGGTGGCTTGGCTAGGCATGCTAGCTTGGCTAGGTGAGCCGACTGAGTCTAATTAATTTTTTAATTTTTTTTTTGAAAATTCATATCGGATTCGTTTTAACTTCGTTTTGCTCTAAATCTTTTTTGTTATGACCAAAAAAATGAGCTTTTTCCAATGATAAATATATTTTTTTAAAATAATAAATAAAAATATTTAATTTTTAAAAATAAAAATAAATTAAATAATAAATTAATATTTTTATTGATGAATTTATGATAATTAGCACACCTCCCAACTTAAGCTTTGCTCATCCTCGAGTAAAAAAAAAATTAATTTTAGTTATCTTTTAACTTTAGAATTTTGAATTTCACCTGAGCAATTTTCAAAATGGCCATTGATGTTTAGTAGAGCATGAGTAAAGTATGTTATTGGGATATTAATACTTATCAATATAAAATTTAAATAAAGAATATTTAATTTTTTTGAACTTTTTTTTAAAATTGATTTATCTTTATCTTTGAATTGTCTAAACTTTTATATGGGTATTGTTACTTCCACCCTTCATTTATTAAATTTTTTTATTTATATTGTCTATTTTTTGATGCGAATATCATTGCTTACTTAGGCAACGGAATCCAGTTACTTAATGAGAAACTAATGTATTATTATTATTATTTAAATATTATACCACTATTGAGTATCTTAACTTTTTAAGCTTTTTATTTGATACATGTAGCGAGTCTTGGGCCAATGACTTCCAAACTAGTTGGCTTTAGGATATTAGGTATAAAATACCCGTCAGACTTATAAGCTCGAATTAAACAGGCTACAAGTTAAGAGTAGCATTACAACGAGCTTCTTCATTTTTTTTCATCTTTCGACGCAAAACTCAATGCTTGCTTAGGTAAAGAGGCCTTGTTACTCAGTGAGAAGTACTTGAAAACTATTTTATTTAAATTTTTTTTATTATAAAAAAATATATAGTTATCTTATACAAGCCCATAAAAAATAGACTCTTCTTTGATGCTGGTAGAAAAATTAGAAATACTCAAAAAAAAATTATTTACATTTTAGACTTAACTCTTTATTGGATTTTCTTAATACTTGATCCCTCAATATCTCACAAATTCTCTTTAACTTGATTCTTAAGCATAATCAGATGTCTAAATGCTAAATACTAACTTTCAAAAAATTTTAAAAATTTAAAAATTATATTATTCTCTCTCCTAACTTAATCGATATTATCCTCAAAGGAGAAGAAAAATGAAGGATGTAATAAAGAAAAAAAAAAGAATACACTTGACTCAATATATTTGTAGTCCAGCATATGTCTTTGAAAATTTAGGCACTCTCTCCAACTTATTTAAAATATCCTAAAAATAAAATAAACTAAAAAGATAAATTAGACTCAAGAAAATTAAATATTGGGTTGTCTTCCAACAAGCACTAAATTTACCATCTTCAGCCAGACACATAGCAGCTTACCTATCCTATATCAAATATAGGATTGACAAATTCCAATGATTTTAGATTGCCAATCTCAGAAAGATAGTTTATTATTTTTTATTAATATATTTATTATTAATTTTAAAAATATAATTCATGACCCCATTCTTAGATCCTTCTTTGTTAAGAATTTTTTTCTTTTTATTCTTATAAAATACTCATATATTAAATTTTTGGATTAGGAATTAAGTTTGATGTAATAGGTACTGGAAGGATGTCTAAAGGTGACTTTAATTATGAAGGTAAATTAATATAATCTTAATTAAATAACTCTATTGACTCTTCGTTACATGCTTCTTGGTTTTTGTAAGAAGAACCAGTTTCTACATTTGAAGGAAACAGGACTTCAAGTTTGTAGGACTCAGGTAAATCATTTGCTCTCTTCTTTTCTTTATCAGTCTCATTTAAATTAGAACTAGTATCAGTACCAGTTCTGAGCTTAGGTTCTTCTATATGGTTAGTCTCAGTACCAACTTCTTCTTCTATATTCTTATCTTGACTTGCATCAGTACTAGCCTCTCTCACCTGATCTTGGTATGCATCCTTAAGAATCCCATAACTTTTAAGTTTAGAAATTATATTGGCATTCTGTAATTGGAGATTCTTAAGTAGGATATTAGATTGATAATTAGGTCTAGATGATTGATAGATAATAGGTCGATTATTTATAAGAATCGGTTGGCTCGATAGTTGACCTAGTTCTCTCCTTATGTTAGACTCAGCTAATTATCCTATTTGAGTTTCTAGCCTAGCGATGGATTGTTGTTAATTTAGAATTGATTATTTTTTAGATAGGATCAATTATTGAAGTTGATTAAATCTATCATTGACTATATTAGTCTATTGAGAAGGTGGGTATGATGACTGATTGTAATATGATGGTTGAGTGGACTGACTAGGCTGACCACTATAATAGGCATAATTTTGATATTGGGTTTGAGCATGAGTCTGTTAGGGTATCCAAGAAAAATTGGGATGGTTTCTCCAATCTAGGTTATATATATTTGAAAAAGAATCATTAATCGGCTTGGAGTAGCCTTATGCAGCTTGAACTTATTCTTGAATAAAAGGTAAAAACTATGTAGGCATAGGACATTCACTCGTATGATGAGTTGGGCTAGCAAAGATTGAACAAATCTTCTGATAATTAAAAGGTGATGTATATTATGCAGAAGATTGTTGACCTAGGATTAAGAGTTGATCTAATTTTTAGATAAAAAAGTGTTAGATATGTGTGCCCTAGAAGCTAGAATTGGCTGACACCTGTAATACACTTCTAGGGGCAAAATTATAATTTTGACTATAAATAATAAAATGGGTTAGTTTCTATCATAAATGTGTATTTAGTGTCTGTGATACATCCCTTGAGTTAATAATAATGATAATTCTTATTTTCAAGAGTTGAAAATTTAAGACAAAAATTTTTATTATTAACTCATAAAATGCTCCTGACCGTAGGATCATCATAAGGATGGTGATTGATCTAGAAGATTGGTGTACAATCGCTTCTCTATAGTAGATGAGTCTTGAGTCTACGGTGTGGAGACACCGGAGTGAGAGTACAGATACTCATTAGAGAACGAGGGCACTGAGCGTGACCACCTCGAGCAGTCATAACGAAGCTACCTTCTCATCGATGACTGACTCGAAGCTGCAGTGGTATGTCTGGTTCTTTGACTTGAGGTGCATCGGCAGTTCATCTTGAGAGTGTTATAGTTTGACTACACCATGACTCGGTCTCCTAGCCATTCAGAATCCTGAGGTTTATGTTGGCTATAACATATTCATTGTAAGAATTGGATTGCACCAAGAGAGAATCTATCTACCTTGGTGGATGAGGAGCAGCCCTATGATGATCATGAGAATCAAGTCCATAAGCCCATGGCCATGGTAGAGTGAAATAATAGAAAGAGTTTCTATTAAGGTTTTCACATCAAACTTGAATCGAATGATTAAATCATATGATAGAAATTAGGGTTTGACGAGTTCACTTTAACCCTAATCTGACTGGGGCTTAAGATAGAAGAACTTAATCACACAAGTAGCTGGACCAAGAGATTCGTTTTCAATTTTGATGGGTTGCCATCATATACTGCTAGGTATCATTGATGGATTTTGGAAGCAATTAGAATGATTTAGATGATCGATCATTTTAGTTGTCTGAATCAGAAGAGTTCTGATCCATTGAAAGGAGTTTTAATGATGTCAATGATAGAGATCATGATATATCCCATTATCATACAGAACTGAATTTAACTGGATCACACAAATAAGAGTTTGGATCTGGATATCATCAATTGAACTAACCTAGTCCAATTGATTTAAATTAGATTCAATTAGGTTCAAGAAAATCATGCTAGCACACGATTGAGCCTAACATTCTCCTCTTACTATCATTAAAAGTTGTCTTGACTGAGCCAAATGAGTTTGTGCTCACTTAAGTACCTTTATTTGATCTGACTGGAGCTTGTCCAGATCAGAAAAGGATTGTCTTAATTTATGAGATAAATTTGAGACAACACCTATCATTTTTCATCATCTGCTAATTCTTACTCTTTGACTTTGGTCAAACATTGACCTTTAACCCTTGGACATCTGCTCATGTGTCATGCACCTATTAAAGAGCAAATAGGGACTTATCCTCTTGCTAAAATTTGGAAAGGAGGGGGTGCACGCCTAGGGAGGCGTGCACCCATGGATAGGTACTTTTAATTTTTTAATTTTAGATCTAATCACATCTAATGTGACATCTAAAATTATCTAATTATTAGATCAAAAATATATTAAAATTAAATCTAATAAATTATAGAACATGGCTCTGATACTAGTTGAAGGAAAAAATCTTATTTTTCAGGTCAGGTTTGTTCAGATCTGATTGGATCAAGAGGGATATTTCAAAACTTTTTTCTCTAAGATCCTAATCAGATCTGAGACTCCTCAGATCTGATCTTAATGATCTAATAATAAAAATTAAAATTAAAATTAAATCTAATTTAATTATACCTTTGTTTTGGGTAATCCAATTATCCTGTGATGATCCCAATGTTTGCCTGAGGTTTTGGATGTAGCCATGCAAGCGCCTAGTCTCTATCGGTATCTACTCGGATAGAATCTAGAGATCTTCTTCTTCTCAATCAATCCTTCAAAAATTAGATCTAGATCTAATCTTGAAGATCTTTAAAACTACTTTTGAGGAATAGTCATTGTCTCTTACAGTAGTGCTGCCTTCTTCCTTTCCTGGCGCCTTTCACTTGCTTGGATCGCACCTTGTTCATGCCCAAAAGACCTTGGGTGTGGAGAGAAAAGAGAGGACCAAAGGGTGGCATGGAGAAGAAGGGAGAGAGGCTATGTGGCATGGGCTAAAGGCAGAAGCATTAAATTCTAAGCACAGACAGGGTTTATAGAGATCCTACTGCGCCATGTAGTGGCACATCATCCTGACAAATCACGATCCTTTATGCAATCAGATCTAAATCTGATTGGTGGTATGACATCATCTGATCCAATCAGATGAGAGACCCTCAAAACCCTCCTAAGATGGTGCCAAGACTGGGTCAAACAAGACTTCTTGGCGCCACACAGTTTAATCCCCTAAAGCAATCTTGGAGTCCCATCTGTATGGGACTCCAGCTTTATCCTCATGGGATGCACGCCTCCTAAGGAATGCACCCTCTTCCTATCTATATTTTAGTAGGAGGACAAGTCCTCAGGTACTCTCCTATGGGTGCATGACACATGGGTAGATGTCTAAGTGTCTAGGATCAATATTTGACCAATGTCTGAAAATAGGAATTAGCAGGTGATCGAAAATGGCAGGTGTTGTCTTAAATTTATCTCATAAATTAAGACAACCCTTTTCTAACCTGGACAAGCTTCAGTCAAATCAAGTAAAGGTTTCTGAGTGAGTCCAAACATATTTGGCTTAGTCGAGACAAACTTTAATGATTGTTAAAGGAGAACATTAAGCTCAATCGTGTGCTAGCATGATTTTTTTGAACCTAATTCAATCTTATTCAAATCAATTGAATTGGGTTAGTCCAATTGATGATATCCAAATGTAAATCTTTGTTTGTGTGATCTAGTTAGGTTCAGTTTCATATGGTAATGGGATATGTCACGATCTCTATCATCGATATCATCAAAACATCTTTCGATAAATCAGAATTCTTCTGATTCAGACAATTAGTATGATCAATCATCCAAATCATTCTAATTGCTCCCAAAATCCATTAGTGACACCTACCAACAGATGGTGGCAACCCATCAAAATTGAAAGCGAACCTCTCGGTATAGTTACCTGTGTGATTAAGTTTTTCTATCTTGAGCTCCGATCGGATTAGGATTAAGGTGATCTCATCAAACCCTAATTTCCATTATATGAAATAATCATTCGATTCAAGTCCAATATGAAAATCCTAATAGAAACTCTTTCTATTATTTCACTTTGCCATGGCCATGGGCTTATGGACTTGATTCTCATGATCATGATAGGGCTGCTCCTCATCTACCAAGGTAGATAGATCCCCTATTGGTTTAATCCAATTCCTACAATGAACATGCTATAGCCAACATACACCTTAGGGTTTCGAATGGCTAGGAGATTGAGTTATGGTGTAGTCAAACTATAACACCCTCAAGGTGAACTATCGATGCACCTCAGGTCAAAGAATCAGACACACCACTGCAGCTTCGAGCCAATCATCAATGAGAAGGTAGACTTTCTCATGACTGCTCGAGGTGGTCATGCTCAGTGCCCTCATTCTCTAACGAGTATCTATACTCTCGCTCTGATGTCTCTACACCATAGATTCAAGACTCATCTATCCAAAAGAAGTGATCATACACCAATCTTCTGGATCAATCACCATCCTCATGATGATCCTACGGTCGGAAGTATTTTATGAGTTAATAATGAAAATTCATATATTAAATTTTTAACTCTTGAAAATATGAACTATTATTATCATTAACTCAAAGGATGTATCACAGACACTTTCAAAATATATACTATGATAGAAAATAACTTTTTTTATTATTTATAGTCAAAATTATAATTTTATTCTTAGAAGTGTATTACAAGTATCAGCCAATGTGGCATCTAGGGCATACATATCTAATAGGAGGTGAAGGATTGAAAGTGAATCCAAATGTAGGTGGTGAGCATGATCCACTTGTATCTAGTGAATGATGTCGTGATCCATATACTTCATGAGATCTTTTCGATAGCACTGTGGTCGAAGCTTGAAAAATTGTATATGGAAAATTCACTCACCAACATGCTATTCCTTTAGAGGTAGTTCTACTAGCTGTGGATAAACAAAGGTCAGAGCATGTAGGAGCATCTATCTAACTTTCAAAAAATTCTCACCGATCTCCTCAGCATTGGTGAAAAAGTTGAGCAGAAGACCAGGGTGTTGGTCTTGCTAGCATCACTTCTTCCTTCATATCAGTCCTTGGTGACCACTCTTCTAGTAGAAAAGAGCACCATTAAGATGAACGAAGTCACTACAGTGATTCTACAGAATGAGATTCTTAGGAGGGACAACCCAGTTTCAAGCTTAGATAGCGGTAGCTTAGCTTTGATGATTTTTGGAGGAGCAGGAGGTAGTAGATGGAGCGGCAAAGGATTATGAGGAGTATGATCTAGGTCCAAGATGAGGGACCACAGCAAGATCAGATGCTATCGGTGCAACGAGTTTGGGCATTGAGTCAAGGATTGCCCACAACTCAAAGACCAGATGAGGGCTACTGTGGTGATGGTTAGTAGCGATATAGAAGACAATGATGATGTTCTTCTGATTACTAATGAGGTATTTACTTTTTTCTTCTAGTGAATTATAGATTCTACTTATTTCCATCATGTATGTTATAGAGAGAAGATGTTTGACTCTCTGAAGACTAGTAAGGGCACTATGTTCTTGCCAGATGAATTGAGCTATGAGATCAAGGGCAGCGGGATGGTCAGCATGAAGCTCCATGATGGAACAATGAAGAAGTTGGGTGAGGTCCGATACATATCCAGCTTTAAGAAGAATTTAATCTCACTGAGTAGACTAGATTTGATCGACTTCAGATGGAAAGCTGATGGAGGAATTCTGAAGATTATGCGTGATAGTAGGATGGTATTAAGAGGAAGAAAGTATGAAAGACATTATCTCATGGCAAGGAGTCTAGTGTGAGGTGGAGCTCCAGGTGGAGATGGATTGGGCACAAGATAAGAGACTCGAGAGGATGATAGGCGACGTCATAAGATGAAGTTTCTATTGCCGCAAGAGGCTATCCTGAGTAGATCTCAGGTTAAGAGGGTCACAGCCATTAACGGAGGTGGGATCGAGTAGCCTGGCTTGACTTCCATATTTGTCCATCCATGATCAGTAGGTGATTACTCCAGGACATGGGGGCGAGAAGATTCATAAGCTCTCAAAGTCAGGTGGAGGCTGAATATCGAGTCAAGATAGAGATTGTTAGGATTTGACATCTTGAATTTGATCCATAGTAAGAAAAAAATTAGCATCAGCAAGCAGCCAGGCTGGCTCGGATATAGGATCAAGCTAGCTCAGGTTGAGATCAAGTTGGCTTGAACCATAATCGAGCCGACCCTCTCAGGAAAATAGAAAGTAGGTGTTCGAGCAAGATGCAATCAAGCTAGCTCAATCCCTGATAGAGCCGGCTCGATGAAGGTAAATAGAACAGGACAAGATTTTTTATTTGAACTCAGATTGTGATTAATCCAAGGGGTCTATGAGAGTTGCATATAAACCATAGGATCCAATAGCCATGGAGGATTGCAATCATGATTTGAAGGTTGGAAAATATTTCAAGACTTCATCAAAATCCTATTCAACACAAGTTAGAAGAAAGAGTTATGTTAGAACTTCTGTGAACTATTGAGAAAAGGATTCTCATTCTATTTAAAGGCCTTAGGTGCTGTGGAGCAAGATGTGGTGCATGTGGCATGAGAGACATGTAGAGAGGATCAGACAGCCGCCAAAAAAAGCTTGGCAAAGCATCGAGTACGTGCAACTTGCAAGAGAGAGAAGTAATAGGTGCATAGTATCCAGCATTGAGGTCGTGAGGATAGAGTATCTTGTAGCTTCTGTGGATCTTCTTGGAGATTCTGAAAGAGCTTTTGTGAGGGTAGCTTCTAGTTGAGAGAGATTTATGTATAGTGAGTTGAGAGTGGGTGTTCTCCTCTTATACTTATTTTTCTCTTTCATAGTGGAGCTTTGCATGCCCCATGGAGGTGAGCATTTGGACTGATCCACGTACTTGATTATTTTTTTATTATATTTTTTTTATCATAATAATCTAATATTAGATTCTCAATAAGTGGTATCAGAATAGTTGATATCACCAACACATCCAAAATTAATCCATGATGATAGGAGCTTGTCAATTAGACAAGAGACTTAATAGTTCTCATATATTCGAGCACCCTCTATGGATCTCTTCAACCAAACTTTGAAACAAATGAATTTAGTCATTTATAGGGACATTATCTATCATTTTAAAGTTGTTGAAGTCACCAATGATGAATCTCATGGCCTCTTCATTATCTTTGCTATAAGCACCTTCTAGGGCAGTCCAAAGTTCTTTAGTAGTTTTTCATTTTCTATAGATTTTATAAAGAAACCTATAATAAAATTCAATTTCTTTCAATGATCTATCAATTCAATAAGTGTCTAACAAATTAGATGATCTGGAAGTGGAGGATCTTAATCTAGATAAGGTGGAAAAATCAAATAGTGGCCCTTTTCAATTGGCAATGATGAGGACAAGTATGATTAGCCAAGCCTCAATCCATTCTTGCCACCCAAAGAACCTATAACCATTAAACTTTTCAGATTTATGGGTTAAGACTTCCTCAGCACCGATTGATATATGATAAAGGAAAACAAGAAATTTGATTTAAGAGGGATTGATTAGAGCTATAAGTTAAGTTTGATAATAATTAGGACTCTCAACAAGAAACCTAGATATTATATGTTAGTAATTTTGATATAACAATACTTTAACAAAGTTTATGATTAGTTTAAACATCAAAATAGAACTTTTTTTGCTGATGGATAATCAAAACCAGGATAGAGGACTAATTTTGCTTAGAATGTTAGCGATAAATTTCATGAAAAGAGTTTGGTCAGGCTGAGAAAAGTTTGAATAAAAGTTTTGATAAACTTCAGACATATTTAAATAGTATGATATTAAAGGATAAAAGAAATAAATTATCTTATCAAGTGTCACATCCCAAATCTGGAACATAACATGGTCATGCTACCGAGGGGCACCACCCTCATTAACACAAAGCCAATATTCATTTGCTTAAAATAAATAACAGATATATCATAAATAAAAATAATAAAAAGGTTCAAATCAAATTCTTAATTTAATCAAAATTGATTCAGAGTATCTAAATTCAAAAACCAAAACCATGATTCAAGTCTTAAAATTCATAAATGATCCATTGCATGTTCATGGTCATTTATTAAACTAAGTGCAGCTGCTAAAATTTTCAAACCTGCTACATAAAGCCCCAAGCCTAGATCCCTCGTCGATCCTAACCTTAATTCTTTATTTTTTTTAAAAAAAAGATGTCAGCTACACTAGCTCAGTAAGTAAAATTTATGCTTTTTTATTGGATCAAGCATAAGTTTCTCCATGGGAATGCAATGTTTAGAAAGTAACAAATATAGCAAATAAAGCATTTTATAGAGCATAATATAAAATAAGTCATAAACCAATCATGCATGCAAAAATCATGAAATTCATAAACATGAATCATAAATTATTTTTGATCATATATTCATATCATGTTTTAAAACATTGCTCATAGATATTTATGCTAAGATCATTTTATACTCATGATAGGGACATATTTCTTAATCGATAGGATTTTTGTTTCTTATGTCAACTTGGTATCCATTGGCGAGGCCATATTTCTTATGGATGCTAGCTTTGGATGTTGATTTTTTCAATAAAAATTCATTCATAGCTATCTGAGAGTCTTTGAAATTCTTATATCTTTTTTTTAAATCATACATATACTTAGATGAAAAAATATTTAAATTCATGGTTCTTAAACATGCTATTTTCTTAAAACATATTCATAGAATCAATGATCATAGTAAAATATAATTTTTGCACCTCATATGCTAATTCTTATTTTATAAAAAATATGAATTTATAACAATAGTTCATTTGCATAAAAAAATAATAATTTAAAAATAAATAAGGAGTGTAAGACCCCACTTGCCTTGATCATCCTAGATCTATAGGCTTTTCGAATGAGTCAGGTATTCCTATTTAAAATATTAAATCTTAATCAATTTTTATTCAATAAATTTAAACTAATAATAAAGACAGTGGTTGATTAGATGATTAATCCGATAGACTATCCAGATACAAACGTAATTTGGGGTCAACTTGTTAGAACTAACATGAGTTCCTGAAAAAAGAAAGGTTTGACTCAATCTAAGATCTATAAATCTTCTTAGAGAGAAAGTAGGCGAAGAGATATGGAAGAGAGAAAATCCTAGAGATACAATAGAGAGGAGTTCCTCTCTCTTCTTTTTCTTTTTTTTCCTTTATTTTCTTTTCTTCTTACTTTCTATTTTCTTTTCTTTTCTTTTCTTAGTTGATTAAGGGGACAAATGATTGATGGTCGATAGCTAGGAGACTGGCAATGGGACGGCGACATGGGTGACCGGTGACGGCGGAGCAAAAGGATGGCCGACGGTAGGTGGCGGCCATAAAAAAACATAAATTTTGAAAAAATAGGGGACCGTCCCCTTTCTTCAATTGTTTTTTATCTTCGGCCATTCATCAATGGCCAAAACTTTTGGAGAAGGTTGATAGTAGGTGGGGTCATGACCCAAAGGTACGGCACCATGAGCGGCGACACCGATGGCCAGAAAAAAGGGAAAATCAAGACTCGGCCAAATAGAGAAAAATAAGGATTTTCATTCATGAGGCTTTTCAAGCGAATCCGATGGCCAGCGATTATGCATAGTGGCATGGGAAGAAGGGGAAGAAAGAGAGAAAGTGGGGCTGGGGTTTACCTCAACCTCCAATGACTTCTCTAATGAGAATCTTAGCGAGCATAAGAAGGATGTCCATGAATTCAATAGAAGAATAGAGAGAGAAGAAAGAGGGAGAAGGCCAGTGTTTTACATGGTTGGCTTTGGAGGAGGAGGAAGGATTTTATAGAGCATCTCCTAGGATTTTGAAAGCCCTAGGAGTCCTTATTTTGGTCGGACATGGGGAGATGAAGACTTCCATTCGACACAAGCTTCTTCCTTTCTTTTTTTTTTTTAAATATGGGCCAAATACTAGGCTTAATTTAGGTGGGCTGGTCTAATTGGATCAGTTATAACATCAAGGATCTAGTTAGATTGGCTTGTTAATTTAAGAAGCAAAGGAAGAAGATAACAAAAAGCATGCTAGGAACTATCCTAAGACAAATTCTCAACCCTCATGCTGGTGTCACCAAGATTTCTGCCCCAAGATATAATTGGGATGCTCTCTTTTGGAGCATGATCATAGAGAGGGCTGGCAGACCTTTTAACACTCAGCAAAATGAAAAAGGTTGAAGGAAAAAGCAATTAAGCAGTAGAGAAAGAGAGATTAGAAGGTGATGAAACATAAGTGAGAAGGATCATTGTTTTTCCAATGCTCAAGAGGTCAGATCCTATGGCCTTTCATAGGCCACAAGTAGATGCCTATAAATGATCATTTGATGGATCGACCATGAAGGAAAGCGATCAGCCAAATAAAATATGATGGTCTATAAAAATAGTCATTTTACCATTTGACTAAATATACAATAAAAGAATATTATAAAAAAGAAAAATAAAAATATCACCTACCATCACATGCATCACACCATGCCACAATGTGATTGCGACACATCTAGCATCACTCATATTGTTTCTAGACTTAGTCACTATAATAGTAATCCTAGTAGGATTCATTATATTGTTCTGAAAGGAATCTTTAGGTATTTAAAAAGTACTATTTCATATTGTTTCAGATTTGTTGGCTATTCAATTGTATTGGATGTGTATAGTGATGCCAACTAAATTTCTAATTCATCTGATGTTAAATCCACTTTTGGTCATGTATGCCTTCTTGGTGGTAACTTTGATTCTTAGAAATAAGCCAAATAAACAATACTAGCTAGAAATACAGTGGAAGCTAAACTTGTTGCTTTTATTTCTACTTGCATTGAAGTCGAATGGCTTAAAGATCTTTTGTTAGAAATTTTTTTAATTTCATCTTCTATTCCTTCTATTTCGATCCATTATGATTCTAGAGCTACAATTGATTTTTGTAATAAGAAACTTATAAATTAAAAAATAAGCAGATATTAAAAAAAATAGATAAAAGTATGTAAGAAAGCAAAAAGCCATGGCATTATTTCATTATCTTATGTAAAAATTGATATAATCTTCTTGATTGTCTCACTAAAGTCTTAAAATACGACTAGTCTTAGAATCATCAGGGAGATGGGACTTCGCATTTAATGGGCCTTCCAATAGTGAAAAACAAACCTTTGTGATAAGAGATGCCTTAAAAAGGTTTGATATGGTAATAATAAGCTGATAAGTTGGCTAAGGAGTATATATTATCATATATCTATAAAACCTTCACTCCATCTCATTCCTATGGTAACTAGTGCTCCTATGTAGAAGTTAATAAAGAGTATAGATCTGAATGAGGCCTGTTGGGGGCGAACCCACTCCTGCCGAAATTCTGCTGGGCATCTGATTGCTGAATGATCCCGTTTGGTAGCGACGACCAAGATTGACCCTTGACCGAATTCACACGATCCCTCTGGATCTCGCCTAGATGAGCTTGAATGATGGGGGTGGTCGAGTTCCTCCACCCTAGGCAGTCAGCTCTTCGTGATTGCAAGTCTTCCAAACTTCTCCTTCAGTCGGACTTCTCCATCTCAAGTAGGCTCCTTTCGACATTCCTCCAGCCAACCTTCCCTGATCATGAGTCTTTCGAACTTCTCCTTCAGCCGAACTTCTCTTTCAACCAGACTTCTCCATTAGTCGGACTCCTTCCGGACTTCATCCTTAATCGAACTTCTCCATTAGTCGAACTCCTTCTGAATCCTTCCATAAGACCTCCTTCTAGATTTCTTCAGTGGACTTCCTTTAGGATTTCTCCAGTGGACTTTCGAACCCCTTTCGGCCAAACTCCATGCAGTTGCCTAGAAGGACCTCCACTGCTACGTGGATCCAGCAATCTACACAGCATGAATCCACTTACACATAAATAACCCTGAAGAAATCCAAACTCCTCTGAAATTGATGAAACTTGAAGCTCTTCGCCACCAGTGCCTACCTCCTCCGAACTTTAATAATTAAATCCTAACAAACTAGTACGTCATGACAACAGACACTATCCTTCGTAACAAACTCCACGTGGCTCCAAACGGCCCACTATCAGATGGTTACGACTATCTCCATCCATTTGTTACAGGCTCTACCTATATAAAAGATCCTCTAGATAAATTTTCTCTCTAAGCTCTTTTCTTCCTCTCGATATTCTACCATTTTCTCTCCTAAGCACTCCATTTTTATTGGCCGAAAGAGCTAACTTGATCATCGAAGGGTCTTGCCAAAGCCACCACCCCCGACTTCGAACGAGACTTATTTTGCAGGTCACTGATGGCGACCTTATCTTCTC
This sequence comes from Cocos nucifera, assembly GCA_006176705.1. NCBI lineage: Eukaryota > Viridiplantae > Streptophyta > Magnoliopsida > Arecales > Arecaceae > Cocos > Cocos nucifera. The sequence continues at coordinate 1,378,348 of QRFJ01000095.1, forward strand.
TGATTCTAGCCTCAAATCCAACGTCAACCAGATTTTGCACTAATAGAATTAGCGCTAAAGGAAGGGTGGCCTTTTTTTCTTGGGGTGCTCTTATTTTTAAAAGAGTGCTCAGCAGAAATCTCTATCCTTTCCCTCAGAGTTCTTCTTCCCCAGTCGATCTCACGAGGATGCCTTTAAGAAAGGCTTCCACTCGATGGTCGACCGCCTCCGTGGCTAAATCTCATCCAGATCTGCCCACCTCCATCTCATCCTCGGTATCTCAAGTTCCATCGATAGCAATGGTGGACGTAGGGCAATTGAGCCTACTGGTTCAGTAGGTTAGGAGCCTCATTAAAGCAGTGCAGGTCATGCAGCAGCAGCAACCTCTATTGCCGACCCGACCAGAGCAGGCTTCTCCAGAGCCCCAAGACCTAGTCTAGGGATGACCGACTTGGGCGAGTCGACCGATCACCTTTGAGAAAGGAAAGCAGAGGGCAGGGAGCTCTTGCTCTGACTATGACTCTACTTCTGAAGGGACTCTACCCTCGTTTAGCTAAAAAACATCGAAGATCCATGACCGTGAAGATCTTCTGAACTGAAAGTTGTAAGAAATGAACCAATGAATTGAGAAACTCCGCCATGCTCCCTTCTCTTATGATAATGATATCTACATCGACCCTCCTTTCTCTCACTAAATCATACAGGAATCGATCCTGCCGAACTTCAAGCTTTCATAGTTCAAAAGCTACGATGGGACCATTGATCCGATCGACCATCTGAAGGCCTTTCAAATTATGATGCTGCTCCATGGTGCATCAGACGCCATTTTATGCCAAGCTTTTTCATCTACTCTGAAGGAAGCAATAAGAAACTGGTACTCAGCATTAAAATCAAGTACGATCTTCTCTTTCCACTAGATGAGCCATCAATTCATGACTTACTTCATCAGTAGTCGATGTCCCCAATGAGGCTCGAATTCCTTCATCCATATCAAGCAGAAGGAAGGAGAGTCCATTCGGACCTATGTCAACCACTTCAATGCTGCTGCTTAGGAGGTTCGAAACTTGGATCAGTCCATTGCAATGACCATACTAAAGGATAGCCTCTAAAAGAATGATTTGCTGTTCTCCCTGGAGAAGAAGTATCCTAGAAATTTTGCTGATATGCTAGCCCAGGCTAATGGTTATGCTTGGGCGGAATAGGCCTTCAGGGTAAAGAATGAAGAAGCCATGAGAGAGCGGCAGGTGAGTGATTCAAGCAAGCCTACAATTGAAGAAATGTCGAGCGAAGCTTAGCCATGCTCTAAAATCTCTCTCGAGTGCAGACAAGCCTGAACTCCTTGAGCTCGTCGTTAGAGAAGCCTTGATCAAAGGGCACGATGGAACTCTTCCCCTAGAAGGTTCCACACCTATGGTCCCCCCAACACTCTGAAGACTCAAGTCCTGATGGAGATCGAGGAGCAGCTATCGAGGTCAGAGAAGATGCGATCTCATCCTGATAAGAAAAATCCTTACAAGTACTGCCTCTACCATTATGATCATGGTCACGATACTAAGGAATGCATCCAACTCCAAGACGAGATCAAGGAGCTCATCAGATGAGGCTGGCTTAATCGATTCCTGCGATGTCAGCCTGAAGTAAGGAAAGATCGACCAAGGGCACTACTCCAGCCCAAACCATCAAGGAGAGAAGAGCAGCAAGGAGATCGACCATCCCTCGACATCATCAACACCATTTTTGGGGGACTTCGATGGGGAGAGGCTGGCGGATCAGTAGGAAAAGTAAAGAAGCGGAGGACTGAAGAATCAATAACTTTCACTAATAAAGATGCTCAAGGAGTTCAGTTCTCGCATAACGACGTGGTTGTAATCTCACTAAACATTGCTGACTATAATGTACACCATGTTCTAATAGATAATGGAAGCTCTACTAATGTCTTATTTTATGATGCTTTCTCTAAGATGTCTATACCTAATAACCACCTAGGACCTATGAACTTTCCATTGGTGGGTTTCATTGACGAAGCTATGTCAGTTAAGGGAATAATAATACTAACTATGGCTGCAGGACAATATCCTAAATAGGCTAGAGCGTAGTCAATTTTTTGGTAGTAAAAGCTTCCTCTGCTTACAACATAATTCTCGATCGACTTGGTCTGAATGCACTTCGGACAGTAGTGTCCACTCATTACCTAAAGATGAAGTTCCCAATAGGTCATGGGATTGGGAAGCTTAGAGGAGATCAAGCTCTGGCAAGGTAGTACTACTCCATCATCCTGCAAAAAAGTGGCCAATCCGGCCTTTGCCCAGTCGATGGGCTGGATGTTTGTGATGACCTTATTGAGGAGCGGGATGAACCCACGGAAGACCTGGTAGCTATCTCTCTAGATGATGGAAACACAGAACACACGGTGCAGATCGACTCTAGCTTGGATGGAGAAGTTCGGAAGGAGCTCGCTGCCTTCTTTCGAAAGAATGCCGACGCTTTTGCTTGGGTCCCCACAGACATGCTAGAAATTGACGTCGAGGTCATGGAGCATCGACTAGCTGTTGATCCCAAATACAGATCAGTGAAAGAAAAAGTTCGAAGCCATGAACTAAAAAGATAGAAGGCGATAGTAGATGAAGTAGACAAACTTCTTAAAGCTGGGTTCATTCGAAAAGTCAACTATCCAAGTTGGGTCTCCAATGTGATCCTAGTCAAAAAGCTGAATAAGGTCTGTCCAAAAGATAGTTACCCCCTATCTGGAATTGATCAACTAGTGGATGCAACTTCAGACCATGAGCTTCTCACCTTCATGGATGCCTTCTTTGGCTACAATCAAATCCAGATGGCACTAGAGGATGAGAAAAAAACTACTTTTATTACTGACCATGATCTTTATTGTTACAGGGTCATGCTCTTTGGGCTTAAAAATGCAGGTGTGATATATCAGCATCTGGTCAATAAGATTTTTAAAGAGCAGATCGATCACAACATGGAGATCTACATAAATGACATGCTTGTCAAGAGCCAAACTTCGATGAGTCATGTAGTCGACCTTGAAAAAACCTTCAATGCTCTTAGAAAATATAAGAGAAGTTGAATCCAACCAAATGCGCCTTCAGAGTAATCTTGGAGAAATTTTTGGGGTTCATGGTATCGAGGCATGGGATTGAAGCAAATCTAGAGAATATTCAAGCCATTCAGGAGATGACTGCTCTAAAAATAATCAAAGAAGTCTAGTGCCTGACTAGAAAGATAGCAGCCTTGAACCACTTCATCTCAAGATCGGCCAAGCGATGCATGGCCTTATTTCAAGTCCTAGAATAGCCAAAGAACTTCTGTTGGACCTCTGAATGTCAACAAGCCTTCAGAGAGCTCAAGGATTATCTCTGCTCGCCCTCCTACTGGCAAAGCCCAAACTCAGAGAGGACTTATTTTTATACCTGACGATCTTCCCAGCGACCCTTGCAGCAGTCTTAGTCAAAGAGGAGGTGAAAGTACAGTAGTCAATCTACTACACAAGTTGAGTCTTGAGGGATGCCGAGACCAGGTATACTAAATTAGAAAAACTAACTTATGCCTTACTGATTGCAGCTCGAAGACTTCGACCTTACTTCCAAGGGCATACCATAACCCTCATCGATCAACCAATCAAGATAGTTCTTCATCGAATAAATGCTTCTGGAAGAATAGTGAAGTAGATAATTAAGCTTACAGAGTTTGACATCAACTATCAACCTTGACCATCGATCAAAGCTCAGATACTGATCAATTTTATAGTTGAATGCATGATCCCGGATGATGCCAATCCTAAGTAGAATGAGGCCAGCATTCTATGGCTACAATCGAGCTTCTCCGAAGAAAGAGCAAACCTTCTTGAAGGTTTCTAGGCTCTGTATGTAGATGGCTCTTTCAATGCTTCCAGTGCAGGAGCTGGACTGATCTTGGTCAACCTGAAAGAGGTTATTATCGAATATGCACTATGTTTTGAGTTTTCTGCAATAAACAATGGAGCAGAATATAAAGCTCTGATAGTGAGGCTGAAGATAGCAAGAGAACTAGAAGCAGATTGGCTTCGAGCTTATAATGATTTGCAGTTGATAGTATGACAGGTCAACAATGATTACAAGGCTCGAAAGAAAAATATGAGAAGATACCTTGAGATAGTGAAGAGCTTGACCCCAGCATTCAACAGTTTCAATATCCAGTGGATCCCAAGGATGAAAAATGCCAGAGCCAACCTTTTATCCAAATTAGCCACACTTGCCTCCAATGAACTTCTGAAGGAAGTATACTTTGAAGTACTGAAATGCCCCAGTTCAGAAGAGCTGCTGACTATCATGCATATGGACCATGAGCCCCACTGGATTGATCCATTGACTGCTTATCTCAGAGATAAAACTCTCCCTCACGATCCAAAGGAAGCTCAAAAATTAAGGAACTAAGCCTCTCGGTATGTACTTTACGAAGATAAATTGTATAAGAGATCATATTCTTTGTCGCTTTTAAGATGTCTTCGATCTTCCGAGGTCGATTTTGCATTATGAAAAGTGCATGAAGGAATCTATGAAAATCATCTAGGCCCCAGATCCCTATCTCACAAACTGCTATGGCAAGGTTATTATTGGCCGCTATGCACCATGATTGCATTAAATATATTAGAAGGTGCAATCGCTGTCAAAGAAATGCAAATATACAAAGACAGTCGGCCTCCGAGCTTAACCCACTAAGAGCCCCTTGGCCATTTGCACAATAGAGAACGGATATACTTGGGCCTTTCTCGATGGCACTCGGACAATGAAAGTTTCTCTTAGTTGTGATCGACTACTTCATCAAATGGATCGAGGCCAAACCCCTAGCAAAGATTACTGAAGCCAAAGTTCAAGACTTCATTTGGAAGTTGATTATTTATAGATTTGTCCTACCTTGAATCCTTATTACAGACAATGGATGATAATTTGCTGGAAGAAAGTTTGCTGAGTTCTGTGAAGGTTTGAACATCTTCCACAACTTCATGTCAGTAGCTCATTCACAAGTGAATGGTGAAGCAGAAGTGACAAATATAATCTTATTGCAAGATATCAAGGCAAGGCTTGAAAGAGCAAGAGGACTTGGGCGGACAAGCTTTACCATGTCCTATGGGCATACCAAACTACCCAAAAGTTGCCAACTGGGGAAATGCCATTCGCTCTGGCTTTCGGAATAGAAGCAGTCATCCCGATAGAGCTCAGCTACCGTCGGCATGGGTTATAGCCTTCAATAAGCAATGTAATTCATAGGACCTCAGAGCAAACCTCGATCTACTGGAGGAAAAATAAGAAGAAGCTCAAGTTCGGATGGCTACTTATAGACGAAGAGTGGCCCGCTACTATAACTCTAGAGTCAAAGGCAAAATATTCAAAGTTGGAAACTTGGTACTTTGACGAGCAGCCATTTCATAATCTTAAAATAAAAAAAAGCTCGTCCCAAACTAGAAAGGTCCTTATAAAGTCAAAGAGGTCGTCCGACCTGAAACTTACTACTTGAAGAAACTCGGAGGCACCAATCTCCCATGACCATGGAGCTTGGAGAACTTACGTATGTACTATCAATAATCTCATTTCAATAATTTTTTTTATTTTAATATCTTCGATCTTAGTGCAAAACTATGATAACAGAAAATGGCCTTCCGAACTTTGTCATTAGACGATGTTAGCCCTATTAGGAATAGGAGGAGAACCTCATCCTAACATTAAGCTAAAGTGAAGACCTCGGTTACTTAAGTCGGGATGCGGGGAGAGGCCCTTTCAATGGCCCTTTTGTGTCCCTATAACCTTATTAGGAATAGAAGAAAAACCTCTTTCTAACATTAAGCTAAAGCGAAGACCTCAGTTAGTTAAGTCGGGATGTGGGGAGAGATCCTTTCAATGGCTTTTTTGTGCCCCTATAGCCTTGTTAGGAATAGGAGGGAAATCTCGTCCTAACATTGAGCTAAAGCGAAGATCTCGGTTACTTAAGCCGAGATGCGAGGAGAGGCCCTTTCAACGGCCCTTTTGTGCTCCTATAGTTCTGTTAGGAATAGGAGGGAAGCCTCCTCCTAACATTAAGCTAAAGCGAAGACCTTAATTACTTAAGTCGGGATGTAGGGAGAGGCCCTTTCAACAGCCCTTTTATGCTCCTATAACCTGATTAGGAATAGGGGAAAAATCTCATTCTAACATTGAGCTAAAGCGAAGACCTCGATTACTTAAGCCAGGATGCGGGGAGAGACACTTTCAATGGCCCTTTTGTGCCTCTATAGTTCTGTTAGGAACAGGAGGAGAACCTCGTCCTAACATTGAGCTAAAGTGAAGACCTCGGTTACTTAAGCTAGGATGCAGGGAGAGGCCCTTTCAATAGCCTTTTTGTGCCCCTATAGTTTTTGTTGGGAATAGGAGGGGAACCTTATCCTAACATTGAGCTAAAGTGAAGACCTTGGTTACTTAAGTCGGGATGTGGTGAGAGATCCTTTCAACGGCCCTTTTGTGCCCCTATAGTTCTATTAGGAACAGAAGGGGGACCTCATCCTAACATTGAGCTAAAGTAAAGACCTCGGTTACTTAAGTCGGGATGCAGGAAGAGGCTCCTTCAACCATCCTTTTGTGCCCCTATAGCCCTATTAGAAATAGGAGGAGGATCTTGTCCTAAAATGAGCAAAGTCGAAGGCCTTGCTAACCTAAGCTGAGAAAAAAAGAGAGAGGGGGGCTCATCCAGTGGTCCCAAATGAACCTCCAACCTAAAGCAAAGAAAAGGGAGAAACTCTATCATCGATCCTTATACGTATTTCTCCTACAATTACCCAACTGTATGAGGTGCGAGAAGAAAAATCACTCTTGGATCCACAAAAAAATCTTAGCTCAGCATCCACAATAAGCATCTTATTAGAAGACAATGCAAAGAAAAATAAAGTAAAGAAAGTAAAGCCATGAGCAAGCTTTGAATTAGTGTGAAATAAAAATAACAAAAAAGATATCATTTTATTACAAAAATAAATTCATTACAAGCAAAATACAGGTCGACAAGAATGATTATACTAAAAAGAAAGAAAAAGAGAAAGGCCGCTGAAATCTTAGGAAGGATCAGATTCCTCAAACTTCGGACTAGTGGCCATTACCAAAAATTCCTTTAGATGATCAACCTCCTCCTCGAGCTCCCTCCGCCTCATCATGTTATCATAGAACATCCTATTGGCTCGATGGTAGTTTCCCTCTGACTCTCGCAGCCTCTCCCTCAGGACCTCAGACTTGACCTCCGCATCCTTGGTGGCCTGACACTCATAAGTCAGCTTGAGCTTCAGTCGCTGCACCTCAGCCTTTTCCGTACCGACTGACTCCAAGAGTTCGCCAATGGTCTTCTTCAAGAAGGCGATCTCCTCGACCTCCTGCTTGTACCAACCCAAAAGCTATCATCAAGTTGCCATTGGAGCTAGGCTACTTCATCGTTGGAGGCACAAGCTTTTGTTCTAGCTTGGATATCCTATCACTCTAGTCCAATCGGTAAGTCTCATATGTGAGCTCAGCATCTTGCAACTACTTTTAAAGTGTGGAGAACCTCATCGACCAGTTTCACTCGAATCGTGCCTTATCGAAGGACCATGATGAGCTTCCCTCCAGAAGTTGAATCTTCTTCTTCACCATCTTGAGTTGAGTCTCAAGGGAGCCGATCTTTGTTGTTAGCGCCTAGGATTTATCGCTTGTGTTCTTCCGAAGTTCGGCTAGCTCCCTCTCGAAGCTCCCCGTCCAAATACTAAAACTCGTGGAGTCCTTCATGTGCAAGTTTCAAAGGTGAGTGACCTCTTTGGTCACCTTCGAAGCATTCTTCCACAAAGCTTGAAGGTTGTCCTCCATCTTCTTCAACTTCTTCTTCAGATGATGGACTTTCTTCCTTAGGCTTTTTATTAAAGATCCAGGAGAACCTCTTGAGGCAATGGATGAGCATTGACGGGAGACTGCATTCGAAGTATGAAAAATGCTCAAAGGTATAGACAAAAAAATTTTCACTTTTATTTAATTAAAAATTTTGAGTACAAAGCAAAAAAAAAGAGAAGAAAAATGTACAACTACTCTAGGATTTCAACCTTAGGAGGGACGGTGGTAGACGAAGTCGGAGCACTCTCGACTGCATTAGATTCTTGAACCAGCTCAGGCACCTCCATGGTAGGTTCGAATGGACTAGAAGCAGGCTCGACGGGGGAAGGATCGACTGTAACATCGAACGATCCTGCTTCTGCATCATTCTCCTCCTCTAAAAATTTGAGGTCGAGCTCGAGGAACCACTGGGCCACCTTGCTTTCGCAGAGCCCGAAGCCCTTAATGAATGCCTACTGGCTGAAGGTGATGTTTAGGTCCTTCATTTTTGAGGAGGCCTTGAACTCCATGGCTCAGGCCGCTGCCTCCGAGATCGACTTCGACATTTGGGCCTCCAGACCAGCGGCCCTTCCCTCAGCTTCTTGCCTCCTCTCCTCCTCCAGAGCTAGCACCACCTTGAGTCTGATCGAGATGAACTCCTCCTTTCGAAGTGCACTGCACAGACTCTCATTATCCACCATCTTCTCCCTCATGAGATGCTCAGCCTCAACAGCCATCACCTGAAGGTGATTAATCTCTGCCTGAAGGCCTTCCCGAACATTCAGCATCTCTACCTCCAAGCGATTTTTCCTCTTTAGGTGGACAAGCATATGGTGGCCCGACTATCCTGAACAGATCACTGTAAGGTGAAGGAAGAAAGGGTGAGAAAATTTAAAAAAAAAGGGTATGGCAAGATGATTACCCTAAGGACAGTCCTGAGAGACTCTCAGATGAACTGCCTCTAGTCAAGGTTGGTCAGGTGGTCCACTTCCTCTGGCAGGATGAACTTGTCTATCAGGTTTTGGATGATATCTGGATTATCGAAGGGGTCCATCCCCTAGTCATCGTCGCTACTCTAGTTGGGCTCATCCTGACGCACCTTGCGGGCCTTTTCTGCAATGGCTGCTTTCCCCTTCCTCCTCTCTTTCCCTTCGTCAGTGGAGGGATCGGGCGTGCAATCCCTAGTGGGGAGATTTGTGGGCTCGGGGGGAAGGGATTCCCTTCTATGACATTGGCATATGTGGTCGGGATGACCTCATTTCTAGGGCGGACCTCGGGAGTGACATTGGCTGCAGTAGGAGCTACAGGGTCGGAGGCACCAACCTTCACCCACTTTGAGCCTTCGCTTGGCGCCTTCCCCTTCCTCTTCTTCTAGGCATATAGGCCCTTGGCGAGTCTCTCTACAGCATCGATATCCATTCCTGTGATAAAGAAAAATGTATAGTCGATCGAGGTACATACGAAACTTCATAAGAATGCATATGCATGTATGTATGCATGACTAATACCGGCAAGGTCAAGAGGACTCAAACTGAAGTCAAACAAAGTTTGTTCCCTCAAAAGGTCTGAAAGAGAAGGAGCTCGGTATGCCACGAGTCGATTAGAAGATTGAAGGTCGGGTCCGTCTAAACTAGGGGCCCGACGGACAGATTTCCTAAGGAAGTTCCAAGGAGGAAGGTCAAGCAACAAGGTGGGGCATCGAACTCTTCTCCTTCTAGTTATGAGCAAAAGAAGGAGTGTCTTTCAGCAACCCCTTCTTGCCAAGCTGGGAGGAGAAGTACCACCAGTTTTTTGCAAAAGAATGGCATTTGAAGGTATAGAAATTTTGGAATAATGAGATAGTCAGCCGAACTTCAGTCAGATGGCAGAGGGAAAGAAAATCTATGACGAATAGAAAGAAGTTCGGTAAGATGGAGGTGAAAGAGATGTTCAAAAATCAAAAGAGGACAACTACAAAGAAGGGCAGTAAAAGTCGAAGCCCAGCATGCAAGGTCTCTAAATACAAACAAAATCGATCGACCGGAGGAGAACTAGCTCGGTCATCTAAACTAGAGAGTTCGAGGTTGTATTTCGGGAGGATCCCATATTGAATACGGATCAAAAAAAGATTATTCAGAGTAAGAATGGACGGGATGGTGTCTGGTACAAAAGGATGAGTGAGACATGTTCCTAGGTTCGACCTCGATCAGGAGTGCAAGGTCTAGGAAAGTTGGTCTAGGCGAGCTCCAAGAACCGGTGGAGTGAAAAGTTTCGAAAGACATTCAGATCAAAATAAGTGATAGGATTGGTGTACAGGATGGAAGCACAAATTTCAAAGTAAAATTATGAAATCATACAAACCAAATCCGAAACCTAGGACCACCTTATTAGCAATTAAATTATATAACATGCATTTGTAATACAAAAGAAAGTATTAGAACATATCTCTTGTCGCTAAACCCTGAATTCTTCCTAATTGTTGGCAGCAATTCATCAGGGGTTCCACCAGGTGCCCACGTGTTCACCCTCCAATGTTGATCCACATGGAGACCTGATCAAGACACCAGCACCTCTGATTTATATGATTAAAATTTTAATAATAAGAACTTTAATTAAAAGCATGACCTTCCTTAGCCTTTAAGTCACCTTCCTTGCCTCTCCTTACCTTTCTTTCTTTTTTCTTATCTTCTTAATTTTTTCTTCCTAATCTCTTTGTCTTAAGATGACTTCTAATTTTTATAAGGACAAGATCTAGACAAGAGAAGGAAAAAAAAATTGGACAATAGAAAATACTTGTAAGAAAGAAAGATAACTTCAACCCCTCACGGACTCTTGGTGCGCACCCTTATTTATAATGCATATAAGGGTGCCAATACATTTTCTCACACCCTTTCAAAATATTATTTCATGTCTCTTCAGGCAATCTCATGCCTCATCAGATAATAACATCATGTAGACTTAGTCCAAGAGGTGCCTTAAAGCAGAAGGACTCTCGGACTAATTCTACGTAAGTTGTTTATGAAGAATCGTGGGCTTTCATTCTTGGCACCATCATTTTCATCCATTAGATCAGATAAAAAGGCCATCCAATGGCTTTAAAATGGGATGCCTATTCAGCAAGAAGGTGTGAAGATGAACTTTGAATAGTCAAAGTCCTAAGGGACTTTGACTTGGTCCAAGAGGCATCAAGGATGAGAGGGCGGCAAGGAGTCTTGGGCGGCAAGTATTCCTAGGCAACAAAGAGTCCCTTCTCAAAACAATAACAGAGTGTTTCATCTACAGAAGGACTCTTCTACACCCCATATCTGATGTCCATGCCTATTTAAAATATTTACGCGATATAACAAATGAAAAAAGTCAAAGAGGGTATGCGCCAACTAAATCCCATGCGCCAAAAATACTTTGCGCATGAAAGACTTCCCATGCGCAAGAGAGAGACTCTCTGGCATGTGGGATTCTAGTATGTGGCACCCCAACTGAAGCCCAATCAGTCTAGGTTAATCCAATTCAAGACCAAATTTCTATTTGGCTCAAATCAGACCTTAATTAGCCTAAATCGGAAGTAGATTCAAATCTAATTCGAATCTATGTGCTAGGGTTTGCTACATGTGCTATCATGTTCATCTTGCAAACATGGTCTAATCCAATTAGATCCTTAATCAATTCTCTTTGTGTGTGACCCATTAGGTTTCACATCTAGTCAGCAGTAGGTCTGGGTGTGATTTGACCTAATCAGGTTAGAACTCAACTAAACTAATTTAGGTCAAAACTAGCCAACCCAATTTGACTTAATTTAGAACACCTTCTAATTTAATGATTAAATTAAAAATTTAATTTGATCGAACCCACAAAACATGATTGACGTCTAGCAACATATCGTGACTTCCCAGAAGATGTAAAATTTTGATGAAAATATAAAAAATACCCTTTAGTGAAAATTACCATGCAACTAGATCTTTCGATCTTCCTGCATCCTGAATATGACTTTGGGTATGAAAATATGTCAACCCCAATATCATATTCATTTTTTTTTCAATCTTATGATGATGATTCATTTAATGAAATATTAGAAATCATTTCTAATTTTCATCATGCTTTGATCAAAGTCTTTCTGAATCATCATTTATTTGAAGTAGGTAGGATGCTATTTCCTCTTACCAGGAGTGATCGATTCCATGTTAACCTACTCACAACCTTCATATATAATCTACCATATCCAGATCATCCCATACATGACTGAGTCATGAATGAGTATGAACCAAAATATGGTATTCATATATATAAGATTCTATGGTAGTTTCAGGTCAAAGGATTATATGCACAATTCCACTATGAGAACCATCTATTGACATGTAGATAAGACTCCATTAGATATTCTCAACTTGGATCAATTTAGTGAACTCATTCTCTAATGAGCATCCACATCTTTGTATTAGTGTCATACATAAGTGATTATGAGATCAATCATCCTCTCAATTGAGCATACAAAAGATGTGCTAGTCTTACCGAAAATATTGATCCCCAACTCAATGTTCCATCGATCAGGAATGTTTAAATTAGGGTTTTAAGATTTTAGATCTCACTGGTATGATCTCATCATAATCCTAAAATCATAGTCTTAATTTATGGGGTTCATCATAATCTTAAATAAATAATAAGACACTGCATATGATGAAATAATGCCTTTATTTATTTTAAAATGTCATTACATGAGTTTGGAAGATAAAGAACAGCCCAAAAAATTGATTGGCTTGAGGGCATTTTTCTTTCAATCTCCCACTTGCACTAAAGCCAATTGCCCTTAAATTTTAATCCCATACAATCAAGGTGACGATCAAACAATTACAGTGGTAAAGCCTTAGTGAATGGGTCTGCTATATTATTCTTTGTGTCAACTCGTTCTATGACTATATCTTGTCTTTCAATAATTTCACGAACGAAATGGAAGCATCTCAGAATGTGTTTGGATTTATGATGAGACCTTGGTTCCTTTGCTTGAGCAACAGCTTCAGTATTATCATAGTAAAGTGGTACTGGATTCTTAATTTCAGGAATAACATCCAATTCAGTGATGAACTTCTTCATCCAGATAGCTTCCTTGGCGGCTTCACTTACAGCTATGTATTCTACTTCAGTGGGTGAGTCAGCTACAGTTGGCTGCTTAGTACTCTTCCAACTCACTGCTCCATCATTCAGAGTAAAGATATATCCTAAAATAGATTTGCTATCATCTAGGTTTGATTGAAAACTAGAGTCAAAATATGCTTCTAGTTTAAGATCAGAACCACCATATGAAGGAAAATTGTAATTTCCCGGATCAGATTCGTTCAGATTTGATCGGATCAAGAGATATATTTCAATATTTTTTTTGATCAAAATTAGATCTAAAATATTTTAGATCTGATTCTTATTATTTTAATAATAAAAATAAAATCTAGATAAATTAAATCAAATTTAATTTATCATGATGTAGGATAATCCTATTACCCATTTGATAATTCTGTAAGCAGCGGAAGGTTCTGGATCTAGCCACGCAAGTGCCTGGCGTCTACCAGTATCCACTCGGGCTAGATCTGGAGGTCCTCTTTTTCTCTATCATGCCTTCAAAAATCAGATCTGAATCTAATTTGGAGGATCTTCAAAATACCTTTCGAAGATCAGTAGTTGTCCTTTGCAGCAGCGCAGCCTTCTAGCTTTCTGTCGCCTTTCTCTCATCTGGATTGCACCAACTGAGATCCCAAACTACTTTGGGCGTGGAGAGGAGAGGGAGAAGGTGGACTTGGCATGGAGGAGGAAGAGAGAGGCAGCCTTGGAGAGTGTGGGAATTGTGTTGTCTCTTTGAGTTGGGTGCAGGGTCTTATTTATAGACTATGCATGATCCAACTCCTCTTCTTCCCAACCAATCACAACCCTTTGTGAAATCAGATCTAAATCTGATTGGTGAGAATAGAGTCCCTTGGATTCATCCTTAGATGGCACCTAAGACCAATCAAAGTTGGTTCTTAGGAGGAGTCTAATCGGAATCCAAGAAGGAGATGGAGTCCCTGTTCAATAGGGACTCCTAGGCGCCTCAAACTTGGGCACACGCCACCCTTGGCGTGCGCCCTCCTCCTTGCCAGTTTCTAGCAGGGCGACAAGCCCCCACCAACTCTCCAATAGGTACATAACACATGGACAAAAGTCAAAGTGTCAATGGTCAACATTTGATCAGTCAAAGATCAACTTTTGACCAAAGTCAAAGGACGAAAAATGGTAGGTGACTAAAAATGGCAGGTATTGTCTTACAAAATAAGACAACCCTTTTCTGACCTGGACAGGCTCCAGTCAAACCAAGTGAAAGCCTCTGATTGAGAATAAACTTCTTTGGCTCAGTCAGGACAACTTATTTATGATAGTAAAAGAAGAACGTTAGGTTCAATCGAGTGCTAGCACGATTTTCTTGAACCTAATTGAATCTCATTCAGACCAATTAAACTGGATCAGTTCAATTGATGATCACCAGATTCAAACCCTTGTTTGTGTGACCCAGTTAGGTTCAGTTCTGTATGGTAATGGGATATGTCATGATCTCTATCATCGACATCATCGAAACTCCTTTCGATGGATCAGAACTCTTCTGATTCGATCAGCTAGAATGATCGATCATCTAAATCATTCTAATTGCTCCCAAAATCCACCAGTGACACCTAGCAGTATATGGTGGCAACCCATCAGAGCTGAATGCGAACCTCTTGGTGCAGCTACCTATGTGATTAAGTTCTTCTATCTTGAGCCCCGATCAGATTAGGGTTAAGGTGAACTCATCAAACCCTAGTTTCTATCATATGATGTAATCATTCGATTCAAGTTCGATGTGAAAACCTAAATAGAAACTCTTTCTATTATTTCACTCTGCCATGGCCATGGACTTCTGGACTTGATTCTCATGATCATCATAGGGCTGCTCCTCTACCACCGAGGTAGATAGATTCCATCTTGATGCAATCCAGTTCCTATAATGAACATGCTATAGCCAACATACACCTCAGAATTTCGAATGGCTAGGAGATCGAGTTATGGTGTAGTCAAACTATAACACCCTCAAGGTGAATTGCCGATGCACCTCAGGTCAAAGAACCAGACACACCACTACAGCATCGAGTCAGTCATTGACGAGAAGGTAGACTTCCTAATGACTACTCGAGGTGGTCACGCTCAGTGCCCTCATTCTCTAACAAGTATCTGTACTCTTACTTCGGTGTCTCCACATCATAGACTCAAGACTCATCTAATAAAGAGAAGCAATTGTATACTAACCTTCTGGATCAATCACCATCCTTGTGATGATCCTATGGTTGGAAGCATTTTATGAGTTAATAATGATTATTCATGTCTTAAATTTTCAACTCTTGAAAATATGAATTATCATTACCATTAACTCAAAGGATGTATCACAGACACTAAATACACATATGTGATAGAAAATAATCCATTTTATTGATTATAGTCAAAATTATAATTTTGCCCCTAGAAGTGTATTACAAGTGTCAGCCAATTCTGGCTTCTAGGGCACATATATCTAACAATCTCCCACTTGTCCTAAAGCCAATTGGCTACAAGTCTAAGTCCCATCTTCTCAAGGTGGGCTTCGATCTTCTGCTAGCCCAATGGCTTTGTAAGCGGATCTGCCACATTGTCTGTGGAGTCGACTCTCTTGACCTCGACGTAACCCTTCTCGAGGTAATCGCGGATAAGGTGGTATCGCCGCTCAATGTGCTTGGATTTTTGGTGAGACCTCGGCTCCTTAGCAAGGACTATGGCGCCATTATTGTCGCAGTACAGAGGAATGGCATCTGATGGCATTACTCTGATTTCTGCAGCAAACTTCTTATACCAGAATGCTTCCTTCACAGCCTCTGATGCAGCGATATATTCTGCTTTCATGGTGAAATTTGCTATGAAGGTTTGCTTGGAACTCTTCCAGCTGACAGCACCACCATTGCACACAAACAAACTCCCAGATGTCAACTTTCGATCATCTACATCAGACATGAAATCCGAGTCTGTGTATCCCTAGATTTAGAGTTCTCCATTACCAAAGACCAACATCGTATTCTTAGTTCTTCTTAAGTACTTAAGTATACATTTCACAGAAGTTTAGTGTTCTTCACCAAGATTTGACTGATACCTGCTTATGACACTCATAGCATGGGCTATATCAGGTCGTGTACATAGCATGGCATACATGAGGCTCCCTATTGTAGAAGCATAAGGGATCTTGCTCATGCATTCTATTTTCTCAGGTGTGCTAGGGCACATCTTCTTGGAAAGATGAATACCATGTCTGAAGGGTATTAATCCCTTCTTAAAGTTTTCCATACTAAACCTCTTTAGTACTTCCTCTGTATACATCTTCTGTGAAAGTCCTAGCATCCTATTTGGTTTATCCCTATAGACCTTAATTCCTAGAATAAAGGATGCTTCACCTAGGTCTTTCATGGAGAATTTCTTGGACAACCATATTTTGACTGTCGTCAACATGGAATATCATTCCCAATAAGGAGGATGTCATCCACGTACAATACGAGGAAGACAACAGCACTCCCACTGACCTTTTTGAAGACACACGGTTCCTCTTCATTTTTGATGAAACCAAACATTTTGATCACATCATTGAAATGAGTGTTCCAGCTCCGAGATGCTTGCTTAAGTCCATATATGGACCTTTGCAGCTTGCAAACCTTGTGATCAGTATCACTGGATGTGAAACCTAGCGGCTGTTCCATATAGATATCTTCCTCAAGATATCCATTTAAGAATGCCATTTTCACTTCCATTTGCCATATTTCATAATTGAAATAGGTTGCAATGGCAAGCAATGTACGGATGGATTTTAGCATAGCCTATTGGGGAAAACGTTTATCCTGATATCGAATGACTTGCGCATTGATCCGTGCGTGATAATCACACGACTTGCCACTAGTTCTAGTCTTTGATCTCTCT